>CM053028.1:400820610-401420610 GCA_028564925.1 Lithobates sylvaticus
TAATTCTATGTGTAATCATCAGTTAAGTGCAGGGTTGTAGAGCTTCATCCAAAATTACCACCGTATGATGAAAACTACATTAAGCTTTTATAACTAAATAAGCCATAACTTGACTAGATGGCTTTTTAATATTATAATTAATGAAAACAATGCAAATTTTGTATCAAAGTTGGATTGGTAAGCACTATCTGTATCGCAACTAACAATTATGGTATAGCTAAACCTGGAAAAATGCAGGTTAGAAAATAAAATTCAAATCAGATTAGTTGTTATAAGTAGGGATGAGCTGAACACCCTCCTGTTCGGTTCGCAGCAGAACATGCGAGCAGGCAAAAAATTTGGCAGAACACACGAACACCGTTAAAGTCTATGGGACACGAACATAAATAATCAAAAGTGCTAATTGTAAAGGCTTATATGCAAATTATTGTCATAAAAATTGTTTGGGGTCCTGCTCCAGGGGACATGTATCAATGCAATTTTTTTTTTAAAAGCCTGTTTTTTCGGGGGCAGTGTTTTTTTAATGCTTAAAGTGAAACAATAAAAATGAAATATTCCTTTAAATATCATGCCTGGTGGGTGTCTATAGTGTGCCTGTAAAGTGGTGCATTTTTTTCTGTGTTTAGAACAGTACAACAGCAAAATTAAATTTCTAAAGGAAAAATTGTCATTTAAAACTGATTGCAGCTGTAATGAATTGTCTGGTCTCTGCGATATAGATACAGATAATTGAAAAAAGAGCATGGGATCCCCCCCATCCATTACCAGGCCCTCTGGGTCTGGTATGAATAATATGGGGAACCCCGAATCAAAATAAAAAAATAAAATTGCGTAGGGGTCCCCCTAAAATCCATACCAGGCCCTTCGGGTCTGATATGAAAATTAAGGGGAATCCTGTGACAATTTAAAAAAAAAAAAATGGCATAGGGGTCCCCCCAAAATCCATACCGGACCCTTCAGGTCTGGTATTGATTTTAATGGGAACCCTGCGCCAAAATAAAAAAAAATGGCGTAGGGGTCCCCCAAAAATCCATACCAGACCCTTATCCGAGCATGCAACCTGGCAGGAAAAGAGGGGGGGCGAGAGAGCGCCCCCTCCTGAACCATACCAGACCACATGCCCTCAACATGGGAGGGTGCTTTAGGGTAGCCCTCCAAAGCACCTTGTCCCCATGTTGATGGGGACAAGGTATAATCAGCAGACATAAATAGGACCCTCAGAGGCAAAGTAAAAACTTGTTATTATTGTTAAAAAAATAATAAAATGTTCACCAGGGCATACAGCAGTCAATTGATGGTCGTGCAGAGACTTGGATTAAAAAAATGACAGTACCTGAAGGCTGGAGCTACACGGATGACACAGGGGCTTAGGGAAACCCAGCACAAAGCCGTTGGACAAAGAACACAGGAGCACCGCTGAGGGGGGCCCATCCAGGACCGTAAGGCCAGGGGTCTGATGAAGAGGAAAGCAAACTGCAGGCACAGGAACTGTTGGAGCCAGTATACAGCAGCGGCTCGCACTGTGTACGTAGCCCCGGAAGTGATGTCACAGCCTGGCGGAAGTCAGCCAAAGGAAGCCAAAAGAAGAGTATGGGCAAACCTAGCTTCTGGAGCCAATTTGGAACTGCCGATGCTAAGGGAGCAAAGAGAGTCACACGTCGCCGACTGGAGACACTACATGTTTCGGGGACTCACTCCTTCTTCAGGTTTTCTGATTAGTCGGCTGAGTGTGAAGATTAAATAGGGAAAATGACCAGGAAGTATAAGTGTGGGAGGGGGAGGAGCCAGCAGCCCCTGTCATCCATACGACCCCACCCACCCGAGTGGATAGTAACAATACCCAGTGTACAATACTTTATCAACAATTGCATATCTTAAAAATGTACTGTTAAAAAGTAATAATATTGATTAAAAAAAAAAACACAATAATAATAATCCTAATAATACCCATGCATAAAAAATCTTTCAAATATATATATATATATGTGTATTTTGTATAATATACACACACAATCCCAGGCAGCACAGTGGTGTAGTGGTTAGCTCTCTCACCCAGCAGCAAACAAGGGCCACCAGTTTTAACCCCCGATGCCACCTTCCTGGAGCTTGCACGCTCTCCCTGTACCTGCATGGGTCATTAATAATAATATAATAGAATAATAGTAATACTCATAAATTTGCAATAGCTTGTGACACCCAAGAGCGCAATATTAAATTGTTATCTAGATGGTATCGCACTCCAGTTAATCTAAATCAAATTTTTCCATTGCAATCAGATCAATGCTGGCGCTTTAATGTCGTTATAGGTAACTTATCCCATTTATGGTGGGCCCGTCCTTCTATTTATAAATTATGGGATCAAGTCATTAAATTATACAATACTGTTGTGACAAATCAATTAATAATTCTGTTGAATTGGCTCTTTTTTCTTTTTTATCCCAAACACTACCTAAAATCAAAAAATCTCTTCTTTGTTTTTTTTTTTTTATCAGCAATCAGACAATTGATACCAAGATATTGGAAATCTCCCATTGTTCCGACAATCTCAGAGTGGATTGAGACTCTTAATAGTATTATGTATATGGAAAAACTAGTAGCTGAAAATAATTAAACATTACAGAAGTTTAGTGAGGTGTGGCAGACCTGGATAACATTTAAAATGTCATCAACATTTTTTTGTTAATATTTAAACTTATTGTTGTAGGAGCATATTTACTTTATTTTTGCCTGAAACAACTATAAAGGTTGAAGAAAGATTCTATGATCTTGTTAATGTGAGACAATATTACCTTTTCTTTTTTCTTTTCTTTTTTTTTTTTTTTTTTTCTTTTTTTCTGTGGTTTTGTTGCTTAGAATATATATATAGAAGGGGGTTTTCTTTTCTAAAGAAATATATTTAGCAGTTATAACTTCAATGGCTATCAAATGTGAATTCTGACTGTATTTTGTGTATGTAAATGTGTCTTGTTGTTTGTATAAAGTTTAAGAAAAATTAATAAAAATATGTTGGAACAATAATAATAGAACATTTTAGACACACAGATAATGTCTATAGCTCAGAAAATGCAAAAAAAGGATGAAAAAAGCTAAGGTATATTATATAACTGTACAAATTTCAAGTTCTTCGTTCAACCCATTGGGAGAAAGAATATTGAGCTTATATATCCACATGGTTTCGCGTTGGCATAGACGCAGAAATTTTTCGTTCTCCGTCATACCACCCGAAGGTATGAATTCAACGTCTAGGACAGTCAGGTCCTTAAAGTTCATGCCATGATGAGTAGCAAAATGATGGGGCACACTAAGCTCTCTGCAACCTTTTTTAATGAACCTCCGGTGTTCACCAACCCTGATATGCAAGGTCAGGATGGTAGGACCAACATATAAAAGGTTGTATGGACACCGCAGGACATAAACAACAAATTGAGTAAAACACGTGATAAATTGTCTAATGGAATATGAGTTACCAGAACTATCCAAAAAGGAGGCCTGGCCGTGGGTTATAAACTGACAGGTAAGACAACAACCTAATTTCTTGCATTGAAATATTCCAACCCTATTGTCAAAATAGCACCTAATATCCATGGTTCTGACGGGATTGTTTTTTTTAGGTTTGCTAGGAGCAATGCAATTTCTGAGAGTGCGCGCTCTCCTCAAGACGACCTGGGGGGTGGGTGGTAAATGCGGACCTAACCTGGGGTCTGAACAAAGAATAGGCCAATGCTTATTGATAATGTTGGCAACTGCTTTATTATTGCCATTAAAACCTGTGATGAACCTGGCTCCCGAGTTATGAGTGGCAGCAATGGCTCTGTCGGCAATCATATGGGTAGATATATCATGATATATTCCATCAAGCACACCAATTCCAATTCTTCTGAATAGTGTTATTGAGCAGTATACAGATCTTACCCTTCCTATGGGTATAAAAAAATCCTTCTTCATTCCACAGATTTTAGAGCATATTATTTTTATGGCACCACTTGGATCTGCAATAATTGTAGAAAGCACACATTTGAAGATTGGTCCATATTTCTTTGGAGCACAAAATAATAGACATGTGCACACTGAAATATTTTGTTTCAGAATTTCGTTTTCGTCCGAAAAATACATTTATTTAGTTACTCCCGAAATTCATTTTTATTTATTTTGTTTTGTTATAAAAAATGCATTAGTCTGAAAATCCGAAATAATTAAGGTTGAATCTGTCATTGAAGGCTTATGGTGTCTGTCGAATGTTCTAAGAACATTCGACGGAGCAGCTAAACTGTACGACGCCGCAATCTTACATTTCCAGTCGAATGTTTCGCCTACAAGCTATAGTAGAATTCTAATGTTGTATGACACTAGTAATAATTATATTTATTAATTGTTATTCCTAGTCAACCAACATTATAATTCTTCTATAGTCCGCTCGTGCCGACTGCTTCGTTGAATCTTTATGTCAAATCTTTTCTCTCTATGTCGAATAATCTTGGACTAATAGAGTTAGGTTAGGCACATTCAACCCTTTTTGCTATTGTCCCTATAATGTCAAATCTTTTCTCTCTATGTAGAATAATCTTGAACTAATAGAGCTAAGGTTAGGCACATTCAACCACAGGTTCGATGGACACAGATCACTATTTTCAGTGTCATGTCGAATCTCCTATCTATATCAAACTGTTGTCACAACGAAAATGAAAATGAAGCATTTGTTTATGTCGGTTTTCGGATTCTGCGCGTTAGTTATCGTTTGTTAAAGCGATAACGAAAATACCCGAAATTCGGGCGAAAATGCATTCGGACGAAAACTAATGCACATGTCTACAAAATAAGGACTGTTCCAACCACTGCACCTTCACCTAGTAATGGAATATGATCCACCCCCAACTGCCAGAGTCTATTGCACAACTTTATCAGTTTACACAGAAAAACTGGTTCACCAGCTGAGCCAATTTCTGCTTTCCTATGAATTCTGACGTGGAGTCAGATTCACAGCAAGTTCTGACTAAAGTTTTGACACAATTACAGTAGATTTAATGTTCTCTACTGACAGTCACTGCCTACCTAAAGGGAAAGTACAATGACTTTTGATCATTTTTATTTTACATTTTTTTCAACTTAAAATGTTATATACACATCAAGAGGAACGTCCATCCTAACCGAAAGTGACGACGGACTCCCCCTTACCTCACAGAAGGGATGTGACCTTCCTGAACTCGCTCACGCAAGTATAACCTACCTACCCCTGAAAAGGATTGAACAATCACTAAGGCCACCACATAGACTCCCTACATACCTCACCCCCATTCCCTTATCCACCCTCACCCAACATCCCTCTTTTTCGATATACACCCCCTGAAGGTACAGAACTACCCAGATACACTCACGATTGGGGGTAGTGCAAGATTAGGCCTCATCAAAACAAGTACAAACCCACCAGAATCGTCTTTAGAGTTACAGTTTCAAAGATTAAACACCTCTCCAGGGGGGCGATTTCACACAGAAACTAAAATTGCCCCATGACCTCACCCCTTACCGCGGTACCGGTTCCCAGGCTATCCATTATTCTCACAAAGAGAATGTAAACTTAAGCACAGACACCCATTCATTCTATCCCAAAACCAGCCAAAAGAAAACGAGCCGCAAGACCGTAATGAGCACTAGACTAATACATTTTTGGCCAACACCACATTACGAGATGCCCGTGTTAATATCTGGTATTCTGTGTGAATTTGCCTATTCTCTGAGCCTGAGGCCTTGTAGTGATGGTGTTAATTCTTGTTTGACGACAAAACACCCAGGTAACCTGAAATGCATATATGGAAGCACTGTTACAAATTGTTAACTGTTTTTGTTGATAGACGGGGACCACCTAGTCACTTCCTCTTGTTTGACATGGATGAAGACTCAAATAGTCAGTCATAGTTATGGGTACTCCTTGCTATATATAAAGTCTCCTTATACGGTTGTATTTTGCTTGTTTGTTTTCCCTTTTTTTTTTTTGCATTACTACCTCTCACATTTCCTTACCAGGTTTACAAATCTGCGTGAGCAGATACAGCAGATAAGCCTCAATGGTCCTCTGGCGTGTAGGGCCGATCCCTACACTCACCTGTACCGCGTCTCCTACAAGATTGCCGTGTAGACGAATATACGCTTAGGTGAGTGATCCTGACCTTCTCCTCTTGTTCCCGGCTAAAAGCTAGGGCACCCGCCCATAGAGGGCTCGGATCCCGGCCACACACGCCAGAGGCCCAACCTAGAGGAACCAGGAAACTACAGAGAGGTACGCCTAATGATTATTTTTTTCTGTCACATTATAGATACATTACAAACCCTGCAGTTGAACCGCTTCTTACTCCACGCTCCCCAAAAGACCTCATGTGGAATTCACAGAGACAATCCAGCCCCGAGATAAAAATATGCTCCCCTTCGGCAGAACCAGAGTCATCACACTCCTTGTTCTACTTCAACGGCTCTCCCAAACATTTCTAATGCGCACATACCTCTGGAGACCAGAGAACTAGATATTTTATCCGATCCTTAGACTCCGATACCTCCCACCTCCCCACACAACGGGAACACAACTTTTCCCGTTGACCCTTACTGGACTAAAAAACTTTGTATAAGGAAGGTCTAGGGACTCTTCCTTACCTCCGGAACACTTACCCTTACCGTTCCCTTCCATCCCCTCTCCCCATCCCCTTCCCTCCATCTCCCTCTCCCCTCCCTCTCCCCTCTCCCCTCTCCTTCCTCCACAGCGCCTTTCCCACCTACCCTCCCCACCTCCCCCTTACCCCTCACCAACGCGTACCCTCCCTACCTTTCCCTTGACTCCCATTCTCAACCTCTCCCCCTCTACCTCCTCAGTCTCCGCCACACCTAAATATACCTGCTCATAACTGAATAGCTTTATTCACTCGTAACACCGCTTATCACACAGAGGTGTGTCCAACTACCGCAACCAAGCATAGTCTTATCCCCTTTATACCATGGCGCACACGACAACCATCACCAACCACGTTACACTGAAAGTAACATCCCTAAACGTCAAAGGGCTTAATATCCCAGAGAAACGCAGCCAAGTTCTCTCCCAAATGCAAAAGCTGAAAACTAGCATCATCTTCCTACAGGAAACTCATTTCCGCGCAGACAAGATTCCTAAACTTACGAACCTTCAGTTCCCATACGCCTATCACTCCGCTAACTCACTGGCCAAAACAAAGGGAGTATCAATCTTGATCTCCAAAAACCTCCAATGGGAACTCACAGACTCGCTCATTGACAAAGAAGGTAGATACGTCTTTCTGAAAGGCAGAATTCAAGGAAGACCAGTAACACTGGCCAACATTTACAGCCCCAACTCAGCACAACTTACCTTCTTTAGACAGATAACACAACTCCTAACGGGTTTCTCTGCTGGCTTAACTATACTTGGAGGAGACTTTAATGTCGCCCTACACCCACTACTGGACACTTCAACAGGTTCCACATCACTGCCCTATAAAACTTTGAGACAAATCAAAATACTACTCCAAGAGTTACTCCTTCACGACACCTGGCGCACTCTACATCCAAATAAAAAAGACTACTCATTCTTCTCAGCCCCACATAACAAATATTCCAGAATAGACTACATCTTCCTTTCCCAGACGGACCTTCCCCTCCTTACCCAGGCGACGATCGAACCCATGCTCCTATCTGACCATCACCCGACCACAATGACGCTAACCTTCCCAGACCACCGCACTACATCAAAGACCTGGCGCTTAGACTCATCTTTATTGACCTCGGAAGTGGATAACAATAACATCAGACAAGCCATTCACGACTTTTTTCTAGATAACGACAACGGGGAAACAGCCCCACTAACACAATGGGAAGCCCACAAATGCGTCCTGAGGGGGAAACTTATCTCCCTTAAGACCTTGCGAAAGAAAGCCCATCAAGCCATAATCTCAGGTCTGATCCAAAAGATCAAACACTTAGAACTAGCCCACAAACAGACCCAAGCCCAACAGACGTACCAAGACCTCACACAGACCAGAGAACTCCTACTGTCAGAGCTATCCCTTAGAACAAAACGTAAATTCATTCTACAACAAAAACTATTCTATGAATTCGGAAACAAAAGCGGTAAATACCTAGCCAGAGCCATCCAAAGTAATAAAGCGCGCACCAATATTCACACTATTAAAGACGCCCAAGGTCAGCCTAAAGTCACGACCCCAGATATAGCATCCCAATTTGAAGCATACTATTCTAACCTCTATAATCTAAATGCATCTCCGGACAACCCCACTACAAACAACACAAGACATTCCCTTATTAAAGAATTCTTAAAAAAACATTGCCCTAAACCTATCGACAGAGAAGATGCCCGCCTATTAGAAAATCCCATAACAGCAGACGAACTGAAAAACGCAATCAAACAACTTAAAACTGGAAAGAGCCCCGGCCCAGATGGATTCACAGCCACTTATTTTAAAACATTCACAGAAGTAATTATTGACCCCTTTCTCAAGGCCTTCAATTCCCTATCCTCCTCTACGCTCCCCTTCCACAGACTCCTGGAAGCGCACGTTACAGTAATACCAAAAGAGGGGAAGGACTCATCACTAGTAACCAACTATAGGCCAATTTCCTTACTTAACGTCGATATAAAACTATTTGCCAAAATCCTTGCCAACCGCTTGCTCCCCCTCCTACCCTCTTTAATCAAAAATGACCAAGTAGGCTTTATTCCAGGACGCGAGGCAAGGGACAACACTATTAAGGCCATAAACATTCACCACTGGATGACAACCACCAAACACAAGGGCTTTTTCCTGTCGCTGGACGCGGAGAAGGCGTTTGACAGACTGGCCTGGGACTACATGGGAGCAGTACTGAGACACATTGGTCTCCAAAACCATATGTTCAACTCAATAATGTCCCTATACACGTCCCCAACAGCAAGGGTTCGTGTTAACGGCCATCTGTCAAACGCCTTCTCCATATCCAATGGGACAAGGCAGGGATGCCCTCTATCCCCCATTTTATTTGTACTGACTCTAGAGCCACTATTGAATTGCCTTAGAAGCAATGAAAACATCAAAGGCATCCCCATAGAAGGTCACACTTATAAACTGGCAGCTTTCGCAGATGACATCCTACTTTCTCTTAGCGAACCCCACATCTCAATCCCAAACTTGTTAAAGGATTTTAAACTCTTCCAAAACATCTCTAACTTCAAAATCAACCTTACCAAATCCCATGCCCTAAATATCACAATCCCACAAGAGACGGTAACACTATGCGAGGCTAACTTCCCCTTCCACTGGAAAAATGATGCGATCAAATATCTAGGGATCCACCTCACAGCAGACCTCTCAGACCTTTTTGCCAAAAACTACTTACCCATCCTTAAGACCATATCTGACGACCTCAAAAAATGGAACAAAGCACAATTTTCCTGGTTTGGTCGCGCAGCAATTGTTAAGATGAATATCCTTCCCCGTATTTTATACATTCTACAAACTGGTGCTATCTACAATTCTGTCCCATGCAGATCACATTGCGCATGCGCATTGCCACGCTGGGCGCCGGTGCCATAGACAGATTGTCTCTGGCTGAGCTCCCCATACTGCGCATGCGCACATCGCATCACGCGACTGTGCTGTACGGGGCAGGGACGTCCTATGACGCCGTGTGGATGACGCCTATTGGGATGCGGTAGGCGGCACACACGCACACATACCGCCCATGTCAGCTGATCTTTTGCTTCCTATTTCTATCAGGAAGAAGACACAGCCCAATGGGCGGGATTGGAGGTGATGACGCGGGACGCTCTTGCGTCTGACGCCATCCAAACACACCCACTGGGGCGGGACAGAGTCTTATTTCACCTACTTAAGGACGCCAGAGACGGTATATGGCGTCATTCCGCCTCACAGCATTGTGCTGTGTGCATCACTCTCCACCTAGGACTCCTTGAGGACTTTCTCCTGGAATTTTTTCCTTCTTTGGACCCTTGGATCATGGACCCTAGGGTAAGCAATCTATATATGGGATAAATATCTTGGTATCTTGGGGAGATTTTCCCCAAGATTACCACATTTCTCTCTTTTCAATCTCATATCCAGGCCCTAAGATACCATTTCTTTTCTCCATTGGTGGTTTTTAGGTTTTTTCGCCATTAGATATATGGAACTTTTTTACTTGTACCGTCTTGTAGAGAGTATGGGAATGTGGCCGTTACCCTTTGCCAACTTTTGGACGTCTTTTCTTCTCAGAAAGTGAATGGGAGGCAATGCTATATATGCAATATATGACTATGTAAGTGTACTATTCAGAATATATTATGGATGTATATTGAATATTTGTCTATACTTACATGCAATGTATGATTCTCTACCCCATGCCAGACTGGGGTGGGGAATCTTTTTGCTTTTTCCTTTTATATAATTGACATGTCTTGATATTCTGTAGATGGTGACTATAATTCCCTGAGGAAGATAGGCATAAATCAGCCTTTTGGAAACGCGTCGGAATTCTACACCCTCACCTACCTCAGATATGCATATCATTTTGTACCATGTGTCATACTGTTTTTAACCACTTTCAGACCGGACCAATTTGCAGCCAAAGGACCAGGCCCCTTTTTGCGATTCGGCACTGCGTCGCTTTAACTGACAATTGCGCGGTCGTGCGACGTGGCTCCCAAACAAAATTGACGTCCTTTTTTTCCCACAAATAGAGCTTTCTTTTGGTGGTATTTGATCGCCCCTGCGGTTTTTATTTTTTGCGCTATAAACAAAAATAGAGCGACAATTTTGAAAAAAATGCATTATTTTTTATTTTTTGCTATAATAAATATCCCCAAAAAATATATAAAAAAAACATTTTTTTTCCTCAGTTTAGGCCGATACGTATTCTTCTACATATTTTTGGTAAAAAAAATCGCAATAAGCGATTATTGATCGGTTTGCGCAGAAGTTATAGCGTTTACAAGATAGGGGATAGTTTTATAGCATTTTTATTAATATTTTTTTTTTTATTATTAATGGCGGAGATCTGCGATTTTTTTTTGTGACTGCGACATTATGGCGGACACATCGGACATTTTTGACACATTTTTGGGACCATTGTCATTTTTACAGCAATTAATGCATTTAAATGCATTGATTTCTGTATAAATGACACTAGCAGTTTAGGGGTTAACCACAAGGTGGCAGTGTAGGGGTTAAGTAGGCCTAGGGGTGTGTTTTTTACTGTGGGGGGGCGTGGCTGTCAGCTAGTGAATGCTGATCTCTGCTCCAATCACAGGGAGCAGAGATCGGCGTCACTAGTTGCTAGGCAGAACAGGGAGATGCTGTTTATCTCGGCATCTCCCCGTTCAGCCGCTCCGTGAGACGATCGTGGGAGTCCCCGCGGCGATCGAGTCCGCGGGGACCGCGGCCGGACTCACGGGGGTCCCGACCGGCGCGGGAGCGCGCCGCTCCCGGCGCGCTCCCGATGGCACGGACAGGCGAAAGGAGGGACGTATATATACGCCCTCCTGCCTGTACGTGCCATTCTGTCGACGTATATCGTCGTGCGCCGGTCGGCATGTGGTTAAAGAACTTTTTCAATTTCTATATGCTTTTGTATTTTGAAAATAAATTTATAAAATTATTCTATGTAGCCTATATGGTTTATCCTGTTGCCGGTATAGTCCCACTTTCTGAGGTTTTTTCTTCATACATTCTACAAACTGTCCCCATCAAATTACCCTCGTCCTTCTTCCTGACCTACAGGAGGATATGCTCAGAATTTCTATGGAAGCAAAAACGCCCAAGAATTGCATATGACCTTTTAACACGACCAAAAATGAAGGGGGGCATTGGCTTTCCAGACCTTAAAAAATATTACTGGGCTTGCCATCTTACCAGAATTGTAGACTGGAATCTACACGGTCATTGCAAAGACTGGGTAAAGCTAGAAAACTCACTATCCTCCTCACCATTACGATCGACCCCCTGGCTGACGCCGAAACATATTCCATCCACCCTCAAAAAACACCCTCTGATTGCCCCGACGCTCCAATGCTTCACAGAAACTTGCCACAAGACGCATATCTCGTCCATTCCAGGACCCTTAACTCCGGTTAGACTCAACCCTGCATTTCCCCCGGGTATGTCCGCACAATTCTTAGCCCGTCAGTGGCTACACCCCGAGGTTTTAGCTCACCAATTCTTCCGCAACGGCTCTCTCCTAGACTACACAGCGCTAACCCCCACTCTCACTAACGACCCTCTCCCATTCTGGACATACTTTCAAATCCGCCACTTCCTAAAAGAGATTAACCAACACTCTTCCATTACGCGTCCTCTTACTGCATTCGAACAATTACGCTCCCAACCCGATCCCCAACAACACTTAATCTCTGGTATATACACCTTACTATTTTCAGATATCTCCCCCAAAGAAGGGAAAGCATTTAAGACATGGGAAAGGGAAACAGAATTAGAGCTCTCCGAGGAACAATGGGAACGCATATTCACGATCGCTCACAAAGGTTCTCTGAATGTATCCATTCAGGAAAACAACTACAAAACGCTAGTCCGCTGGTACAGAACCCCAGCTATTTTAAATAAGCTTAACCCCACTTATCCCAACAAGTGCTGGATATGCGACGGAGAGCCAGGCTCACTGCTTCACATTTTGTGGTCATGCCCGAAAATCCAACCATTCTGGACGCAAGTCCGAGAACTCACAGAAACAATTTCCACATATACACTGGAACACTCCCCAGCCCAATGCCTCTTCCACCACTCAGACCTATCAGCCCAATACTACAGAAAGACATTGATTTTACCCCTAATCAATGCAGCAAAAATGTGCATCCCAAGACACTGGGGCTCCCCTCAGATACCGTCTATCCCAGAATGGATCAAACAAATTAACAAAATAGCCGAAATGGAGGAACTTATCTCAATCTCCCGAGACTCCCCAGACAAATTTTCAAAAACATGGGCATGTTGGATCCACTTCCGTACAACAGACAGATACCGAACCCTGATGAATGACAGTTAGACCATAACTCACGCATACATGACGGGCACATACGGAACGCACAACTTATTCCCCACAGACGTCCCTCCCCTTTCTATTCTCTCCCATACCTCAACTGACATGGATCTCCCAACCCTAAACAAGGGATGTAGTTGGGAGACCGCATGTCTGCATGCCCCCTGCCAAACTTCATGAATATTATCACCACACCATCTTACTCTTGCTCACCTCAAAACGATACCACGCTACATTCAGTGGGCATGTGGCGGAGACTGAGGAGATGACTATCGCCCCCGGGTCATTTCGACCACACTCCCCACAGCCCCCACCTTCCCCCCCCCCTTCACACCCACCCCCATGATCCCTACCCTAACCCTCATTCCTTTAACTCTCCCCACTCAACCAGTATGACCCTGCCATAATACTGGTTGTTGTCAGGGTCCTCATAACAGAGCTCCCAGTCAACAACCTCGCACCTCAGAAGTTCTAGAATATCATACAAACCCCCACAATTTTTCTCTACAACTCGGAACCCCCCCCCCCCCCATGTAAATTGCAGCGCAAGTGTGAATGAGGAAAACACATGTTGACACCCAACAACATAACGCCAAATATGCTAAGTCAATGCGCTGTTCCTCCTTCCAACAATTACATCTTTGGTACACTGTCTATATATGAAAACTGTCTATGTATATATGATGTTTTGACCTACATGACTATCAGACACACTTGTACTCACCTATTGCAAATAAGAATGTTCCAATTTTCCTTAAAGTCTGTATGATGATATTATTATCTTGTTATGCTATTTTCTCAATAAAATTTTTTGGGAAAAAAAATAAAATGTTATATACATGTTTAAGTGATTTTTCATTAGCTGCATACATTTTATTTAAGAAGTAAACATTTAATATAGAGTGCCTCTATGACACTGAGTTTACAAAGCATGCTGTTTTAAATATGAAATTCTAACATTGCCTGCACACATTGGCTTTCTCTGCAGACTAAATAATCAAGACGGGTTCCACTCTGCTAGGAAGAGATAAGGGGAGATGCTTTCTAAAGAGGGTATACACACATAGTTTTTTTTTTTTTTTTTTTTTTTTTTTTAACCAGGCAGTTAAACAAAAAAAAAAATTCACATGTCTCCACATTCACACAATTATTTAATTATAAACTATTGTTTATTCTGAAGGCAGAGACTCCTCCCCTGTCAGAATACACGTTTCAGCGCTGCAGTCATTGACTCCATGTGCTGATTGAATGCTGTTTTTCCAGCAGGACTGTTTTGACAGAAGCCCATTAGACCAGCTTCTGTTGAACAGACATGGGTACACACATACTGAAATGTGTCTGCTTCCTCCTGAACTGGCCGAATTTTGGTACAGTATATGTGTATTAAGCTATCTGTGTGATTTGACCTCCTACTATTCAGTTTGTCGACATCATAGGCTATCCTGGCCATTTTTTGCTATTCGGCACTCTGCTACTTTAACTGGCAACTGCTCAGTCATGCAACACTGTACCCAAATTAAATTTATATAATTTTTTTCACACAAATAGTGCATTTTTTGGGTGGTATTTAACCACCACTTGGTTTTTTAGCTTTTGCTGAACAAACAAAAAAATACGGAACATTTTGGGGAAAAAATAATTCGTTTCTGTTATATAATTTTGCAAACAAATAATCTTTCTTGATACATTTAGGCTATATTTCTTTGGTAAAAATATCCAAAACCAGTGTATATTATTTAATTATCGTTATATAAATTTATAGAGTCTACAAACTATGGTCTTTATATTTAAAAATTGGTCAATACTGATGTACTGACTGCCTATCTCATTTATTGAGGCCCTAAAATGCCAGAACAGTACAAATCCACCCCCCCCCCCCCCCCCCCCAAATTACCCCTTTTTGGAAAGTAGACAGACCAATGTATTTAGTAAGAGGAATGGTAAATTTTTTGAAGTTGTCATTTTTTTGTCACTTTTTTTTTTACATACTGTTATCAGTGGGGTACAACATCATCATATTACCAGCGTGGTGGTGATAAGCGATACTGATTTGTGAAAATATGTAAAATAATAAATGAACAAGTGATTCAACAGTTACTCATTCACCACTGTGCCAAAGAAGAAAATAAATGAAAAAAATAATAAATAATGTATTCATATACCGTATATACTTGAGTATAGGCCAACCCGAATATAAGCCAAGGCACCTAATTTTATCACAAAAAAATGGGAAAACTTATTGACTCGAGTATAAGCCTAGGGTGCGAAATGCGCAGCTACTGTAAAGCCCCATACACACGCGCGGATTATCCGAGGACCAGGTCCGTCAGACCATGTCCGTCATACTTTGTCTGATGTTGGTTTTGCGTACACACGGTCGGACAAAGTTGTCGGAAAATCCGATCATTCTGAACGTGGTGACGTTTGTTGCCTACGACGGGACTACGTAGAGGCTAGTAGCCAATAGCTTTGGTCTTGTAATGTGATCTGAGCATGCGTAGCACTTTGTCCGGTCGGACAACCGTACACACGATCGGATTTGGTGTGATCGGACCGTGTTGTCGGCAAATCTTTCCAGCAGGAGATAAGACTTTGTCCGTCGGACAGTCCGACGTACACTGTCCGATGGTGCATACACACGGTCTGATTTTTCAACAACATTGTCCGATCGGACAGAATCCATGAAAAAGTCCGACCGTGTGTATGGGGCTTAAGTGAAAAAGAGGGTCAACAATGCTTATTTGCAGCCTCACTGTGCCCATTTGCATGCCTCACTGTGCCCACTTGCAGCCATAGGTCCCCGGAACTTAAAACTTGGTAGTTAAGGGTACCTAGATGCCCCCTAGCTGCAAAGGGTCCTGAAATGACATTGCTGCAGATGGACACAGTTGACTGACTTAGGGGCTCTGTATCTCAGGGTTAGAAACCCCAAATTTTGATATGTTGTAGTGATGGGTTTGCACACCAAATTTGGCGTTCCTAGCACCAAGTGGCCCAGAGATACGGGACCCCAAAGTCGGATCGGAAAATGCCATTCTCTGCTGCAGAGAAGTGCTTGACTCGAGTATAAGCCGAGGGAAGCACTTTC
Organism: Lithobates sylvaticus; assembly: GCA_028564925.1. Lineage (NCBI taxonomy): Eukaryota > Metazoa > Chordata > Amphibia > Anura > Ranidae > Lithobates > Lithobates sylvaticus. Next base: position 400,836,734 of record CM053028.1, read on the forward strand.
AGCACAAAAAATGTGCTGAAAAACTCGGCTTATACGCCAGTATATACGGTATATAAATATATACATATGTGTTATATGATATGGAATCAGTGAAAAAAGCTGCTACTTAAAACGTATAAAAAGATCAAACTAATCACTTAAATGCAATGCTAAAAAGTGAAAAGCAGTGCTAAAGTGTAAGAAACTAAATATTAAATGAAGTGGCGACTTCCGGTCAGCGCGCGGCATGTGAGGAGTGCAGGACCGGAGCTCCGTCGGCTGTGTGCTGATCCTTTAAAGATCCTGGGACGCTGACACCGCGAAATACGCCAAATAACGGGGGATGAAGGTGGGAACCCCCCGAGCAGCTCCAGAGATGGTGAAATACGGCCCCCCCTGGAAAAAGACGCCCGGAGAACGGCTCGCACGATTTGCCTGGGGCTCGCAAGATGGCGCCGGCTCCCACGAGGAGGAGGCATGGCCGCCGCTGCTGCATCCAGAGGAGCCTCCGAGACAGGCATCCCCACTCCGGGACAGGGTGAGTCCACAAGCCCAGAGACTAAGAGGGACAAGGAGGGGGAGATCGCTGGACAGAGCTATAGACACGAGCCCCAGGAGTGAGGGGGCAGAGGAGGGGGAGGAAGAACCGTCTCTAAAGCAAATAATGGCTGCCATACAGGGGTGTCAAAGCAAGCTGGTCACACACTTTGATGAGCTAAAAATGGAATTCTCCTTTTTAAAGCACGATGTACAGAAGCTAAGGGAGAAAACCCAGGGCACAGAGCGCAGAGTGAATACGCTTGAGGACATTGTCAGACCCCTAGACACTGCGGCACAAGTGACGAAGAAAACTTTGTCAGAACACACTTTAAAAATGGCGGACATGGAAGACCGCATGAGAAGGAACAATATTAGGCTGGTGGGATTCCCTGAGGGGGTGGAGGGCCGGCGCCCTGAAGAATTCCTGGAAAAATGGCTGATCGACAGTATGGCCCCTGAGACTTTTACGAACTTATTTGCCATAGAGAGGGCCCACCGAGTACCCGGTAGAGCCCCTCCTAAGGGAGCCCCCCCAAGGTCCATGATTGCCAAGGTGCTGCACTTTCAAGACAGGGAGAATATCCTGAGAGAGGCTCGGACAGGGCCTGAGCTAAGGGTGGATGGAAACCGCATATCCATATACCCAGATTTTTCAGCTGTAACGCAGAAACAGAGAGCCTCCTTCCAACCCATAAAGAGGAGACTGAGAGAGCTAAACCTGATATACAGTATGCTATACCCTGCCAGACTGAGGGTGGTAGATAACGGAAAGACTGTCTTCTTCACAAATCCAACTGAAGCATCAGAATGGCTGGATATGAGGGGACGGAGAAGACAGGGATCACCAGCCCACTCATCACAGAAATAGAGAGAAGATTTGACAAGATTTGTTCCAAGGGTCTCTATAGATACTTCTACTGAGACTACACCACATGGAAATTGATGGGGGGTAATGGAGGACCCAGAGAAGAAGGGGGAGGTGCTCTACTTTTTGGAGTTTCGTTTTTTCTTGTTTTCACCCATACTGAGTGCCCCCCCTATACCCCCAGGCTGTTTTTTTCTTTGATTTTTGTCTCTCGCTTTTGCTTTTCTAATTTTTGCTTTTTTGACCTGGTTTTGTTTTTGAGCTCTGCCCCTTTCTTATGAGGTGCAGTCCCATAGATGTACCCAAAAAAGGGAAAACTAACACGGCCGACGGACGGCTCTGCACTAACTATGGGGAAGTGAACGTAAAAAGGGGAAAAAAGAGAAAGAAAAAGGTTTTTAAATTTTTCTTTTTCCCTACTTGTTTTCATAGGTGGACTATACCTGGGACTTTAGAGGTGGTCTAGCTGCGCTGGGGTTTTTTTTTTGCCCTATGTGACAGACTAGGCAGCATCTCAGTTACCTGATTGCACTAGAGGTTTGGGAAACAAAGTGCCTGGCATGTTGGGGCTGGGTGCGGGGTGGGGGGAGGGGGAAGTTGGGAAGGTTGTTTGCTGGGAACTGTTCTGTCTGCTCATACTGGACACTGACGTTATATTATACTGCTGCACGGATTTGCTGCTATTTCTGTTGATACTGTTTTTTGCAGGCGGGGGGGAGAGCTGTGGAGCCCTCTTGCTGGACTGGGATGCATCACCCCTAGACCCCTTCTTATATACGTTAAGCCACCATGGAAGTTAGCTTGAAAGTGGTGGCCTGGAATGTTCGAGGCCTTAACTCAAAATTTAAACGCTCATTGATTTTTGATTACATTAAGAAATACAAGCCACACATCATACTTTTGCAGGAAACGCATCTCCAGGGCTCCAGAGTTCTCTCCCTAAAACGTGCACATATTGCGGGGGCATATCATGCCACCTATTCAAGTTATGCAAGGGGGGTATCCACTCTGATCACTAAAACCATGCCTATCCTGCTACATGCTGTGCGCACGGATCACATGGGAAGGTTTGTGGTGACAGTGATAAAGGTGATGGGTAGATTTCTTACGTTTGTTAACCTATACGTACCCCCTCCGTTCTCTCTGGCTCATGTTGATGACATGCTGAGGGTGACATATGAGATTGCGGAGGGGAAGATCTATATACTGGGGGATTTCAACTCGGTTGCTAACCCTGAACTGGATAGGCTGGGAACAAAAACGGGTGGGCAGACCTCCCTCGCAGGATGGATGTCTGCACATGGGTTTCAAGACGTCTGGCGCTTCTATCATCCTCATGATAAGGTATACTCCTGCTACTCGGAAACGCACAAGACGCTCTCCAGAATAGACACTATCCTGACTGAGGGAGGGGGAATGGAAATGGTGAAGGGGGTCTCTTACCTCCCGAGGGCACTATCCGACCATTCTCCCATGCTGTTGGAACTTAATCTAGGGCCGAAACCAGGGCTGAGGCATTGGAGAATGGAGGCTAGTTGGCTACAAGAGGAATATATAATTAAATGCACTGAGGGAATTAAACATTACTGGACTGAAAACCTCGACTCGGGATCTGCACTCCTCCAATGGGAGGCTTTTAAGGCCACGCTGCGAGGGGTGTTCATCACTGAGGTACGGGGTTTCAAGAAGCAGTTGGCTTCCACAGTAATGGAGAAAGAGAAGGAAGTGACGGTGGCAGAAGCAGAATATATTAGGGACCCCACTAGAGAGCGACTGCTGACTTTAAATACTAGAACCAGGGAATACAAGATGCTCCTTACTGATCGCATGACCAAACTCAATCTTGCACAACGTAGAAGGATCTTTGAATTCGGTGACAAGAATGGCAGGCTACTGGCATACTTGGCGCGACCGGAATATGAACCGATATATATTAAGTCGGTGTACTCTGACAGTCAGACCGAAGTGGAGGACTCAGTGGGAATACTCCAAACCTTCGCTCAATTCTACCAGGAGCTATACAGGTCTTGTGTTCCAACAGGAATGGATGGCCTGACGGAATATGTGAGAGAAATAGACCTTCCCAGCCTGACGGCGGAGGACGGAGAGAATCTGGAGGAGGGCTTTACTGTAGAAGAGGTGGAGGAAGCCATAGCGTCTTTTCCCCCTAGGAAGTCTCCCGGGTTAGACGGTCTGCCCGCTGAGTGGTATAATACATACAAGGGGGGAATGGCAAAACTACTGCTTAGGGTATTCAACGCGTCGAGATTGGAGGGTAGGCTACCACCATCTATGCGAGAGGCACTGGTGGTTCTGATCCCTAAGGGGGGAAAGGACCCTAAGCAGTGCGATTCCTACCGTCCAATCTCCCTGATGAATGTTGACACAAAAATACTAGCTAAAATGCTTGCAAGTAGACTTCAGGGGGTTATTACAAAGCTGGTAGACGCAGACCAAACAGGGTTCATTCAAGGGAGGTGCGCACAGATGAATATTAGAAGACTGTTTGTGAATCTACAAACGGTACATGATAACTGTGGAACCAGGGTGGTGGCCTCCCTGGATACAAAGAAGGCCTTTGACTCCGTGGAGTGGGAGTATCTTTTCCTTCTTCTGGAGACATACGGTTTTGGGCCGGTCTTTGTGTCATGGGTCAAACTACTATATACCGAACCGCTGGTCAGACTGAGGGTCAATGGAATCATCTCAGATTCCTTTCCCATCTATAGAGGGACCAGGCAGGGGTGCCCTTTGTCGCCCCTCCTGTTTGCTCTGGCCATTGAGCCCCTGGCAGCTAGAATACGCAGCTCACAGGGATTGACGGGTTTTAGGCTAGGGGAGTTTGAAGAGCGCGTCTCGCTCTATGCGGATGATATGCTGCTCTATCTGCAAGATCCGGGACCCTCACTGGCCGAGGCCTTCAGTCTGATCCAGAAATTTGGGGACTATTCGGGCTTTAGGATTAATTGGACTAAGTCCTCTCTTTTCCCTGTGGACGAGGATGTGGTGGTCCCACTGGACAGTCCCATCCCCCTGTCCACCTCATTCCGCTATCTGGGGATTGAGGTTAAACTACCCATCTCTGGATATCTGGAAACAAACCTTACACCGGTAGTGACAAATTTTAGGGAAAAGGTGCAGAGGTGGCGGAATCTACCCCTGACGCTTCTCGGAAGGGTTAACCTTTTCAAAATGATTTTTTTACCCAAATTTCTTTATGTCCTTTCAAACTCACCGGTTTTTGTGACTCTGAGAGTATTTAAGAACGTTGACTCTATTATCGTAAACTTTTTATGGGGATCGAAGGCTCCCAGAGTGTCCCTGGCGGTGCTTAAACTCCCAATTACTTTGGGAGGATTGGCACTTCCTGACCTCAGAGCATACTTTATGGCTGCTCAACTCTCCTTCCTGCATTGGAGGCTCTTCCCACAGACGCCTAACGCCACAGCTCTCCTGGAGGCGGCGGTTGTCGCCTCGCAGGAGACGCTACAGAATCTCCTCTACAGAAAGGAAGCACCAGGGAGAAGGATGGGTTCAGTGATAGCACTCCCGGGGAAGGTCTTTCACATCTGCTCAAAATGGAGGAAGGATGGACCCCTCTGGAGGTCCCCGAATAACCCACTATGGTACAACAAGACGCTGGGGGAATTCCAGAAGCTACAGGATGGACATAAGACCTGGGCTAAGTGTGGTGTGAAATATCTACACCAGATTTGCCAGGAAGACAGGTTGTGTACTTTTGAACAGTTGAGGGAAAGGTTTGAGATCCCCAGGAACTGGAATTATAGGTATGCTCAGCTTGCCCATGCCGCGCATGCGCAGTTTGGGGGAGAAGAGATGGTAGTGGAGAACACGGGGCTGGAAAGGGTCTTGATAGACCCGGACCCCACAAAGAGAATATCTAGGTATTATAGCGCAGTTGGACCTGGGGTTAAATACACAACGGATAAATCCAGGGAGCGGTGGAGGGAGGTGATCCCGGAGCTGTCTGATGAAATGTGGACGGAGGTGCTTGACACATATTTAGTGTCGGTTATCTCCTCCACGGACAAAATGATTCAGTTTCGGTACTTACATCAACAATATTACACCCCGACGAGACTTTATAGAATGAAAAAGAGGGAAGACGCGACTTGTCACAAGTGTAAAAGGACAGAGGGCACTTTCATGCATATGGTATGGGAATGCGACCGAATAAGGCGGTTGTGGTCACAGGTAACAGCCTTTATATCAGAGAAGTTCAATTTACCCAACATATGCTCACCCCTGAGATGTCTCCTGGGAGTGTTCGAACAGGAAGAAGAAATTAACCGTTATACAAAGATATTTCTCAGGATCCTATTTTTTGGAGTGAGAAAATTGATTGCTAGAAGGTGGATATATGAGGAACAACTGACGTTAGGGATGTGGAAGGCAATAATTAATGCAGATATGTTTCTTTACAAAATGACATATGAAGCCAGGGGATCACCCAAGAAGTTCAGAAAGGTTTGGTTCAGGTGGACGGATTCGCAGAGTACGATAGAGGAGGAGAATGATGGAGAGGTGGAGTAATAGAGTGAGGTGGGAATAATACTATTAGAGATGGGGAAGCAACCGGGGCGGTAGCCATTACACAGTATATTACATAAGCAGTAATGAGCAGACGAGTTAGGGGAACGAAAGTTAAAAAGGGGGGGGGGGTAGGGGGGGGGGGGGAAAGAAAAAAAAAAGAGCACTACCTGTTGATCACGGGGAATGTACACGGATGAGATGGTGGGTGGGTATCCTGTATTGCTATAAGATGTATGTAATAACTTACCACCTGATTGTTGGCCCGTTGGTCTCACTGGATGTTTGTTATGTATTTTGTGCACAATAAAAACTTGTTTTAAAAAAAAAATATTAAATGAAGTGATAACTTAGTTGCAAAATATAAATGCAGATAAATGTCACAAAAGTACCACATTAAACTAAAGGAAAAATGGTGTAGAAAATAAAAATAAAAATAGTGTACATAAGTTCACAAAAAAGTCCCAAAATAAGGTGCAAAAGATGCCAAAGTGCATAGGAGAGATCCTCCAAAGGGTGATAAGATCTTCACAGAACACAGTGAGTGTATCAAACACCTCTCCCCATCAGTTGTAAACTTACCAGAGTTAGTTGCTTCACATTAGCATGTTTGGCAGCAAAGCAATTACCCTTACAGGATTAATAACTCCAATACGCCTCCAATGTGGGTCATTTTGTTTGTGGCAATTCTCTCCCATGCTTTGATCTGATGCTGGAACATCCATTGCGTGTGTGGGGGATCGCTGCAAACGTTTACATTGTCTGGTCTGTTTGGATTACAAGGTTAGACCTAAGTAATGGGTTAATTCTCACTTAGTCATCAATAAACAAGGTAATGTTAATTAACATTTTACAAAACACTTGGATAGAACATCTTATTAAACTGCCTGAAGATTTTCAGTTTTACAGTTCAAAGGATCTAAATTTAAAGTGTGGTAAACATTTTCACATCTTAGGTAAGATGCAAAAGAGATACATTACTTACAGAGGAAATAAAGTTTCTTTTGAAATCAGGAAAGAATTTTTTCTGTAGACTATAAAGCACATTTGCTTTTAAACAGTACTGTAATGGGATGTCAAAATAGAGGAGCTTTGACCATCCTCTCTGCAGACTACAAACAGTAAAAGTAAAAACTCACCAAGCCATGAAAAAAAAGAATTGTGCAAATACAATTTAGTACCAACATGTTTTGCTGTACAAGAAGTGAGAATTCTGGAAAATATATTTTTATATCTGCAAATATCTGTAAATATATCTGCCTATTAAGGGTCTTTGCATAGTGACTTGTCCTTATGATGACTAGTGATGAGAAAATCTGCCCAGGTTAATTTGCCAAGGGTTCCTTAAATCTGGCTCAGAACCCAAAGTTGGAGACAAAACTATTTGAAGTCTGTGGGAGGGGGGTGAATCTCGCTGTTAAATTCTGTCCACAGGGCTGATAGGTCAACTACTGTCAAAAAAATATATAGAAAGCTGGGCACCACCATGGAGAAAAAAAAACAAATCAAAATGGAATGGTGCTGCAAGAGGTCCAAAACACATCAGAGGCATTTAATAGTATAAGGATAGTCCTTGGGGCATCATCAGTAAAGAGTTCATTGAGTCTGCAGGTTTGTTAAAAACAGAACTTAGGGCAGCTCCATTTAGCGTAAAGCAGTTTCTCTGGAAAATAAGTATGAAAGCAAAAAAAGTGCGCCAATCTAAGTGTAGCAGTAAAACCATACAGGGTTTTATTAAATCAGCCAAATGGCTACTCACAGCTATTTGACTATTTTATTAAAGCCCTGTATGATTTTACTGCAACACTTAGATTGGAGCACCTTTTTGCTCTTTGCTCTCATATTACCATAGAGAATGTGTATCACAGTAAAAAAAAATAAAAAACGAAAAAAATATATACTGTAAAGAGATGTGGCTTTAAGAGAAAAATTTAAGCTGTGCATGATGTTATGAAACAGTATGATTTTCAACAACAGTCTCAGTGACAGCATACAGTAGCAGAATTTATTTTGCTGTGGAATAAAACATTTTGTTTACAATTAGCTTGGCTTACATACAGCAGGAATGCCCCAATATGCTTAATTTCAATTTAAACAAATGGCTTTTTTTCATGTAGCTTTAGCACCAACACCTGCTCTTTAGTCAAACAGCAACAAGCCCATTTTGACTGGCAGATTGGCCAGAAGCCTACTATGGCTGTCCTTATTCAAACTGTCCTGCCGCAGGGTAATTTCTAATAAGCTCTTATCAAAAGTTAAGAGACTGCAGATAATACAGCAGTGTAAAATTGGCCAGCAGCAGGATAATTTAAAAAATAAGGCCAGGCCCAAATTTACTAGAAAAAAAGAGCACAGACTGGGGCTTTACTACAAGAACTTGGATACTGTTTGTAGAGAATACAGAAGGGTAAAATTGTCAAGTGGAAAGACAATTTTACTCAGGGATAATAGGCCTAACTCTTGTATTCCCAACTTTTTAAATGTATCTATGGCATCTATTTTTGCAGGCTGCCATAACTATCTGTGTCACTTTCTGTTTTACCCCTCCTCCCCTTTTTATTTTTTGGGGGAGCTTTTTTTTCCATGTTTTTCATATACAGGACCATTTTCGAGGGAGCCATTTAACCTACCAAAGTGTATTGTTTTATTTTAGATTTAATATTGGGCATTGTGCTCAAACTGGGGTCTAAAATAATTGATTTAGGCCTGCACACATAGGTACTACAATATCCTGGGGGCTTTTTATGTGAAAAAATTACACTGTAATGTTTATTTCTATATTTTAAAATGGATATTGAGGATAGTGTACAAATAGGAGACGTGTACAAGTGAATTAAGCCTGCACATGTAGGTATTACAATATTTTGGAGGCTTTTTGATGTGAATAAACAACAATGTAATTTTTGTTTCTAGATTCAAAAATGGATGTTGGGGCCTTGCTAAAGTAGGGTGTCAAAGAGCAGCTGTAAAGCTGATCTGTTTCTTTGTAGTCCAATATACATGTAAACTGCTTCTACTTGACTATGACTGTGAAACTGAAACTATGAAACTGAAACTGTGGAGGCTTTTCGAGTACAATACAGATCACACTGCATTTGATTGTCCCAAGCCTGCAGATGGGAAGTGGAGCCTGGCATAAATGTCAGGGTGCCCATTACTGGTGGGTGTGCAGGGGTCAAGTCCTGGGGAAAAAAGTGTGGGAACTTCCACCCAAGATCCACTCCCCCACCAAAAAAAATAAAAAATTATACGCTTATATGCACGAACACTTCAAAAGTGGTATTTTTCATCCAATTTCCGTATTGTGTGTATGAAGCTTAACTGTTAGTACATAAAAAAAAAACACAGTTTAAAACTATCTTGAACAACTTAGGACTTAAATCCAGACCGAACAGAGCCAGAACTGTGAGTCTACTAATAGCTTCCTCTCCCTTTCTCCTCTCTGTTTATTTTTCCGCTAACCTATAAGATATACCTAGATGTATAATATTGGCCTTGTACCACATATTGATACTGAGTACAGTCATCCCCCTAATTCTCCTCTCTCTACTATGACTGCAGCCCTACCCCCTCCCCAGAGTGAACTAATAGGACCTTTAATCTCACCGGAGATGATCATACCGGTATTGACATCCCATAACGCCTGTCGTGCTAACATATCACCAGGAGTTTCATGGGGAGGGGAGGGAACTGGTGTCTCGCCTCCCCCAAGACACAGTCTGCTCCCTCTGGGGTGTCTGGGGGGATCAAGATGCTATCAAGGGCCCTGAGCTTTCTGTCACGTGACCCACGGTTACAAGGAATGGTATATGCATTTTCCTCCACTAAGTTTTCACAGTATGACTGTATTCCTGAATAGACATGTATTCATTACTTTGAATGTTATTGTACTTCAGTAATTTCTTTACTAATGCTGCTCATCACCTGTATGTTATTTTGATATATCTCAATAAAATCTTTTTGAAAAAAATAAATAAAATAAAACTAGACATTTCTACAGAAAAAAAAAAACAATCCTCAATAAACATAAATACGGTAATTCTCTGAATAATCAGCATTCCTTCAATTGTGCTTCCATGCAAATGTGAACATCATGTTCTGATCTTTATTGAGGAATGTTATTTTGTATATAGATTGTTTATGTGGTGAGTTTACACTTTTCATTGAACAGAGTTTGGATAACACAGGGTTAAACGGAAAGGTCATAAATTAACTGCACATTATCTGGACAGAATGCTTGGGAAGATAGTGATGTGTTCCTGCTTAGGAGATGTATGTTAGCTTGGGGGGGCTGCAAACTCTGCAGGGCTCCAACACACACTCGCTGCTATTCCAACCCTTCACATATTTCCACATAAACTTCCCTCCTGGCATTAAACTTTGCCAGGTATTGTGCTCAGCTTACCACCCCAAACTAATGTTCCTCCCTCAGTTCACCTTTCTCCCTGCATGTCCTGTGAGCAGAATAGCTGTGCTCCTCCTCTGGGTTCTCTCATCATATAGCACTGAAGATAGAGGAGGGGGGATTTAGCGGGACACACAGAGCAAGTATGAAGGAGACTGTGGGGGAGGATGAGGAGACAGAAAATCAGGAGGGGCCGGCGGGGAGGAGCGCATCACGAGAGGTCTGACTAAATACAATCTCTTAGCAGCAGGGACCTGATCTACCCTTCAGCTAGCTGTGATTGACAGGTAGATCGAAGAGGAAGCTGTCATGGGGCCCCCTACTGGCAATGCCTGAATGATCAGTCCACCCCTGGTGTGCGGCACTTACTATTACGAGCTGTGTCGGCGACTGCTGGTGTAGCACCTGCCACACAGCTCGCATACTTTAAAGTCTTGCAGGACGCGGCTGCTAACGGGAACCAAGTTCCTGTTGTGGAAAAAGTACAGGAACTCCGTTCCCATGCGTTCCCGCAGGACTTGAGCCCTGGGGGTGTGCAAGTAATCCAGTGCCTGCAGAAGCACCAGACTGAATTCACCTGACAGCCAGAAGTCAGATTGTCAAATTTACACTTAATTCCAGTGGCTGTACCACCAGGATTGTGTGTAAAACTCCTGCCATCAGGTCTGTACAACGTACAGACCTGGCAGTGGAAGGGTTAAAGGCCATGCACTGCATTAGAGTTTTAAAAAAAAAATCCTGTGTAAATCTGAATAATATTTGTGGGGATTGTGAATCTCAAATAAACAGAAAATCCAACCCTTATCCCTAAAAATGACTCTATATCATCCAAACTTTCTTGCCATTAGTACTCTTTTGGCAGCATATATCCTACAGTGCATTGAAAAAGTATTCGTACCATTTGAATTTTTCCACATTTTGTCATGTTACAACCAAAAAACGTAAATTTATTAAAAAAGTATTCATACCCCTAGAAATTTTCCACATTTTTTAATGTTACAACCAAAAATGTAAATGTATTTTAATGGGATTTTATGTGATAGACCAACACAAAGTGGCACATAATTGTGAAGTGGAATAAAAATGATAAATGGAACATCAACATTGTGCTCTCCTACTACCTCTGCAGGGATGGGTGCACCCAATATCAAACGATACTACAAAGCAGTTATCTTAGATCAAGTAAAGCAGTGGTGGTCCCCACACCCCAATACATTATGGCATCAAATAGAGTCGACAGCTATACTAAACACCCCACAACTAATGCTATCAGCAACCTGGATGAACTTCCATGCCCCACGCTCATACCTTTCCACAATTAACGCCTTCATTGCAACATGGAAAGCTATAGCTCACACCTATCAAGGAATACATACAGACACCTTGAAACTACTACCAATTCTCGCTTTACAACTCCTATCTCCAAACTTAACCATTCAACATTGGTATGAGGCTGGAATTAAAACCATCGGAGACCTATACCTTCAATCGAACCTCAAAAGCTATGAGCAACTTACCATACACTTTGGCATATCTAATAAAGACTTCTACATCTATCTCAGGATTCGACATATACTTTCTAATACTGGCCTATTATACTCACCCCACTAATAAAGTCAAGGGCATCTCTTATATTTATGCTCTTCTCTCTCGACTAACAACCACCCATAAGCCAACATACATGGTATATTGGGAGTCAAAATTCCAATCTTCCTTTCCTACAGAAGAATGGTACCGAACTCTTCGTCTTCCGACTATCTTCTCCAAAAACATATCCCATTGGGAAACCCTCATGAAGATTTACCACAAATGGTACTACACACCTGCTAGATTAGCATCCATGTTTCCATCTCAATCCCCTAAATGTTGGAGGAACTGTGACGAAAAGGGGGACATGTTTCACATATAGTGGGACTGTCGAATCATAGTCCCATTTTGGACACGGGTATCTGCATTAATTACTAACATTACTAACATTCCCCAACAATTGACTCCACAGATGGCTCTCTTTGGTCTAGATCCCCAACCTTGGCCTAAAGCTAACATCCCACTGGTACATCACATTCTCATAGCAGCACGCGTAGTCTTAGCACGCGCCTGGAAAGACCCTCTACCTCCAACCATCACTTCTCTCACAAGCACACTTAATGAACATTGCCACATGGAATACCTTTTCTCCAAATCTAATTTGACAGGGGACAGGTTCCACAGACACTGGTCCCCTTGGTTAGCACACCCCAGCAGTATAAAACTTACCTGAGCGATACACAGATATCCATGGATCTGCTACACTCTTCAGAACTGGCACCCACTATAAGATAGACCGAACAGAGCCAGAAGTGATAGTCTACCTGTGTTTCTCTATATAACTCTGCAATCCCAGGTCTACGACTGATTTATGTATCATACCCATGAATAACTACTTAACTCTCAGACAACTGCTTCACCCATATGCATACCTCTCTCCAACCTACCTTTCTAATGAGACCTCAATGCTTCTACCACTCGGGGAAAGCAGACGGGATTTGTGGTACTCCTTAATATCACTCAGTCAGATACCCCAATGGTGCACTGCAAAATATATTGCTTTATCAATCATGGGTCTATGTGGGTACAGGGCTGACAATACTATCCTCCCCCATGACACAGTCAGTTCCCAAAGGGGTGTCCGGGGAGGTAGCAGTAGTGTCGAACGCCCTGTACCCAACATAAGGCTCCCACGCATTTGTGTACTGGTACACTTATCCCTGTTTTCTGCATCCTCAGTGTAAATGTACTCACTAGTCTGATTGTACTTGCAATTCTGATTGTTCTTGACCTATGTTACCTTATGGTTGATAATGTCTACTGTCTGTAAGTTTTATTGATTAACTCTAAAAAACGTTTTAAATAAAACACAACAGCCACAAAAATATATAACAAAAAAAAATGATAAATGGTTTTCACATTTTTTTACAAATAAATATCTGAAAAGTGTGGCGAACATTTGTATTCAGCCCCCTTTACTCTGATACCCCTAACTAAAATCTATTGGAACTAATTGCCTTCATAAGTCACCTAATTAATAAATAGAGTCCACCTGTGTGTAATTTAATCTCAGTATAAATACAGCTGTTCTGTGAACCCCTCAGAGGTTTTTTTTAGAGAACCTTAGTGAAAAAACAGCATCATGAAGGCCAAGGAACACACCAGACAGGTCATGGATAAAGTTGTGGAGAAGTTTAATGCAGGGTTAGGTTATAAAAAAATATCCCAAGCTTTGAACATCTCACAGAGCACTGTTCAATCCATCATCTGAAAATGGAAACCAAACCTACCGAGACATGGCAGTCCACCTAACCTGACAGGCCGGGCAAGGAGAGCATTAATCAGAGAAGCAGGCAAGTGGTAACTCTGGAGGTGTTGCAGAGATCCACAGCTCAGAATCTATCAGAATCTATCCAAAGGACAACTATTAGTCATGAACTGCACAAATCTGGCATTTATGGACAAGTGACAAGAAGAAAGCCATTGTTGAAAGAAAGCCATAAGAAGTCCCATTTGCAGATGCTTTTCTTCAGCAGGGACAGGGAAGCTGGTTAGAGTTAATGGGGGGGATGGATGGAGCCAAATACAGGGCAATCTTAGAAGAAAACCTGTTAGAGACTGGAAAAGACTTGAGACCAGGGCGGAGGTTCACCTTCCAGCAGGACAACGACCCTAAACAGCCAGAGCTACAATAGAATGGTTTAGATCAAAGCATATTTATGTGTTAGAATGGCCCAGTCAAAGTCTAGCCCTAAATATAATTGAGAATATGTGGCAAGACTTGAAAATTGCTGTTTACAGATGCTCTCCATCCAATCTGACAGAGCTTGAGCTATTTTGCAAAGAAGAATGGGCAACAATTTTACTCTCTAGATGTGACAAACTGGTAGAGACATACCCAAAAAGAGTGCAGCTTTTAGACCCCTTTCACACTGAGGTCGCTAAAGCGCCACTTGTTTTAGCTGCGCTTTTCGGCCACTAATGTGGCGGTTTTTACCCCCCAAAAAAGGTAAAGACTCACATTTTGCAGCACTTTCAAATCGCTTTTAAGGCGCTTTTAAGGCGTGTGACTTTGTGTTGGTCTATCACATAAAATCCCAATAAAAAACATTACATTTTTGGTTGTAACATGACAAAATGTGGAAAATGTCAAGGGGTATGAATACTTTTTCAAGGCACTGTATAAGTGCTCAACCCAAACACTTAAGAAAGTCACATGACATTGATGAAGCACACCAGGGCAGAGCCAATGATGTCATCATGTCACTGAAAATGATGTCATCCACAATAGGTGAAGCCGACATTTTATGCGTCTTAACCCCTTCACGCTGATTTAACACTTCTTAACCCTTCTTCACAATGTAATATGTGGCCTTCGGCTTGAAGGGGTTGTACCAGGGTGATTCATGCAGCTGAATGCAGGGATTCCCCCCTCCCACTGCCTTTTGTGGCCTGCCTAGGCTCCCCCATCCTACTGGGAGGCCCGAGCAACAAGCCAGCACGTCCACTGGCTGACCTGTGACCCGAACAAAGCCGGAAACGGCTTTGACAGGTCTCAGATCTAGTAACCCGGAAGTCATGACATCACTTCCAGTTTACTGAAGATTTAAAGTTGCCAAATTTAAAAGAATGACAGCATTCAAAACAGCCAAACTTGGCGTTTTGAATGCTTTTAAGTGCAAAGGAGGGATTTGGGGTCTTACAGACCCCAGATCTCTCCATAAAGAGTACCTGTTACTGCCTATTATGGTCACAAGGGATGTTTACATTCCTTGTGACAGCAATAAAAGTGATCAGATTTTTTTTTCTTAAAGGGAAAGTGTAAAAAAAAAAAATAAAAATAAAATAAATAAAAAAAAAAAAGTAAAGTGCCCCATGCCTCCGTGCTCACCCACAGAAGTGAATGCATACGTAAGTCATTTCCGCAAATTTAAACAGTGTTAAAACCACACATGTGAGGTATTGTCACGATCATTAGAGCAAGAGCAATAATTCTAGTCCTAGACCTCCTCTGTTACTCTAAACTGGTAACCTGTAAAAAAAATGTAATGTGTTGCCTATGGAAAATGTTATGTACCATAGTTTGTCACCATTCCACGAGTGTGTTCAAGTTTAAAGCATGACATGTTAAGTATCTATTTACTCAGCGTAACAAGATTTTTCACATTATACAAAAAAAATGGGCTAACTTTAGTATTTTTTTAAATTAACGAAAGTGTATTTTTTCCCCCAAAAAAATTGCATTTGAAAGACCGCTGCGCAAATACAGTGTGACATAAAATATTGCAACGATCGCCATTTTCTTCTCTAGAGCCTCTGCTAAAAAAAAATTATATATATAAGAAGGCCAGCATGGTGGCCTGTAATTATGGGAGGAGCCCGGAGGGTATTTAACCAGACCACCCACAACAGGCTGTGTCGGTTCCAGTGCAAGGTACTGCACATCAAGAGGCCGACTCTGCTCAGCTCCCTCACGGTCGTCTATCCATGCGTCCAATCGCAGGCCACTTCGGCATCTTCATTCGGGGTCTTCGTCGGCGGTTCCCGCTCATGGTCGCAGATAAGTAGTAGCCAAACCTTTCATATCATGTGCAAACTTGTGGCTTATCATGCTTACTATCTGGCACCCCTTCACAAAAACTACCTCTGAGTTATTGACCCGAGCCTCCAAGCAGCTATCGGTCGTTCTCCGATATGACTTTCATAGGATTCACTGGTTACAAATTCACTGTCCATGGGATTGCTTTTTTTTTTTTTCTTTCCATTTTCTGAGATTATCATGTATTTTGTTTGTATGGATTCCTGTGGCTGATTGAGGTGTAATTAAAACCACCTGGTGCCTTCTCTGCACTGGCTAGCCTGGGGGATGGGTGTGGTCAGGTGTTCGGTCACAGGAAGAGATGGCATACACCCTACAAACCAATTGTATCAGATTCTACCGATTTTATATCGGACTCATCTCATACCTTTTCAAACTGATCCACATCAGAGGCATCGCAGAGACTGTTTCTGCCTACCCACACATGTCCATACAGTTGGGCTCACGAGATCGTCATATATTTTCATCGATTATCGCTACACACTCACTGTCGCAGGTAGGACTTTGTCGTTACCACTCCTACTAAACTCGAATCATTACGTTATCATGTCCATGTCGCAAAGTCGCACTTTCGGCTTCACAAGTCGTTCTATGTCATCTTTCATGTTTTGTCATACTTTCTACCTAACGCACTCGAGAGACTAAAGCGGCATAACGCCCGTCATCTCCAGTAGCAACACGGCTACTCATACGTCTTGCTGCATTTAGCATAACGCCCGTCATCGCCAGTAGCAACACGGCTACCCACACGTCTTGCTGCATTTCACATAAACGCCCGTTATCTCCAGTAGCAACACGGCTACTCATACGTCTTGCTGCATCCGACATTACGCCTGTCATCTCCAGTAGCAACACGGCTACTCATACATCTTGCTGCATCCGGCATTACGCCTGTCATCTCCAGTAGCAACACGGCTACGCATATGTCTTTCTGCATTTTGCTTAAACACCTGTCATCTCCAGTAGCAACACGGCTACTCATACGTTTTCTTTACCCCCTTTTTTTTCACCCTTCCAGGTCAGTTCCCCCTTTTTGCCCCCCCCCCCCCCCCCCCAGTCCATCAGAGCATCTGTCACTGCCATCCCCCGCACTTCTTGCAGTTACCGCAAGTTCGTGTCATGGGCCCCCACACCTTGCAACCTCCGCAAGTCGATCCACTCCTTGCCTTCGCGGCAAACCCATCTCAAACGCAAGTCACTGCCATCCCCCACACATCTTGCAGCACCGCAGGTTTCTGTCATGGGCCCCCACACCTTGCAACCTCCGCAAGCCGACCCACTCCTTGCCTCCGCGGCAACCCATTTAAACGCAAGTCACTGCCATCGCTGCAGCTTGCTACTTCGGCCTCCGCGGCCAATCGTCTCCAGTAGCCCACACAGCTACTCACGCCTTTCTCTATCCCTTTTCACCTTTTAGATCAGTAAGTTGCCACCTGGTCTCTCCTACGAACAGGATCAGACCATCTCTTTCTTTCCCAGGTAAAAAAAAAAAAAAAAAAATCGAGGGCTTGCATCTCTTCACCAGGGGGTCAGCTATGGCCCCGAATCAGCTCTTGCAACCCATCTTTTAAAAAAAAAAAAAAAAAAAAATATTTTCATGTCACCCTATCGTAGGTACCAGGTCTACCAGGTTCGACCCCAACAGAGACTCTAGCACTAGGGTAGCAAGCAGGTGCATAGGTTGTTGTTATTTTTAGTTTCCTTTCTCTCTACACACCTTTCACTACATATCCTCGTTTCACGCACATATTTGGCTCAGTATCCAGGCGTTAGTAACTGTCACATACTTCTATGGATGTCACTCTGTTTTCGAAGCACAAGCCTTCACTACGCAGACAAGGTCACCTAGTCTCATGACTTGCTGGCAGTGCAAGTATTAGCTGACCGAACCTACGTCAAACTACTACAGATCGAAACATTCCTACTTAGCAACCAATCAGCAGCCACTCTCCCCAGTACCGCCCTGGGGGGGCTCTGGTTAACTAGTCCGTGCCGAGCACAGACGGACACCCGAGCATCGGTTACCTGGCCAGTCACCTCCTGGCTCACCTCGGTTGTCATGCAGTCTTTGAGTTTCCAAATAGGCCAGAGGAACAATCTCACTCAGCGCTCATGCGCAATCCCCGATCTCCCCATACCGGCGCACGGTATTCCGCTCCGTTCTCACACCCCCCCTCCCCTAATTTATTAAACGCAGATTTGGCTCAGTAACCAGGCGTTAGTAACTGTCACATACTTCTATGCATGTCACTCTATTTTCGAAGCACAAGCCTTCACTATGCAGACAAGGTCACCTAGTCTCATGACTTGCTGGCAGTGCAAGTATTAGCTGACCGAACCTACGTCAAACTACTACAGATCGAAACATCCCTACTTAGCAACCAACCAGCAGCCACTCTCCCCAGTACCGCCCTGGTGGGGCTCTGGTTGAACTAGTCCGTGCCGAGCACAGACGGACAACCGAGCATCGGTTACCTGGTCAGTCACCTCCTGGCTTACCTCGGTTGTCATGCATTCTCTGAGTTTCCAAACAGGCCAAAGAAACAAACTCACCCAGCGCTCACGCGCATCCCCGATTGTTACCATACCGTCGTACGGTATCATGCTTCGTTTCCCACATCTCCCCTCCCCATCCAAGCAGAACACCATAGTTTTGATTAAAATCTCCAGGCGTTAGTAACTGTCACATACTTCTATGCATGTCACTCTATTTTCGAAGCACAAGCCTTCACTACGCAGACAAGGTCACCTAATCTCATGACTTGCTGGCAGTGCAAGTATTAGCTGACCGAACCTACGTCAAATTGCTACAGATCGAAACATTCCTACTTAGCAACCAATCAGTAGCCACTCCCCCCAGTGCCGCCCTGGGGGGGCTCTGGTTAACCAGTCCGTGCCAAGCACAGACGGACACCCGAGCATCGGCTACCCGGCCAGTCACCTCCTGGCTCACCTCGGGTGTCACGCATCCCCTGAGTTTACATATAGGCCCAAGGAACATCCCACTCAGCGCTCGCGCGCAACCCCTGTTTGTCCCCATACCTGTCGCACAGGTATCCTGCTCTGCCCCCCCCCCCTTTTCCCCAACCAACAAACGCCCATATATTTTCTCCTGTCTTTCAAACTCGAAAGAAAAGAAAAAAAAAAAAAAAAACGCCCATATTCCCCCCCCCTTTTTTTATTTATTTATTTTTTATTTTATTTATTTATTTATTTATTTTTTTTTCTCTCCTGTCTTACAAGCTTTACAAAAAAAAAAAAAACACACACACACATCTGGGACAATAATGACGTTAACTTAGCATCCCTCCTCCATAGCAGCACACAACTTGGCCGAGAACAAATCATATTAGAGGGGAAACGTCTCCATCATCCTGAAGGCCAGCGACCCTTGACTTAATCGCACGCTCACTGTCTCAGAGTTTGCGCTGTGCCTTAGGGACAGTCGGAGACGCGCATGCAGGGCAACCCCAACAGGAAGGTTGAAGTGGACGCGTATCTGCATACAGCATGGATCTAGGTCATTAGCACGCAGGGTGCTCATTCCATGACTATCACCATTCTTTCTTCAGACCCGGGAGTGATCCCTTACCTCCCGCCTCTTAGTGTTTTTCTTCCAGGTACAAGACCCCCACCAAATCCTTAATTCAGACGTGCCAGCAACAACGGATCTGCCCATGGGAGACAATTTCCCACGAACCAACATGGCATGCCAATGTTCATTCCGTCAGCGTCTCCCTCTTCACCTCAGGTAGTCATGGACGCCACAGCCCCCACAGGTCCTCGCCTCAATTTTTGGCCATCTTGGGTTCACAGGGCCATGGCTGTCAGAATCCTCTTGATTCCCGGGATCACTTAGTCATCCTCGTTGTTCGAACTCTACCCCATTGTTGCAGCAGGCCACATCTGGTGCAGCAACCGGGCAAGACAAACAGGGTCGTTTACCACAGACAACCAAGCCACAGCCAGTATTATACATAGGTCCAAGTCGCTGGCCATCATGGCCTTCCCGCACAGGCCGGTGCCACTATCCCCGCAGCACCAATCAGAGGTCCTCTGCGTCCACATCCCAGACAAACAATACTCTAGCCGTCACATTACCCGTTAACCTTGCGTCGTCCTTTTCGCAGGAACCTGGAACCGACCCGACCATGTCTCTTATCCCACATTGGTTGTAGTTAACCTTGCATCCGAACAACACCTTCGCGATACTACCTGCCTCATTAATCTATCGTTATCTCAAATGCCCTAAAGGCCTACTGTACAGCCCGGAACTTGTCTCACGGGTTACTAGCCTCAAACCCCAGGGCGACAACAGGAGACCTCCATCACATCCTGGCTTCCATGTCATGCCGCCACACACAGTTGGCTTTTCACACAATACCAAATTACCTCCCTAACCGAGTCTTTTGCGCCCTTCTCTTGGCATATAGCCCAGCTCACCAGGGCTTATCGCCCAGCTCACCAGGGCTCACCTTACAGCAGGCCCAGGGCACACTTCAGGTCTATTTATGTTGTTAGTCTTGTGACGTGTTTATGTGTTTTCTTTCATCTCTCGAAGATCGGAGGGCTCCGACCATAAATAAGAAGGCCAGCATGGTGGCCTGTAATTATGGGAGGAGCCCGGAGGGTATTTAACCAGACCACCCACAACAGGCTGTGTCGGTTCCAGTGCAAGGTACCCACCCACCCTTTTCCCTTCTCAGAGTACTTCTTTCAAAACATCCTTCTCTACAGAAGTATCCATTTACTGTCAAGGTATGCGCCCTTCTCTTGGCATATAGCCCAGCTCACCAGGGCTTATCGCCCAGCTCACCAGGGCTCACCTTACAGCAGGCCCAGGGCACACTTCAGGTCTATTTATGTTGTTAGTCTTGTGACGTGTTTATGTGTTTTCTTTCATCTCTCGAAGATCGGAGGGCTCCGACCATAAATATATATATATGTTCAGGGGTTTTAAGTAATTTTCTAGCAAAAAATACGGATTTTAACTTATATATATATATAGCAGCACACTGCAATGCACAGTAATGCACTACCATGTGTGTGGTGTGCTGTGTTACCAAAAATGCAATACCAATAATTTGGTACAAAGAGCTCTAGATATGAAAGTATTCCTGGTACCTACGTACACCCCTCATAAAAACTGAAAAAAAATGATTATGTTTTGTTCAAAGAATAGGGATTTTTCTATGGTACCAATAAGATCTTCAAGCCTTTCATAAAATCTCAATATCTTTTATTATACAAAATACTCACAGGCACAGTAAAAGACAAGTCATAATACAAACACCCCCTTAGGCTCACAACACACCAGTTGTATTATTCCACCTAGTAAACTGCTTATACATCTATAAACTGTAAAAGATGGGATGGACTTTGAGCCTCAAATCTCTTTGCATTTTGGATCAACTTCATAAGTAAATTAAAGGTATTGAATTCTACAATTCAATTCAATATTGAATTCTACAATGTATACACAAAAAGATTACATTGCCAACATTTGCACAAAATATTTTATATCCATGTACATATCCAATATAAAATCTCAAAATCACAATATGTTATATCATAATCTGTATCACAAAATCCAATACATACATTACTTCCAGATCAGTATGCAAGCAGAGCCAGGAGCCATGTGTCTATCGCGGAAAGCCAGGTGCAGAGGGAGCGAAACATAAACCAAGGTGGAAGAGAGACAAGGCAATGGCAATTTCCCCTCCCCCATGCGGTGGCTCCCTATAAATTATATAAGCAACACTCAAAATGTGCTTCAAAAGGTGTCAACCCAACACCATCTTTGTCATCTACGTTCAAATAGGGGTGGTTGAGCAATAAGTTCTACATCATGGAGAACAGTCAAAAATTTAGCAAGCCCTCAGGGAGAATTCTGTATATCCAGTCCCCCCATCCTCTTATCTTTAAAAGTTATCCTCATAGATGTCTGTCCATTAATGAGCATCTATTCAAATTTAAACGTTATATATCAAATAAAGTAATCATGGTATTCATACCTCCAGTCCACAGAATATATCCACCCTCATTTAAAGAAAATGCATTTAACTAGGTTTCCTCCCATGCTGGCTGGTCCTTTGCTGCCTCCCACCACCTACATGCAACCAAAAATAACACCCTCTTTCCTCTATTGCAGTTTATGTGTCTCCCCCTCTAGTGCACCACCTACAGAAAAACCTGGCTATGTGGTGGAAACCTGCTTGGCCAATCATCAATCTTCAATATGGTGCTATGTGGGCACATAGGGTGATGTCATCATGTATGTGCACAGTGACATCACTGTGCAACCACATGAAGATGTCACCTGGTGGCTGTGTAATGGTAAATGGATCCTCCTCCCTCCCCCAGGTCAGTCCCACTCCACCCAAGGGGGAAGCAAAAAAGGGACATATAATGCTAAAAGAGGAATTGCTAAAGATCCATAGATTGCCCCTTTCTCTGTATGATATTCAGAGCCAGCAAATCCACCTTCACATGGAGGAAAAGAAGAGAGCTATGCACAGCACCAAAAAATAAAAAAACATATCAAGGACAGCGCCATGTTGACAGCAGATGGCACACTAAATCGGAAAGCTATAAATACATATTACAACGATCCTATTATCTGTACATCATATACAGTGGTGTGAAAAAGTGTTTGCCCCCTTCCTCATTTCCTGTTCCTTTGCATGTTTGTCACACTTAAGTGTTTCGGAACATCAAACCAATTTAAACAATAGTCAAGGACAACACAAGTAAACACAAAATGCAATTTGTAAATGAAGGTGTTTATTATTAAAGGTGAAAAAAAATCCAAACCATCATGGCCCTGTGTGAAAAAGTGATTGCCCCCTAAACCTAATAACTGGTTGGGCCACCCTTAGCAGCAACAACTGCAACCAAGCGTTTGCGATAACGTGCAATGAGGCTTTTACAGCGTCCTGGAGGAATTTTGGCCCACTCATCTTTGCAGAATTGTCCTAATTCAGTTACATTAGAGGGTTTTCGAGCATGAACGGCCTTTTTAAGGTCATACCACAACATCTCAATAGGATTCAGGTCAGGACTTTGGCTAGGCCACTCAAAAGTCTTCATTTTGTTTTTCTTCAGCCATTCGGTGGTGGACTTGCTGGTGTGTTTAGGATCATTGTCCTGCTGCAGAACCCAAGTTCGTTTCAGCTTGAGTACACGAACAGATGGTCGGACATTCTCCTTCAGGATCTCTTGGTAGACAGCAGAATTCATAGTTCCTTTTATCACGGCAAGTCTTCCAGGTCCTGAAGCAGCAAAACAGCCCCAGACCATCACACTACCACCACCATATTTTACTGTTGGTATAATGTTCTTTTTCTGAAATGCAGTGTTCCTTCTACGCCAGATATACTTGGACACACACCTTCCAAAGAATTCCACTTTTGTCTCATCGGTCCACAGAATGTTGTCCCAAAAGTCTTGGGGATCATCAAGATGTGTTGTGGAGAAATTGAGACGAGCTTTGATGTTCTTTTTGCTCAGCAGTGGTTTTCTCCTTGGAACTCTGCCATGCAGGCCATTTTTGCCCAGTCTTTTCCTGATGGTGGAGGCATGAACGCTGACCTTAACTGAGGCAAGTGAGGCCTGCAGTTCCTTGGACGTTGTTGTGGGGTCTTTTGTGACCTCTTGGATAAGTCGTCGCTGCGCTCTTGGGGTAATTTTGGGCGGCCGGCCACTCCTGGGAAGGTTCACCACTGTTCCATGTCTTCGCCATTTGTGGATAATGGCTCTCACTGTGGTTCGCTGGATTCCCAAAGCTTTGGAAATGGCTTTATAACCCTTTCCAGACTGATAGATCTCAATTACTTTCTTTCTCAATTGTTCCTGAATTTCTTTGGGTCTCGGCATGATATGTAGCTTTAAAGGATCTTCTGGTGGACCTTACTGTGTCAAGCAGCTTCTATTTAAGTGATGCCTTGATTGTGAACAGGTGTGGCAATAATCAGGCCTGGGTGTGGCTAGAGAAATTGAACTCAGGTGTGGACAACCACAGTTATAGTATGTTTTAACAAGGGGGGCAATCACTTTTTCACACAGGGCCATGATGGTTTGGATTTTTTTTCACCTTTAATAATAAACACCTTCATTTACAAATTGCATTTTGTGTTTACTTGTGTTGTCCTTGACTATTGTTTAAATTGGTTTGATGTTCCGAAACACTTAAGTGTGACAAACATGCAAAGGAACAGGAAATGAGGAAGGGGGCAAACACTTTTTCACACCACTGTATAGATCTATCTATATTTGAAGCTTAAAGAGTAACTCTACATTTTGTTATTCTAAAGAAATTCAGAATTGTTGTCTGTGTCAATGTGCAAAATGAATGTGCATGGGAGTGATTTGATAATTATCAATCAGCTGTTGCACTTGCAGTGCTCTAATTGTCAAAAAGTTGCAGGGTCTGCATCCCTTTAGACATGATTTCCCTTTGGGAGTATCTCACCAAAAATGACATTTCCTGACAGACTCCATGGCAGCCTACAAGTGGGTTAACCCCGCCTCCTCTCCAATGCTATAGGACCCCATTTTAAATAAAAGAGAGCTCACCGCTAGGTACTGTGTTCCTTTTTTGTCCTCCTCCATGGACCTACATCACGTTTGTTCCTGTTGGCGTCCAGTCGGAGTACCTCCGTTGTCCCCCATGGCATCTGGAAAGCTTCTGCATTCCAGGCCGCCACGGTGCTTCCGGGTCGCAGCCGCTGCCGTCGTTCTGCGCATGCGCGAGGCCTCCACGAAAGCGAGGCTTGGTTTATGCATGCTCGGAGGGTCGGATGGTCCGTTTGGCTGTCCCCCACAGCGCAGGCGCACTGTGGGGGGGCGGTGAATCACTCAGGCGGGGGATTAGAAAGGCTACCATCTCCTGTCGGTATGGGAGTTCCCGCAGACAGTGAGTGGTGGCCTTCCCCCGCCTGGTCTGCAGTTGTCCCGAGTATTTCCCCTTAAAGGGGAAAAGACATAGGAAAACATTATTTATATTAATGTCGTTTTAAAAATAAAAATAAATAGAAATATATAAATAATGAACAAATAAATTAAATAAATAAAAAAAATGAAGAAGAAGAAAATATGTTTATAAAATATAATTATTTTATTGGATAACTATATAGAGAATTATCTATTACTATAGATATATGGAATTACCATGCTGCATTCTACAGGGATATTATCAATACGAAAAAAATTTTAATAATTTTTACAATCTTTTTTGGTTCGGCATGTTTGTCTTTTTTGGGTCATCTGCAGACTACCCGTGTTATGTGATGTATTTGTCCAGAGGTTATGGACAGGTCACTGCTTTTGGCGGCCAGCCCTCACGCACAGGGTATGTGCAGGTGAGGGGAGGGGTTGAGGTTTGCAGTCCCTCCCCCCCATCTTTTTCAGCCCTTTCAGATCGGACCCACAAGTCGTGGTCCAGGTTGACAGGGACCTTGCCAGGCCACAACATTTTGAAGAGGAGATGCTGCCATTTCTCCTCCGGATAGAGGAGATGTTGCCATTCCTCCTCCAACTAGAGGAGATGTTGCCATTCCTCCTCCAACTAGAGGAGACGTTGCCATTCCTCCTCCAAACTAGAGGAGACGTTGCCATTCCTCCTCCAACTAGAGGGGACGTTGCCATTCCTCCTCCAAACTAGAGGAGACGTTGCCATTCCTCCTCCAAACTAGAGGAGACGTTGCCATTCCTCCTCCAAACTAGAGGAGACGTTGCCATTCCTCCTCCAACTAGAGGAGACGTTGCCATTCCTCCTCCAACTAGAGGTGACGTTGCCATTCCTCCTCCAACTAGAGGAGATGTTGCCATTCCTCCTCCGGATAGAGGAGATGTTGCCATTCCTCCTCCAACTAGAGGAGATGTTTCCATTCCTCCTTTAGTCACCGCACCCACCGATATGTCAGCCGCTCGGAGCGCAGAGCCTGCTGGAGTTGTGGGACCAAAGTCCAGGAGGGCAAGTCTGTATATGATCCGTGTCATGCCCTAGAGGATGGGGGTGAAAATAGGTGTCGGGTAATATGAATGTGGAGTCTCTCGCGAAATGTGTGATGCTGTAATTCCTAAAGGTAATGGGGTATATCCTACACATGGAGCCTGTTTTATGTCTTCTCGGCTCCTTGGCTGATGTGGCCCAAAAGATTCGGGCTCTTCCCAGCCATACGCTGCTTCTCTGGATTCCTCGGTCAAATCGGTTATAGAAGTGCCTATCTGGGTAGACCATTCCACCCCCCGGCTAAGCAAGGTAGTTCTTTAAGCATCTGGGGAAAAAAAAAAACTCTCTCTCTCTCTTTTCGCCCATTACGGTTTTGAATAATGACGAATAAGCAAGATGGACAAGATGTCAAGCAAAGACCTTTCAGATTGTATCCTTTCAAGGCGGGAGAGGTTATGTGTATGGAAACTTTCCCCTCATTGATGCGGCTTTGTTGCGTCTGGAAAAACAGGTTATGCTTTCTTTAGAGGACGCTGTGTCCTGGACGGACGTGAGAGAAAATGATTTGAGAGTTCAAGATAAACATACGGGTTGGCTGGCATGGCTTGTAAACCTGCCCTGGCTCTAGCAGCCATGTCTAGCAATATGGAAACCAGTTAAAGAGCTGGAACGGGTGTCAATCCGACCCTTCAGTTAGCTTGGTCTAATTGGTCCTCGGTCGCGGTTCAACGGGTCTTATAGTTACGCCCTCCCCAGGACGAAGAATTTCAGGGGGTATATTTCCCCTCTTCTTGGCACAATAAGAGAACAGTTTATGGTGTTCAGTCAGGCGATTGGCTAATCTCAATAGACCTAAAGATGCTTACCTCCATGTTCAGGTAGTGAAGGAGTTTCTCAAATACCTCCGGTTCCATCTGCAGTTCTTTGTAGCCCATAATTGAACTGGATGGACTTGTGTCTTTTTTCAACCTAACTAACTATGTAACTATGTAACTATGTAACTATGTATAATGGCCCTCATCGGAACAAGAAGAGTATGTCTTTATCGCTGTTTCGACATCCTTCTGTTGCTGTCTTAGGACAAAGTCCAGCTGCTAGTTCGCAGGGAATAGAATTTCTCCATCTCATCCAACTTTGGGTGGCTCTTAAAAAAAAATTAAAATAAAAAAAAAAACACCTAGAACCAGTCCGGCTGATGTTCTTTTGGGCCCAGTTTGTTACAATGGAAAGCACCATCTCTCTTCCAGTGGGGAAGACTACAGTCATCCAGGAGGGAATTCGTGGTCTCTAATCTTTTACGGCAGGGGGCCTCATGGTACCTAATTCCATTGGTTCGATGGTCTCCACGACCCCTATGGTCAAGCAGTCCCTGCAGGAGTTTTACCCTGTCCCGTCAGGTTTATGCAGGTAATGGATGTCAAGGGGCAATAGTCAACCTATTCACATGACATCAACGATGAAGAACGGCCTCCTCTGGTGGCTTCAGCACAAACCGGTTCAGATTGCCACTCCGTTGTCCCATATCATAGGTTAAGGACATGACCTATGACAAGCAGTAATGGTTGGGAAATCCGCTGCACATCGGATCTTGTTCAAGGGTACGAGTCTTTTCAGCCTGGGCTAGTACGTCCTGGAACTTCCGGCAGCCTGGTGTGCCTTCTTTAGTCCTTCTATTTGCGGAAGGGAGAGTCAGATGTTCATCGCTGTCATCCATTCTCATGTGATGAATTGGAGGTTCTCGAAGCACCACATTATTCCGGGAGGTCGAACCTATCATGTCTTGGGTCCAGGCAACTTTTCATCGGTTTACTTCCTCAGAGTGCAGAACATCCGAGTGGATTTCTTGCACTCAGTTGAGTCGCTAACGAGTGGTCTCTTTGTGTGCAATCATTCATGTAGATTATGTCTATGGGAGTCAATCCTGGGGTAGATCAATTATCCTCCCAGGTAACGTCAAGCTGGTGAGGTATTACACTCAAGGAGCAGTCCTGCTTCCTTGTCCATCTCGGGTGTACTTCTAGGGTGATTTCACTCTCATGAGCTCTATGGGGACGAGCACTTATGAGGTCGATAGAAGAGGATGGGCCAAGTCTGTGGTGTTCTCTTATTCTTCAGGTAGAGATCCAAAAAGTTCAGCTTTCTTTATTCAGGCCTAGATTTATCTCTATCCATTGGCTCTTCTAGAGTCTAAAGTCTCAGCCTTGACGGCTTTCTCCGGAGCTTAGCAGGTTGTTCACCTTTTAATTCGGTGGTTGTTCTGTAAGGAGTTAAAAGTCAGCCCTCAAAGAAGACCAAGATTCCCCATTTGGGATCTTTCCCTTGTCCTCAACTCACTGTATGGGTTCAGTTATACGGGATCCTCCCTGCTTGCTATCTTTAGACCTTTTCAACTAATCTTTTTCCTTATAGCCGTTACTCTCGCCAGGAGTGTCTTGGAAGTCGCGTTCCTAAGTTACGAGGAACCTCTTCTGTCCTTCTTTCCAATCCGAATGGTCCTTATTCCTATGTTCAGTTCAATTCTGGTAATTACCTCAATGATCTATAAGAGCTGGGAGATCGTCCTACCTACATTTAGGTCCAAGAGTCCACTAAAAGTTGATTCTCTGGATATAGGTGAAATCCGTAAGGTATACCTGCGAGCTATTTCCAGATTCGACTAGAACAACTGCAGCCTGGATCATCTAGTTCATCCTTCAGCCTTTTAAAAAATAAGGGCCTGGCCCCTCTGGAAGCAGTGATGGCACGTTCTGCCAGGGATATATTGGCTTTGCGGGCATCAGCCCAGCATGTGGCTCCAGATGTGATCTGCAAAGCGACCTCATGGGCCTCTATTTAAACTTTATAGTCACTATGCCGAGCTCGCTTCACTATCTTCTATGAAACTTTGAATGAATGAATGAATGATTTGATTAGCGCTGCAACTGCAAACTGAAACTTTAGTAATAGATCCTGTTGGTTGACGGGTCAAATTGAAATTTATTGCTGTTCAGCATACCCACCCGTGTGGATTGGCTGGTTATTTCCCACACGTAGGCTGCCATGGAGTCTGTCAGGAAAAAGGAAAATTTATTATCAAATACATACTGTAATTTTCCTTTCCTGATGGACTCCATGGCAGACGGAGTTCCCACCCATCAGTTATTTAGTCGGCTAGTTACCGAACACAATACCTAGCGGTGAGCTCTCTTTTATTTGAATGGGGTCCTATAGAATTGGAGAGGAGGCGGGGTTAACCCACACGTAGGCTGCCATGGAGTCCATCAGGAAAGGAAAATTACGGTAAGTATTTGATAATAAATTTTCCTTTTTTTGTTGCAGGGGATGCCAAAATTCTGACGTGTGGACTTCAGTGAGCAAATCACACAAGTAGCAAAAGACATCTCTGGGGGACATTCTGTACACATCTATATACATTACGCCTCCAAGTTACCATATTGCACTGCATTTTACAGGACACTACAGTGCTACAGATTGAAAAGGAAAGGTCATTTTTAATAACATTAAATTGCAATATGACTTATGTTGCAATTGTACATGCTCTTTTATGTTCCACAAAAGTAAAGTTACCGTTTAATGCTGTTGTTGGTTTTTAAAAAAATGTAATTAAATTAATAAAATTAATTGGTAAATTTTTAATAATTGTGTGGTAATTAGCACCTTTGAAGTCCCTGCTTTTTCTATGTTTTGGTGTATTACAATATATGGAATGTGGTGCTTGATGTAAACCCTCTCCTACCCAGATTGGATTACATACATACCCTTTAATGTTTCATTTAATCCTGGAAATGCCATTGCCTTCAATCTATAAATCCATTAAATTTAATGTTGTAATAGTATCCAGGTAAAGTCTCCACCTCTTGGGTCTTGATGGACCTGATCCAGTGCCAGAAAGAATATACATCCAGGATTATACTGATGATGTGTCATTACATGTCTCCCCAATCGGACTAGACATATCCACCATTCCTATGGCATGCACATGATCATATATGTGTTTTAACCACCATCCTTCTGTCTTACGCTCCCAGGTAGTGACTCCTCACTACCTTTTCAATATCATTTTATTAAGGTTTTCAAATATATGAAACAAAAATGTACAATATACAAAATAGATGTGTATATAAAAAATCAACATATATTTCAGGGTACGATATACACCTTCCTTAAATCACATATCTTCCCTGCCGAGGATATAAAAAGAGTGCTTCATATCAGATTTTAATACAATTCAGATATTATAGTTAGAATTTAAATAGTCTAATATTTCATTCATATAGTGGGGAGCACATCTACGTATATTATTCACATTATAGCTATGTAGAATAGGAGGAAAAAACAATCAAACGACAGAAGAAAAAAGAAAAAAAAAAAGGGAAGAAGAAAAAAAAGAAAAAATAATTAATTAAATAAATAAATAAAATAAAACTTGGTTAGGAGAACAGAAACTATTGAGCTCACTCCAGTGTGGCTAAATAGAAATAGTGGTAACATTTCCTTTGGCCCAATTCAAAAACTATGATGAGCGTCAATACTTGGACCAAGCAGTCCAAGTATAAGAAAACTGTTCTTCTTTTCCCGCTTCCTGCGCCAACAGACATACTAGTTTTCTAATGGAGTCTAATTCAATTGCCCATTCCCCAAGGGAGGGTACAGACGTTGGTTTCCAGTGACGAGGAATGACTGCTCTAGCTGAAGCGAGGAAGTGTCTAAACACATCCTCCTTCGCTGTCTTTAAAGGTCCAGGAATCATGGTCAGGAGAGCCTCTGGGTAATGTGTGGATAGTTGTATCCATGAGTTTACCATCTAAATATGTTTACAAAACGTCCTCACCGGGGGACAATCCCACCAGATATGGACCATGTTTCCCTTTGAATCATGATAATGCCAACAAATATAGGTTATATCATGATTAAATTGGTGAAGGGTAGAGGGGCACCTATACCATTTATTCACTAATTTATATCCCTTTTCTTGAGTTTTCATAGCTATTGACATTTTATATATAGTCAGGATAAAACTTTTTTGCCAATCCGAGGGAGTAAAAGTCTGTTGGAGATCTTTTTCTCATTTCCGTGTATATGGGGGGAAATCTGGGTGGGCTAATATCAAAAGAGTACAGTGTAGAGAACCTAGGTGATAGTGACTCCTCTTGCAATAGCAAAGATTCAAAAGCAGCTGATTTGGCATAGATATCTTAAAGTGAAGGAATAGATTGTATACAAGACAAATCATGATGCCTCTAACCACTGCGCAGGGTTATGAGGGGAAACCGTGGATGAAGAGGCTACCGTTAATGATGGATCCGGCCGAAGAACCTGAACAAGTCTTCTATGCTATATATATATATATATATATATATATATATATATATATATATATATATATATATATATATATATATATATATATATATATATATATAATATATATATATATTAATAGTGTTTGCCTAGTAAGATCAGCTGGAATTGAAAGGCCCTTTTGTAGAATAGGCAAAGTCCATGGGAGGGCACAGCGATCTATTGGATTTATGTGACCTTCCAATTGTACCCATAACTTAGATTGAGAGTGATGGAACCAATCGATAATACGTGTTAATATGGCTGCTCTATGGTAGATAGAGACATCAGGTACCCCTGCCCCATCTTGATTCTTCGGGAGGGATAATATCCCAAAGCTAATTCTGGGCCAGGCTGAGTTCCATATAAAGTTGGAGAACAGCCGATGGATTTTACGGAAGTACAAGGCCATGAGATTAATTGGAATAGTTTGAAACAAATATAGGAAACAAGGAAGTATATCCATCTTAAGGGTGTTGATTCTA
This sequence comes from Lithobates sylvaticus, assembly GCA_028564925.1. NCBI lineage: Eukaryota > Metazoa > Chordata > Amphibia > Anura > Ranidae > Lithobates > Lithobates sylvaticus. The sequence goes on from CM053028.1 coordinate 400,868,480, forward strand.
CCGAACCACGGAAGTCTCTTAAATGTATAGGATGCCAGGTCCATTTGGATTTTGTGAAGCATTGGAAGAACCTTTAAGGAATATAATTGTGATGCCGAGGCTGGTATACTAATCCCAAAATAGCGAACAGACAATGGGCAGATCTTAAAAGGAAAATTTGTTGATAATCGCTTCATATTTGTTTGCGATAAAGCTATCTTGAAAAGTTCTGATTTACTATAGTTGACTTTAAAGTTACTAACTTCACCAAATCTCTGAAATTCTAAAAGTTTGGAAGGAGGTATGAGGTTGTGTTACAAATAGAAGCAAACCATCTGCAAAAATAGCCATTTTTGCATGAAGAGGACCTACCGAGATGCCTGTAATATTTGTGTTTTGTTGCAATGTGATTGCCAGATATTCCACGTCCGTGTGCCGTTAAAGATAGGGAACACAGAAGACAAAGATCTATTCACCCTGATTCTAGCTGAGGGTGATAGATATAACCCTCAGATGATGCCTTATTAGGACGAAACGCATTGGGAAGGGCTTTGCTGATGCCACTGCGTTGCCAGATTTTATCTACATGCTTTTATATGTCTTCTCACATGTGAGTGCCCATTTTTATGATTTTCAATAAATGTTTTATTCAAACGGTATCACACTACGTGGCCCTATTTTTTATCCTTTGCCATATTTAATACTGAGAAGAACCACAGTGCATACCGCCACTATACCTTTGGTGGATATTCACAGAGTCAATCTAGTGACGGATCTTTGCCTGTTTTGGTGCATATTGGAAGTCGGAGTTGCTGTACATCTCCCTGGGTGTGATTACACTAATAAGCCTTTTAGACTCATTAGGCATAAGCCTAGTTGGGTCCATTGTATCCGGTAAGCCTCTTTCCTTATGGTGGTGGATATCTACAGACAACTCACACAGTCACCTTATTTATTCCAGCACTTTGTGGACTTTATTATGCATTTATAGTTGATACAATTTTGTTTCACTTCCAGAATATTTGTCATGATCATATCGACACAAATATTTTTATTTTGTCTCACTATTTTGTTTCATGAAAAATTTTACATCAACACCAATTAAAGATATGGGTCTATAGTTCGCACAAAGGGAAAAATCTTTTTCTGGTTTCGGAATAAGTGAAATATGTGCTTCCAAAGTTTGTGTAGGAAAAGTGGACCCATTCGCTATGGAATTGAATACCTTGGTCAAAAAAGGAATAAGGAGGGGTGCAAAATGCTTATAAACCTGCTGGCGTGATGGCAATAGCTTCTTCAGTGAATGGAGCTTCTATTTTTTTTTCTATCGTATCTGCATCCAAAGTAGATGATTGCGTATCTGCTACGTAGGATGCCAGATTATCCTCATTAGTAACAGATAAACTTATAGATTGGTGAGGGGATATATTGTAAAGAGACTGGTAGATATCACCATACGTTTTCATAATTAAAGAGGGTGAAGATATTGTTTCTCCGTTTGGTCCCTGAAGATGTGAAATAAAGGTAGGAGTCTGTTGTGGATTTAAAGAACGAGCCAATGACTTTCCACATTTATCACTAAAGTTATATTGATGTAGCGCTAGTTTGCCTGCATATGTACGAGCAGAAGATAAGTCACACAGACACGTCTGAGCTGAGGCAACCTCCAGTATTGTTTCGGTCGTATTTGTTCAATTTCTAGAGTCCTAAGCTTTTGGACCGTCGATGTAATGGCTGATAATCGCTTCTTTTTCTATCGGGAACCCAGTTGAATAAAAGTCCCTCTAAAAACTGCTTTCAACACCTCCCATTGAATGGGTAGTGAGGTAGGGTCTAAGACATGATCAGCCAGGAAATTTGAAATAGTTTTCCGTGATATGTGTAGAACATTCTGAATTTACCAAAAAATGCTTCATAAAGATGCCAGGTCCATTCTCTAGGTGGAGCCGAAGGAATTTCAAGTACCTTATGTCAAATGGATGTGGCCCTAAACTATCCCTGGGGTCTCCATTACAAAATCTGCTACTTTCAGATCCACCAACAATAAATATCTTGAAGCACATTTCGAGGGTTGCTTATAAACTTTTTAGGGAACCGTGACCTGGGGGGGGGGGGGGCGGACTTGATTTTCCCTCATCTCTCTTCCACTTTGGTCTATATCTGTCTTCCTCTGCACCTGGCCTTCTGAGGAGGATGCATGTGTACAAATGTTGGCAATATGAACTTTTTGTGTATAAACTGTAGAATCTATTACCTCAAATTTATTCAAAATGAAGTTGATCCAAAGTTCAAGTAAACGCATAGAGATTTGAGGCTCAATGACCATCCCATCTGGTACAGTTTAGAGATTTGTAAACAGTCTCCTAAGTAGTATCATACAATAACTGATGTGGGGAGAGCATAGGGGTGTTTGTCCTATGAACTGTTTTATTTTGTGTCTGTGACATTTTAATACAATAATACTTTGTATAATAAAATATATTAAGATTTTATAAAAATCTTGAAGATGTTATTGGTACCAAGGAAAAATCCCTGTTCTACTTTAAACAAAATATAATGTTTTATTTTTCTTATTACCAAAAACGCAACAAGTACTATATTAGATGCATTGTGGTGCAATGGCAGCTTATGAATGCAATGTGTGTGTGAAAGGACCTGGACAGTTAGGTACCATCGCTGAATGATTTTTTCTTGTTAAAGCGGTTGTATAGTCAAAAAAATTACTTTTACCTACAGGTAAGCCTATAATAAGGCTTACCTGTAGGTAAAAAAAATATCTACTAAACCTGTACGGTTTAGGAGATATTCCCCATGCAATGAGCCGCTGACTGCAACGGTGCATGCGCATGGGGGATTCTCGGCTGAAAGGCCGGCAGAATCCAGACCTTGCCGGGAAGAAGCCTCCTGTGCGGATGCGCGGGAGTGACGACATTGTGGCTCCAGCCACTCACAGCGCTGGAGTCGCGATACCCGGAAGACACGCCGAGACCACATATCAGCTACCTCGGCATGGACCAGGTGAGTAACAGAGGCCTCGTTCTAAGGTAAGTATTTCATAATGAGCTAGTATGCGGTGCATACTAGCTCATTATGCCTTTTCCCTTACAGGTGTATAAAAAAAAAATGTCAGCGGGTTTACTTCCGTTTTAAGCTGGGGCCCTCTTTTAACCCTTTAATTTCAATAGTTTTTATTGTTGTGCAGTTCCAAGTTACAAACAGTGTTACTTAAAAAATAGGTGTAGTCTTTCCCTGTCGTGTGAAAGATCATGGGATCAAAGAAAGTTCAGCATGGGTGAAGAATGGCTGGGGTGGGGTTGGAGGTATCCAGTGCTTGATCCGGTATTACAGTGGAACTTTGGATTGCGAGTAACGTGGTTAACGAACCTTTTGCAATACGAGCACTGTAAAAAGAAAAAAAGGCCAAATACTGCGCTGTGCAAATAAATATATGAACAACCTAGCTGCCAACACTGCTATGGACAAAACAGCTTACAATAATAAACGGAAAAAAGTGTAGCGCTTCGGTTGCAATAATCAAACAAGTGTATACCCAATACAGATATAAGTGTTGAAAATATAACTCAATACGTGAAGAAAGTGAGTTAAATGAATATAAATAAATAACAAATGAATGTGATCATCCAGAAACTGATTCAAAAACAATCTTTTTAAAGTGATAAAATCCTTCACACTCTCCCAAGAGTGAGATGTGACATAAAGTTCAAATATGAAGTGATAAACGGTGAAAATCCAGCCTCTGATATGACACTTAGAAGGACAGAAGAATGACACCACCACCGCAGTAAAAGGAGGAGGCTTACCGGACAGAAATGACCTAGCGGGGCTTACGCCTCCCAAGTCAAACGGGCCTGTTGGTTACAATGAACCCAATGAAGATCAGATGTTCCGTCTCAGGAGGAAGGGACTTCAAACAATCAATCAACAATCAACAACTGGTAGTTGCCATTGGATATCCAGTTACCAGACGAGAATGGGGAGTTCATATATCATACGCCATGCAAATAAAAAACTTGCATAGCTTGATACAGTTTAAATATTTATTTAAACATGTAAAGATAAAATTGAACACTCACATTTAGGTCGATTGTATATAGCATATAACAGTCAGTAGTGATGTCTGTAAAGTGGTCCACCCAACATGTTTCGACTTACACAGTCATCATCTGACCCCAGATGATGACTGTGTAAGTCGAAACATGTTGGGTGGCAACTACCAGTGAACAGATTGTTTGAAGTCCCTTCCTCCTGAGACGGAAAACATCTGATCTTCATTGGGTTCATTGTAACCAACAGGCCCGTTTGACTTGGGAGGCGTAAGCCCCGCTAGGTCATTTCTGTCCGGTAAGCCTCCTCCTTTTACTGCGGTGGTGGTGTCATTTTCCTGTCCTTATAAGTGTCATATCAGAGGCTGGATTTTCACCGTTTATCACTTCATATTTGAACTTTATGTCACATCTCACTCTTGGGAGAGTGTGAAGGATTTTATCACTTTAAAAAGATTGTTTTTGAATCAGTTTCTGGATGATCACATTCATTTGTTATTTATTTATACTCATTTAACTCACTTTCTTCACGTATTGAGTTATATTTTCAACACTTATATCTGTATTGTATGAGTGTTGTCTCGCAAAATGAGCACGATTCAGGCCAAAGTGTGTGATGTACCGCATTTGGCCTGAGGTGGGGGGCACCAGAGCCCTTCGAAAATGCACGGAAAGGTCCAAGGACAGCTCGGCTGACCTAGGCAAACCTCGGAAACGGAGTCTTTCCGATGTTTGCCGAGGTCAGCCGAGGTGTCCTCGGGCCTTTCCGGACAGAAATGCGGTATCGCATGCCATTGAAGTTAATGCGGAACAAATTATTTTTGTTTCCATTTGATTTCAATTTGATGTGCGAGTACTTTGGATTACGAGCATTCTTCGGGAACGGATTATGCTCGTAATCCGAGGTTCCACTGTATGTTGAAGTCCCCGCATATGAACAGGGAGCCTTGTCTGTGTTTCTTGATTTTTTTCATTGCCTTCTTTAAAAAGCAAATTGATGTTAGTTTAGGGGTAATATGCATGCTAAGGTATACTTGGAACCTGCGATAGTGCAGATTAGTATTAGATATCTACCATTGGGGTCAGATATTTTCTCGTGGAGAAGAAAATCTGTGGATTTATTAATTGCAACCAGCACTCCTCTTTTCTTTTTATCATGGTTGGATGCTAGGAAGATGTGCGGGAAGTCTTTGTGGTGGCATGGAGGGGAGGCAGATTAAAGTGGGTTTCTTGGGCACAGATTATGTCGCAGTGTGACTGTTTTACTGTCCGCCACAATACTGTCCTTTTCGCAGGGTAGTTTAGCCCTTTCACATTTAGTGAAATGATTTTAAGTGCCATGGGGTGTGTTTTGTCTTAAGATCGTTAGTGTACTCACAGTTCTGTTGGGGTGAGTGGCAGTTGTTTCCTCAGTGGAGGTCCTCCAGTAGAGGTGGGTTTCGGGTTGGTTGCTGATTGCGTTGTTAAGTGGTTCATCATTGTGGCCTCTTGGGAGGTTTTCTGAGGTCTCATCCATGGGGGGTAAAATGAAAAGGGTGTCAACTTGAATCAAAAACAAAACTTGCATAACTGTGCAACCTTTTACAAAATCAATTAGGTTGCTTTATATAGAGTGGGGGGGAAACAGTTCAATTGGAACCAGCATGACGGCTTAGGTGCCAACAAAGAGACATTAAGTGGATGAGTGTGATAGCACCGACTCTTGTTGGGTGTCAGCAGTTTCTAGTGCGGATTCCGGATTCAGACTTGGACCAGGGTGGGGAGATTTTGTCAGGCATGTTATGAGCTCCATGTTGGGTGGGCTTGGGTGGGTATGATGCCCCATTCTCCAAGCAGACAGAGGCCTTGTTCTAGAGATGAAATAGTACATGTGGTTCCATTGCGTTCCACATTTATTTTGGTGGGGTGTTTCCATTTATAGGGTATGTTGTTGTTGCAGAGCCATTTGGTAATCGTATTAAGCTGTCTGCATAGATCCAGGGTGTATTTGGATAGGTCAGTGTGACGGCTTAAGTGCCACAAAAGAGACATTAGGGGAATGAGTGTGATAACACCGAGTCTTGTTGGGTGTCAGTGGTTTCTAGTGCGGATCCCGGATTGAGACTTGGACCAGGGTGGGGAGATTTTGTCAGGCATGGTATGAGCTCCATGTTGGGGGGCTTGGGTGGGTATGATGCCCCATTCTCCAAGCAGAGAGAGGCCTTGTCCTAGAGATGAAATATATATATTATATATATATATTACTATGTATAGTATATGTGGTTCCATTGTGTTTTACACTTATTTTGGTTGGGTATTTCCATTTATATGGTATGTTGTTGTTAGGGAGAGATTTGGAAATTGTATTACGCTGTCTGCGTAGATCCAGGGTGTATTTGGATAGGTCAGCATAGATTTGTATATTAGAGTAGGGATCAGGGAGTTTCCCTAAGATACGTGACTTCTGCAGTACTTGCTCTTTGGTAGAGAAAAAGTGCCCCCTCATGATCACGTCCCTGGGAGTTTTGTTGGGTAGAAATGAGGGTTTGGGTATATGGTTGTATACAATTTATCTTGAGCTCTAGCGGGGTAATTTCTGGCACAAGTGAGTTAAAGAGGTCTGTAGCGTATTGCGTGAGGTCTTGGACAGGCACGGTTTCTGGTACCCCCTTAATTTCACGTTGTTACTAGTATTAATAGTAGATCCTTTAGCATCAATTATGTCATTGACTGTTGTAGTCTACTTGGTTAACCCTTTCTCCCATCATGGACAGTTCTTTTGAAAATGTATAGGTGGTGTTAGTAAAATCTGCATGCAGAGAGCGGTGTAGTGTGAGAAGCATCTCTTTAAGCTGGGTGCCCAGTACAGGCTGATTAGAGGTGGGGAAACTGGCAATGGGGGATTGGAGCTCTGCTTGTTTTGTGGCAGGGGATAGTATGTGACTTATCCCTGCTTCTGTAGCTGCGGGGTCCATTCTCATTCTTGCTTTAGCTGGGCTTGAGCAGGGAGGGAGTGTGGAGTGGAGAAGCACTCCTGGGAGAGGATCTCCCAGTACTTCCATTGGCATCAGGAAGATCCGACTGAGCTGCCAGAGCCATCTTGACCTCCTCCACCTTCAGGCCAGTGAAAGTAAGCTGTGAGTTTTTTTGGCTTACAGTCTCCCTCCCGTTTATGCGACATCTCCGGGAGGTAGCCACCGTTGTCAGGGGTCTGTGTAGGAGGTAGGAGCGGTCAGTCAGTGCTCTGAGTCTCTGTCCATCGCTGGTGTCTCTGTCAGGGCTCTGGAGCTCCTCTCTCAGGCAGCCATCCACCATACGTGCTAGCTACGCCCCCCTCTTTTAACCCTTTCAAAGGGGCAATGTTATCCAGATTAAAATATAGTTACTGTAACATGTAACACCTAATTATAAATAATTAAAATTACCTTGCCTTTTCAGTTACCACCTTCAGTTCTACGTTTCTGTTCCTCTGAAACACAAGCTCCCTTAAGGGATGCTGTTAAATCACTTTAAAAATAACACTAAAATGAATTGAATACTGCTATTTATTTACTGGATCAGATAAAGTTTCCTATTGAAATATAAAAGGAAACATCTGAAGAATGAATAATGAAGTAAATAACAGCTATATCGAAAACTTCTTACCTTGAGTTCAATTAGACATTTGGCCTTAAAGAGACTCATAGTAGACAATCCCTGATCCCTTCTGCTAATCTTTCCTGTCTTCCCTGTTTTTACCTTGCTTATCCTAACATATGGCAAATGCCTGCTGCTTCCATGTATAGGAGACTATGTGACCTACTCCAAGGATGCTGTGCTCAGATCTAAGTGGCCAACTGACAGGCCTGCATTCAGGGCAACAGATCTCCCTTTAAGATTTTTTCTGTTTGGCTTAATGGCTTTGGGTATGGGATGTAGAAAAAATTGGGCGAGTCCACAGCCTGGCCCTTCTTGGTCCACACGTCGACCCGTCAGTTAACCTGGCTCATTATAGAAGGAACAGAGTGTTTGTCTGTGCAAATGCACTTGGAGGTTCATTGAGAAGAACTGTGAGTTTAGGGCCTTGTGCATTTAGGGACAAAGGTCCAGTAACCAGAAGCCCTGTGTTCTTGAGATTTGTCCCTGAATGCACAGGGCCAAAAAATGGGGTACCACTCTGTACAGCATTCAGCCTCTTCCAGCCGCAGCTTGCCATAAACTTTGAAAGACTGCCTGGAACGGGGCTGGATGCTGCACCTGTCTATCACAAGCACATTAAAATGCCAGGCAGGATACAATGCTTTTAGATTGCCCCATGCACAAGGAGCCTTAAAGTGAAAATTCAAACAGCTAAATAAACATTCTAAACATCCGTATGTGTTTAATGTTTTACCTGCCAATGGATACGGAATTCTTTACAGCCAGTTCTGTGATTTAAACATATTCCTCACTACACAGCCAGGCTAATGACACATGTATGCTGAATCCTCTAGTGAATACTAGGCTTCCTATGATTGGTTAAGGTGGAGAGGCAGGTACATGATGTCACAATCTCTACCTCAACCTATCAGAGGAAGATTTCCAGGAAATGAGTACACTCATGCAGCGTACACACGCTCAGACTTTCTGGCGGGATTGTCCGCCGTACCTAGTCCAGCGGACAAACCGCCAAACTTTCCAGCGGAGGTCCGCCGGACTTTCCGAACGTGTGGACTTACCCACACACGCCCAGAGTTTTTGCAAAAGTCTGCGGGACTTTTGAAATGACTTGCCCACACACGGAGGAGAGTCCGTTCATTTAGAACGTGACTCCAGGTAGACGGAACTAGCGAAGGAGGTGAATGCCGCTGCCTCAATCGGCGACATTGACACCTCGCTAGCCCTGTCACCTGGTATGGATTTAAAGGGGAATACTTACGCCGAAAAAACGGTGTGGGGGTCCCCCCCAAATCCATGTCAGACCCTTATCCGAGCATGCAGCCCGGCCGGTCAGGAAAGGGGGTGGGGACGAGCGAGCCCCCCCTCCTGAGCTGTACCAGGCCGCATGCCCTCAACATGGGGGGTGCCCTGGGGAAAGGGGGGCCCTGGGGCCCCCCCAATCCAAAGCACCTTGTCCCCATGTTGATGAGGACAAGGGCCTCTTCCCGACAACCCGTTTTTTCGGCGTATGGATTCCCCTTTAAATCCATACCAGGTGACGGGGCTAGCGCGGCGGCATTAACTTCCTTCGCTAGTCTCGTCTACCTGGAGTTACGTTCTAAATAAACAGACTTTCCTCCGTTTGTGAGGCAAGTCCGTTCATTTCAAAAGTCTTGCAGGCTAGCACACAGACGGCGGGATTGTCAAAACTTAAAACTTATTATGTCCTCTTTTATTTAAAAAAAATGAACTCGGCATAGTACGTCCCTGGGCTCCCCCCGTTCCCCCCGATCCATATTCTGCAATGCCGGGCTCCTATGTACACGATCAAGCTCAATTTGAGTCTCTGTTTTTTTTTCTAAATATAAATTAAGGATTGAAATTGCCGCCTTCCTCAGATCAGGTGTCTTAATTGACTCTGAAATCCCTTTGATATACGTAAATTATTTCTTCTGTTTCTATTTTCAAAATCTTCAGCCTGTAATTGTAGCGCTATAAATTTTTGATGTTGTACATTTAATTTTGTCTCCAGTATATCAAGATGCTTATCAGCAGTGCCCTGCCTTGCCTCACATTTAGATAGCCTTTTATCCACAGCTTCAAGTTTAACACATACCTCACCCATCTCTTCTCTTACAATGGTTTTCAGATCGCTTATCCATATTAATATGTCCTCTTTTGTAGGGAGCACCTGTATGAGCTGTCTGATATCCGGCTCCCTATCCCCCTCCTGTCCCCTTAGAATTATAGGACATACCTCACATTCCACCGCAGTCACGGTCTGTGGGTTTATTGGGAGACTTACTTCCACCTCTTCCACGAGCTCCATACAGATGTTACCCTCTGATCTGTTAGCCATATTGCTAGCAGAATCCTCTGCTGCCATTTGTTTCTGATTGGTCCGAGCCAATCGTTGCGATTTTAATCCAGCGTCCACTGACATCCTGGCGTCCTTTCTTGTAAGGTATCTCGTGATGTATGGGTGGGTGAACAATTCACTCTGCTGGGCCTCCCTCTTCTTGGCATGAAAACATCGCCTTCTATGCCCAAACACGGCACCAACACACGTCGTCCTGCCCCTCTCCTTTAGGACTTGCCGCTTCTATAAGGCTCAATGGGCGTATTGATAGGCGTATAGGTGAGAGGTTCACTCTGCTAAGTCTCCCTCTTCTTCATGTAGGAGCAATGTTGTCACTGCCGTCGCTGCCAAAGACCCATACAAACATACGGTGTCTCACCGATCTCCTCTAAGCCGCCAACCACCAGCAGAACACCATGTGTGGGTAGGTAGACGGTTCACTGTTCTGGGTCCCTCAGTTTTAAAAGCCGGGCCGTGCCGTCACCGCCGTCAATGCCCAAGCACTGCGCAATCACATGGCGTCTCCCTGCTCTTCTGATAGAACGTGTAGCCGCTGCGATACACCGCTCCTCTCACTCCAGCATACTCAGAGCACACATCCCCGGAAACGGAAGTCTAAGGACATAATGAGGACATAATTAGATAATGAGGACATAATGAGAGCTGCTTGGCTGAAGGGGGCTATGGTTTTTGAGGACCAGGAAGTACAGTTGTTCCCAGACCTCTGCTGGCAAACAAAGTTCAGGAGGCGATTACTGAGACCATTGCTGGAACTGTTACGAGCAAAGGAATTGACATATAAGTGGGGATATCCGATATCTCTATTTATAAAAAAAGAAGAACAGATATTCACTTTGTATAGCCCAGAACAACTGCCAGACCTCTTTATATTTTTGGATATGGATGCGGTTGAAATACCCGACTGGATAAATGTCCCAATGGAGATGGGGGGGGGAGTTAATCATCTGAATAAAAGAAGAGGGAGAAGGAGGAATTAAACGGAAATATAACGTATGAACAAATCTAACCCACAGGCCCAGGTCGATGATACACTAAGATCTATTTATTAATGAAATGCCTAGTGGGGAACTTTTTTCCTTTTTCTTTTTTTTTTCTTCTTCCCCGCTCTTTTTCTGTGGTGGCTCTTAAGGTGTTTTTTTTTTTTTTTTGGGAGGGGGGTTAGGGGAGTGGTTATTAGGGGAAGGGGGGGGGGGGGGGTACACATTAAATATAGAGGAGGCTTACACTAGAATAAGGTGATGGGGGATATACATCATTAAAATGCATATATAAAAGTGTGGAAGAAATTATTTTGTTAAATGTGAAAGGAGAAATAAGCAATGTAGATGAAACTCCAAATGTTGAATGTAAATTAAATAAGGATTGTAGTAGTATAAAAAGGAAAAGGTGGACTGATATGCAATTATTGGTATATGTAAGAAAAAATAATTTAAGTAGAATTGCAGAAATGGTGAAAATAACCATGAGGATCAATTTTTGTTTGTACTATGGTGGGGGGGTGTAGCTGCTGGGGTGTTTGTTCCAATCCTCCGACATGCTCTGGGACATTTTCCCCACAATAGACGTCCCTCCTCCGAGTGGAGGATAAGTTGGGGACGTTTTTGTACAAAAATGTATTTTCTTTTTTTTCCCTGTTCAGTGGGGGGGAGCCCATCGGTATAGATAAATCGCACCGCTGGTGCTTGCCCCGAGAACAGACTAATTAGGGTTTTTTTTTTTTTTTTTTTCTCTTTTCCCCCTCCTGGTTGTTTTCCCCTTTCCCTCTCTCTCTCTCTCTCCCTCCTCCACAGTTTTTCTTATCGAGGGGAAGGGGCTCTCCCTTTAGCAAGCTCTTTGAGATGACCAAAATAAAGTTTACCTCATATAATGTTAAGGGACTGAATATCCCTGAAAAACGGATCAGGCTACTCGCCGAACTGGGAAGATTAAAGACACAGATAGCTTTCCTACAAGAGACACACTTTAGTAGAAACAAGATACCAAAATTAGGAAACTACAGATTTCCTAATGTGTATCATGGGGCATCTCAGAACTCTAAATCCAATGGAGTATCCATCTTGGTGGCTAAGCAGCTACCCTGGAAGGAACTGAAAGTAATAAACGATGAAGAGGGCCGTCTTTTAATTGTGAAGGGATTAATAGGACAGCAAAAGGTTACACTAGTTAACGTGTATCTTCCAAACGATGATCAGGTTAATTATCTTGGGGCTAGTCTTCAGGTGATCCAGCAACACAAAGACGGTCTACTGATAATGGGAGGAGACCTAAATACAGCATTGGACCCCCTTATGGATACGTCAAGAGGGGCCTCTCATATGACATATACAAAATTGAGAAAAATAAAAAAATTACTATTTAACGAAATGCAAATGGTAGACACATGGAGGATATTAAACACCCAAGATAGAGACTATACGTTTTTCTCGGCGAAATATAAAACATATACTCGTATTGACTATATTCTGATCTCACAGACTGGAATGTAATTTCTGGTGAAGGCAGACATAGGCTCATTCACAATGTCGGATCATGCACCGACAAGCTGTGAAATGGATTTGGGGGAAGTAGACCACCGGGAATGGCAATGGAAGATAAACGAATCCCTCTCAAAGGACAAGGAATATGAAAAAAAGTTAAATCAGGAGATGGATACTTTCTTCCAAATAAATGAGACAGAGGTATATGGGAGATGCACAAATGTGTGATGAGAGGAGTCTTTATTTCATTAGGAACTCATAGGAAAAAGAAATTGAATGAACGAATAGAGGCCCTACTTAAAAAGATCAGGGAATTAGAAATAGTCCATAAAAAATCCCAGGCACAAAATATAGAAGAGAAACTAAATAACCCAAGGGGAGAATTAACTTTTCTGCTTATCGAACAGTCCAAAGCAAAGATTAAACGGAACAGACAAACATTTTACGAATATGGGAACAAGCCGAGTAGGATGCTAGCAAAGGCCCTAAAACAAAATAACATAAAGACGCAAATAATGGGTATTAAAACACAAGGAGGAGTGACTGTCAACTCATCACAGAAAATGGCGCAGACCTTTAAGAGTTACTATGAGGGCCTTTATCAATTAGAGGGGGTAAATAGCCCAGTAAAAACTAAGAAAAAAGAGGAGGCAGCAAGGGAATATTTGCGGTCGTCAGAAATGCCTAAGTTGACAGAAGAGACAGTACAGAACTTAGATATACCGATAACAGTAGAGGAATTTAAGAAGGTATTGAATATTTTGCCTTTAGGAAAAGCACCGGGCCCAGATGGGTATACCCTGGCTTATTATAAAGCATTTGAGGAGAAATTGGCTCAGAGATTCATAGCAGCCTTCAATTCAATACGGAAAGGACAGAGGTTACAGGAGGAAACACTGCTGGCGCATATAGCAGTGATTCCGAAGGAGGGGAAGGATCCATCTCAGTGTGCCAGCTACTGGCTGACATCTCTATTAAATGTGGATTTAAAAATCTTTTCAAAAATCCTAGCTAATAGATTGGTTGAACATATCCCAGCTCTGATACATCCCGACCAAGTAGGGTTTACGGCAGGAAGGGAGGGGAGGGAGAACACACAAAGAGTGGTAAACGCCATTTTTTGGGCACAGAAACAACAGAAACCCCTAACATTAATATCGGCAGATGCAGAAAAAGCATTCGATAGGGTGGACTGGTTGTTTCTGAGGGCCACATTACAACACATTGGTTTAGGGGAGGGTATGCTGAGATGGTTCCAAAATTTATATTCAGTTCCGACCGCGAGAGTGAAGGTGAACGATAGAATATTGGAGCCATTCCGTATTCATAATGGAACACGACAAGGCTGCCCACTGTCGCCCATTATTTTTATCCTCACAATGGAACCATTTTTAAGGAAAATACGAGCAAATTGTAATATCAGAGGAATAAAAACAGAAACGGAGGAATATAAGTTAGCGGCCTACGCCGATGGTCTGATTTTTTTATATCCTCTCCAGCTATATCCTTGCTACCCCTTCTAGGGGAATTAAAGCAATTTGGGGACATAGCAAATTTTAAAGTGAATTATAGCAAATCGGAGGCTATGGGGTTGGAAATGAATGGTTCACTGACCCAACAGATAACATCACAGTTTAATTTTAGGTGGATAGACTCCCATATTAGCTATTTACTAAAATACCCCAAAATCTAAATAGGCTATTTGAATTAAACTATGCTCCAATGCTAAAACAAATAAAAATCGATTTACAAAGATGGGATAGAGAGGTCTTTACGTGGTTTAGGAGGACGAATATTATAAAAATTTATGTAATGCCAAGGCTTTTATATTTGTTCCAAACCATGCCAATAAAGATCCCTCTAAGCTATATGCGTGAACTTCGGTCAAGGTTCCTGAGGTTTATATGGGCTGGAAAGCCTGCAAGAGTACGGAGAACTATTTTGGTTCTCCCTAAAGAAAAAGGAGGTATTGGATTTCCAGACCCATGTGGATATCAGGAAGCTTCACAACTAGTCAGAGTAATGGAATGGTGTGCTAAAGAGAAGAAACCGTGGGTAAAGATGGAACAAATAAAGTGTGAGATCCCCTTGGAGGGGATGGCATGGATAGCTGGAAAGGATATTCCAATGGCAGTTAAAAAACACCCATTGATAGAGGCAACCTTAAACACAATAACAAGAATTAAAAAAAAAAAATATCAATGGATTTACAAAGGGTAGTAGATTAATGTCGAGAGGGGAGATAGAAAGCGAACTTGCACCAGAGCTGGATTATTTTAGAGCAATGCAGTTAGGAGCTTATATCCACTCAAAAGGCAGAATATACTCGTAAATACGGAAAATATCACGCTTTGAGCAGATATGCTTAGACGGGGAAAACTTGAGACACTCTCTGTCATATTTCTATGAACTAGTTACAGGATTAGAGGCCCCGAAAAATTTGGGTTTTATACAAGCCTGGGAAGGAGATCTGAAGACTACGTTCTCCCAAAAGCAAAAAGAAAAGATATTAACCACTTGCCGACCGCCCCCTGTATATATACGTCGGCAGAATGGCACGTACAGGCAGAACCACGTACCTGTACGTGCCATTCTTCCGGCGGGTGGGGGGTCCGATCGGACCCCCCCCGGCCGGCGGGGACGGTCGGGATCGCTTCAGGAGCGATCCGGGATGAGGGGACGGCCAGTGGTTTCTGGCCACCCCCTCGCGATCGCTCCTGGCGAATCAGATGCTTCCTCTGTCTGTGTCAATCAAAACACAGGCAGAGGAAGTGATGTCACGCTCGGTGCGCCGGTCTATGTGACCGGAACGCCGAGCTGTGAACATCTAAAGGTTAGTGCACCAACAGTACACTGACACCAGTACACATAGGCACACAAAACACCCCCCTGTCACCCCCAGATCACCCCCCAGATCACCCCCTCCCCCCCCAGTCACAGTGTCACTAATTGCAGTGATCATTTTTTTACTGATCACTGCATTTAGTGTCAGTGTGACTGTAATAACTGTCAGTGCAGTTAGTTTTAGGTCCAAGGTAGCCCCCCACCCCCCCCTAATAAAGGTTTAACCCCTTGATTGCCCCCCAGGTAACCCTTTCACCCCCTTTTGCCAGTGTCACTAAGCGATCGTTTTTCTGATCGCTGTATTAGTGTCACTGCTGTCGCTAGGTAACCATTTTTTTTTTTTAGGTAACCGCCATGTTTATATAGGTTCATAAATAGGTTTATAGGTCAGGTACCCCCATATTACAACCTAAATAAAGGTTTTAACCCCTTGATTGCCCCTAGAGTTAACCCTTTCACCAGTGATCACTGTATAACTGTCACTGGTGACGCTGGTTAGCCAGTTAGTTATTTCGTTATTTAGGTTCCCCGTCAGGTTTTTATATAGCGTCAGGTACCCCCATATATTACCTAATAAAGGTTTTAACCCCCTGATTGCCCCTAGTTAACCCTTTCACCCCCTTTTGCCAGTGTCACTAAGCGATCGTTTTTCTGATCGCTGCATTAGTGTTGCTAGGTAACCATTTTTTTTTTTTTAGGTAACCGCCATGTTTATATAGGTTCATAAATAGGTTTATAGGTCAGGTACCCCCATATTACAACCTAAATAAAGGTTTTAACCCCCTGATTGCCCCTAGAGTTAACCCTTTCACCAGTGATCACTGTATAACTGTCACTGGTGACGCTGGTTAGCCAGTTAGTTATTTTGTTATTTAGGTTCCCCGTCAGGTTTTTATATAGCGTCAGGTACCCCCATATATTACCTAATAAAGGTTTTAACCCCCTGATTGCCCCTAGTTAACCCTTTCACCCCCTTTTGCCAGTGTCACTAAGCGATCGTTTTTCTGATCGCTGCATTAGTGTCGCTAGGTAACCAGTTTTTTTTTTGTATTACTGTTACGGGTGACGCTGGTTAGTTAGCTTGTTTTTTATACTGTCAGGGCACCCGCCATTTATTACCCAATAACGGTTTAACCCCCTGATCGCCCGGCGGGTGATATCAATTAGGTTTTAGGGTCAAATAAGGTCTGCGTCGCCCCAGGTTAGTGCCAGTACCGCAAACACCCACGCGCAAAGCATACACCTCCCTTAGTGGCACAGTATCTGAACAGAACAATATCTGATCTGATCAGATCTATACTAGCGTCCCAGCAGTTTAGGGTTCCAAAAAAAAAACGCATTGTTAGCGGGATCAGCCCAGATACCTGCTAGCACCTGCGTTTTCCCCCTCCGCCCAGCCCAGCCCAGCCCACCCAAGTGCAGTATCGATCGATCACTGTCACTTACAAAACACTAAGCACACATAACTGCAGCGTTCGCAGAGTCAGGCCTGATCCCTGCGATCGCTAACATTTTTTTTGTGGTAGCGTTTTGATTCAGTCGCTTCAGTCAGGAGCTTTTTTACCTGTGAATCTCAAAAAAATAAAAAAAAAATAAAATAGTTGTCGTTTTATTGTTCTCTCTCTCACTCTATTCTCTCTCTATTGTTGCTCTTTTTTTACTCCATTCTATTCTGCAATGTTTTATTATGTTTTATCATGTTTTATTATGTTTTATCATGCTTGCTTTTCAGGTATGTAATTTTGTTTACTGTGTGTTTTAGTGTTGAGCATTTTTTTGTTTTCAGGTGCGCCATTCAGTTGCAACGCGGATTTATTTATCTTGACAGCAACAGCGTTTGCTCCCACGATACATAAAGCCGCGACTCCAACGCTGTAGGAGGTGATTTCACCACCACAGTTAAAAAAAAGAGCATATATGCCGAAGCATGGGGGCAGCAGGGGGGGGGAGGAGCGATTGGCTCCTAATGCCACGTACATACGGTCGAAATTCTTATAACTTTTGCGGGAGGATGCCCCCATGCATCGGAATATATAAATGGTGCATGTATGCCCATCATTAGAAGTGGGTGGATGAAGGGAGGTATTCTAATGGTGGGCATACCCACCAATCAATCTCTTTTTTTCGTTCAGCCAAGAGGCTGCATGAAAAAAAAAAGATTACAATATATGTCCAGTATGTTGCTGGACTTTGAATGGTTATACCAGAATGATGCCTGCAGGTTTAGGTATCATCTTGGTATCATTCTTTTCAGCCAGTGATCGGCTTTCATGTAAAAGCAATTCTAGCGGGTAATTAGCCTCTAGACTGCTTTTACAAGCAGTGGGAGGGAATGTCCCCCCTCCCGGATATAAACCGCGCCATTGGGAAATTGGGAAAGCATTTTATCACACCAATCTTGGTGTGGTCAGATGCTTTGAGGGCAGAGGAAAGATCTAGGGTCTAATAGACCCCAATTTTTTCAAAAAAAGAGTACCTGTCACTGCCTATTGCTATCATAGGGGATATTTACATTCCCTGAGATAACAATAAAAATCATAACAAAGAAAAAAAATGGAAGGAACAGTTTAAAAATAAAATAAAAAAGCAAAATAAATAAAAAAAAAAACAAAAAAAAAAAAAAAAAAAGCACCCCTGCCCCCCCTTCTCTTGCGCAAAGGCGTACACAAGCGTTGGTCTGGCGTCATATGTAAACAGCAATTGCACCATGCATGTGAGGTATCACCGCGAAGGTCAGATCGAGGGCAGTAATTTTAGCAGTAGACCTCCTCCGTGAATCTAATGTGGTATCATGTAAAGGCTTTTAAAGGCTTTTAAAAATGTATGTAGTTTGTCGCCACTGCGTGTTTGTGCGCAATTTTAAAGCATGTCGTGTTTGGTATCCATGTACTCGGCCTAAGATCATATTTTTTATTTCATCAAAAATTTGAGCAATATAGTGTGTTTTAGTGCATTAAAATAAAAAAAAGTGTATTTTTTCCACAAAAAATGCGTTTGAAAAATCGCTGCGCAAATACTGTGTGGAAAAAAAAATGCAACACCCACCATTTTAATCTGTAGGGCCTTTGCTTTAACAATATATATAGTGTTTGGGGGTTCAACGTAATTTTCTTGCAAAAAAAAAATATGTTTTCATGTAAACAAAAAGTGTCAGAAAGGGCTTTGTCTACAAGTGGTTAGAAGAGTGGGTGACGTGTGACATAGGCTTCTAAATGTTGTGCATAAAATGCCAGGACAGTTCAAACCCCCCCCAAATGACCCCATTTTGGAAAGTAGACACCCCAAGCTATTTGATGAGAGCAATGTTGAGCCCATTAAATATTTTTTTTTTTTGTCCCAAGAGATTGAATAATGAAAAAAAAAAAAATATATATATTTTTTTTACAAAAAGTTGTCACTAAATGATATATTGCTCAAACATGTCATGGGCATATGTGGAAATACACCCCAAAATACATTCTGTTGCTTCTCCTGAGTACGGGATACCACATGTGTGGGACTTTTTGGGAGCCTAGCTGCGTACGGAACCCCAAAAACCAATCACCGCCTTCAGGCTTTCTAAGGGTGTAATTTTTTTATTTCACTTCTCACTGCCAATCACAGTTTCGGAGGCCATGGAATGCCCAGATGGCATAAAACCCCCCAAAATGACCCCATTTTGGAAAGTAGACACCCCAAGCTATTTGCTGAGAGGTATTGTGAGTATTTTGCAGATCTCGCTTTTTGTCACAAAGTTTTGAAAATTGAAAAAAGAAAAAAAAAATTTTTTTTTTCTTTACTTTCTTCATTTTCAAAAACAAATGAGAGCTGTAAAATACTCACCATGCCTCTCAACAAATAGCTTGGGGTGTCTACTTTCCAAAATGGGGTCATTTGGGGGGGTTTTGTGCTATTTTGGCATTTTATGGCCTTCGAAACGGTGATAGGTAGTGAGGAGTGAAATCAAAAATTTGCACCCTTAGAAATCCTGAAGGCGGTGCTTGGGTTTCGGGGCCCCGTACGCGGCTAGGCTCCCAAAAAGTCCCACACATGTGGTATCCCCATACTCAGGAGAAGCAGCAAAATGTATTTTGGGGTGCAATTCCACATATAACTATGGCATGTGTGAGCAATATATCATTTAGTGACAACTTTTTGAAAAAAAAAAAAAAAATCTTTTTTATTTTTGTCTTTATTCAATCACTTGGGACTAAAAAAAAAAATATTCAATGGGCTCAACATGCCTCTCAGCAAATAGCTTGGGGTGTCTACTTTCCAAAATGGGGTCATTTGGGGGGGGTTTGTACTTCTCTGCCATTTTAGCACCTCAAGAAATGAAATAGGCAGTCATAAATTAAAAGCGGTGTAAATTCCAGAAAATGTACTCTAGTTTGTAGACGCTATAACTTTTGCGCAAACCAATAAATATACGCTTATTGGCATTTTTTTTACTAAAGACATGTGGCTGAATACATTTTGGCCCAAATGTTTGACTAAAATTGAGTTTATTAGATTTTTTTTATAACAAAAAGTAGAAAATCTCTTTTTTTTTCAAAATTTTCGCTCTTTTTCCGTTTATATCGCAAAAAATAAAAATCACAGAGGCAATCAAATACCATCAAAAGAAAGCTCTATTTGTGGGAAGAAAAGGACGCAAATTTCGTTTGGTTACAAAATTGCATGACCGCGCAATTACCAGTTAAAGTAGTGCAGTGCGAAATTGAAAAAAGACCTCTGGTCCTTTGGCTGCCAAATGGTCCGGGGCTGAAGTGGTTAAGATCTGTTCATAAAACGTCAGTAGCAAGCAGATATCAGGAAGGGGGATATAAGATCCTTACCAGATGGTATAAAACCCCAAGTATGCTGCATGGTATATTTCCGCAGATAGCAAACGTATGCTGGCGTTGTGGCGAATCGGAGGGTACGATGCTTCATATTTTTTGGGAATGCGGGAAAATCAGAGAATTTTGGAAAATGGTGGAGGAGACTGTGAGGAATATTACAGGTGTGTCTCTTGGGGAAAACCCGGCAGCCTTCTTATTAAACGATGTTCCTATGTCGGTTGAAAAATATAAAAAATCTCTGTTGAAGCATCTTCTCACGGCGGCGAGGGCCTGTATTCCGGCTCTATGGAAAAAAGGAAGCCCCAACGACAGGGGCTCAGTGGTGGGCTAAAATTAGAGAAATACAGCAAATGGAAAACTTGACCCTGATGATGAAAGAACAAGAGGAAAAATATTGGAATACATGGGCCCCTTATTTTTTATACAGAGAGGAAGAGAGCTAGGCCGTACCCAGGGGTGATGTGGTTTCTGGGGGGGAGAGAGAGAGAGGAGAAATGGAGGAGGCGACAGGAGGAAACATTTTTTTTTTTGTTGGGGTTTGGGTTTGGGGTTTGGGGGTATAGGATGTAAAGAGAAAAGACTAAGAAGAGTTATTGTGTTGTAACGAGGCTAGAGGAGGGAAGGATTAAACAATTAATGATATAGAAAATGATGGTGATAGAGATATAGAGATGTAATCCAGAAAAGTTTAAATGTAAACAAGAAGTGTATTGTACAAAGTGTGAAAAAGAAAGAGTTTAAAAAAAAAAAAAAACTTAAAATGTGCCGCGGGGAAGTCCGATCGTGTGTACGCGGCCTCAGGCTGACTTTTTTCCAGGTGATGGACAGGACTGGACCAGACTTAAAAAATTGCCTTATTTTTTTACAGAAAAGGCAGGATAGATAGGGGGGAAGGGTAGGGAACATTTTTAAGAATAGAGTTAGGCTTGAAATCTACTTTAAATACTCCCTCAGAGAGACTGCATTGTACCAAGCCTTCCTACCACAAAAACTACCATCTTAGCATACAAAAAAATAGAAGTTAAAATAGTATTAAACCCAAAGACAAAAATTGTATACATTGCAGCTTACCAATCATTAAATGTGGTGGCTGCATTTGTTTTCTTTCCTTTATTTTCACCTACCAGTAAGTCTGTAATTTTGTAACTTCCTTTAAAAGAGTTAAAGAGTTAAGTCCTTTAAAGAGGAAGTAAAGTGTGTTTTACTTCCTTCCTTTGCCCCTGCAAACTAAAAGCATAATGTGCTACAAGCACATTATGTGACACTTAACTGCATACGAAGCCTGCGCCGTCCCCGCTGAAGGCCGCATCTATGTTCACCCCTCTTCCTACCGGGGTGGCAGACTCCGGCTCTGTGACTGGCAGGAGCCGCCAGTCACTGCACTTGCTCGTGAAGAAACGGCACAACATCAGAAACATCATCGGCACAAAACACAGTAAATATCTCTTAAACGGCACACATTTACAGTACCTATAGGTAAGCCTTATTATAGGCTTACCTATAAGTACAACTTCCACAGAGAGGTTTACAACCTCTTTAAGAGTTGGCACAAATCATTTAACATTTACAATTTACAGTAGTCACCTTTTATTCATTCATGTATACCAAAAAGAGAAAAAAATTGTTAGCTGGAGTTTAGCTTAAATTTGTTAGTAAAATGTATCTAAATCCGTAGTGTATCTAATGCCGCGTATACACGAAGGGACTTTGTCCGCCGGACCTAGTCCAGCGGACAAACCGCTGGACTTTCCAGCTGGGATTCGCCGGACTTGAAAGCGAACGGACTTGACCACACACGATCACGCTAAAAGTCCGGCGGTTCACGCGATGACGTACAGCACGTACGACGGGACTATAAAAAGAAAAATACTAGAAAAATACTTGCTACTGAGCATGCGTCCTTTTTGGTCCGCCGGACCATACTACAGACGGCCGTATTGTCCGCCGGACTGCCAAGTCCAGCGGATAATTTTAAAACAAAACTTAAAACCTAGTCCGCCGGACTTTTGGGAAAAAAAGTATGTCGAAGGCCCACACATGATCGGACTGTCCGGCGGACTCGAGTCCAGCGGACAATCCCGCGGGAAAGTCCCTTTGTGTGTACGCGGCATTACGCTACCCTCTCCCCAGTCTGGCAATGCTGCTGTCCAGAGGTTTCTTCAATGCTCCTCCAGTGAAGTGGAGACATCCTAAGACAAAAAAGTGTTACTGGCAGAATAGAATCTTTAGGCAAAAATAAATAAAAAATCTTAAAAAAAAATAAAACTAATGCAGCCACCACATTTAACGACTTCAATACCAGGCACTCCCCCCCCCCCTCTTCCTGCCCAAGCCAATTGCCAATTTTCAGCTTTCAGCACTGTCGCTTTCTAAATGACAATTGTGCGGTCATGCTACACTGTACCCAAACAACATTTTTATCATTTTGTTCCCACAATAGAGCTTTCTTTTGGTGGCATTTGATCATCTCTGGGGTTTTTATTTTTTGCTAACCAAATAAAAAAGACAGAAAATTTTGAATTTTTTTTTTTTTCTTTGTTACTTTTGTAAATAAGAATGTTTTCTCCTTCACTGATGGCACTGATGAGGCTGCACTGAGGGGCACTGATTAGGCAGTACTGATGGGCACTGCACTAATGAGGTGGCACCAATGAGGTGGTCCTGATGAGGTGGCACTGATGGGCACTGATGAGAACTAATATGCAGCACTGATATGTGGCACTGATGGGCATTAATAGACGACACTGATGGCCACTCATGGGTGGCACCGATGGGCACTAATAAGCGACACTGATGGGAACTGAAAGGCTGAACTGATGGGTACTTATGAATGGCACTGATGGCCACTCATGGGTGGCACTGATGGACACTGATAGATGGCATTGATGGGCATCACCGATAAGCAGGCACTGGCAGGCATTAGTAATTAGCACTGATTGGCATCATTTCTGGGCACAGATTGGCCTCCCTGGGAGCCATGAGTGGCATACCTGGTGGTCATCAGTGGTAAACATCCCTGGTGGTCCTGGTGGCATCCCGGGGGGGGGGGGGGGGTTGCACTGATAATCAATCAGCGCAGACCCTCCTGTCAGGAGAGCAGCCGATCAGGATAGAGGTAAAGTCAATATGCGGCTTTTTCTGTTTACACCCCGATCAGCTGTGATTGGACACAGCTAATCACGTGGTAAAGAGCCTCTGTCAGACTGGCCATCATTTTGCTATAGGCTGGGTGGGAGGTGGTTAAAGTGGTTATAAAGTCAGAAGTCATTCTATGCATTAAGATAAAAAAACTTCCTGTGTACAGCAGCTGCCCTCAGCCCCCTAATACTTATGCCACGTACACACGGTCGGAATTTACGATGTAAACAGTCCGATGGTAGCTTCTCAATGGATTTTCTGACCGTGTGTATGACCATCTGTCTTTTTATGTCGGAATTTCTGACAGACTTTGGATTGATAACCTGTTTTAAATTTTTCCGACGGAAAACCTTTCTTTCGGATTTTCCGATCGTGTGTATGCAATTCCGACATGCAAAATTCTGGCGCATGCTCGGAAACAATTTGACGCATGCTCGGAAGCATTAAACTTCCCTTTTATAGTGCTGTCGAACGTGTTTTATGCCGCTGTGTTACAGACCGTCGGAATTTGGTGTGACCGTGTGTAGGCAAGACAGTTTGAGCGAAATTCCGTCGGAATTCCGACGGGGAAACCATCAGAGCTTTTTCCGACGAGAATTCCGACCGTGTGTACGCGGCATTACATGAGACCCATCTCTATCCAGCGATGTCCATGAGTTCCTTGGCCATCTGGGATTTTCCTCCTAATTGGCTCACTAATGAGACACAGCAGCAATGCCATTGGCTCCTGCTGCTGTCAAAGTCAGTTAGCCAATCAGGAGAGAGAGGGGGCGGGGCCAGGCCACGGCTCCGTCTCTGAATGGGCACAGGGAGCTGTGACTCAGCTTAGGGGCCTCTATAGCAAGCAATAGGAGGGAGAGGCCAGGAGAGCTGAAGAGGGGCGAGAGCAGAGGATGATCTGGGCTGCCCTGTGCAAAACCCCGGCACAGAACAGGTAAGTATAAAATGTTTGTTATTTTTAGAGAAAAAAAAAACGAGACTTTACAATCACTTTAAGTATTGGTAAGCTGCAATATATTACATTTTAATTTTGGGTTTAATAATGCTTTAAAATGAAATAACAATGACGCAAAGTAAAATTATGTGCAGAAGACTGTTCTTGAAAATTTCAAGAACTAAATTAGCAGACTTCAATGGTTTTCAGGAAAAATAAAAAGTTCTAAAAAAAACAAACATATTCAAAAGCAGCCAGAATGCTTTTGCATGAAACTAAACTTGACTTAATGAACACAATTCAGTGAGTCATTAGCAGATATACCAGTCCATGCACCTAATAATCTAGACCTTGTTATTAAACTTTCACATAATTGCTCATTTATTTTCCTTGTCAAAATATTGTATTATGTATTCAAAGGTAAATTATACAAGTGTACAATATAATCTGTTATCAATCAAATTAATGAAGCTCAGTTATATAAATGCAAAGAATAGTATAGATTGCTATTATATATTATTAAATAAAAGTAATAAAGTTATAAGCAACTGTTGATCTGTATTTGAATGAAATATCTTAATTTATACAATTATAACTGTAAAAATTATATATGATCATAGGTAGCATATGTGGAAGCTTCCAAATTCAAGAAGTAAATATGGATATAAATAAAGATAGGAAGGGAAGGAGGGTAGAAGGTAAGAGAGGGATGTATTGCTCATTTTTTTTAATGTCATTGATCATGATGGGGTTTAGAGTGACATTCATTTATGTCACCTAGTATTTTACTGTTCCAGACAGTTTTGTTAATTTTTTTTTTTTGCTGAAATGTTAGATGGCTCTTTAAATAGTTAATTTACAGGGCAAAATATTTTTCTAACTACACCAACCCCTTTATATTCTATATGCACATATTTTTTTAAATCTACCTAAAAGCCCAAAGTACTTCTCTAAATCTCTGGTTACACAGCTCATTTGCAGTCATACAGTAAGAGTATTTATTGGGTCATCACTGGAGTCTTTACAGCGTGCTGAAGCCTTCAACCAGGGGCGAACACAAGACCAGTTGGCAGAGATATTCAAGAAAAGCTTTGGATCATCAGTTGCTGCTATCAGAAGAGGGGCTCTGAACAACAGATTTTACAGCAGATTTTGGTAAATTTTTAAGGCTTTTAGAAAAAAAATATACATTGGGGCTGATTTACTAAAATGAATCCGCTGCGCTGGTTCATACCATATTTGGTGCGCCAGATAAACTATTAAGGGAGCGTATGAACCGGCGCACACATAAGCGCAACACATAATATACCGGAGCACCGCGATAATAGTATGCCATTGATAATAGTGCACGCTAACAGTCCATTCACACTGGGGCAACTCGGTGACCCCGCCCCCTCTGATGCATGGAACCGTGCGTCAGAGGGGGCGGGGTCACCGGGTGGCCCCGGCCTCCGTTATATAAGACCTGTCAGAAGAAGAGAAGCATCACACAGTGGGAGCCTCCCATTGCGTGGAGCTGCCCAATAAAGAAGAAGAGACGCCGTGGAGGAAGATGCCGGACGAGAACACTGAAGCAAGAAGCGGATCGGAGGAAGAAGAAGATGAAGAAGAAGAGAAGCGTCACACAGTGGGAGCCTCCCATTGCGCGGAGCGGCCCAATAACGAAGAAGAGACGCCGTGGAGGAAGATGCCGGACGAGAACACCGGAGCAAGAAGAAGCGGATCGGAGGAAGAAGAAGATGGAGGAAGAAGAAGATGGAGGAAGAAGATGAAGAAACCGAAGGATGAAGAAAGAAGAAGGAAGAAGACCAGAAGACAGAAGACTTTAATAAAAGGAATTGTCAAAGACCGTCTCCTGTAATTTTTAACTCTTTTGTCACCTTTTTTGGTGAAATGGTATGGGTACTTTTGTACCCCCTTACCATTTCACACGGGGGGAGGCCGGGATCTGGGGGTCCCCTTGTTAAAGGGGGCTTCCAGATTCTGATAAGCCCCCTGCCCGCAGACCCCCACAACCAACAGCCAGGGTTGTGGGGATGAGGCCCTTGTCCTCATCAACATGGGGACAAGGTGCTTTGGGGGGGACCCCAAAGCATCCTCCCAATGTTGAGGGCATGTGGCCTGGTATGGTTCAGGAGGGGGGGAGCTCTCTCGCCCCCCCTCTTTTTCTGCGGCCTGCCAGGTTGCATGCTTGGATAAGGGTCTGGTATGGATTTTGAGGGGGACCCCCAGGCAATTTAATTTTTTTGGCGCAGGGTTCCCCTTAATATCCATACCAGACCTAACGGGCCTGGTATGCTCTTGGAGGGGGACCCATGCCGTTTTTTTTTTTTTTAAATTAAAGTCGCCTGGCCTGGGGGCGACTTAAAGTCGTGTTGTAAGTCGCCCCAAGTCGCGTTGTAAGTCGCGCTGGAAGTCGTGTTGTAAAGTCGCCCCAAGTCGTGTTGTAAGTCGCGCTGGAAGTCGTGTTGTAAAGTCGCCCCAAGTCGTGTTGTAAGTCGCGCTGGAAGTCGTGTTTCCCGTATGTGAATGGACTGTTAATGATAACGGCGTGCGCTATTCGTGGTGCGCCGGTATATTATGTGTTGCGCTTATGTGTGCGCCGGTTCATACGCTCAAGTAATAATTTATCTGGCGCACTAATTGTGTTATGAACCGGCGCAGTGCATTCATCTTGGTAAACCAGCCCCATTGTGTGAACTGATAAAGCAGGCACATAGGAACTTTTACCTACTGCCTCCATCTCTATATGGCTAAGGAAGCAGGAGGCTTAAGAAAAACATGGGGAGGAAATGGGGGTGCCTTTAAGATGGATGGTTCTCGCCTCCAAAAAATCCAGGTGTTATATGTGGGTGGGGTGAGATTATTGAGGACAATATTTTATTTTATTGGGATTTTATCTGATATACCAACACAAAGTGGCACATAATCGTGAAGTGAAAGGAAAATGATAAATGGTTTTCAATTTTTTTACAAATAAGTAACTGAAAAGTGTGCCGTGCATTTGTATTCAGCCCCCTTTTCTGTGATACCCCTAACTAAAATATAGTGTAACCAATTGCCTTCAGAAGCCACCTAATTTGTAAATAAAGTCCACCTGTGTGTAATTTAATCTCAGCATAAATACAGCTACTCAGTGAAGCCCTCAGAGGTTTATTAGAGAACCTCAATGAACAAACAGCATCATAAGGGCCAAGGAACACATCAGACAGGTCATGGATAAAGTTGTGGAGAAGTTTAAAGCAGAATAAGGTTAAAAACAATATCCAAAGCTTTGAACATGTCACAGAGCACTGTTCAATCCATAATCTGAAAATGGAAAGAGTATGGCACAACTGCAAATCTACCAAGACATGGCCATCCACCTAAACTGACAGGCCGGGCAAGAAGAGCATTAATCAGAGAAGCAGCCAAGAGACCCATGGTAGCTCTGGAGGAACTACAGAAATCCACAGCTCAGGTGAGAGAATCTGTCCACTGGACAGGGAAGCTGATCAGAGTTGATGGGAAGATGAATGAAGCCAAATACAGGTCAATCTTAGAAGAAAAACCGTTAGAGTCTGCAAAAGACTGGGGCAGAGGTTCACCTTCCAGCAGGAC
The DNA here is from genome assembly GCA_028564925.1 of Lithobates sylvaticus. Lineage (NCBI taxonomy): Eukaryota > Metazoa > Chordata > Amphibia > Anura > Ranidae > Lithobates > Lithobates sylvaticus. The sequence goes on from CM053028.1 coordinate 400,896,316, forward strand.
AACGACCCTAAACATACAGCCAGAGCTACAATGGAATGGTTTAGATCAAAGCATATTCATGTGTTAGAATGACCTAGTCAAAGTCAAGACCTAAATCCAATTGAGAATCTGTGGGAAGACTTGAAAATGGCTGTTCACAGGTGCCCTCCATCCAATCTGACAGAGCTTGAGCTATTTTGCAAAGAAGAATGGGCAAACATTTTACTCTCTAGCTGTGCAAAGCTAGTAGAGACATGCCCAAAAAGACTTGCAGCTGTAATTGTAGCAAAAGGTGATTCTACAAAGTATTGACTGTGGAGCTGAATACAAATGCACGGCACACTTTTCACATATTTATTTGTAAAAAAATTGGAAAACCATTTATCATTTTCCTTCACAATTATGTGCCGCTTTGTGTTGGTCTATCACATAAAATCCCAATAAAACACATTTACATTTTTGGTTGTAACATGACAAAAAGTGGAAAAATTTCAAGGGGTATGAGTATTTTTTCAAGGCAGTGTACATACAAAAAAAATTAACTGGCTTTCAGAACTCTTGGGCCACATGCACAAGGACATTTATGGCCAATAAATATGTGTAAAAAACTCCTGGTGCATAGAGAACCACAAGTAGAGCATGCAGCTGGCCATAGAAACTAATGGCTGTACATCCCTGTACTTATGTAATAGCCAATATTTCATTGCATCTGTGTGTACCCGCTTGGGCCATACAACCTATTTTGCTGAAATGTGACACTTCCTTTAATGCCTTAAGATTTCCATGTGCATGCACCCTTACAATTATAATCTACTCTGTTGAAAAAAAATTCCCTTCCAGATCATCAATATACATAACAGGTATTTTAGCAAAGTTTTGTGTAGCTGTACCTGTTCTATAGATATAGTCTTTACAAACACTTTCCTAAAATTACTGCAAAGTTGGAGGGAATGCCTTTACTATGACCACAAGGTCAATGTCAGCATTTTAATAGAAAAAGCTGAAAATTTTATTTTCTTATTACAAGGGATACCTGTAATTTGATATCAAACTCTGTGCAGTTGTGTGGAAAAAGCACTGAGTCAGTCTCATGAGTGTAGGGCGTGATGTGCTGATAAGGAATATGCTGATAAGAACAAAGTGAACAAAGAAATGGCCTTATCATTTTCCTTTTGCTCTTTCACTGTCCAATAAGTAGGCTAAAGCCTAGTACACACGGGCCGAATGTCGGACGGTATCGGACAATTCAATAGAGACTGGCTGAAGTTCGGCCTGTGTGTATGGCAGCCGATCCAACAGAAGCCGGCTCATGAACAAAAAAGGTCTGCTGACCGGCTCCCATTCAATGTTCTCCGACAATGGCTAAGAGCGCTGACCAGAGTGTCAGAAGACAATAGCATAGCAGGGGAGACTGCTGTCCTAATGTTGGATTGTTAGTATGGTGGCTCCGACCTAAGCTGTCAGGTCTTTTTCCGGTTGAATGAAAAAAAAACTGACAGCTTAGATCAGAACCACTGAACTAACAATTTGATGTTAGTACAGCTTAGTGGTGTGTACGCAGCTTCACAGTGAGAAAAGGACACCACCGCATCCCTTCTGAAGTCTACAATTTTAACAGAAAAAGTGATGTAATTAACTTAACCTAACTAGTTATGTTGTGTGGCAGGCCTGGATGGATATAATACAAATCCTTGGAAGGGAAAGCAGCTCCCATTTATATTTAATCTGTATATTTAGCTACTTGTCTGGAGTCCAGATCTGAACTATAACTCAGCCAGCGGTGCTCTTGTGAGTGCACTGATAGGACCACCCATGGTGCTACCATCTCTCTCCCAGGCCATGATTGTGTGGCTAGACTGAGGGAGAGAGAATGTCTCTGTCACTGGCTGTAGTTGTGTCTGTGACCACCCTACTGAAGAGAAGGGAACTCTGATTGATGGCAGGTGACAAGTGGCTACATCCAGGGTCGCTATTGCTGAATCCAAGACTGCTGCAACCTCACTCAGAGACTGCGAGAGCCAGTCTAAAGTTGTATCCAATGACACCACTCCAGTCTCTGAGGAGGGAAGAGAGTCCGGCATACAATACAGCCTGATTGGTGAGAAGCCTCTGGCCAACCTCTTTCTCACTTTCCTGCTTAAAGTGCTATTCTCTTTTTGGGACACATTGGATTTGTTTCATTGGTAAGCTCCCCCCCTTGTTCCAAGATTATAGGAAATCCTGTTGAGCCCTCTATCAAAGATTTGAGGCCTCAATGCTGGTCACTGCCATCTGCTCACCACTGGCCAGTGAAATGGGGGATAAGGAGGGATTGTGCCTTTATAGCCCTTAGGTCAGGGTCTAGGATATCTGAACTCCGCCTCTTAAAAACAGGTCATTGGATATTTGTTGTAGATAACTCTATTGTTATATTGCTTGTTATCCACGTTACTACAGCTTGTTGATATGTCCATATTGCTTAATTTTTGGAATTATCTAATAAAGGGTATGTATGACTTTTACTCCAAAGTTTCTGCTGCCAGCAAATCTCTGGTCAAATCGATGGTCAAAATAGGTAATAAATGCAATATACAAACTTTATTTTTATTCTTTAAAATACCTTGTTTCACTTGTCTTCATCCTGTGTTGACTTTCAGTACTGCTGATCTATGTGGTCACTTTTCAATGACAAAGTGCATGCATGCAGAATGTTGTCATTTTATAACAGGAAGGATGAAGGTACAGTGGTGTGAAAAAGTGTTTGCCCCCTTCCTCATTTCCTGTTCCTTTGCATGTTTGTCACACTTAAGTGTTTCGGAACATCAAACCAATTTAAACAATAGTCAAGGACAACACAAGTAAACACAAAATGCAATTTGTAAATGAAGGTGTTTATTATTAAAGGTGAAAAAAAATCCAAACCATCATGGCCCTGTGTGAAAAAGTGATTGCCCCCTAAACCTAATAACTGGTTGGGCCACCCTTAGCAGCAACAACTGCAACCAAGCGTTTGCGATAACGTGCAATGAGGCTTTTACAGCGTCCTGGAGGAATTTTGGCCCACTCATCTTTGCAGAATTGTCCTAATTCAGTTACATTAGAGGGTTTTCGAGCATGAACGGCCTTTTTAAGGTCATACCACAACATCTCAATAGGATTCAGGTCAGGACTTAGGCTAGGCCACTCCAAAGTCTTCATTTTGTTTTTCTTCAGCCATTCGGTGGTGGACTTGCTGGTGTGTTTAGGATCATTGTCCTGCTGCAGAACCCAAGTTCGTTTCAGCTTGAGTACACGAACAGATGGTCGGACATTCTCCTTCAGGATCTCTTGGTAGACAGCAGAATTCATAGTTCCTTTTATCACGGCAAGTCTTCCAGGTCCTGAAGCAGCAAAACAGCCCCAGACCATCACACTACCACCACCATATTTTACTGTTGGTATAATGTTCTTTTTCTGAAATGCAGTGTTCCTTCTACGCCAGATATACTTGGACACACACCTTCCAAAGAGTTCACTTTTGTCTCATCGGTCCACAGAATGTTGTCCCAAAAGTCTTGGGGATCATCAAGATGTGTTGTGGAGAAATTGAGACGAGCTTTGATGTTCTTTTTGCTCAGCAGTGGTTTTCTCCTTGGAACTCTGCCATGCAGGCCATTTTTGCCCAGTCTTTTCCTGATGGTGGAGGCATGAACGCTGACCTTAACTGAGACCTTAACTGAGGCAAGTGAGGCCTGCAGTTCCTTGGACGTTGTTGTGGGGTCTTTTGTGACCTCTTGGATGAGTCGTCGCTGCGCTCTTGGGGTAATTTTGGGCGGCCGGCCACTCCTGGGAAGGTTCACCACTGTTCCATGTCTTCGCCATTTGTGGATAATGGCTCTCACTGTGGTTCGCTGGATTCCCAAAGCTTTGGAAATGGCTTTATAACCCTTTCCAGACTGATAGATCTCAATTACTTTCTTTCTCAATTGTTCCTGAATTTCTTTGGGTCTCGGCATGATGTGTAGCTTTTAAGGATCTTCTGGTGGACCTTACTGTGTCAAGCAGCTCCTATTTAAGTGATGCCTTGATTGTGAACAGGTGTGGCAATAATCAGGCCTGGGTGTGGCTAGAGAAATTGAACTCAGGTGTGGACAACCACAGTTATAGTATGTTTTAACAAGGGGGGCAATCACTTTTTCACACAGGGTCATGATGGTTTGGATTTTTTTTCACCTTTAATAATACACACCTTCATTTACAAATTGCATTTTGTGTTTACTTGTGTTGTCCTTGACTATTGTTTAAATTGGTTTGATGTTCCGAAACACTTGTGACAAACATGCAAAGGAACAGGAAATGAGGAAGGGGGCAAACACTTTTTCACACCACTGTACCTCATGGCAGGATCAGCAGGTATTATTTAAAGATTTATAAGGTTTTGAAAAATACATTTGAAAATATATTACTATGGTAAAGCTTATATGAAATTTTAGATATTGGGTTTATATACTTATACAGCTTTTATTAAGTAGAAAATTGCTCAGAAATACAGAATAGCCCACCTAGAAATACTCATTTAATGTTAACTGCAGGCAGGAAAACAATATTAGCTTCATGTTAAAAATGTACAATAGGCCATGTTTCATTCCATTTTTATCTTTGTGAGTCATTCTCTGGCTTGGCAATGCCCTAACAAGCCTAAATGTGATAAACAGGAGAACAGATAGAGCACTATACTATACATGAAGGCAGAGCCAAAAATGCTTGTATAATTAGCTTGGACTGCAATTGCTGACATGCATCCAATATAGTATATATTTACTGAGCATTGGAAAGGTTGGCTTCTAAAGCGAACAAGCAGTTCTTAGGAAAGTAAGACATATTGGGAATTACAATTTATTTCTCTCAGGTGGTGGGAGTGACTGCATTGATAGCACTAGCAATGATGCTATCACTGATTACTCTCCCTCTCTCTAGAATTGAACATGATCTGTCATGTAAAGAAAGATTCCACAAGCTGCATATTGTGGAGGATTGAAGGGGAGTTGGATATATGTAATGTGTAATTAACCTTACTGTTAATCCACTGATTATTCAATATGCAGCTTCAGTCCCAGCCATTGCTTTCTGGTTTCTCAATTCCCTATATACACTATATTACCAAAAAGTATTGGGACACCTGCCTTTACACACACATGAACTGTAATGGCATCCCAGTCTTAGTTCGTAGGGTTCAATATTGAGTTGTCCCACCCTTTGCAGCTATAACAGCTTCAACTCTTCTGGGAAGGCTGTCCACAAGGTTTAGGAGTGTGTCTATGGGAATGTTTGACCATTCTTCCAGAAGTGCATTTGTGAGGTCAGGCACTGACTAATTCATCCCAAAGGTGTTCCATCGGGTTGAGGTCAGGACTCTGTGCAGGTTAATCAAGTTCCTCCACCCCAAACCCGCTCATCCATGTCTTCATGGACCTTGCTTTGTGCACTGGTCCAAATCATTTGGTGGAGGGGGATTATCGTGTGGGGTTGTTTTTCAGGGGTTGGGCTTAGTTGCAGTGAAGTGGCCTCTTAAGATGTTAGCATACCAAGACATTTTGGACAATTTCATGCTCCCAACTTTGTGGGAAAATTTTGGGGATGGCCCCTTCCTGTTCCAACATGACTGCGCACCAGTGCACAAAGCAAGGTCATAAAAACATCGATGAGCAAGTTTGCGGTGGAGGAACTTGACTGGCCTGACCTAAACCCCATAGAACACCTTTGGGATGAATTAGAGCGGAGACTGCGAGTCAGGCCTTCTCATCCAACAGCAATATGTCTATTGGGAAATAGACGTATGAGTACTGCCTGACCTTACAAATGTGCTTCTGGAAGAAAAAGAACGAGGAATGAGGACTACAACTTCATTTTTTTTTTATTTTTTTTTTCTGAGAAGTACGATAAAAGATCTCTAGTCAAAAAATAAATAAATATGAAATTGTGTAATTGGTTAAACATATAGATGTATTCTTCTAAAGCAATCTCAGAATTTCAGAAATATATTTCGTGCTGCATCTAATTACACCATTAGTGATAAGTTGTAGCAATGAAAATATATTAAAAGTATAACATATTTCCTTTCGAAATACACCTGTAGACTTCTTTTGTACTATAAGGCAGGGCCTTTTACAAAAGCATACACACTTAAGCCATTCATGCTGATATCTCAGCGTTCTGCTTGCACACCTGTGTTATAGCCTTTACTGAATCAATTCCAAGCAGAAGTCTTGCAAACACGAAAGATCAGAGTAGATAACATAAAAAATATAAAATTGATTTCCTTATCATTCCTAAGGGTAAGCATAAACTGTTGCACTGCTGAAATGTTTTCATACAGTCTTTATGGCACTGTGCATGGACAAAAAAACAACTTCAGCAGATAAGCAGCACCTCAAAAATATTGGTTGGACAATGGTAGATGGTAAACCATTCGGTGATCGTTACGGATTAAGGATGAGCTCAGGCGTGTTCGCATGGTCCACGTGCAGAGCCCGCCAGGAAGTCGGCGCAGTGCTGCGCTAATCACAGGCAGTGAGACATTGCCCGATGCGCGGCTGCAGAGATTGGGCAATGTCTCACTGCCTGTGATTAGCGCAGTGCTGCGCCGACTTCCTGGCGGGCTCTGCACGTGGACCATGCGAACACGCCTGAGCTCATCCTTATTACGGATCTTCCTTGTTTAAGAGGAGATAATCTAGCACTGGGACTGCCACTCAAAGAGAACACATTCTTGTATTGGCTGTTGAGAGAATGTACATATTTGACCAAGACAAATGATCAAGGGCATGATCAATAAAAAACAATAGTGTGACATTTTAGGTGAATATTTAGAAAAACCCTGAAAAACGATGTTGAAAAAGCAAAAATAGGGGCTTGTCCAGATAGTTGGCATGGCAGCAGTCTAATGCCCCATACACACGGTCGGAAAATCCGACCACAAAATCCATCGGATTTTGTCCGACGGATTTAGTCCGACACTGGTGTTGCATACACACGGTCGGACAAAGTTGTCGGAAAATACGATCATTCTGAACGTGGTGACGTTTGTTGCCTACGACGGGACTACGTAGAGGCTAGTAGCCAATAGCTTTGGTCTTGTAATGTGATCTGAGCATGCGTGGCACTTTGTCCGTCGGAATTCGCTACACACGATCGCAATTGGTGTGATCGGACTTTGTTGTCGGAAAATTTATCCAGCAGGAGATAGGACTTTGTCCGTCGGACAATCCGATGTAAACTGTCCGATGGTGCCTACACACGGTCGGAATTTCCGACAACATTGTCCGATAGGACAGAATCCATCGCATAATCCGACCGTGTGTATGGGGCTTAAAACCTTCAATTGTAAACAGGAATACCTTATTGACAGTCAGCATCATGATGTGTAGGTGGCAGCGAGTCTCCCCTGTCAGTCTTGATGCCCTAGTCCAGTGTTTCTCAACTCCAGTCCTCAAGGCGCCCCAATAGGTCATGTTTTCAGGATTTCCCTCAGATGAAATGGCTGTGGTAATTACTAAGGCAGTGAAACTGATCAAATCACTTGTGCAAAATAATGGAAAACCTAAAAAGATTACCCGTTGGGATGCCTTGATGACTGGGGTTGAAAAACACTGCCCTAGTCTATAGTATATGCTGACTATGCAGAAATCTGGCCCTGTTATTAAATATGTCATTAAACTGCAAAAAAAAATGAAAATCAGAAAATCATATAGCTACAGTAGGCTATGCTATTGCCATTGATTATTGGGCTTTGAACACACTTACTGTTCTTTGCCCTATTCAATTGAATAAGCTTTGCAGAATCCATCCCTTTAACCTTATTTAAATGGATCATTCTAGAGCAGAAAAGCTTACTTTACGTGTGGTTGTAGAGGATGAGACTGGTTTACAGAGCTCATGTACAGTTTGCGCATTGAATCATTTACAGGGAATTTTTTCAAATAATAATAATTTCTTTCATACATGATTGTGCAGTGAAACAACATTTGCTTTAATTACCCAAAGTGAACATTCTACTCTTTTACTAAATCAACCCAACAAAGTAAGACCTCCTACCAAGTGATGTAAATGACAACCATAAAATTATTTTTAATTCACATTTAATGTGAACTATGTAAGAGCGAAAAAGAAACACAATTTTGTAGTTTTAACTGCCAAGCAATTTTCCCTATCTGCACACAAATTAATTTTTCAAACACTGTACACATTTTAATTTTAATCTGCATATAATTGCTTCTGTTATTTAGCCAGGTTAGAGTAATAAAATTAAAGTTTGTTCAGTAGCACTGGTTAAAGGTGAATCAGAATCTCTGATTTGTAAACCAGTATATACAAACAGTATCTCACAAAAGTGAGTACACCCCTCACATTTTTATAAATATTTTATTATATCTTTTCATGTGACAACACTGAAGAAATGACACTTTGCTACAATGTAAAGTAGTGAGTGTACAGCTTGTATAACAGTGCAAATTTTCTGTCCCCTGAAAATAACTCAACACACAGCCATTAATGTCTAAACCAGTGGCAACAAAAGTGAGTACACTAGGGTTGCCACATCCTCCCTTTAATCAAGGACACATATTAATTACACAGGTTCTGAGGCTGATTTAAGGGGCATATAAGGCACCAAGTGAGTTTAATTACCACCTTAATCAGCCACAGAACCTGTGTAATTAATATGTGTCCTGGATTAAAGGGATGATGTGGCAACCCTAGAGTACACCCCTAATTGAAAATGTCCAAATTGGGCTCAATTAGCCAATTTCCCTCCCCGCTGTCATGTGACTTGTTAGTGTTACAAGGTCTTGGGCATGAATGGGTAGAAGGTGTGTTAAATTTAGTGTTAATACTCTCACTCTCTCATGCTGGTCACTGGAAGTTCAACATGGCACCTCATGACAAAACTCTCTGAGGATCTGAAAAAAAGAATTGTTGCTCTACATAAAGATGGCCTAGGCTATAAGAAGATTGCCAAGACCCTGAGACTGAGCTGCAGCACGGTGGCCAAGACCATACAGCAGTTTAACAGGACAGGTTCCACTCAGAAAAGGCCTCGCCATGGTTGACCAAAGAAGCTGAATGCACGTGCTCAGCAATCATATCCAGAGGCCGTCTTTGGGAAATATACATATATACATATGAATGCTGCCAGCATTGCTGCAGAGGTTGAAGGAGTGGGGGTCAGCCTGTCAGTGCTCAGACCATACGCCGCACACTGCATCAAAGTGGTCTGCATAGCTGTCATCCCAAAAGGAAGCCTCTTCTAAAGATGATTCACAAGAAATCCCACAAACAGTTTGCTGAAGACAAGCAGACTAAGGACATGGATTACTGGAACCATGTCCTGTGGTCTGATGAGACCAAAATAAATGTATTTGGTTCAGATGATGTCAAGCTAGGGTTGCCACATCATCCCTTTAATACAGGATATTAATTACACAGGTTCTGTGGCTGATTAAGGTGGTAATTAAACTCACTTGGGGCCTTATCTGCATTAAATTAGCCTCAGAACCTGTGCAATTAATATGCGCCCTGGATTAAAGGGATGATGTGGCAACCCTATGTCAAGCGTGTATGGTGGCACCCAGGTGAAGAGTACAAAGACAAGTGTGTCTTGCCTTCAGTCAAGCATGGTGGTGGGAGTGTCATGGTCTGGGGCTGCATGAGTGCTGCCGGCCCTGGGGAGATACAGTTCATTGAGGGAACCGTGAATGCCAACATGGTCTTGGCCACCGTACTGCAGCTCAGTTTCAGGGTCTTGGCAATCTTCTTATAGCCTAGGCCATCTTTATGTAGAGCAACAATTCTTTTTGTTCAGATCCTCAGAGAGTTCTTTGCCATGAGGTGCCATGTTGAACTTCCAGTGACCAGTATGAGAGAGTGATAATAACAAATCTAACACACCTGCTTCCCATTCATACCTGAGACCTTGTAACACTAAGGAGTCACTTGACTCCGGGAGGGAAAATGGCTAATTGGGCCTAATTTGGACATTTTCACTTAAGGGTGTACTCAGCTTTGTTGCCAGGGGTTTAGACAAGAATGGCTGTGTGTTGAGTTATACAAGCTGTTCACTCACTACTTTACATTGTAGCACAGTGTAATTTCTTCAGTGTTGTCACATGAAAAGATATAATAAAATATTTACAAAAATGTGAGGGGTGTACTCACTTTTGTGAGATACTGTATATACAGTATATACACAGTAAAACCTTGGATTTAGAGTAGTCTGAGAGTGTTTTTCAAGACAAGCAAAATATTTTTATAAATTTTGAATTGATAAATGAGCATTGTCTTGATAGACAAGTAGTGTCACGTAGCGTCACGTCACAACCTAGTATAAAAGAGGAGAGAGGTGCCTCTAAATGTAGCAATATGGTTACATTTAATGAAGGTACAACATTTAGCAACTTACATGGTTGATGATTGAAAGAGACACATCTAAGTATGCAGGCATTCGGGGTAAATCTGTCCACATAGACCATTCTCCTCACCGCCATCAAAGTCGTCCCTTCCACGCTGCACTCCACAAGCCCCTCAAGCCTCGCTTTCAGATTGCTCTACTGCAGGGTAGTCTTCCCGGTCATGATTGCAGATTGACAGCGGTGAGAGCCGGCGGTGCGGAGGAGCATCTATGTGGACAGCTTTACCCTGGATGCCTGCATACTTAGATGTGCCTCTTTAACGGCTTGCCGACTACCGCACACCGATTTACATTGGCAGAATGGCACGGGCAGGCAAAAGGGCATACCTGTACGTTCCTTTGAATTTTCCGCCTAGCAAATTCGATGTTCGCCTGCGGCCCACGACTGTGGCGAGGAGAGGTAGAACGGGGAGATGCCTATGTAAACAAGGCATTTCCCTGTTCTGCCTAGAGACTTGACAGGGATCTACTGCCCGAGTGCTTTCACACTAGAGTGGTGCGCTGACAGGATGCCAAAAAAAAGCGTAAAGTGCAACAAAAACTACGGTAAAGTGCCGCCAACGCCCCAGTGTGAAAATCGGCTTATAAATAGGCTTATACTCTAGCACCTGCTGGATTTTGCTTCTAATCCCCTTGTGGAGGCTGCCATTTATGGATGGACATTTTATGGTTACACAACTTATCCCATTGCTATAATCTTTTTATATGGACTACTGTATAAACTGAAGGACTTATGAATAAATAGTTGTGGAAAGAATAATCCATTATTTCTGTTGGGGAAATTCTCTTTGATATACGAGTGCTTTGAATTGATTGATTGATTGATAGGGGATCAAATATTTATTTCACTCATTAAAATTCAAATCATTTTATAACTTTTTTTTTAAATGCCTATGCTGCCTTCTCCTAACAACTGTACTTTTATTTTAGCCATAATCTTATCCCCCACAGTTATTACCTTTTGTATCACTCGGCCCTCCCTTTTAGATTGTAAGCTCTAACAAGCAGGGCCCTCTGAATCCTTATGTATTGAATTGTCTTGCAACTGTACTATCTGCCCTCATGTTGTAAAGTTCTGCACAAACTGTTGGCGCTATATACATCCTGTATTATAAAAAATAATACTAATAAATGCATGCCAACAAATCTCCTTGGTTTACTTTTTGAATGGCATGCACACCCAATTGTAGGCTAACTTTCTTAAAGGCAAAAGTGCCCTATGAGTGGTTTGTTTAAGCTGCTTAGGCCTCCTTTATGGCTGGAAGCCCGGGAAAATTGTCCTATTTGCCCCCTTATATATCTGTCTCTGAGTGTACTTTAATCTTAAGAAAACCTATCCTGCCTGCCAGAATGAACAGCATCCTACCCTCACCCACACCATGCATAGTTACATGAATCTGGCACTTGCAGCTGAAGTCTTCCTGCAGTTGACTGCACCTGTGCAGTAGATGCTCATAGACCAGTACCCAAGTGTATCCAGGCTGTGTATGAGTAATTAAAGCTATTCTGAAACCATGTATATCCTGTTTAGTCCTTTAGTACTACTAAATTACGAAAGCTGGGCCCCAATAAACATTCAAACTAGAATCACTAAAATAATTACTTTCTGTACAATAAAGATAGAAATTGATTTTTTCTTGTCATCTGCAGTAATTTCACTGTCAGGGTGGATTTTGCACAATCCTTTTAATAATGGCAGCACAGAGAGTGCTGTGCAGCTTACAAGTATTTAATAGTATTCACAGCATATCCAAATCTGCAAAAGTATTTATATGATGTTTAACATCACATCAACAAAACTCATTCCGACATGTCCATCTTTAGAACTTTTAAAGCACTGAGTTCTGTCTTTAGGGACTGCTCTATATTTGCCTTGTGAAGAGAATTCAAATAGACATAAATCAGAATCCTTTGGGCACTGATATATTTGGACTTCTAACAAGCAATATTTTAAAACAACAGGATAAGAGAGTAACATAATAAAACTGAATATACTGTACATAATTCACCTTACTCATAGACACATGGTTTGATACAATAATGTTTTCTTCTGGTTTTCTCACTTTGTTTGGTAATATACTGTATAACTGACGCTCACATTAAAGTTCACTGTGTCATATCTCGTATTAGAATTTACTTTTAGTACCTATTAGTACATTTACTGGTGACAATAATGGCAGTTGAGAAAGAAAAATTAAACCTTTTAACCACTTCAGCCCCGGACCAATTGGCAGCCAAAGGACCAGGCCCCTTTTTGCGATTTGGCACTGCGTCGCTTTAACTGACAATTGCGCGGTCGTGCGACGTGGCTCCAAAACAAATTGGCGTCCTTTTTTTCCCACAAATAGAGCTTTCTTTTGGTGGTATTTGATCGCCCCTGCGGTTTTTATTTTTTGCGCTATAAACAAAAATAGAGCGACAATTTTGAAAAAAATGCAATATTTTTTGCTTTTTGCTATAATAAACATCCCCAAAAAATATATAAAAAAACATTTTTTTTCTCAGTTTAGGCCGATACTTATTCTTCTATATATTTTTGGTAAAAAAAATCGCAATTAGCGATTATTGATTGGTTTTCGCAAAAGTTATAGCGTTTACAAAATAGGGGATAGTTTTATAGCATTTTTATTAATATTTTTTTTTTTACTAATAATGGCGGCGATCAGCGATTTTTATTGTGACTGCGACATTATGGCGGACACATCGGACATTTTTGACACATTTTTGGGACCATTGTCATTTATACAGCAATAAATGCTATTTAAATGCATTAATTCCTGTATAAATGACAGTTGTAGTGAAAGAGTTAACCACTAGGGGGAAGGGAGGGGTTATGGGCTCTGACGTGTGTTGTGTTTTTTACATTAGGGGGCGGGGCTGACGTCTGATGTCATTGATCGGCTTTCCCGATGACCGGGAACAGCCAATCAATGACAGGCAGAGTAGGAAGCGCGGGGAGAGGTTTGTTTACACAAACCTCTCCCCGTTCTTCAGCAACGTAACCCGATCGCGGGACACCAGCGGCGATCGGGTCCGCTGGTCCCGTGGCCGGGGTCACGGAGCTCCCGACCGGGACCCACGGCAGGCATTTAAAGGGCCACATACAGGTACGTGGTTTTGCCTGCCCGTGCCATTCTGTAGACGTATATATCTACATGAGGTGGTCGGGAAGCGGTTAACCACTTAAGGACCGTGTCACACTGATATATGTCAGCAGAATGGCACGGCTGGGCATATCAACCTACGGTACTTTAAGACACAGCATTGTGGGCGTGCGCGCACGCCTGCCACAAGCTCCGTGAGTGTGACCGTGGGTCCTGCGGCCTCGATGTCCGCTTGGAGTCCTGCGATCATCTCATGGAGAGGAAAAACGGGGAAATGCTGATGTAAACAAGCATTTTTCCGTTCTGCCTAGTGACAGGACACTGATCACAGCTCCCTGGGAGAAGTGATCAGTGTCGTGTCACATGTAGCCCACCCTCCCCACAGTTAGAACACATCCCTAGGACACCCTAAACCCCTTCAGTGCCCCCTACTGGTTAACCCCTTAACTGCCATTGTCATTTTTACAGTAATCAGTGCAATGTATAGCACTGATCGCTGTATAAATGACAATGGTTCCAAAATGGTGTCAAAAGTGTCCGATGTGTCTGCCATAATGTCGCAGTCACAATAAAAATCGCGTATCACTGCCATTACTAGTAAAAAAAAAATATTAATAAAAATGCCAAAAAACTATCCCATATTTTGTAGACGCTATAACTTCTGTACAAACCAATCAATAAACGCTTATTGAGATTTTTTTTTACCAAAAATATGTAGAAGAATACGCATCGGCCTAAACTGAGGAAAAAAATATATTTTTTATATATTTTTGGGGGATATTTATTATAGCAAAAAGTAAAAAATATTGCTTTTTTTTAAAAAATTGGCGCTCTTTTTTTGTTTTTGCAAAAAAAAAAAAACGCAGAGGTGATCAAATACCACTAAAAGAAAGCTCTATTTGTGGGGAAAAAAGAAAAATCAAGTTTGTTTGGAAGCCACGTCGCACGACCGCGCAATTGTCAGTTAAAGCGATGCAGTGCCGAATCGCAAAAAGTGCTCTAGTCTTTGGGCAGCCAAATGGTCCGGGGGCTGAAGTGGTTAAGTTCCTCCCTCTGTGCACACAGGTAGGTTTTTTTCCATGGAGTTTATTTAAAAAATGTATTGATTAAATTGATTCAAATATACAAGAGAAATTAACCACTGCAACCACTGTCGATGCATTCACTGGCACCGCTCATCCAAATAGAGATGAGCGGGGACAGTGGATAATGGATCAGCATCGCAGCTCCCAGGAAAGAAAAACCTGAACAGCCACTGGGGGGAAACAAGACACGCAGCACACCTGCAAGCGAGCAATACCACATAATACCAAGCAAACATGAATATAATGATGTCCTAATAAAGGACTGAGATAATGGGTATAACCAACCAAAAGTGTGCAACTAGTATCAGAGCCAGATACACACAGGTTACATACACCGCGATTGTTAGAGCGAGAGCAATAATTCTAGCACTAGACCTCCTCTGTAACTCTAAACATGTAATCTGTAAAAAAAATGTAAGTGTTGCCTATGGAGATTTTTAAGTTCTAAAGCTTGGCGCCATTCCACGAGTGTGCGCAATTTTAAAGCGTGACATGTTAGGTATCTATTTACTCAACATCATCTTTCACATTATAAAAAAAAAAAAATCGGGTTATCTTTAATGTTTTTTTTTATATTCATGAAACGCTTGAAAAATTACTGCGCATATACCGTGCAACATAGAAAGTTGCAATGACCACCATTTTATTCCCTAGGGTGTCTGCATATGTATATATATATATATATATATATATATATATATATATATATAATGTTTGGGGGATCTGAGTGATTTTCGAGCAAAAAAATTATGATTATGACATGTAGGAGAGAAGTGTCAGAATTGGCCTGGGTTGCACGGGGTTAATTACCATAAGTAATATACAAATAATTATTATATATTGTTTTTAAGGTAATTTACTATATTTTCAAAAGCTGTAATCAAGTTGGTGGCTTAACAGACAAACTACTGAAGTTTGAAGTTATATAATCGATCACTGCAGCTCGCTCCTCATTGGCCTACCTCTGCATACTCTATCCTCCCTTCAGTCCATCATGAATGCTGCTGCCAGACTCATCCACCTTACCAACTGCTCTGTCTCTGCTACTCCTCTCTGTCAATCCCTCCACTGGCTTCCGCTCACCCAACAAATTAAATTCAGAATACTAACAACTACCTACAAAGCAATCCACAACTCTGCCCCCAGCTACATCACTGACATAGTCTCAAAATACCAACCTAATCGTTCTCTTCATTCTTCTCAAGACCTCCTGCTCTCTAGCTCACTCATCACCTCCTCCCATGCTCATCTCCAGGACTTTTCCAGAGCCTCTTCAAGCCTATGGAACTCCTTACCCCAATCTGTCCGTCTATCTATTAGCTTTTAGATAATCCTTGAAAACCCTCCTCTTCAGAGAAGCCTATCCTACCCACACCTAACAACTGTATTTTAATTTTGTCCATTTGATCACCCCCCACAGCTACTACCCTTTGTTCTACTTGACCCTCCCTTCTAGATTGTAAGCTCTAACAAGCAGGGTCCTCTGATCCCTCCTGTATTGAATTGTAATTGTATTGTCTTCCCCGATGTTGTAAAGCGCTGGACAAACTGTTGACGCTATATAAATCCTGTATAATAGTAATAATAATAATAATAATAATAACTTCAAAAGAGTAATTTCACAGGAAATAGTTAAATAATAAATTATTATCTTATAACATATAGCACAATAATATATGATTTAGCTTAATTATAACAGTATCTTTTCAACAGCAGCAGATTCTCATTCTCCCTCTTAACTTTGTCAGAAAAACATGGGATTGTGGGTAAATATTATACCCATAAACCCATGTTTTTTCCTTGTAGTTAACTGGTTGCCTCAAATGACGTCGGGGCAGTGCGGCTTTTGTTCTGGGACGCTGTCATATGACGGCGTCCCAGAACGGCCTCTCTTGCACGCCCATGGGGGCACACAGCGCGGCAATCGCAGCCGCGCTGTGTTGCTAGGACATGGCGTGACCCTGATCTGTGGAAAGAGCCAAGTTACTCATCTCTTTAAACATGTGATCGGCTGTGTCCAATCACAGCTGGTCACATGTAAACAAGGAAGTGCCGGTAATCGTCTCTCCTCGCCTCACACTGACAAAATGTGTGGAGAGGAGAGCCGATTAGCGGCATTTCCTCACAGGGGGACATTTAGGAATGTAATCAGGGCACTGATTACAATAGTGAAAAAACAGTGTAATCAGTGCCCACCAATGCCCACTAATGCCAGCGATCAGTGCCCACCAGTGGCAGCAATCAGTGCCCACCACTGACCACAAGTGCCACCAATCAGTGCCCATTAGTGATGCCAGTCCGTGCTCGCAATCAGTGCTGCCTATCAGTGCTGCTCATCACTGCAGTTAATCAATGCCCATCGGTGTCGCCCATTAGTGCCACCCATCAATGCCCATCAGTGTCCATCAGTACCGCCTATCCATGCTGCCTATTAGTGCCCACCAGTGCCACCTATCAGTGCCCACTAGTGCTGCCTATCAGTACCCATCAGTGTCGCCTAACAGTGCTCATCAGTGGCACATATCAGTGCCACCTATCAGTGCCCATAAGTGCGATATATTAGTGCCTCCTTATCAGTGCCACCTAATGAGTGCCCATAAGTGCAGCCTCATTCAGTACCCATAAGTACACCTCATCAATGCCCACCAGTTCAGCCTATCAGTGCCCATCAGTGCCGCCTCATCAGCACATTAGTGAAGGCGAAAAATTACTTAGTTACAAAATTTACTGACAGACAAAAGTGAAAAACCTTTTTTTTTCCAAATTTTTGGTCTTATTTTTTTGTAAAAAATAAAAAACCCAGCAGTGATTAAATACCACCAGAAGAAAGCTCTATTTGTGTGAAGAAAATGATAAAAAATGTGTTTCGGTACAGTGTAGCATGACCACGCAATTGTCATTCTAAATGTGACAGCACTGAAAGCTGAAAAATGGCTTGGGCAGGAAGGGGGTGTAAGTGCCCGGTAGGCGAGTGGTTAACCGGTTCCCGACCGACGCACGGACAGGCAATGGGCGCACAGGTACGTCCATTTAAGAATGCCGCTGTGCCATCGCATCCGGGACCCCCGTGAGTCCAGTCGCGGGTCCCGTGGACTCAATCGCCGCGGGGATACCCGCGATCGTCTCACAGGAAGGCTGAACGGGGAGATGCGGAAGTAAACAGCATCTCCCCGTTCTGCCTAGCAACAAGTGACACTGATCTCTGCTCCCTGTGATTTGGAGCAGAGATCAGTGTTCACTAACACAGCCACACCCCCCACAGTTAGTAACATGCCCCTAGGACACACTTAACCCCTACACTGCCACCCCCTGGTTAACCCCTTCACTGCCATTGTCATTTACACAGGAATCAGTGCATTTGTATAAATTACTAGTAAAAAAATAAAATTATTAATAAAAATGCCATAAAACTATCCCCTATTTTATAAAGGCTATAACTTTTGCGCAAACCAATCAATAATCGCTTATTGCGATTTTTTTACCAAAAATATGTAGAAGAATACGTATCGGCCTAAACTGAGGAAAAAAATATTTTTTTTATATATTTTTGGGGAATATTTATTATAGCTAAAAGTAAAATATAATGTGTTTTTTTAAAAATTGTCGCTCTTTTGTTGTTTATAGCGCAAAAAATAAAAACCGCAGGGGTGATCAAATACCACCGAAAGAAAGCTCTATTTGTGGGAAAAAAAGGACGTCAATTTTGTTTGGGAGCCACTTTGCACGACCGCGCAATTGTCAGTTAAAGCGACGCAGTGCCGAATCGCAAAAAGTGGTCTGGTCTTAAGCCATCAAAATGGTCCGGTCTGAAAGTGGTTAAGGGCTTTCACACTGGGGCAGTGCGCTTGCAGGATGGGAAAAAAGTCCTGCAAGCAGCATAATTGGGGCGGAGCGGGAGCGGTGCAAACCGCTCCAAAAACAACCTGCCCAAATGAAATGAATGGGCAGTGCTGCCAAAGCGCCAGCAAAGTGCATTGGCAATGCCGCAACACGGGCGCTATTAACCCTTTCTTAACCCGCTAGCGGCTGAACAGTGCCGATATTACAGAGGTAAAGCGTTAACACTAGTGGCGCTTTACCGCTAATACCCGCACCGCCCCAGTGTGAAAGGGGTCTAACTTTGTCACAATCCTTGCAATGTACATAGATCACCCAGAGGGCAATGCTTTTTTCACAACAAAAGTGCAGTTACTCTTTAAAGAAAAGAGTCAATAACATTTTTAAAAATTATATTATTTTTCCTTCTAAATGAAAATAATTGCTCATTTTGGATGTAAAAATTCTCTGCAACTTTCAACAGGAAACAAGCTGTCTGAACATTCTGCAAATGTTACTGGCTACATAAGAGATTTTCTGTATCAGTAAGCACAAAACAAAGAACAAAAGCATCTCACTAACCAAATCAATCAAATTGTGGTGTTTCATTTTCTAAACCCCTTTTATGATTACACTTAAATTCAAATCAATACTGGGAAAATCCAATTTTGATGAGTGGACCTCTCTTGAGAATCATGAGAACAGGCTACAGGGGAAAAATGATTTTCTGCAAATTACCAAAATATGTTTTTCTATTACACGTTGTAAACATTTCTTTTGTGAACAACTTTAAGTGGTGAATTATAAAACAGGCTTTTTCCATAAACATAATTCAGATTAACGTTAAAGGGGTTGTAAACTCTCTTTTTTTTGTTTTTTTTTAATAACAAACATGTCATACTTACCTCCTCTGTGCAGTTTATTTTGCACAGAGTGGCCCCGGTCCTCCTCATTAACCGCTTGCCGACCGGTGCGCGACGATGTACGTCGTCAGAATGGCACGGACAGGCATAAGGGCGTACAAGTTACTTCCACTTTAAGATGCCGCCGTGCCATCGAGCGCACGCCGCCGGCGACGCACGCTCGTGTCGGTCGGGACCCCCGTGAGTCCGGTCGCGGGTCCCATGGACTCGATCGCTGCGGGGATACCCGCGATTGTCTCACGGGAAGGCAAGGGAACGAGGAGATGCGGAAATAAACAGCATCTCCCCATTCTGCCTAGCAACTAATGACGCCGATCTCTGCTCCCTGTGATTGGAGCAGAGATCAGCATTCACTAGCTGACAGCCACGCCCCCCGCAGTTAGAAACACGCCTCTAGGAACATGTAACCCCAACACTGCCACCTAGTGGTTAACCCCTTCACTGCCAGTAACATTTACACAGGAATAAATGCATTTAAATAGCACTGATTGCTGTATAAATGACAATGGTCCCAAAAATGTGTCAAAAATGTCTGATGTGTCCGCCATAATGTCGCAATCACAATAAAAATCGCTGATCGCCGCCATTACTAGTAAAAAAAAAATTATTAATAAAAATGCTATAAAACTATCCCCTATTTTTTAAACGCTATAACTTCTGCGCAAACCAATCAATAATCGCTTATTGCACTTTTTTTACCAAAAATATGTAGAAAAATACGTATCGGCCTAAACTGAGGAAAAAAAAATGTTTTTTTATATATATTTTGGGGGATATTTATTATAGCAAAAAGTTAAAAATAATGTGTTTTTTTTCAAAATTGACGCTCTTTTTTTGTTTATGCGCAAAAAATAAAAACCGCAGGGGCGATCAAGTACCACCAAAAGAAAGCTCTATTTGTGGGAAAAAAAGGACGTCAATTTTGTTTGGGAGCCACGTCGCACGACCGCGCAATTGTCAGTTAAAGCGATGCAGTGCTGAATCGCAAAAAGTGGTCTGGTCTTAAGCCAGCAAAATGGTCCGGTCTGAAAGTGGTTAAAGTGAAAAACCATGAGGGTTTACAACCCATTTAAAGTTACATATGAAAAAAGCCTTTCTGATAATAGACAGTAAAATTGGGTCTTCTAAAAGCCAAGGCTACTAAAGTGTAGATTGAACAGACTAATATAATAGACTCAGAGAAATCAGTTTAATACACTCCAAAATATAAACAGAAGCATTATGAAAAAAAAATAACTTGTTTGCCTCGAATTATATTGTAATGTTTCATCTTCAAAATAAATAGCAACAAGAAAATCAACAAACAATGCTATTCAAAGACGATGTTGAACGCATAATAGAATGTGGAAAATTATGTTTTCATTTATAATGAAAGGGCTAGTCAGATTTCATTGATGCACAATGTTAATCTAAATTAGACTTTCTTGGTGCCAAACATTAATCATACATTTTTCTCTATACCAAAAAAAGTATTTTTATTGATAATGTATAAAATCTTTGCCATCTAAAACATGTATAGTATCGCAACATGTTCAATAAAATTTGAACCCATACAGTAGGGCTTAGACATTTATCTCTAGTCACCCATCCCCTGTTATACCTTTAGTGCCTTATACATTTGATTGCAGTGATTGCTATATTAGGGTGTAACCCCATTCAATTTCTTAGCACATATATTCTTCCTACATCAATACATTTCTCACGTAGTACAATATTGGGGAGGTTTGTTTCGAAATGTTTTACAGATAGCTTCTTCAAACAGGGATAATTTTGTTACAATGATGGGTGGGGGGTTGCAGGGGAAGAGGTGAACCAATGGCTCAGATCTGTCAGAAATATTCCCATATGCTTTCATGGCTCATGTCTCAGTTGCACTGGGCTATTAAATTTTTCCTTGCAGATTTCCTGCAGCCATCCCACAACCATCCCTTCGAACAAGAGAAAATCGAATAGCTCCGAGTTGAATTTAAGTGAGACAGGTGAAAGTCAAAGCAAGAGTGTGCCCCTATCCCTTAGGGGTCCATATACATACACATGGTTTTAATACTATTATTCCTTTTTCTGAAGAAGCTAATTGTGAAATGTGTCAAAATAGAAACGGCTCCCCTGAATTGTATGCAGTAGGAACAAGATATATGCTAAACTTTAAGGGCTTACACTCAACATAGCAATGATTGCAAGTAAATGTATAAGGCACCAAACATGTACTGTAACAGGATATGGGTGACTAGGAAAAAAAGTCTTACCCCTACTGTATGGGTTTACATTTTATTAAACATGATGTAACACTATACACATTTTAAATGGAAAAGGTTTTATAATCTATAAAAAAATATATATTTCTTTAATAAAAATGTGCCATAAAATATTTGGCATTAACAATGTCCCATTGAGATTAATTTTGTGCATTTCTAGTATTGGAAAAGGATGTGGTGCTTAGGACCACCCACCTATGCACCTGGTATACAGATTTTACAGCAAGCATGTTGTAAGCACACTATTCATTGAATATTCATGAACTATTCATTGAACCTCTGCTCTCAATGGTCTCCAATAAGTTAATTAATAAAGAGGTTAACAAACCTAAAGTAGCTTTCCAACTTTTGATGATTTTAGAAGATAATTAAATCTAGAAATCACATAATGCTTTTGAAAGTATGCATCATGAATGGATCCTGCATTAAAAGTTTATTTTACTTCAATGACTCTCTCCTACTCCCTTAAAGTGGCTGTAAACCCTCACATATATCCAGTGAAGTGAACAACTTCAGATGATACACAGAGATGAAACAAATCCTTGTACGTAGGTTTTACTTGTTTATCTGCAGACATATTTTCCCTACACCCCTTCAAAAGGGCAGATCATGTTAAAATCCTTCTTCATCTGTCTGAAGCACAGAGGAGGGGGTGGATAGGCTGCAGTTACAGTGTGTAAGAGCTGATTGGAGGAAAGGCATACCCCCACCTTCACACAGCATAAGAACTGTGTAGTGAATAGACAAGCTGCCTGCTGAGCTCCCTTCACGACACAAATTATATCTTATGTGTCGGGAAAACTTGTCAGAAGACAGAGGAATGAAGCACCAGAGAGAAATAACACTTAGAGGTTTGGAGAGAGATAAGTAAACACTACAGATACAGTATATGTGCTTTGCTCACATTTCATGACTGAGGTTTTCAATGTTGCTCTTGACTCATCTTTAGCCCCTACTTTTACCCAAGATTCATGTGACACCCCCCTTCCCAAGTAGACATGTGCATGCCGGAAATTATCATTTCATTTTGGATGCACCCGTTCATTGAAGAATTCAATTTTGTCATATTCATTATGTTGACCCAATTTGTTTCCAAAATTCGTTGCGTATCTTCAGCATTTGTTTCTTATATTTGTTGGTCCAGGTGGATTCAAAAATGTTTGCAGTTTTTCCATAAGATTGCTATATATTTGACATATCATCAAATCGAATCAGACAGATTTGAATTGGAATGATTTGATATTTTCGGACGCTAGTCAAACCCACCACGAGAAATGGCATGAGCTGATTGGACAATATCGACTGGCATCATGTGCATCCAAATGAACAGAACAAAATTAGGATCCATTCATTACCCCAATATAAATTTGAAAATTGAATTAATTTTCCCATGGGCCTGAACTACTATCGCATCATGTTTTGTCATCTGGATGAAACAAATAAAATTGCATTCATTAATTTAGTTATACATTTTTTTGTGATTCCTTGAAATTCACTACTATGTCCATTCAAAGATTTGTATGCATATATACAAATTTCTCAAAATGAAATTTTAGGCTAAAAAACAAATCAAAACGAAAAACGCACATGTCGACCCCCGAGAACCCCCCTACTTTTAGTTTTCCCACTCAAGCCACCACTACTTGGATTCAATATTAGTCTGAACCCAACAGCTGCTGCTTCTTCAACATCCTCTACATCATTGGCAATCCAGCTGTTAACTACTTACCCTTAGCCTATGTTGATGATCTGGATATGAATGATCTTTTTGATATATGCCTTTCTGTACTGTGTACCCCTTGATTATTACTAACTTGCTACCCTATTACCCTATGCCTCAAATGTTTGGATTACTTTGTACCTACTCTGTTTGTCTTCTGTATACTCACAGTTTCATTCTGTTACCTTCTCTTAAAAATAAGTAAATAAAAAGATTGAACAGTTAAAAAAAAAAAAAGGTTTATTGTAAAATATAGGTCAGATAATTTCCCTTCAAATTTGTAACTTGGGGGGATATCACCCAATGAAAAAAGAGACTGGCCTCACATACTCAATATTAGAACGTTTAGTTACAGTGGTGTGAAAAAGTGTTTGCCCCCTTCCTCATTTCCTGTTCCTTTGCATGTTTGTCACACTTAAGTGTTTCGGAACATCAAACCAATTTAAACAATAGTCAAGGACAACACAAGTAAACACAAAATGCAATTTGTAAATGAAGGTGTTTATTATTAAAGGTGAAAAAAAATCCAAACCATCATGGCCCTGTGTGAAAAAGTGATTGCCCCCTAAACCTAATAACTGGTTGGGCCACCCTTAGCAGCAACAACTGCAACCAAGCGTTTGCGATAACGTGCAATGAGGCTTTTACAGCGTCCTGGAGGAATTTTGGCCCACTCATCTTTGCAGAATTGTCCTAATTCAGTTACATTAGAGGGTTTTCGAGCATGAACGGCCTTTTTAAGGTCATACCACAACATCTCAATAGGATTCAGGTCAGGACTTTGGCTAGGCCACTCCAAAGTCTTCATTTTGTTTTTCTTCAGCCATTCGGTGGTGGACTTGCTGGTGTGTTTAGGATCATTGTCCTGCTGCAGAACCCAAGTTCGTTTCAGCTTGAGTACACGAACAGATGGTCGGACATTCTCCTTCAGGATCTCTTGGTAGACAGCAGAATTCATAGTTCCTTTTATCACAGCAAGTCTTCCAGGTCCTGAAGCAGCAAAACAGTCCCAGACCATCACACTACCACCACCATATTTTACTGTTGGTATAATGTTCTTTTTCTGAAATGCAGTGTTCCTTCTACGCCAGATATACTTGGACACACACCTTCCAAAGAGTTCCACTTTTGTCTCATCGGTCCACAGAATGTTGTCCCAAAAGTCTTGGGGATCATCAAGATGTGTTGTGGAGAAATTGAGACGAGCTTTGATGTTCTTTTTGCTCAGCAGTGGTTTTCTCCTTGGAACTCTGCCATGCAGGCCATTTTTGCCCAGTCTTTTCCTGATGGTGGAGGCATGAACGCTGACCTTAACTGAGGCAAGTGAGGCCTGCAGTTCCTTGGACGTTGTTGTGGGGTCTTTTGTGACCTCTTGGATGAGTCGTCGCTGCGCTCTTGGGGTAATTTTGGGCGGCCGGCCACTCCTGGGAAGGTTCACCACTGTTCCATGTCTTCGCCATTTGTGGATAATGGCTCTCACTGTGGTTCGCTGGATTCCCAAAGCTTTGGAAATGGCTTTATAACCCTTTCCAGACTGATAGATCTCAATTACTTTCTTTCTCAATTGTTCCTGAATTTCTTTGGGTCTCGGCATGATGTGTAGCTTTCAAGGATCTTCTGGTGGACCTTACTGTGTCAAGCAGCTCCTATTTAAGTGATGCCTTGATTGTGAACAGGTGTGGCAATAATCAGGCCTGGGTGTGGCTAGAGAAATTGAACTCAGGTGTGGACAACCACAGTTATAGTATGTTTTAACAAGGGGGGCAATCACTTTTTCACACAGGGCCATGATGGTTTGGATTTTTTTTCACCTTTAATAATAAACACCTTCATTTACAAATTGCATTTTGTGTTTACTTGTGTTGTCCTTGACTATTGTTTAAATTGGTTTGATGTTCCGAAACACTTAAGTGTGACAAACATGCAAAGGAACAGGAAATGAGGAAGGGGGCAAACACTTTTTCACACCACTGTACATTTTAGCCTTGTAGTTACCTGCACAGCCTACACTGATAGCTATATGAATTGAAAGAATTCAAGAGTCATATGCTACATCCCTATAAATCTCCAATATTTATTTTGATCTTAAAAGTTGGAAAGCATGCTTTTCAGTGAACTTTTTCTGACAACCATCTTTCTTTATATTTTCAGCCGTGGAACAACCAAGACTATTGCGATAAGTGACACAATTTAATGACGATGGCAATGGTCACTTAGAATAAAAATAACACCTAAAAAAGGAAACACAAAATAACATGGTTTTTGCTTTTTGGAACAGAAATAACACTGACTTAACTGGGCTTGTTCAGTCGGTTTAAATTAATCTCTGAAAATCAGTGGCTTCACTTAATAAAGAGCAAGCAGAAGGGTAAGGAAAACAAGCAGACTAAATTTTTTCAGTTTTACTAAATCGTTTCCCAATTTATGCTGAATCTCTAGAGCCACTCAGTCTTAAAGGAAAGAAAGAAAAAAAGACAGCACCAACCTTGTGCATTATCCTTAGATATATGAATTTATGAATTTAATCAACTGTTTAAATCGATTGTTTACTTATGTGGGTTTTACTACTAGTACCACTTATTGATGGGTGTTACCCTTTGGCCGTGGGCAACACACTAATGTGGGCGGTGTCTCTGGATCCCTTTGGGAGGTGCCTGTTTTGGATGCATATTTGTGCATATGTGTATATAAATGGGAAACTAAAGGATGCAACACTGCTGGGCTCTGAGGAAGAAAGTAATCCTTTGCAACGTGTCAGCCGGCAGTGGCCCCTGAAATCTCCTCTGTCACCAATTGCTGTCACCTGGAGATTTGTATTGCGAGTTTTCTTCCATACCTTTTGTGAGTAGTTTTTTATTTAACTTTTAATAAAATATATCTAAGGATAATGCACCCTTTTTTTCTTTCTTTCCTTTTTGATTGCTAGGCTACCCCTATCCCTGAGGGCAGCAAGGCCTGAGGCCTTATCCACTACGAAATTTATTCCACCTGGTAACTCACTTGTGCGCAGGAGTGTTTGTTTTCTGCCCCTCAGTCTTAAAATGACACAGGTTGTACCAAGAAAAACCTCAACCCTTGGCGTTAATATTATTAATAGAAAATGCTAATAGTGCTTTCCTGCCTGACCATCTGTCGTTAGACATTAATTGCTGCTGACTAGTTGAACTTTTGTTTTAATTTCATTGTGAAGATGCATACAGTGTGTTGTCTTTTCCATTAGTTTATGCCTCACTTTGCAGTGCAGAGATGGCACTCATTCATTGTCTGTCAACTATTTAAAGAAAGAATTCTTGCATTTAAGCTGCACTTTTATCAATGTGTAACTGATTGTTACAAGTGCAAACATTTAATTTGTGTTTTTAAATAGGAATTACATATTTTATAGTATGCCGATCTATATTTATATAAATATATAATTTATTTTCTAGTGTGGTGTGTATGTGTGTGTGTTGTTAGGAAAACTCTCCAGCCCTTGCTAAGGTTAAAAAAAATTATAAAACTTTTAGAACAGTAAAACGAATAAAGTGCTGGGGTAGTAATGAAAGGAAATGACTATTTATAATAGTTACCATGATACTTTTTATCCAGGGGTGATACATAGAAAATCTATGCCTGTTTCGGGACTTAGGGAGAACATATACTTAGAAGGTTGTAGAAAAGAGGAAGAAGATTTTGGGACTGAAGAAAATATTGGGCCATTGTTAATACTAGGAAAAAAGACTGATTTAAAATTAGAATATCCACTCCCCTGCAACTATTCTATAGTTAATTTTTAAAAAAAATCTTTCTAAAAGCCCCAAACACTTACCTGAATCTCCGGTCACTTGACACAGTAGCTACCAGATTTTCTTACTTTTGATCCATAGTGCAGGAGAGTGCCTGCATTGCTTCATGGTGTTCTTCAGCATTAAAGAGGAGTTTCACCCAAAAATGGAACTTCCGCTGATCGGATACCTCCCCCCTTCCGGCCCCTCATCTATGCCACGTCCAGCCCCTCCTCCGTCCTCCCCCCTGTCTTCTGGGAGACACACAGGTCCCAGAAGACAGCAGAGACCCGTGAGGACGCACAGCACGACTCACACATGCGCAGTAGGGAACCTGGCTGTGAAGCCACAAGGCTTCACTTCCTGATCCCCTTACAGAAGATGGCGGTGCCTCCACCCGAGAGCTGAGGGACACATTGGCTTCAGGTGAGGATATCGCGGGTGCCCTGGACAGGTAAGTGTGCATATTTTAAAAGTCAGCAGCTGCAGTATTTGTAGCTGCTGACTTTTAAAAAAAAAAATTTGGACGGAACTTTCACTTTAATTGGTGACATTATGCAAGGGGCAACAAGAGAGATGGGTCCAACTTACACAATGTAGGCGACTCATGAGCACTGTATCATGGGAGGAGGCCACATGCTTTGCACTGTCTATCACAAGCACAAGATCTGATTTATTGCACATGACTATTACACAGTAATATCCAGATAACGCACACCAGCTTGGATGTTAGCCCAGCAGTGAACAGCTCTCATATTGCAATTCATGTAGGCTATCCTCAGTGCCAGCCTAAGGCACCCACTAATGTAAATCTTTTGTTTGTATTATTTTCAAATAAAAAAACAGTATTGCGCTATGGGTTGTGCTTTTGTTTCCTTATGAGATATTTTGGAGGAGAGGAGGACACAGTACAGAGGCTTCATCCATTAACTAAGGGTTCCTAACAGGATTTCCCTACAGTGCATTAGACGTCTTTTTAATTAAAGGGGTCATATCCATCTGGTGAGCAGTTTTTATATGTGAGCAGTTCTGGTGTTGTTTTATGTAAACGGCAAAGGATTTCTTCTCTGTCATCAAGATTCAAGCCACCATTCATTTATATTATGGACTTTTTCACTGCTATATTTAAAAAAATATATTATTTCACATTGGTACATTTTTTGCTGCACTTTATATTTGAATTGATTTATCTATGTCCTATAGCACTTTTCAGGTAGGTAGTAGTTACCTCATTTGCACTTTTATTGCACATGTCACTTTATTCCATGCTATATGGTCTTTAAGATAAGGCACATATTATTACAACACAGCGCCCCCTGTCACCTACTTTTCCAATTGCACAGTGTTCTTTCATTGTTTTGGGGAGCAGCTATATATATATTTGGTTTGTTTTATAAATTATTGTTTGGCGCAAGGTTCCCCTTTCACACTAATACCCAGATGGCAAGCAATTGAGCTGCAAGTTTGAAAATGGTTTGCTAAACTATTGCTAGACTTGCCAGGCTTCACAAGTTTGTTGCACAATTGCAGAAAGTCTGCATTGCATGACTTATTTGAAAACATTCTGCAAGTCTGCTGCAAGTTCTGGTTCAGTTATGTTGTGCAATAGTCAACCTAACACAGGGGGTCACTGTGACGTGCAGAGGTCTTTCTGTAAACTTACCACTGCAACTTTGCTCTTGTTAGAGACTTGCCACGCAAATTTGCTACAAATTGGAAAAGTGTCAACTAGAACTTGTACTTCAAGTGTTCTGCAAGTGTACAACTTGCCAGCAAGTTAACGGACTAATGCCCCATACACAAGGTCAGACTTTCCGATGGAAAATGTGCGATCATAGCTTATTGTTGGATTCCGACCATGTGTAGGCTCAGTTTCCATCAGAATTTCCGTTGCACAAAATTTGAGATCTGGTTCTCAAATTTTCCGACAACAAAATCCGTTTGAGCAAATTCCGATGGTGTGTACACAATTCCGACGCACAAAGTGCCACGCCTGCTCGGAATCAAGCAGAAGAGCAGCACTGGCTATTGAACTTCATTTTTCTCAGCTTGTCGTACGCGTTTTATGTCACCGCATTCTTGGCGTTCGGAATTTCCGACCAACTTTGTGTGATCGTGTGTATGCAAGGCAAGTCTGAGACAACATCGGTTGGAAAAAAACATGGGATTTTGTTGTCGGAATATCCGATCGTGTGTACAGGTCATTACAATTCAACACTGCCACACATTTGTGGCAAGTTATCCTTGCTATCTGGGAAGTTTACTACCATGGTAAAATATACACATTGTAAGTAAAACATAGCACTAATGACCTAGACATTAACCTTGTACTGAGAGAAGTAGGTAGGCTGCAATAGCTGAGCTCTCCATATGAAAATGTTAGCTACATGGTCATCATATTCATTCACTTAACTCTATATTTGAAGTCACTGACCCAAAACAATCTTGCAGATAATGGCTTTTGCTCTGATTTCACTTTCTGGATGCTAGTTCCAGATTGGTGAATCTAAGTACCAAAACCAGATGATGTGCAAGGGGGTTTTGGACAGCTGCAAACTTCTGCATTCTTTGTTAAGTAGCAATCCAGATCTCCAGCATGCTGCCAGCACAGGGTATTTAACCATAGCCGCAGCACAATAGTATATTAACCACTTGACCTCCAGAAGATTCCCCCCCCTTCATTACTAGGCCAATTTTTGTGAGACGGCACTGCGATACTTTACATGATAATTGCGCAGACGTGCAACACTGTACCTAAATAAAATGTATGTCATTTGTTTTCCACAAATAGAGCTTTCTTTTGGTGGTATTTGATCACCACTGCTTTTTTTTATTGTTTGCGCCATAAACTAAAAGACTCACAATTTAGCGTGTACAGCAGGTATCCTCAAACTACGTCCCTCCAGCTGTTACGGTACTACACATCCCCTGAGGCATTGTAAAACTCTGACATTCACAGACATGACTAGGCATGATGGGAATTGTAGTTCCTGAACAACTGGAGGGCCGTAGTTTGAAGATCCCTGGTGTACAAGGATATGGGATACATTTGTAAAATTTGTATTTATTTATTTTTATATACTAGTAATGGCAGCGATCAGCAACTTATAGTGGGACTGCAATATTGCGGCGGACAATCGGACACCAACTGACACTTTTGACACTTTTTGGGAACCAGTGACACTAATACAGTGATCAGTGCTAACAATTTGCACTGTCATTGTACTAATGACACTGTCTGGGAAGGGGTTAAACATCTAGGGTTATCAAATGGGTTAAATGTGTGCTTAGCCAGTGTATGCTGCTTTCACTACGGGAAGTAATGGATTCTAGTCACTGCTTTGCAGAGACGCAGAATCCATTCCTTCCCCCTCCCTGTCAGAAGTGAGATATGCCTTGTTTGCATATCTCAGTTCTCTGTGTTTAACTGACGATCACTGGGTGCCGGAGGACATCGAGTCCCTGGGACCCACAGATCGGCTTCTGCTGTAAATTATCACAGCAGAAGCAGCTTGCCGACAGTGCACATGCGCCCCCTGCAGGCAGAAATGCAGAATCACGTATATATATTATATATATATACACACATTATCCTGCGTACAGCTGCTGCCCTGTAGCAATACAAATGCTATAGAGCGGTCAGCAAGTGGTTAAAAATTAAAATGCCTACATCTATTAGGCTAAGTTTACAAGTGTGGTTAGAGGGAGGGGGTAAAAGTAGGTGGTTGAGCTATATTATTACTACCTCCTACTGACCTCCTTAAGCTTCTAAGGTAACTTTGTTTCAGGTCACAGAAAAAAAGTATACCCTTTGTTGCATTCAGCGGCCAGTGTCTAAATGTAAACAATTCAACTGATAGGAGCTGCGCTGCAAATGGCCCTGCAATTGTGGAATTAAAACAGGTGGGAACGAGGTGCCATATCACCTCCTTATCATTTGTAAAATGCCCTCTGAAAAGCATTCGACCAAGGATTGCTCTTCAGAGGGCAACACTTATATCACAGAGTCCTTACAGTTAATGCAGCCTGTCTGAATTACACTAATGCAAAAGGAGGCTTCAATTGGAAGCTTGCATATCACTCCCTACCTAGCGATATAAATTAAATCATTCACACGTTAACTTCGGCTAATTTACAGTTACATTTATTTTTGCATTTCATGATTCTTAAATGCTTTACATTTTTTACAATGCTATCCAAACAGCACATTATACAAAATATAAGAATTTCAACTATATCACACATCAGTCTTTTCATTTTTCCATGTTCCCATTTCTGAGACGGTCTTCTAAAAAGGGCAGATGATTGATGTTTAAAAGATTCCTGCCCTCTCTCTGCTGAATGTTTGAATTTGAGGTTGCCATGGTGATGTTGGTAGTAACTGTCTGGGACTTTTGTTTTTTTTAGATTAAATGCTTAGAAATTGAAATAGCATACCAGCTAAAGACAAGACAGCATTGATAGCGGAAGTGCCGATACTGCTCTAATATGTTTAAGTGGTGCAGGTGGTAGTCTGCTGTCAATTAGAGAACTATTTGCAGGTTGCACACCTCTTATTGCTGATGGAAAACATAAGCTTTAAATTAATAAAACAATGATTTTGTGTTATTTTAAAGCCAAGTCACGTATTGCTAGAGAACAACAAGAACTGTGCAGTTCTGTGTTTGCTTCCTATCAGATTTTCACAGTCGAGAGAAGCTGATGATCAAAATATGGAAATTAAACAAAACTCATGTTAGAAATGTTATGTTTTCCTCTCAGGTTTGCTTATTTAGCCATTTTATGCAATACATTTTTTTGCAATAAATACATAACTGATAAAAACTGAAGAAAGGAAACATATGAAAAGAGATTGTATATTAGAAGCTTTGATAAGTTTAATAAAAAATGGAGGTAATGAAAGGTGGAGGGGTTGACCAAAGAAGCTTGGTAGATGCATGTAATTGTTTAATAGGTAGATAAGAGCTGGGACCTGTCTAGTTACTATTGGCAACTACTTAATTTTTAATCTCCACCCTAATGTAATGCCAAGAAAAGTTATATTATATTATAAATAATTGCATATTGCACAACTCATTTACATTTTGTTTATTACCACACTTCCAAATAATTATTTCCTAATTGATTACATAATAAAAAACAAATAAGACAATTATGAAATGACTGAAGGCACATTTACTTATGTCTCTATTGTTTCACGTATGCCAGTAGGGTGCAATATTCAAACTTCTTTGTTTGCCAGGAAATTCTAGTGTTCACCAGTAATATACACTCCCGCTTCTGAATCACAATGGTGATCTCCAATAATTTCAAGAGTGATCAGAAATACAATATACCCCTTAAAATATAGATATGCAACATCTAACAAAAAATCAACCAACGCAACCACCATCAGAAAATCACGTCACATTGCACAAGAATCGAGTCTCTGACATGCTTAATAAGCGGTGAGCTGTTCATCAATATTTGTGTGGCTGAGTTGAAGTATTTGTTTTATGCACTTATATCATTATATCATGTCAGTGTTTTTAATCTTGATCCTATATAATAAATCTATGAACGAGGACTATGAGAGGTTTTTGTCTTTAAATGTACTAAAAAACACATTGCTTAAGAGCTTGATGATGTCTGTAAGTGTGTGGAGGACAGCGGATCATCATTCTAACCCCATATGGGGATACATGCGCTTCTGACCTCATATAAGCTCAAGTTCTTGTTTTAATGTGAGTGGTTTGTAGTACCACAGGGTAGGAAGATTGCACAGTACATAATGGCAACTTTGCAGAAAGGGTTGTCATTACTGTCTGCACTTGGACTGGTACTTTACTGTAGTGTGTTACCAACATACAATTGCTGATGTGACATTTACCATTTATTGCGAATTCTCACATCTGCATTGTAGTGCCACCATGGCGTGGATACATAAACATTTTTATAATTCATGAAATACTCAATCAAGGATATGTCAGCGCAATACCCCCCACCCCAGGGCAAGTGTTGATTAAATCATTCTCACAGGTGGGGGGGGGGGGAATTAGGATGCAAGCTCTTATGCGGATAAAGAAAAAGACCTGTGTTGATGCCACTTTGCTCAACCCCAACGGACAATGGTGAAACTGGTGTTTCAAGATCAGAATATCAAGGCCTTTGATCAAGGAAGAAACAGCATCATTGTTTCAAAGGTTAATATTAGAGTTGAGCGGACACCTGGATGTTCGGGTTCGGCAGGTTCGGCCGAACTTCAGAAAAAAGTTTGGGTTCGGGACCAAACTTGACCTGAACTTGACCCCGAACACCGAACCCCATTGAAGTCAATGGGGACCCGAACGGCTATAATAAAGTGTCGGCTCCTGTCCCCCTTAATACAGAGAACAGTCATTGAAGTCATTTATTTTTAAAAAGTTAGTCATAAAAAGTGTTTGGGGACCTGGGTCCTGCCCCAGGGGACATGTATCAATGCAAAAAAAACTTTTAAAAACGGCCATTTTTTCGGAAGCAGTGATTTTAATAATGATTAAAGTAAAACAATAAATGTGTAATATTCCTTTAAATTTCGTACCTGACAGTTCTTTTATAACGGAGGGCGGGGCCACCTGGTAACCCCGCCCCCTCTGACGCATGGGAACGTCATGGGGACTTCCCTATGGCTTTCCCCGTGACGTGGGGAAAGCCATAGGGAAGTCCCCATGACGTCCCCATGCGTCAGAGGGGGGCGGGGTTACCAGGTGGCCCCACCCTCCGTTATAAAAGAACTGTCAGCCCAAGCGAAGCCTCACACACCGGGAGCCTCCCATTGCGAGGAGTGGCCCAAGAAGAGAACGACGCCCTGGAAGAAGATACCGGAGAGAAGCCTCAGAGACCGACGCCGTGGAAGAAGATACCGAAGAGAAGCCTCACCCAGCGGGAGCCTCCCATTGCGCGGAGCGGCCCAGAAGAGACACCGATGCTGGACGAGAAGGCCAAGAAGAAGCGGATCGGAGGAAGAAGAAGATGGAAGAAGAAGATGCCGGAAGAAGAAGATGAAGAAAGGAAGACCAGAAGAAAGAAGAAAGAAGATTTTAATAAAGGAATTATCAAAGACCGTCTCCTGTCATTTTTACCATTTTGACACTTTTTTGGTGAAATGGTAGGGGTACTTTTGTACCCCCTTAACATTTCACACAGGGGGGGGCCGGGATCTGGGGGTCCCCTTGTTAAAGTGGGCTTCTAGATTCCGATAAGCCCCCCGCCCGCAGACCCCCACAACCACCAGGCACGGTTGTGGGGATGAGGCCCTTGTCCTCATCAACATGGGGACAAGGTGCTTTGGGGGGGACCCCAAAGCATCCTCCCAATGTTGAGGGCATGTGGCCTGGTACGGTTCAGGCGGGAGGGGGGGCGCTCTCGTCCCCCCTCTTTTCCTGCGACCTGCCAGGTTGCGTGCTCGGATAAGGGTCTGGTATGGATTTTGAGGGGGGCCCCACGCCATTTTTTTTGGGCTAGGGTTCCCCTTAAAATCCATCCCAGACCTCAAGGGTCTGGTATGGATTTTGAGATGGACCCTACGCCATTTTTTTTTTTTTTGGCTGGGGTCCCCCTTAATATCCATACCAGACCTGAAGGCCCTGGTTATTGAATTTGGGGGGACCCCTACGCTTTTTTTTTTTGTTTTTTTTATTTTTTATCAATTACTTTTTTTTTATGAATGACTTTCAATGAATGACTGTTCTCTGTATTACGGGAGCCGACAATTCATATAGCCGCGAGTGATTTTAAATAGCTTTCTTTCCTGCAAAAATGACACTTTTTGCAGAGACAGTTCTAAGCACTGAAAACATGCGTCCCTTTACATGCATACTATAGACACCCCCCAGGTACGAAATTTAAAGGAATATTACACTTTTATTGTTTCAATTTAATCATTATTAAAATCACTGCTCCCGAAAAAACTGCCGTTTTTAAAAGTTTTTTTTGCATTGATACATGTCCCCTGGGGCAGGACCCAGGTCCCCAAACACTTTTTATGACTAACTTTTTAAAAATAAATGACTTCAATGACTGTTCTCTGTATTAAAAGCACTCGCGGCTATATGAATATCAAGACATTTTAAAAAGCACCAATAAATCCCCGAACACCGGACCCGAACCCGAACACACAGTTAATTGTTCGGGTTCGGGTCCGGGACCCGAACACCCTAAAGTCCGGTACGGACCCGAACCTTACAGTTCGGGTTCGCTCAACCCTAGTTAAGATGTCTCTTCAGTAAGAACTTGGTGTTGACTCAACTGGCCCCAGACAATGGCAGAGATGCCAGGTTAATTTTACACCAGAAGGACACCAGTCACAAGTTGAAACAGAACCAAAAATATATATATATATATATATATATATATATATATATATATATATATATATATATATCTTAAGTTACTATGTTGATATATGTAAGAATAAATGCATACTGGAGTCATCCACATATTGGACATGGACTTGACATCAGTCTTTTATGGTTAAAAGGTTGTGTTGTTTGATTCCATAAATCTCTGTCAATCTCAATATATATGGTTAGGTATACATTTCTTATAGCCAGCAAGGTATGCGAGATGGGGACAGCGAATGACAGGGCATGAGGCAAGCAATCACCATATTATATTAACATGAAGCATATTAAAATGCAATTCATATTAAAACTAGATACCTTTATTCTGATTACACATTTACCATGATCACAGATGGGCGGGTGAGAATTAGGACAGTTACCTTCCATATTTGGAACCAACCAATTATGAGATGGTAAACATGAGGAGGGGTAGGTAACAATTCCACGATGGCATTGCACCCTACAAAAGCAGAGACACACTGTCAGAAACCATGAATCAGACTAAGACAGAGGTACAAGTCAATCACACTTGTTTAATAATAATAAAAAAGGTAAAAAGAGTAAATGTAGTCAAAACATAGCCAGAGTTCAGGAACTGGAATGGATTGTCAGACAAGCCAAAAAGTTAGGGAGCCAGAGATGAGCGTAGTAGAACAGCAAGCAGGATCTGGAGCCAGAAGGAATGTCAGCCAAGCAAGTCTTTAACAGGAACACAAGAGAGTGTCTCTAGACATGTGACCATGACGAAGGCAGAGGTCATCTGGACCGGATCCGGTGTTCTGCGATGTATTGGCACGTTTTTAAGAGCTGCAGGGCAGCCAATCCACATTAGTTTTTACTAGTGTGCCCTAAGAAGCCATCACAACCATGCCTACTAATGGCATGGCTGTGATTGGCCAGTACAGCATGTGACCCAGCCTCTATATAAGCTACAGGCACACAGCACACCGCGTCACTCTGCTTTAGACAGTGTAGGGAAATTTACTTGGCTGCTGTGAGGGAATTACATGCTAGGAGTCAGTTCACATTCCTGAAATATCTTATAATTAGTAAGCGATCTACATAGATAGTGTAGTTCAAGGTTCCTGTTTTGAGGGGGAGAGAATTATTCAGAAATCAACTCTAAGACCTGGTGCACATTCTTTTTACACTGCCATGAGCCCAGTGCCAGACAAAATATAACTTTTATCTGCAAGCTCAGTGCACCAGCACTGCACATGTTACTGTGAGATACACCATACTCTGGGTGTATTCTGCTATTGCAAAAACATTGCAAAAAAATTAAATTTTGCAGTGTTTTCTGCATGCTTGCAGGAGTGTGTGACATATTCAATCGCTCTTTCTTTCTTCGATTGTGCTATTCCAAAAAAAAATCTGAGTGAAAAAAATTTTTTTATAGCATTTTCTGCAGTTTTGCAGTTTTTGAGCTAAACGCTGTACATACTCTGCTATTGCAAAAACATTGAAAAAAAATTAAATTTTGCAGTGTTTTCTGCATGCTTGCAGGAGTCCTGTGGGATCCATGCCTGGTTCATTTTCATGTTTTTGCAATAGCAGAATACACCCAGAGTATGTACAGCGTTTAGCTCAAAAACTGCAAAACTGCATAAAATGCTATGAAAAAAAAAAATTTTACTCAGATTTTTTTTTTGGAATAGCCCAATCGAAGAAAGATAGATCGATTGAATATGTCACATATTCAATCGATCTATCTTTCTTCGATTGGGCTATTCCAAAAAAAAAATCTGAGTAAAATTATTTTTTTTTCATAGCATTTTATGCAGTTTTGCAGTTTTTGAGCTAAACGCTGTACATACTCTGGGTGTATTCTGCTATTGCAAAAACATGAAAATGAACCAGGCATAGATCCCACAGGACTTGTCCGTACCTTGTCCAGAATAGACACGTATACTGGTGTTCTGACAAAAACTGTCTGGCCATCGGATAGTGTCCGGCCACTTACTGCGCAGGCGCAGCTCTTGCACAGTACGGAGGACAAGGAGATTCACAAAATCTCCGAAGATGAACGGTGCCTGCGCTGTGAGTGCAGGTTCAAGCCCAACCATCCAAGTGGACATACGGTAGCACATAGTAACAGGGCCCCTCACGGGCTCGCTTGGCTAGGCTTCAACCTCGGATGATGTGGCTGGAACCTGGACTAACCGCGCATTGTCTTCGGAGAGTTTCAAAATCCCCTTCTTCTACGTACTGAGCAAGCGCAGTACAGGGCGGACACTATGCGACGGGGGACAGAATTCGACACATCACCACCAGCCTTACCCAGCCATTGTTGTATTTTTGAACCAGTGTTGGCTACCTCGTCCTCCTCCACCGCCGTTTCCACTTACACCGCCACATTCACCGCCACCTCAACCTCCTACTCCATATGGACCTCATTCTCCTAGGTCAAGATTATAATTTTTTAATTTTTTTAATTTGCAAGTATTTTATTTTCCCACTATCTTATCCATTAAATTGAATATTTTTTTCCAGAAAGGGCATATTCTGGGGCATTCCCACCATATGTGCGGAATCGTGCCATTGAGTTTCTGAGGTTCCTAATGACTTCCTGTACCTCTTCTGCTGAGAAGGGGGCCTCCAGCAAATTATTTTTTATTTTTTTTTATGTTATTTTAAGTTATTTCCCTATCCACATTTGTTTGCAGAGCACTTGCCATGCTCTTAACAACATTTTGTTGCCATTTGCAGCCCTCTAGCCATATCCATTACTTTTTTACAGCCATTTTAGTCTTCAAAAGTTTGGGTCCCCATTGACATCAATGGGGTTTGGAGTTCGGGGTCAAGTTCAGTCCCGAACCCAGACTTTTTTCCGAAGTTCGGCCGAACCCTCCGAACCCGAACATCCAGGTGCCCGCTCAACTCTAATCACCACATTTAAGGATTGGTAAGCTACATACATTTCAGTTTTTTGGGTTTAATATCCCTTTAAGTTTCACTTTACTGCTGCTTGATTTGCTTGACTATATATGCCTTTACGGAAATAGAGCTCCACTATAGCATTATATTGTTTCTTAATCACAGGGTGGAGAGAAGAACCCACACATTGCAAAAAAAGTTTTTCTATGATACTGACGATCTCCTCTCTTACTTACCTACGTGGTATATATATATATATATATATATACTTTATATATATATATATACGTTATATATATATATATATAGTAAAGATCAGGGGGGATTGTGCATACGTTTCCAAGAAATTGTGCATTTTTAAGGGCATGGCAATCCACTTTTATTTAAAGGAATGGAAAGTTCACAAAACAACAGCAATTTTCCTTGCAGGGGGTTCCACCATTACTGTAATTTTCTACTTCAGCCTCCTGGCTTATTCACTTGCCACAGGGCTGCTTCAGGCCTCATGCCTAGGCCTTAGGTCTGCTCCTCAGACCAACACAAGTACCCTTCGGTCAAGCTCTCTTGTAGCTTACTCTGGATCAGCTTTGCGCTGAGCTGTCGCAGACTCTATCTGCCTCCTGCAGACATGTACGCTCAAAATGACACCTGCAGCCTCTCTCTCCTAGAGAAGATGGGAGCCATGCAGAGACCTTGTGTCTGTTGGGTAGAGTCCTCCTGACTCCTAGAGAAGATGGGAGCCATGAGCTCTAACCCTGGGAAGATTATGAACCCAGGCCACAAGTGTGCAATAAGCATGCCTGCCTCTGCAAAAATCTGTTTAAAACTGCTTATACACACAATGACATGGGGTAGCCTCTCTACTAATATATATATATATATTTTTTTTTTTATAAATATAAATTATAAATAAATAGATTTTATCTAGTATGTTTCAGAATATGTGAACCTCCCTGTTCAGCCTTCAAGGTTGAACTAAAAATGTTCATGCAGAACAAAACTGTATAAATATCTTTGCCATTGTTGGCCAATCTGCCTAGCCTACAAGAATGCTTTTGTGGGGCATGTCACCTATATATTGATATACCACTGGGCCTCTGTGCCTGTACAATTGATGCGCCATACTAAAACAACTTTTTGTTTCTATATCAAGTGCCTATGGTACTTTCCTGTGTGTATGAAACAGAAATTAAAACATTTTTTCTTTAATCCTTTTTTAATAATGTCGCTGTCCAGGCCAAGTCCAAGATGCCAGCTGTGTCAATACAGCTTGTTTATGAAAAATAAAGCCTCCAATGTCCTTAGCAGAAAATAATATTCTCATATTGGCATTTTCATGGATAGAGCCTGATTGGATGAATCACCAGAGGAGCAGACTTTTTTATTCTTGAAAATTTTCATTCCTCTCATTTAGAAATCTAAAGCCATTAAAATTGTACATAAAAATGTTAATCCTTGAACTGATCCTTTCACATTGTATCAGCATAAAAAGCAACATACAGAAATTATTTGTTAGGAAAAACATCAGCAGGAATAAACCTACATTGTTTTCTGAGATGTCAAAAAAGCCCAAGTAATAGATCTTACATCAGAAAAAAGGCCTGGTTATCTTTAGTATTACATGGCGTGCAGATATCCAAACTCATACGTTTTATTTTCTCTTGATTAGAAGCAACACATTTACGGTATATATTTTTTGCATTCATCCAATACTTTGTAGTAAGAAACAAGAACACGTATCACAATAATTCTAGCTGAATTGAATGGATTTAGGAGCAGTGGGAGAGCTTTTGTTGCAGACATCTAAAAAAACAGGTGAATAGGTATAGAACAAATAATCAAAGGGACCAAACATGACCCCACTTGGAAGCAGCATGTTCACAGATTCCTGGTGATAAGATTACTTTGTCAGTGGAACTCTAAATAGTGTTCTCTATGATTAGACTGTCTTCTGCATTGCAGAGCAGAGGACAGACATTCTTATTTAAACGTATGGGGCATTTCATGTGCATTCAGTAGAAAGAAAGTGAAAGAGAAAGATAAATCACCTGTCATGTAACTTCAGAGCCACTCCAGAGGGATTTAACTACAGTTTATTCACTTTAAAGAACATTATGTCACACATGTCACTTTGGTTCATACTAAATAATTAAACAACTTTATACTATTTAGCAACTATTTATTTTTACGGC
Organism: Lithobates sylvaticus; assembly: GCA_028564925.1. NCBI lineage: Eukaryota > Metazoa > Chordata > Amphibia > Anura > Ranidae > Lithobates > Lithobates sylvaticus. The sequence continues at coordinate 400,936,814 of CM053028.1, forward strand.
TAAAACATGTTAAATAAATACACCTGTCAAAATAAAATAAATATCTAAAAATTACAATATTATCAAGGATTGTTTTTGGTACTCACATTTAGAAATACTAGAAGTACAGTCGGGAAGTAAATTGATTTGTGCTTATTTAATATTTATTTTTACATTTCACTAAGTGCTCTTTGCTTTTCCCTTGCACTTGTTATATCTTCTACATAATTAGATCAGCTTGTGATGGCTCGTAACCCTGTTCTGGGCTGATGTCTATCATCCTCCATGGATTTTTAAATCTAAGCTCTAGCCAAACTTTTCTCTTTTAAAGCCCAACTAAAAAAAACACGTTGCCAGAACCATTTTTTTTTTTTTTTTTACTTTCAATCTTTTTATTGAAAAATTATCCGGCAAACAAAGAAAAACAAAATGATCCTATTAACAGTACAACAACATAGCAAGCAAAAGTGTGAAAAAGTGACATGAAAAGGACATTACCTATAAATTCCATATCCTGTTTGTCCAAATGGATGAGAAGGTAGGCATTATACTAGTTCCGGACTGGTCCCAGTTCGCAGTACTGACCAACAATCTGGTCGCCATGTTCCAGGTAGGGAGAACCCCAAAGAACTGTGTACCCTAAAAATTGTTGCAACACAAATGCACCTCTGGGGCCTAACCAACCTGGGATCAGACTGGCATAGGGGGTGGAAATCACCTTATTCACTAGGGGCAACCAGTTGATTGAGTATAATATCAGTGTAAATATTTGTCTTTTCATGACATCCTTGCCTCCCAGAACCATTTTTTAAACAAGCAGATCTTGGTGATATGTGCACCTAATGTCTGGCATTGTCCCCTGTAGTTAGCAATTTTCTTTTCTATCCTGGCTTGAATGAGGCCCAGCATCATGCAACCCCCTAACAATGACCTCAGGGCATCAAGGCCCAACATCACAGAATCACCAGAAAATGCTTCAGAATGCAGTGCCACTGCTCTCTGTAGCACCCCAGACCCCCCTATCGCCCCAGGAACAGAGGGATGGGAGTCATGACTTTACCTGACAGGATTGAGGTATGGAATGGAAAGGTGTGTATGCTAACTTTTTAAATAGGAGCAAGCTTTAAGAGGGTGGGGAGAGAGTGTAGTGGGGTTACTGACAAAAATTAAGTTAGACTTTAATTTTTAGGTAGTTCTTAAGTATTACAACTTATTTGGGGTTGTATTGCTCTCTGTGCCTCTTTTGAGGAAATATCTCACTAATTTCATGGGGAAAGGAAGTGAGGGTAGTCTTTTCTGACCCTCTCCCCTCCAGCAGTTTCAGTGTAGATCATATTTTCTTTACTCCTTCGAGAACCTCACTGAACGGCCTGCACAGTACCAGACAGCCTTAGTCCAAAATTGTAAGTACCTGTGCATTCTCCACAGCCTCAAAGCCTATCCACATCCTGAAAATGGACTTTCTAATATAAAGAATCAAGGCCACAGTTTTCATTTGTAGATATCACACAGAAGAATGCAGAATATTCTGGGGAAAGGTCATTTAAGCACAGATCTTGTAGGGATGTTGGTAAATATGATACTGAAATTGTTGGGGGATGGGATGGGCACAGAAAATGATAAATCACTAAAAGTGCACTTAAAGTGGATATAAACCCAATATCATCCTTTCTAAACTACTGCCATAGGGGTTATCTATAAGGATATACATGCCTCCTACATGTACCTTTACCTGTCAAATGTCTCCCCTCTGTCTGTTATGAGACCTGAAAAACTGCAGATTCTGTGGGTGGGTCTGTTGTCTGGAGCACGGTGGGTGGAGTCGTGATGTCAGTAGACTCCCCGCCCACCTCTACACTCCCCTTGTCAATATGCGTTTTCTCCTGTGTATTTCTTACACTGTACTTCTGCTATGATCTCTAACATCCAGTGAAAAGACAGGAAAGTAACCACATGACTTCAGCATGCCCAATTATGCTAAGGTGCGGAACATCCAATCCTGGCAGAGCAGCAGAAGAAAGAAGTGGGAGGGAATTAAAAAATAATGCAAGTCTCTTAGGCTAGTGCACAAGATATTTAAATCACCTGTCACTCACAGCAAGGGGGAGGATTTGACAAAGTTTTTCTCTGTTTGTCAAGATTTATCTCACTGAACAATAAAAGAGGATTGTTCAGAGCTGGATTAACTCTTTGTGGCAAGACTGGGCTCAAATGATAGGAAATCTTATACTCTACATTATGACATAAAACAAATCGGGTTTACATCCACTTTAATAAGTAATCTTAATACAGCCATCCTGTACATTTCTACCCTCCCACTAGCTAAAACCATACAGTTGAATGTATCCATATCTCCTGAACTTTCCTGAAAGTATGCCTGCCAAAATTCAAGCTTGTGGTTTCCATGAATTTAACCCCACCCCTTGAGAATGTCCATTTGGACGAAACTAGTCAGGAAAGAGTCTCAGTTCTGATGTTGTGTACTGCATGAATCTGGGTTGTCAGCAGCTCTTTTATGCCCCATACACATGATCAGAAATTCTGCCAGCAAAAGTCGGATGTGAGCTTTTGGTCAGAAATTCCGACCGTGTGTATGCTCCATCGGACTTTTGCTGGCAGAATTCCAGCAAAAGATTGAGAGCAGGTTCTCTATTTTTCAGAAATTCCGATCGTCTGTACAAATTGCGACGTGCAAAATTCCTACGCATGCTCGGTAGCATTGAACTTAATTTTCTCGGCTTATCGTAGTGTTGTACATCACCGCATTCTTGACAGTTGAAAGTTCAAAGAACTTTTGTGTGACCATGTGTATGCAAGCCAAGCTTGAGCGGAATTCCGTCGGAAAAAACATCCAAGGTTTTTCTGATGGAAAATCCGCTCGTGTGTACAGGGGCATTAGTGGGTTTTTTACAGTTTTTTCGCTGTCACATTGTTTTCACTGGGTAACTGGTTGTGTTCTACATAAAAACATTAATTTAAATTACTACACTATTACTGGCTTTCTGTTGGCTCTTTTGTGAGCTCTATCTGTTCTAGTGGGAGTTGCCTTTTTGCTGCTGTCTAAAGGGAGTGATTTCAGAGCGGAAGTGCATACACCTGGGGAAGATCTGTGCCAAAGAAACATGCTGTGCTTGCTACTGAATATGGTCTGGTGAGTGTGCATTTGATTAAGGTGGTGGCACTCATTTCATTACACTACAAAAATCTGCTGGATGGTGGAAGATCTTTTTCATCTGAACATAACTGCCCCGGCATTTCCACATTCTTCAATGTTCTAAAATTACTAATTTGGATGATGGTACTTTCATATGCTTTATTTTGTTTTCCTTTGAACCTGAGGCTACACTCACCATTTTGCCATATATGGATTTTGATTTAAGAGAGACTTCATATTTGGCACATTGAACATTGTTTATTTTCCTATTTATTTTTTGGAAGTTTTTGTTGTTTTCACTGGCACTGCATTATTTTATATCATTTTCATATTGAAAATATCAAACTGGTGGGTCTCGCGGCTCCGGCGCTGTCTTTTGACGGCGCCACGATGACGTCACTCCCACGCATGCGCACGAGAGCCGCCACTCTCGGAATATTGACGTTGAGAGCCTGCGTGCCGCTGTCTACGGCGCATGTGCTGCAGACAGCAGTGCCTGTCTTTTGGCAAATATCTCCTAAACCGTGTAGGTTTAGGAGATATTTCTTGGAACTACAGGTTAGCCTTAATTTACAACCGCTTTAATCGGCCTAGTGAGAATTATCACCCAATTTGGCACTCAATGGGATACAGTGAGAGCCATACTTCAAAAACATTGGGGGGTTCTCATGAATACACCGGGTATAGCTCAGATAGTAGGCCCTGAGCCCAAAATGGTAGCAAGAAGAGCACGGAATTTAGGCGATAGCCTTATCCAATCTGAATACACCCGGAGTATTGACACGTCCTGGCTGTACCAATTCCCTAGGACTAAAGGCATGTTTGCCTGTGGACATTGCCAGGTATGTCCATTTCTTTTTTTTAACTTTCTCGCGTATGCCCCTCACATTCCATGTAAGAAATTTTAAAGATGCCATGGACGGGGGTTTTTAGAATCAAACAACACAGTCATGTTTGGCAACGTTTCCCTTGAGCATGTGGCACTTAGGTTCTCAATACTCAGGCATGGATTTAGTAATGTTATTTTACATGACATATATAGACATTCACATATACATTTTCCACAAAGTGTTACCTGCTTTCTAAATTTGGTATGCACAACAGGGTTCAACAAAACAATAACTGGAATAACTCCCACCCCCCTCCCTGCCCTGCACGCTGCCCAACTGGTGCGGGCTTGTTCCCTTAACTTGTGTTTTCCAACTGGGAAATGCGCCATCCTCCAAGTTATGTAGAGAAGGTAATGTAACGGTCTAAGTCTCTGGATTCTGAATCGGTCTGGGTATGTCACCCATATCAATAGATTAAGGTGAACCAAATTTCTTCGATCCCCATGTATTCCGCAAAAGGCAACAATCAAGCTCCAGAAAAAGCTCCAGTCTGCATAGTGGCGACTCCCAGTGGTGTGCGGGGCAAAGTCTCGCTGCACACTGGATGTAATTGGTAGGACTCTGCACCTCCGTAGCTCCTTGGTCAGTATGGTCTTGGATAGTATGTAAAATTCCAGTAATGTAATGGGTATGAGTAATGTGACTCCTGTATAACAAGTGTCTGAGGTTTGTGTTCTGTACTCACATTGAGGTATTACTGGTTCCATATCGCATGTAGGAGTTCACTGTATATGGCGTGGAATTTTCCGTGTCTATAAGTGGGTGTTTCCAAGTAAAATTCTATGCGATTGCGGGAAGCAGTACAATTATACGGTTCTGACAAAAAAAGGGGGAAGTTAGTACAGAAAAAAAGTGGAAAAAAAATCTAGACTGTATACCTGGGACTTGATCAATCGGCTCTTTCAGGGAAGGCTCGGCGCTCCAACCAGGAGATGACTTCTTCCGGATCCTCGAAGAATATCGCACGGCCGTCATGTTCCACCCGAAGGCGAGCGGGGAAGAGCATGGAATATTTATAGTGTTGATTCCTTAGTCTGCGTTTGGCCTCCATGAAGTTCTGGCGTCGGCGTTGCACCTCTGCTGAGAAGTCTGGGAAAATGGCCACTTTAACATTTCCTACTGGGATGTTGCCTTTCTCTCTCGCCATTCTCAGAGCTGCATCTCAGTCTTTGTAATTTAGGAGTTTAGCTATAAATGTGCGGGGGGGGGGCTCCCTGCGGGGGGGGGGGGTCTGGCTGGCATGCGGTGCGCTCACTCCACTGCGAACATGGGGGAGAAGGCTTCTCTCCCATAGGTAGTAATAAGGATTTGTTCTAAGAACGTGGTAGTGTCCTTTCCTTCTCCTTCCTCCTCCATATCATCTTGCTTAGTGAGGAGTTGGTGTATTTGCTGTTGCATGCAGTCTGAGGATGTCTGCAGGGGCGGAATGGCATCCTCCACTGTGCTCAGCCTGGTCTCTGTCTCCTTCACCCGATCCCTGAGCTTTTGGAAGTCCTGCCTAATGAGGGAAATATCCATCTTTACCTCCTCAATTTGCGCTGTGAGAGAAGTTCTGCATAAAGTGATCGCTTCTAGCAGTCTGTCGGTGTCACTTGTCGTTCGTTCTCCCCCCCCTACCTTCTCAGGAGCGCCATTTTCCTCCATATCTTCCTTTTCCTGTCTGCGGAACTGATCAAGTTTTGCCGCTGCCGCTTTCTGTGATTTCGTTGGTGACATACCTCAGGGGTCTGGGGTATCCTTGTATATGTTGCCACTGTTGTGCAGGGTGATCCTGTAGGCCGCAAGGCCTGTATACAGCGCCGACCGGAGATTTGGGTGTACCAGGATGGCCACCGGCTCCAGGAGTAGGCCGAAGCCGGGGACTTTCCTAGATGTGCAGGCCGCCGTGCGGGAGACCGCCGCTCCGTTCAGGCCACCGTGTACCTGAGGGCCGTTGGGGGTTAATCAAGGTGTAGGGGATGTGCCCAGGTACCTTTCCAGATTAGTGCCAAGGTTTTCCAGGTGTAATAGGATGAATTACAGGATCAATGGACAGAGCTCAGGGCTTACACTTCCTACCCCATACAGCGTCAGGCCACGCCCCCCAGGTATGTCCATTTCTACATAGAACAGCCACTTTTAGTGACTCCCAAAACAGAACAAACTTTCAAATTAAAGACCTGATAAATTGTGCTACGACAAAAGTTGTCTATATGATAACTTGTCAATGCAATAAAATGTATATTGGCAAAACCAAACGCCAACTCAGAATCCGCATAGGAGAACATATGAGAGAAATAACAGAGAAAAACCCTGAAAAACCTGTAGCCAAACATTTTGCCAGGTTTAATCAGGTTAAACTAGCTGGGATGCAGGTAAAAGGCATTTATCTCCTCAATCTATCTGATCTGATTTTGATCAGATTCTGCAACAGAGGGAAAAACGTTGGATATTCCCTTTGGGCTCTCTTAACCCGGTAGGCCTCAACACAGAAATAAATCTTCAGCCGTTCTTGGCTACATAAGCCATATTTGCTATGGTAAATATAGTAATTTCCATGATATTACAAGTGCTACACAAAAGCAGGAACATGATCTTGACGACCAATATGTATGTTTGAAGTGCTAAGATGGTCATGTTTGTCTCAAGGGAAGCACATAGGACCACACTTGGATGTTCCTCCACACCGTAATCCGGTGGGGATGACTACTGATCCAATGTGAAAAATGATTATTTGTCTGTGAGATGACCAACGTAACAATGATAGTCATACACATATACTTTCCCCATCCTCCCCAGCTATAGGGCATGTCTGTGGGTTGATACCATATCTATACGATTTTATCATAAATGTGTATGTCATACGTTACTTTGTAGCCACAGCTTTTCGATCTCTCTTATGTCTGTGCCCCTATGTATGTACTTGCAGTACTAAGTACCATTTTGCTTTGATTATTAGCCGCCATCTCATTATGTTGTCTGTGTTTTGTCATGGTTTGTCTGGTCCTGTTCCCTCTTTATCTTCCCTCTTCTTCTTTCTCCTCTCTCTCCTCTAGCCTCAGTGTACTATATATGTATATTATTATTATCTTTATTAATTATACATTTTTTATTATTAATATTTTTGGTACCCTCAATATGAGGATAAATTAATGATACTCTGTTTACTGCTTCCTATTGATGAGAGATAATAGTATGTAAACTTTTTCATCCCTCTACACTATATGGGCTATGGAGTATAATGCATCTTTCTTTTTATGACACATTGCCTGGCCTCTTAGATGTACCCTTGTCAATTGACATAGTTAAAGAACATCTGTACTCGGGATATTTTTTTCAAATAGTAGAATAGCGACTACATTCCGCTATATAAACGATTCAAACACCAATAAGCTGCAAAGCTATAGTCATCAGACAGACGTGGGGCTGCTCCTTTAAGTTATTCTTAAACTGGTGGGCGTGTTTGAGGAATGGACATCTTTAAGAAGGAGCCCTCTTACGCCACCAAAACATCCAGATGAAGCTACACACCCCCCTCTTGTGAAACGCGTCGAGGTCAGTTCCGCCCGGTCGCCACGTCATGATGTCATCCCCCATCGGAGTGAGCAAGCCGGTTCATTGAAGGGGAAAGAGCCCGATCATGTGGTCACCCACATGTGATCACCCATACGGGAAGGTAGCAACTAGACACGTATGTCTATAGACAACTGAGTGACACTGCTGCCGATTTCCAGGGACGGAAGCCGCGAACTACAGCAGCCTGAACTGATTAAATCCCCATAGAAAACTTCAGGTAAATCCTTGGAACCATGCCATGCCCACTCTAAGGACTCTGTGATAAATGCATATCGGAAGAGATACATGTGCTATACATAGCATCAACTGATATCCACCTGCCTTATGGAGCGGTAATGTATGGCGTTTGCATGATATGATTGCAGCATGCTAAGAGAAATAGATGACTTTGTTTCATACTAGCTGGAAAACTGTTGCTTGGTTGCATTATAAAGACAATACTCTCTGTAAAGAGAACTCCGGATTTACTCCCAGCTTTATTTTCAGTCTCTACCACAGCGATACATATGCATCTCTATCCATGGATGGTGTAATTTTCTACTTGTTTTTGGACACTCGGTTCATTCCTGCTGTTTACACTGGACTTGTATACTTATTAGGCACTGTCCTTTATACAATTTATTACTTGACTTTAATACATCCAATGTTCCTTCCTGTATTCTGGGCTTTTAGGGTTTCTCCTTTCCCTTCACCGGCTCGAGTCTCCAGGGGGATTTGGTGGCAGTCTGCCTGGCCACACACTGCAATTGCTGAATTTGTTCAGCGACAGGTAAGACCGCCACCAAATTCCTTTGGCGTCCGGACGATTTTATGTTATTTGTGTTGCATGTTGTTCTGTCCCCCCCTCTTGTCTGTGGTTACCTAGCATTGGCCCATGTGGACTAGTCGGCAATTAATATCAGGTTTAGTCAGCTATGTTGTATTATTTTACCTTTTGACACATGTTTTAGTATATGCCCACTAATACAATTATTCATACTTTTGTAAATAACCAAGTATTCGCCATGTGAATTGCTTTTCAGTAAGCCCCACTTTTTCTTGTCTCCATCTGGTTGAGACACCATTAGTTTTTTGATTATATGTTTAGGGGTTGGAGCGCAAGCACATATACAGGGCATATATCTATCTACATGCGACCTTGGTTACACATATTGGAAGTTGACAGGGTGGTTCAACAGAGCAGAATCATGTAACAAATTGCATAAGTTCTAACCAAAAATCTCAGTAACAGTTGTGATAGATCAAATGGGAAGAAGAAGCGCTGACAAAAATGAATAAAACTATTAGAACTATTAGAATTGGTGAAAAGCAGCTAGCAACAAAATAGTCAGACACACTGTAAAAAACGAAATCATAAGGGTAATGCAGCACAAATAAAGTCCATGAATAATTAATGATATTAGCAAAAAATTGTGTAAAAAAAATTGTGTAAATGAAAAAGTCCAAAACAAATATCCAAAAAAATATTGACCAAAAAGACAGTTCATAAAATTATGAAAAATCAAATGTTCTGATGATACAAATGAACAAATTCCACCACCTAGTGCAAGATGGACTCTTACCAGAGTTACAGGACTCTATTAAGGAGTCAGATGCACTCAATGTAGTACAGTATATCAGAATGAATCTGACATTGCATATCTCACAACGGCATGAAGTGTCAAGAGTTTCCAGTATAACTCAGTAGATGTAGCGAAGAGGATGTGCATCGTGGATATAAATGAAAAGAAACATCCTCATAGTGTAAATCAGTAAAACACTCTCTAATGTCATAAAAGGGATGAAGGGTACTCACATTCAATAAAAGGTAACAAGCGTATAAAATCAATTCAATGAAGATGGTCCATGTATGGAAACAAACAGGTTTATGTACACAGGAGAAACAGCGTGTCAAAAGTGCGTACGTAGGCTCTGCCCTACATGTTTCGTCACAACTGACATCATCGGGGGCATATATGTGTGGCTATCGATATATATATGGGTCCTGCCCCAGGGGATATGTATCAATGCAAAAAAAAACTTTTAAAAACTGAAGTTTTTTCAGGAGCAGTGATTTTAATAATGCTTAAAGTGAAACAATAAAAGTGTAATATTCCTTTAAATTTCGTACCTGGGGGTGTGTATAGTATGCCTGTAAAGGGGCACATGTTTCCCGTGCTTAGAACTGTCCCTGCACAAAGTGTCATTTCTGCAGGAAAAAAAGTAATTTAAAAGCACTCGTGGCTGTAATGAATTGTCGGCTCCCCGTAATACAGAGAACAGTCATTGAAAGTCATTGATAAAAAAAGCGTGGGGTTCCCCCCAAATTCAATAACCAGGCCCTTCAGGTCTGGTATGGATATTAAGGGGAACCCCACGTCAAATTAAAAAAAAAAATACGTGGGGTTCCCCCCAAACATCCATACTAGACCCTTCAGGTCTGGTATGGATTTTAAGGGGAACTCCACGCCAAATTTAAAAAAAAAATGGCGTGGAGTTCACCCCAAAAATCCATAACAGACCCTTTATCCGAGCACGCAACCTGGCAGGCCGCAGGAAAAGAGGGGGGTCAAGAGAGCGCCCCCCCTCCTGAACCATACCAGGCCACATGCCCTCAACATTGGGAGGGTGCTTTAGGGGTCTGTGACCCCTCAAAGCACCATGTCCCCATGTTGATGGGGACAAGGGCCTCATCCCCACAACCCTGGCCGGTGGTTGTGGGGGTCTGCGGGCAGGGGGCTTATCGGAATCTGGAAGCCCCCTTTAACAAGGGGACCCCCATATCCCACCCCCCTTGTTTGAAATGGTAAGGGGGTACAAAAGTACCCCTACCATTTCACAAAGAAAGTGTAAAAAATTTTTAAAAAACACAAAAGTCCTTCATTAAAAATAAAAAAAAATAATAAAAAGATTCCAGCGGTGGTAATCTACTCTTGCTATCCAGCGATGGCTGATCTCTTCTCTGGGGTCCAGTGATGGGTGATCTCTCCCGATGGTCCAGCGCAGCGCATCCTGTCTCCACCGGAGACACTGCGAGAATCCTGGTGATGGCCCAACAGGTCTTAGCTGAGGAGGATGGGGCAACCCGTGACCTGCCCCCGCCCCCCTCTGATGCAAGGGGAAACATAAGTTGTCCATCAAATGGGAATGAGACAGAATAGGAGTGAGGTATGAGGATAAAATATTTAAAAAAATATATAAAAAAAAGTTAAGCTGTTTAAATTGATTGGTTACTTACCTATATGCATGAGCCCTTGGATCACAGAGCACCTATAAATATGAGTGAAGAAGTCAGTTATACAGCAGAGCAGCGGTGACAAGTAAGAAGACACGCCCTCCCTCCCTCCCACCCGTTGTCGCAGCCAGATATTGTGTGGTTTGTTAAGTCCCTTCTTAGGAAGGGGACAGTTTGTGGTGTTAAGTTTAATGGTTTAGTTCAAGCTGTGATGGCTGGACTATTTTGTGCAAATATAAATAAATTTATACCAACAATAAAAAAGGGCTGCAGCTTATTCATACCAATTTATGCTATAGTCCGGTAGTCTTTATTTCAAATGTTAGTATCTATTTCTGTATTCATTCCCATTGATTTTAAAGATTTGGCTCCTGTTAACTTCAATTAGCTTTGTATTAATGTTCAAATTTGGGAGCAGTTCGGCGAACGTCCTGCAAACTGAACTTGGGTACAATCATCTCATTCCAAATAGAAACTCTGCATTCTTCCAATGTTGGTGGCAGCCACTTGGATCTGATCCTGAGTGCATCACAAATGGCAATACATGTTGCTTGGAGTTCCTTTCTAACTTTAAGTGCTTTGTATTAGTAGTTGCTATGTTTTCAGTTTTGAATGACAGGTATTCATAATGCCAGAAAAACTCAAATTGCACGTCAATTCAGAATTAATATGTTTCCAACTTTGACGTTATATGACACTGCAACTGTAAAGAAATGATTTACAGGTAATATAAGTGGTGAAATCAAAATGTTCTAAATTTTTTGCTGACATATTAAGTTTGATGGCACTCTACAGTTTTTTAAAGTATGTAAAGTTATCATTTTAATACTGATATTGTTTCTCCTAACAATATATTTCACAGTATTTATAAAAAAGTAATCTCAACCTTTAAAAAAAATATTGACTGAAAAATGTTTCCACTCTAGAGTGAAGAAAGGTAAACGTATATTGTTTGCATTAAAAAAATATGAATGGAATAAATGTGAAGTGTTCTGAATGGTATGAAATATTTTTTCCATGAGATTGACGTTGTTTATTCTAGTTTTTAAATGGAATAAAAAAGCTATTTTTGTACACCTAATAAAATAGTTTGTAAACAAATAAATATAATAAAAAACTAAATTAAATATAATTAAATTAATTGGATGAATCAGTCCAAAAGCAGCAATTAAAGTGAGATATAGCACAAGTAAAAATGAAAAGGAAAATCTTGCCAAAAGCGCTGAAATTACAGGAAAAAAAATTGCATGTAGTTCCTGACAGAAATCCAGTGAGACAACCATTTCTGTTTACTCAACCCTGCCTAGTTCACCTCCGTGAACTACAAAAACTCCCCATGTTAGGAAGAATAAAAGAAGGGGAGAAAGGACCACCAGGTTAAAGTAGTTATAAACTCTCTTATATACCTTGTGAAATGAATAGCCTCAGGTGATACACAGAGATGAAACAAATCCTCCTACATAAGTTTTACTTGTTTCCCTGCAGTCTTCTCTTGTGATGAAATTGTGATAAAATCCTTCTGCATCTGTGATGAGTACAGAGGAGGGGGTGGAGAGCTGCGATTGCAGCTCTCATACACTGTGTGAGAGATGATTATAGGAAAGGGACCCCCCCACTCCACATAGGCAGAGGAATGAAGGAACATGCAGAGCTGTATTCTGAATAGACAATTTGTGTACTTAGCTCCCTCCCTGTGACAAATTTTATCTCATGAGTTGGGAAAACTTTTCAGAAGTGACACATGCTGATAACAGAGGAAAGAAACACCAGAGAGAAACGACGCTTAAGCCCGGTACACACTGAGTTTTTTCCATTCAAGCCAGAGTGTTGAACGAAAAAAAAACTCTCAGCTCCAGTCAGAGCCACTGTACTAACGATTCAACGTTAGTACAGCAATCTCCCCCCCCCCCAAGCTTTTGTGTTCTGACAGGGGGACGGCCCTCCTGCCAGAATACTCCGATCAGCACTTTCAGCCATTGGCTGAGAAGGCTGATTGGGAGACGGTCAGCTGCTAGTTTTCTGGACCAGCCGCCATACACACGGGCCAAATGTTGGCCACTTTTTATTGAACCAGCCAATGTTGCCCGGCATTCAACCTGTGTGTACGGGGCTTAAGAGCTTTGGAGCAAGACAAGTAAACCATACAGATATATGTGCTTTGTTCACATTTCATGACTGGAGTTTACAACCACTTAAAATAAAATGAATATGTCTGAAAAAAAGAAAACGAATACAGCTACTACCTCTAAGGACTGGTAATCTGCAATATATATATTTTATGTCCTTTGATTTAAAAACACTTTAACTGGTAAGATACCTTTTTGGATTCCACAATAGAGAAATGTGTGATATTTAATAGAAGAGCAGAGCACACTCTAGAGCTCTCTATATTAACAGAAATAATCAATGTGAATCCCTTATAAAATGAGCCTGGTGCAACAGTTCACATTCCCTGCCACTCATTATTAGATCAGTTACCAAAAGATCATTGTAACAGCAATACTTTGTATTTGTGGTTAGTTGATCTAGTAAGGAATGCCAGGGGGCAGGGATGGGAGCTGAACCAACAGTCCAATTTAGAAGGAAAATAATTTGAATTTGTAATTTTTGTAAAGCAGCAAAATGATTAGAAAATGAAAACTTCAACTATGTTTTGGATGGATTATTGAGGGGTTAGAATCACTATCAGATTTTTATTTCTGTCTTTGTCCCTGTTGGGTAGACTCTCTCTAATGTGTCCCAATCACTGATGTCACCAGGAATGAAAGGGTAAAACCAAAACTTCTATTTGCCGGGCGCATGCGCGCGAGCAAAGGAGATGGCCGCCTGACTCCACTGCTCCGCGCCGTCGGACCGTAACACCTGGTCTCATCCGACATAGGCACACATCAACAGCGGCAGAGAGGGCACCGGAGGCTCCGGAACACCCCAGGCTCCGGAGGTGATGCGCAGATCGGCGAAAAAGCCCCCCAAGAGCCGGCAACACAGCAAGCTTTCTCCTGCATCGGGCAGAAACATATCCAAGATGGCGCCCGACCCTCCGGAGCCTGACGACGAGACCCAGCTCTCTGCTGCAGGCCCAGAATCTCCCGCGGACAGCCTGCACCTATTCTCCATGGACCGGGTGAGTTCCCCTCCCGTGGAATCGGAGGACATGCTGGCCAAATTCCGCACCATAGTCAGGGATGAAATCACCACAGCCTCCCGCAAGCTTTCCTCTGACTTGGTGCGAGGCCTTAAAGAAATAGGCCACCGCACTAACCAGCTAGAAAACCGCATGGACCTGGTTACCACAGTACTAGAGGGCCACGAGGAAGAGGTAGACAAAATGTCCGGGGAACTGGAAGCCCTAAGGGACAAGTTAGAGGACGCCGAGAATAGGGCCCGGAGGGATAACCTCCGCGTCCGAGGTATCCCTGAGGCAATCACTGACCTGCAGGGCACAGCTACTGCATTTTTCCAGGAACTGGCACCAGAAATCCCGGTGGAAAGGTTGGAGTTCGACCGCATCCACAGATCCCTGGCCCCCAAACCCTCCGAAGGTCCCCCGAGGGACATCATCATTAAATTTCATTATTTCCGGACCAAGGAAAGACTTTTACAAGCAGCAAGAGAGCAACAGAACCTCTCCTTCCAGGGTAACACCCTCCAGCTGTTCGCAGACCTCTCCCCGGTCACTATCGCCAGACGTCGTGGCCTAAAACCCTACCTCCAAGTCCTACAAGTTCAAGGGATAAAATACAGATGGGGGTTTCCATTTAAGCTCTCCTTCTCCCACCTAGGCCGCCAATTCCACGCCACCACACCTTCGGACCTGAAACGCCACTTCCTGGAACTTCAACTGGACCTGCCTCCATCTCAGCCTGAAGCCCCGTCCTCCTCCACCAGACCCGGACCTTCCAAACAGAGTACATCCAGACCTCCTCGTCCACCCTCCCAGGCATCCCAGAAGTCCCGTTCTGGATCACAGGCGCTGCGAGACCTACAGGCCCAACGTTTCCAACCATCTAACAACGGATGAGGAGGCCCGGCTGGGCCCAATCTTTTGTTTGCCTCAGCTCACCTTGATCACCTGTCCCGGGCTGCCCAGAGCCCCTTGATTTGGTTTGATGGTCACCACGACATGTGAATCCGAGCGTCAAGTTTTGGTAACGGTATCCCCACCATGTTTTTCTTGACATTAGCCTTTGCCGCCTGGTCGGGGGGGGGGGGGCCGCCCCGGAACAAGCTGCCCCGTTTGTGTGATGGCAGCCCGGGGCGCACCTTACCCCCTCCGGGTAACAAGGCGGAACTTTACCATGGACCTGTCTCCCCCGCCTTGCCACTGTCGTGAGTACCAAAATGGTTCGGGCTGCTACCCGTGGCCCATAGTATTTTTGTTTTTACTTTATTATTATGCTTTTTCTCTCTTTTTTTTATATATATGTGGCCTTTTCAGTTCCAGCGGACTCGCGGGTTGTTGGGGGGCGGGGGGATCTCGGGCCAAGTTAGGTGGGGACAAGAAGCTACCATAATGTTTATGTGACACTCGGTATATCACCGCAGGGTGATTTTCTAGCTCTCACGTGTGGCCATCCGGGCAGGGGGGGGTGATGGGTGCCCGGGGCCTCGCCCGGCCCCTTGCGGGGGATGGTCATATGGCTGTCCCTCGCGGGGGGTCGGGGGGCCCTCCCTCGGGCGCTCGGTCTGGCTTAGAATGTTTAGTTGTTTTGTTGTTTTGCAGCTCTCCCGTTTAATTGCCTTTTGTTGCAGGTACTGTTACTTAGAGCCTATGTCAAGAATGTTTGAAATGTTTGATATATTTCCACTAGAGACAGGTGGTTCCGACGGACCACTGCTACCCCCATGTGTTGGCACCCGGCAGAGAAGTTTTTCCTTGCCGGGCTCCCAACCCGAAGTGGGTTCCATAACCCACGTTATGCTGCATTAATGCAAATAGCATTCGATCTCTTCCGAGTTCTACTCGGTATTCTCACCTTTTCTACTTCTCCTCTTTCCTCTCTGTTTTCCTCTCTTCTCCCCACCCTCCCCCTCCACCTCCCCTCCTTCCCCCCTCCTATGCCCCCGGGGTGCGGGAACAGAGCATTATGCTGCTTTATGAGTTTGACCTAATGACCCTTCGTTGGCTTTCCCTGAATGTCCAGGGCTTGAACTCGCCTCAAAAACGGGTCAAGGCCTTCAAATACCTTAAGCAACTCAACATTGATATAGCTTGCCTACAGGAAACCCACTTTTCCGTTTCCTCTTGCCCTTACTTTGATGTAAATTACCCCCAAGTTTTCTCAGCCAACGGTCCTACTAAACAGAAAGGGGTTCTCATAGCCATAAGAAAATCAGTTCCGTTTATTTGCAGTAAACAAATTGCCGACCCGGATGGTAGGTACCTTCTTCTGCAGGGCTCAGTACAGGACAACGAAGTTACTATTATGACCTATTATGCCCCAAATGTTAACCCAGCCCCCTTTTTGACACATGTCTGCGCTCTGTTGAAGGACCACCAGAGGGGCATCCTCCTGCTGGCAGGGGACTCTAACGTCTCATTAAATCCCTCTCTGGATAACTACCCATCGGACGATAGAGTCCCCTCCCCAGCGGCAAAAACCTTTTTGCGAACTCTACATGACCACGACCTAGTAGACACTTGGCGCGAATTACACCCCCGGGGTAGGGATTACACCCATTACTCCCATCCCCATCACTCACATTCCAGGATTGACCATATGTTCGTCTTACGACAGCATCTACACCTGATCGACGCAGTCTCTATTCTAGCGACCCCCTGGTCGGATCACGACCCAATTCTGACTATCTGCCACTCCCTGCTCAGCAAACCACAGCACAATTCCTGGGTGATGAACGACTCATTATTGTCATTCGAGCCTATTACCACCGAATTACACAAAGCGTCGATAGATTACTTTAAACTTAATGCAGGGACGGTCTCCTCGCCGGTAACCCTTTGGGAGGCTTACAAAGCGGTCCTTCGAGGCCACGTTATACACATAGCGTCAAAACGAAAAAAAGAACGAACCCAACTACGGCGTAAACTCGAGCATGACCTGGAAGTTCTTTCCACAGCTTTTAAGCAAGACCCTACCCCAACTAATCGTAAACTTTTAGATAAAGCCCGATCGGACTTAGACTTATGCGTGACGGACGACGCTGAACGCACCCTACGCTGGGCTCGTCAGAAGTGGTACACTAAGGCTAACAAGCCAACGAAGATGCTAGCCAATAGACTGCGTACTTTCACCCCGAGGTTCACACCCATAGCCTTACGCACCCGTCACAATATCCTTACGGGCAACCCGCGTCGAGTCCTGGACGAGTTCCGCCCCTGCCTAACCAAGCTCTATTCTGCCCCCACCCATATTCCTCCCCACGGCCTGACCCACTTCTTGAAGGATTTGTCCTTGCCTGCCCTATCTGACACTCACAGGTCCCTCATGGATAAGGATATACAGGTATCAGAAATTCTCCACTGCATCAAGGAATTAAAGATAGGCAAGAGACCTGGCCCTGACGGCTACACAGCCCTATATTATCGGAAATTCGCTGAGGTTCTTGCACCACACCTGGCGGCTATGTACAATTCGGTAAAAAGGGGTCACTCGTTTACGCCAGATTTATTGACCGCCAACATTGTAATGATCCCCAAGCCGGATAAAGATCACTCCTCCTGGGCCAATTTCCACCCGATTTCCCTAATAAACATTGACATGAAAATCCTAACAAAAATTCTGGCCAACCGTCTAAACTCTTTTCTCCCAAGATTGATAAAAAAGGAACAGGTGGGCTTTGTCCCCCGTAGGCAAGCAGGGGACGCCATTCGGAAACTCCTTCAAATCCAACACATAGCGCACGGCAGATCGCTGGAAACAATGTTTCTGTCCCTAGATGTCAACAAGGCCTTTGACACTTTGTCTTGGCCTTATCTGACACAGGTTTTAGGCCACTATGGCTTCGGCACCTCATTTTTGGGTTGGGTCTCTGCCATCTACGATTCCCCTCAAGCCAAGGTACGATATTACGGCCATGAGTCGCCCACCTTCCCCATAAAAAGAGGAACCCGCCAAGGGTGTCCATTATCCCCCCTTTTATTTATTCTGGCCTTGGAGCCCTTGGCGGAGGCCATCCGTTTGCATCCAGACATATCAGGAGTCGAGGTGGCGGGGACCTCGCATAAATTATCCCTATTCGCAGACGACATCTTGCTGTCAGTCACCAAACCCAGAATCTCCCTCCCCAATTTGATGTCTCTCTTAGATACTTTCGCCACGTTGTCAGGCCTAACTGTTAACCCGGCTAAATCCAAGGCCATGTCAATTAACCTTAGGCCCTCGGAACTGGAAGCACTGAAGTCGGCATTTTCCTTCCAATGGACGAATTCGTTACCCTACCTGGGGATTAGACTTACCCCTAACTACTCGGGTCTTTACCAAGCCAACTACCCCCCATTATTGCGCAAACTGACAAGTCTGCTCGACTCTTGGTCCACCCTTCCTCTATCCTGGTTCGGTAGAATAGCGACTGTACGTATGGCATATCTCCCGAAATTGCTTTACTATTTCCGAGTTCTACCGGTCCAGATTCCATCTCACATTCTCCGAATCCACCAACGCAAAATCATGCTGTTCATCTGGGGGAAGATAAAACCCAGGATCAAGCGACAGGTGCTCTATGCACCTAGAATAGATGGAGGCCTCTCGGTCCCAAACCTGCAAGCCTACTATACAGCAGCCGGTATAGCCCCACTTGCCCATCTCCATGAAAAGCAACAAATGCCACTATGGGCAGTTATCGACTTAATCGATTCCCACCCGGTCCCTTTAGCCTCCCTCCCCTGGCTCCCTAAAGCCCACCGGCCATCCACCCTGGGTCCATGCCTAGCCCATGCTCTACGATTGTGGGATTCAGTCAAGTTCTCAGCAGGCCTGATCTCTCCCCATCTCCCCTTACTCCGTCTTCTTCATTGCCCGTTGTTCCCGCCAGGATGTGATAACCCCTTACAGTTCACGTGGTGGACTGACCATGGCTTCGTAGACGTTCACTCTCTGCTCACCCCGACTAAAATAGTCCCGTTCGCAGCCCTACGCTCCTCACACGACATCCCCCTAAAGGAACACTATAGCTATACACAACTCAGACACTTTCTCCAAGGCCTAATAAGATCCCAGCCTATTCCCTATGCCACGACTCCCTTTGAAAGTTTGTGCAGATCTCGTCCTCAATCCTCGGGTATGATATCACTTATATACAAGGCAATAATTATCACTAGAAAACCACCACTGAGACCTTATCATCTCCAATGGGAGGCTGAACTAGGGAAACGGCTGGAGCCAGATGACTGGCGGGTAATGACCATGGCACTAACTAAATGCTCTAAGAATGTCCTCTTTTTGGAGAATGCCTACAAAGTTTTTTATAGATGGTACTACACCCCGGCAAGGCTAGCGAGCTTCATCCCATCTTATTCCCCATTATGTTTCCGAGGGTGCTCACAAGAAGGGACGATGGCTCACATCTGGTGGTCCTGTCCCAGGGTTTGTAGACTATGGATCAGGGTATATGCACTGCTTCGTAACCTTTTTAACACCACAATAAAGAGGGATCCTTTTGAGGCCCTATTATGTAAGCCCATCCCAGTACTTCTTCGTCCTGAACGTCAACTGGCTGCTCACATCTTTACTGCAACTAAACTGACCATAGCACGGGCTTGGAAAACCCCGGCCCTCAGCTTTGAAGCGGTTAAAAATAGAGTAAATGACATTATGGTGAACGAGAAACTTTCTGCCGTGCTAGCAGATACCCATGCCAAATTTCTCCGGGTATGGCAGCCTTGGGTGTCCCATATCCGCCCCTCGCGATTTGATCCAACGCTTCTAACCCTTTAAGAAGTCTCTGTCCCCCCCCCCACCCCGGGGCCCCCCCATCCCTTTTTTCTTCCCTTTCCCCCACATTTCCCCTCTTTCCTTGACTTTCCTCCTTACTTCATCCTCTTCTTGGTCTTTATACTAAAGACATACGTCACCCCTTTTCTCTTTCTCCATCATCTGGATTCTTCTCCTGTATTCCCCCCTCCGGGGGCTCAATATCAAGTTCCTTCTTATTCTCTCATTCGATCTCCCCATCCTACGGGGCTGATCCTACTGGTGCTGGATACCTAACAAGACATACTATCTCTTCTATGAGTTTTATCTCCATTCCACCTTCCTTCTCCATTTTCTTCTTTTCCCCCTCTCTTCCTTCCTCAGGACTTTACAAATCTTAGTTACAATCTGCTCAAGTGGTCTTCCCTGAGGAATCTCACTTAAAGTTGGTTCCTAAGTTTAATGTCCCTATGGGATAAGGTTTGTTATACTGTTTTTCTGCCTCAGATACCAGAACCAATCTAGAGTACTGTCTTACGTCCCAGTTTACCCTAGATCAATTTTACTCCATCAAGTCGCAAGACCTGTTGGTCTCTTTACAATGTCTTGCTGCCCACACTTGTGATATTTTACAGTCTGTTCTATGGTTTATGTCCGTACTCCGGACTCAACTGCATGTACTGTTCTGTTGTAAGAAATTGCACACTGTTACTGTGTCCAGTTCCATTTTTTTTTTCTGTTTTTTCTGTTGTTTTGTATTCTTTTGTATTGATGTGTCTCTTCAATAAAAACCTTTGTACAAAAAAAAACAAAAAACTTCTATTTGCCACTAGAACAGAATAGAGGCCAAATCTGCCAATGGGAACACTTGTTCCTGTGATAACTGTCTAAGAGGGGATTTCCCTCAAATATATCCACTCACTTCCTGTTGAGTCTACAGGGTGAAGGAAAATCTCCATAATCAGAAGCCCCCCTCTACTCTATCCAAAGTCATTTTTGGCTTTGTACAGTATATACTTAAAAAAAAAACTGAAGGACAGTCACTGACTTTAAGGCCTCATGCACACGAGACGCTGTTAAACGCGCGTTCAAAAGCAGTTGGACACTTTTTTCAACTGCACCTGAACGCATGCAATGTTATCCTATGTGTCCATGTACACAGTCTCGTTTTTTTTTCCCGTTTTTTATGCAGCTGCGTTTAACCTTGTTTTTCCAGAAGCAAAAAAATGCGTTCAGACACTTTGCTTTTCCGCGTTTCAGACGCAAAACGCAGCTAAACGCGGCTAAACGCAGGCACATGCGTTTAGCCGCGTTTGCGTTTATAAGCCTTTTTAAAGGAACCCAATTATTTGGACCAGAAAACTCAGAAATACTAGAAAAATTGGTTTAAAATGTCGTAATTAGTTTAGATAGTTCATAGAGCATATATACTCACTGATGCATACATGTTTGTGAAATGCATACATGTTTGTAAAATATCCAACGGACATTCGCTGTACCATCAACGGATGGGTCCAATATCGACGAGCTCTGATTCTGGACCTCTCATGCAAATTTGCGATGATGTTGCTGCCTCATGAAGAGCAACATCAGGAGCATTTCCTGATATATATTCAATATGGGATCCATTTCCAAAAAAAAACACAGAAAGAGAGGCAAATACAAGTGTACAACTGCTCTCTCTGCTGCTCACTCTGATCAAAATGGCAGAAATAGTTAATAATACATACTTTCTGAGCTTGGGGAGGGTCTATATGATGTTATCTTTACAAATGCTTATAGACGCAAACGCGGCTAAACGCGGCATGAAAACACAGCAAAACGCGCGTTTTTAAACGGAGGTTTCTGATTTTTAAAACATGCGTTCAGCAGAGTTTACATCTGCGTCTCGTGTGCATGGGGCCTTAATGTTATTTGTTTTTTTTGTTTCAATATACTTAAAAAAATTCTGTTCACTTATATTTTTAAACAAATTGACAGGCAATTTTAGAATCATGCGGTAAAGCTAAACTGACTGGTTTTATTTGAGCCTGATAAATATCTAAGGGTTTCATGTCTATCAAATACCCCACCATTCTTTTTATTTTATTAATGTTCCACACAGTTAGAGATTGCAGCCAAGCTTTTAATAAACCACTCTTCAAAGACAACCATGCTCTTCCTTGCAGTTATCTACTACTCTCTGCAAGAGTGTGTATACACCGACAGCCAAGAGGAGCAGGGCCGTCTTTAATATTGACTGGACCCTGGGCAAACATTTTCTTGGGCCCCTTCTTCCATGCAATTTCGCTCTCCACATACAATAAATAGCAGCTAGACTCAGTTTACTCAATCAGATCAGGCAGCGATTGCGATTGGTTGCCAGAGGTTACAGTGTATCATTACCACCCACTGACTGGCTGCTAGAGGTTATAGCACACATTATGGCTCACTGTTACAGCACATGACTTCTGCTTGTTGATTGGTTGCTAGAGATTACTGTGCATCAATACTGCTCACTGATTGAATGCTAGAGGTTACTGAACATGTATACCACTCACTAATTGGTTGTTAGAGGTTAGTGCACATTATTTTTGCTTACTGATTGGTTGCAAGAGGTTAGTGCACAGCATTACTGCTCATTGATTGGTTGCTAAAGGTTACAGCACATCATCTCCTCATTGCCTGCCTGCGTATTCTCATGCACAAAAATGCAGGGTGCCGTGGTACCATGTTATTTTGAAAATGGGTCCTACCTCCAATTTGCTTACTTTTGCAGAACATGATGTTAGGCTTAATGACCACAATTGTAGGCAGGACTTTCAAGCATGCTCCTTTACCTCCCCAGTGGGCAGCATTCCGCAGAAGTGATGGTGGATGTGACCTCAGGGGGACATAATATACATATGAATGCCGCCTCTAATTAAATATCAATGACGCGTTTCACGACTATTTACATATTAATGCCGCCACTATTTACATATCAATGCAGGATATTTACATGTAAACACAGGGTCTGCAGGTGAATCATCTGTACATGGCAATAGTGCAGAGCTGGGCAGCAGCAGAAGAAGTTTACACTGAGATATCGGGACACAGCACGGGACTAAAACTTCAAGGGATGAGGGCATTTAAACTGGGATAGTTGGCAGGTTTGAGGCAGCTGCTTTGGGCCCCACTACAATGATGGGGCCCAGGGCAGCTGCCCCTTTTGTCCTGCCTTAAAAACGAGAAGAGAAGTGGTTTAAGGTAAAGATGAGGGTGTCGACTGTTTGCATATTATTACTGGTGCTGTTAGGTTGCACATTTTGGAGAAAGAAAGGGTGTTTAAAAAAGCTGATAGAGTGGACTTTGAGACTTTTTTTGTGAAATGGTAGGGGTACAATGTACCCGTTACCAATTCAGATGGGGGGAGGCTGGGATCTGGGGGTCCCCTTGTTAAAGTGGGCTTCTAGATTATGATAAGCCCCCTGCCCGCAGGCCCCCACAACCACCGGGCAAGGGTTGTGGGGATGAGGCCCTTGTTCCCATCAACATGGGGACAAGATGTTTTGGGGGGATCCCAAAACATCCTCCCCATGTTGAGGGCATGTGGCCTGGTACGGTTCAGGAGGGTGGGCGCTCTCATCCCCCCTCTTTTCCTGCAGCCTACCAGGTTGCCTGCTTAAATAAGGGTCTGGTATGGACCCCTATGTCATTTAAAAAAAAAAAGACCTGAAGGGTCTGGTGTGGATTTTGGGGGGGACCCAATGTAATTTTTTTTATTTAGCGCAGGGTTCCCCTTAATATCCATACCAGACCTGAAGGGCCTGGTATGGATTTTGGGGGACCCCCACGCCAATTTTTTTTTTTTTATTATGGTTCAGGGTTCCCCTTAATATTCATACCAGACCCAAAGGGCCCATGTCATTTTTTTCAATGAGTTTTATCTATATTGCTGAGACCCAACAATTCATTATAGCTGCAAGCAGTTTTAAATTACTTTTTTCCTTTAGAAATTTAATTTTGCTGCAGTACTGTTCTAAACATGGGAGAACTGCATAACTTTACAGGCATAGACACCCCCCAGGCACGATATTTAAAGGAATATTTCACTTTTATTGTTTTACTTTAAGCATTATTAAAATCACTGCTCCTGAAAAAACAGCCATTTTTTAAAACTTTTTTTTGCATTGATGCATGTCCCCTGGAGCAGGACCCGGGTCCTCAAACACTTTTTATGACAATTACTTGCATATAAGCCTTTAAAATTAGATTTTTCATATTCGTGTCCCATAGACTTTAACGCTCTTTGCCCAAATTTTTGGCCTGTTCGCAAGTTCTGGTGCGAACCGAAATGAGGGGTGGGGGGATGTTTGGCTCATCCTTACATACAACATACCGCACTCTGAGTCAGAGAGGTGGGCTGATGATGTCACAACCTTAGACTCAGCCAATCAGAGGAAGCTTTGTATTCATTCATAGAATACATTGCTTGCTCTGAGCATCTGAGCACTGCTGCTGTAGACTCTTCTATATTCCGGGTATAAGACAGGAAGTCTCAGCTTGCACCCAGAACACAGTGTAGTAAGCTTTACGTAGGCGCAGCTACATACAGTGTATACCGCACAGCCAGCAACTGAACAGGTTAGTGAGGGACATAGTTAGTTTGGGTCAGCTTGGAAAGTACAGGTCCTTCTCAAAAAATTAGCATATTGTGATAAAGTTCATTATTTTCTGTAATGTACTTATAAACATTAGACTTTCATATATTTTAGATTCATTACACACAACTGAAGTAGTTCAGCCTTTTCTTGTTTTAATATTGATGGTTTTGGCATACAGCTCATGAAAACCCAAAATTCCTATCTCAAAAAATTAGCATATCATGAAAAGGTTCTCTAAACGAGCTATTAACCTAATCATCTGAATCAACTAATTAACTCTAAACACCTGAAAAGATTCCTGAGGCTTTTAAAAACGCCCAGCCTGGTTCATTACTCAAAACCGCAATCATGGGTAAGACTGCCGACCTGACTGCTGTCCAGAAGGCCATCACACCCTCAAGCAAGAGGGTAAGACACAGAAAGAAATTTCTGAACGAATAGGCTGTTCCCATAGTGCTGTATCAAGGCACCTCAGTGGGAAGTCTGTGGGAAGGAAAAAGTGTGTGCACAACGAGAAGAGGTGACCGGACCCTGAGGAAGATTGTGGAGAAGGACCGATTCCAGACCTTGGAGGACCTGCGGAAGCAGTGGACTGAGTCTGGAGTAGAAACATCCAGAGCCACCGTGAACAGGCGTGTGCCGGAAATGGGCTACAGGTGCCGCATTCCCCAGGTAAAGCCACTTTTGAACCAGAAACAGTGGCAGAAGCGCCTGACCTGGGCTACAGAGAAGCAGCACTGGACTGTTGTTCAGTGGTCCAAAGTACTTTTTTCGGATGAAAGCTAATTTTGCATGTCATTCGGAAATCAAGGTGCCAGAGTCTGGAGGAAGACTGGGGAGAGGGAAATGCCAAAATGCCTGAAGTCCAGTGTCAAGTACCCACAGTGATGGTCTGGGGTGCCATGTCAGCTGCTGGTGTTGGTCCACTGTGTTTTATCAAGGGCAGGGTCAATGCAGCTAGCTATCAGGAGATTTTGGAGCACTTCATGCTTCCATCTGCTGAAAAGCTTTATGGAGATGAAGATTTCATTTTTCAGCACGGCCTGGCACCTGCTCACAGTGCCAAAACCACTGGTAAATGGTTTACTGACCATGGTATTACTGTGCTCAATTGGCCTGCCAACTCTCCTGACCTGAACCCCATAGAGAATCTGTGGGATATTGGGAAGAGAAAGTTGAGAGACGCAAGACCCAACACTCTGGATGAGCATACGAAGCATCCTGGGCCTCCATAACACCTCAGCAGTGCCACAGGCTGATTGCATGCCACGCCGCATTGAAGCAGTCATTTCTGCAAAAGGATTCCCGACCAGTATTGAGTGCATAACTGAACATAATTATTTGAAGGTTGACTTTTTTTGTATTTAAAACTCTTTTCTTTTATTGGTCGGATGAAATATGCTAATTTTTTGAGATAGGAATTTTGGGTTTTCATGAGCTGTATGCCAAAATCATCAATATTAAAACAAGAAAAGGCTTGAACTACTTCAGTTGTGTGTAATCTAAAATATATGAAAGTCTAATGTTTATCAGTACAGAAAATAATGAACTATCACAATATGCTAATTTTTTGAGAAGGACCTGTATGTAGTGTGTGGAATAAATTGAGTTCTTCTTCGAGTAAAACAGCTGAGTTCCAGGTTGAGAAGTGATGTTCTTATACCAGTAGCATCTGGTATATGTTCAAGGTGGTGACACATGGGTTTAGGAGAATAGCACACTAATTTGACTAAAGATGTATCTGCCTCTAGACTCTCAAGATCCAACAGCTGAGTAAGGAGAGAGTAAAAAAAAAATCTAATTTCAGGCAAATTTTAGCATGCCACAAAGTTTTCACAAGCAAAATCTATGCTATTACTGGTTTTGAGATATACAATCTTCATCAATTGGTTATTCTAATGGGAGAAGTCAGCTGCCCTAAAGACTGCTTTCTGAATGTCAGGCTTTTTGCTTAGATTCATCAAAGTGAGATACATATTTAAAGCAAGCTTTTTTCACCTCCTGCTAGGAAGTGTGCCTTTACCGTGTCCTTATCTTAACTTCACAAAGCATATTTTTAAAGCATACTTAGGATTTAGCCACAGTAGAAAAAAAAATTAAGTTAAAACTAAATTTTAAATAGGAAATTTGCATGTGGTAGAGTACAGCATAAAGATATGAAATATATAGCCTTCCTTACATTTTAATATCTTTTTCACCTTTAGCCTTTGTACTGCCAGTAACACTAACAATATTATATATTTTTCAAGAGCAGAGGCTCTGTAAAATAAAATGGTAATTTTTTATATAACACAATATTCTCGCAACTGTTTATCAAACCCACATTTTCAGTTTATGTGCATTTTGGTGCACATAAACACACTACAATACCTGTGTTTTGGTAAAATATAACATATGAGGTTGCGTTGAGTAAATTGAAATATGTCAAAGCCTAAAATTGTGCACACCTGTCAAACTGTGATAAACCACATTGCTCAAAATTGTCTACTTCAAAAGCCTTTACACATCATCAGTGAATGATGGCCCTAGAATTATTACTGCTCTCTCTCCACCATGCAAAGTAATATTTAACATGTGTTGCGTAATTGTCATTTTCATACACAAGTTCTCCCAAGACAAGCGTTTACATTCCTGTGTGCGTGTACATGGGGGCTTGGGGTTATAAATAAAAGGGGGAGGGGTATTTTTTTTTAAGTTTTCTTTTGTTTACTTAACTTTATTGCTATCACAAGGGGAATTATAAGGATTGTAAAAAACCCCTATGAAAACTGTATTGCATTAATGGGTAATTGTCAGTCAAACTATCACAGCACTAAAAGCTGAAAAAATGGCCTGGCAATAAAGGGGTATTACAGGATGGTGGTACACAAGTGGTTAAACTAGGCAATTTCTATTTTTTTTAAGAGTATTTCTTTCTGAAGTGTGTATGGCTGTGATTTAATATGGGTATTAACCACTTTACCTCCAGAAGAATATTACCCCCCCCCCCCCTTCATGACCAAGCCATTTTTTGTGATAAGGCAATACATTACTTTAATTGACAGTTGCACAGTCATGCAACACTGTACCCAAATAAAATTTAATTTTTCCCACAAAATTATTTGTGGGATGTATTTGATCACCACTGCATTTTCTATTTTTTGAGCTATAAACAAAAAAGATAAAAAAAATTGTGAAAAAAAGCAATATTTTTTACTTTCTGCTATAAAACATATCCAATAAAAAATAATGAATTCAATATGTATTCTGCTACATATTTTTAATATAAAGGATTTTTTTTTTATACTAGTAATGTCGGTGATCAGTGACTTATAGCGGGACATTGTGTCGTACAACTGGACACTGACTGACACTTTTGACACTTTGTGGGAACTAGTGATACTAATACAGTGATCGATGCTAGAAATATGTGTGCTGCTTTTACTAAAGGAAGTGATGGATTTTATTCTCTGGAGGGACACAAAAGCCATCACATTTTGCCTTGTTTACATAGGCAGAGCTCCGCCAGCACCTGCCAATCACCAGGCAGAGATACATGACGGAGCTCTGCAAACCGATTTGGGGGTATCAGTAACTTTATATTGACACCCGCAGTCATTCGAAGAGAGCAGCGTGACCTGCCTGCGAGTCAGATGTGATGCGGGAATTGTGGTGGTTTCCGCATCATACCAGTGCAAACCAAGCCTTAAGGGAGAACTCTTAGTTCTATTTACAGTATATATAGTATGGTCACATAACTAAGCGTATTGTTATATTATTAGAGAGACATTAACCCTTTGCTGTGATTTTGTTTCTTATGGAGTGCTTATGTCTCTTGCAGTAAACACGTTCAGACATTTTTACTGCCATGTATAAACTGTGCTGTAAATGAATATTATATATTAAAATGATTTGGCACACACTGCTCTGTAATTGTAAGGAAATTGTGCCACTCCTTGGGTTATCTTGGTCCACTACTCCCTTGTCAGACACTGAGCAGCGGTCGCCATTTGGAGGTGCTATGTCTGATCAAGTTCCAAGCTGGTTTGTAAGTCTCTCACATAAGTATGCAGGGTGTTTGCACCCCCCCCCCCTCCCCGTATTTTTAGGGAGTGCTTAAATATCATTTATGCATTTGTTTCTTAGTATAGAGTTCTGTTGTTGGAGGCAAATTATTCACGCAACGCGTCAAGTTACCAGATGAATCCCTCTTTTACATTGCAATCACCTTGGTATAAAACAGTCTTTTTCAACCTGGCACCCTGGGGTCCCTTGAGGTTTCTTCAGGGGTGCCTTGGCAAAATGCCCAAAAATTGCCCATAAACTGTATACAAGCTGGTGTGTGGATGAAGCCTGCCCTTTAGCTACACAAAGCCACAGGTTTTCATTGTGTACCAATACAACCTTCTTGCTGCCGGCATTGCAACGACCAATGTCATCATCTGCTGATATTAGAATTGTTTTACATATTAGAATGGGGTGATTGTCCACAATTTTTAAAGGGTGCCCTGACTGAAAAAATGTTGAGAAACACTGGTGTAAAGCATGCATTTGAGAATATACCAGCTTGATGTACAATCTATATTGCTATATGTAATCAATTGGCTTGACATGCCAAACAAAAATTTGTATGTGTACATTATGTATGTGTCAAATCCTTGTATAATAAATTTAGATTTTATGACTTTTGTATTATGCCTCATTTAAAGTCCAATGAGCAAATATTGTTTGTGTGTATGCTCTATATCATGATGAAGGCATGGTACTATAGGCACCTGGTCAAATTTCTGCTACAGTGGAACCTTGGTTTACGAGTAATGCGGTTAACAAGCGTTTTAAAAAGACAAGCAACTTTTTATTTTTAATTCTGACTCGGTTTGCGAGTGTGGTCTCACAAAATGAGCAGAATTCAAGCTAATGGGGTGTGCAGTACTACATTTGGCCAGAGGTGCGGGGGCGCCGGGGACACTCGGAACGGTTCAGAGCCGTTCGGAAATACTTGGAATCACTCAGAATTATTCGGAAACACTCGGAAATACTCCGTTCCCGAGTCTTTCTGAGCCTTTCCGAGGCTTTCCAAGTTCAACCGAGCTGTCCCTGAGTATTTCCGAGGCTCTCCGGCACCCCCCACCTCTGGCCACATGTGGTATTGCATGTAATAGAAGTCAATGCGGAACTAATTATCTTCGTTTCCATTGACTTCTATGGGGAAACTCACTTTGATATGCGAGTGCTTTGGATTACAAGCATTCTCCTGGAACGGATTATGCTCGTAATCCAAGGTTCCACTGTATTTCTATAATTGTAAGGAAAGTAGAATGTGAATTGGTTTGGTTGCTTGATTTATTTAAAAAGTCCTTATTTCAAATCAACATTCTTTTTTTTTTCTTTTTTTCAGTTAGACACGCACTTTACAATAAAAGGGAATTTACAAAAGTTTTGTGTCACTCCTTTTAGGCTCTGTATGAAAAAGATGAATATGAAGTGTTTCAAGTATTACCTTATACTAACTGTACATTAATGATTTGAATTCCTCCTTTAATGCCCACCTGTTCCAGCCTTCCACCCACTGAGTTTCCTGCACTGCCTGTGCTCTGATAGAAAATATAATGAGAACTATCCAAGTAACCTAATGAGACTCATACAAGGAGAGGCTCGGTACATTGCCACATATTTCACATCAATCAGGTCTGCTATTATTTGCAAACTTTTTTTTTTTCTATTCATGAGCATCAGTGTATAGGATCAGATAGAATGGGGGTGGACAGGTGCCAAAAGGGAACAGAAAACCAGGCCTGACATAAATCAACAAATCAGATGAAAACAGATACATGCAAGTCTTAAAAAAAATCATATTTCTATACTCCCTACTTTTCTGGTCTGTAACAAAGTAATTTGTTCTTGTTTGGGCGGCATATATAAAATCATATTTAGTTCACTTTGTCATAATGTATCACAACAAGATGCAGAATCATTTTTCTGCATAAAGTGCTGTGATGCAGCATTAAATGGAACATGTCATAACAGCAATAACATCCCTAGTAGCATTTTTATGTGTTTTGTGTGGAGCCATATGCGCCCCTGTCTAACAGTGTTAGTGTTTAAATGAGATGTGTTCCCTTAGACAAACTTGTGAGGCAGGGATAAAATGTTATTCCATGCAGGGGCAGTGCATTTAATATTTAAATCACTAGATTGAACTTACTTTAACCACTTAAGAGTCAGTGGTATAAGATAAAAAAATAGCCATATAAGACCTGTTATTCTGAAAAAAAAAAAAAGCAGAGGACCACTTGGATCAGTCTGACATAGGGGTTAACATCCGAGTGATAACAAACACAAGCAGGGGTCTGAACTACTCTTTATCAAGTAATTTCAAAATCTTTCTAACTGATTGCCTATCATTCCATTTTCCTCCCAGAAATACCCACAATTCCCACATGGCGTGTGCACTGAATTCAGACAGCGCATGAAAAAAAGTCACATCAAGTGGCACAGTATACAGCAGCAATATATCATAAAGAAGCATTTTCTAAACTTGTATTCAAATTCTTCCAACAGCGTGCATTCTAAAGATAACCTTACATTTGCATAGGTGGAGTCCATGTACACAAAATATAAAGTGCAATTTGTTTCTTTTCAAATTAGTTTAACGAGTTTTAACAAATTCGTTAATTCAGAAATATCTAGCCGTTTAATAACTTTTTCCGAATATTTGTAAATTTGAAAATTCATAAATTTGTAAATTCGTAAATTCGAAAGGTCATAAATTAAAAAATTTGTAAATTTCGGAAATCTCGGAAATCTGAAAAAGTTAGTTATTTCAGATTTTCAAATTTTGGGGTTCTCAGATTTCCGAGATTTCCGAAATCTGAGAACCCCAAAATTTGAAAATCTGAAATAACTAACTAATATTAACTTAACCACTTGCCGACCGCCCCATGTACATATACGTCGGCAGAATGGCACGTACAGGCAGAACCACGTACCTGTACGTGCCATTCTTCAGGCGGTTGGGGGGTCCGATCGGACCCCCCTCCGCCGGCGGGGACGGTCGGCATCGCTTCAGGAGCGATCCGGGACGAGGGGACGGCCAGTGGTTTCTGGCCACCCCCTCGCGATCGCTCCTGGCGAATGAAAAGCTTCCCCTTCCTGTCTATTGTATAGACAGGAAGGCGGAAGTGATGTCACGCTCGGTGCGCCGGTCTATGTGACCGGAGACGCCGAGCGGCGAACATGTAAAGGTTAGTGCACAACAGTACACTGACACCAGTACAGTTAGGCACATATTCCACCCCCCTGTCACCCCCTGATCACCCCCCAGATCACCCCCTCCCCCCCCAGTCACAGTGTCACTAATTGCAGTGATCATTTATTTACTGATCACTGCATTTAGTGTCAGTGTGACTGTAATAACTGTCAGGGCAGTTAGTTTTAGGTCCTAGGTAGCCCCCTACCCCCCCCTAATAAAGGTTTAACCCCTTGATTGCCCCTAGTTAACCCCTTCACCCCCTTTTGCCAGTGTCACTAAGCGATCGTTTTTCTGATCGCTGCATTGTGTCACTAGGTAACCATTTTTTTTTTTATTTTAACCGCCATGTTTTATATAGGTTCATAAATAGTTTTATAGGTCAGGTACCCCCATATTACAACCTAAATAAAGGTTTTAACCCCCTGATTGCCCCTAGAGTTAACCCTTTCACCAGTAATCACCGTATAACTGTCACTGGTGACGCTGGTTAGCCAGTTAGTTATTTCGTTATTTAGGTTCCTCGTCAGGTTTTTATATAGCGTCAGGTACCCCCATATATTACCTAATAAAGGTTTTAACCCCCTGATTGCCCCTAGTTAACCCTTTCACCCCCTTTTGCCAGTGTCACTAAGCGATCGTTTTTCTGATCGCTGCATTAGTGTCGCTAGGTAACCAGTTTTTTTTTTAGGTTAACCGCCATGTTTATATAGGTTCATAAATAGGTTTATAGGTCAGGTACCCCCATATTACAACCTAAAGGTTTTAACCCCCTGATTGCCCCTAGAGTTAACCCTTTCACCAGTGATCACCATATAACTGTCACTGGTGACGCTGGTTAGCCAGTTAGTTATTTCGTTATTTAGGTTCCCCGTCAGGTTTTTATATAGCGTCAGGTACCCCCATATATTACCTAATAAAGGTTTAACCCCCTGATTGCCCCTAGTTAACCCTTTCACCCCCTTTTGCCAGTGTCACTAAGCGATTGTTTTTTTGATCGCTGCATTAGTGTCACTGGTGCCGCTAGGTAGCCAGTTTTTTTTTGTATTACTGTTACGGGTGACGCTGGTTAGTTAGCTTGTTTTTTATACTGTCAGGGCACCCGCCATTTATTACCCAATAACGGTTTAACCCCCTGA
Source organism: Lithobates sylvaticus (assembly GCA_028564925.1). NCBI lineage: Eukaryota > Metazoa > Chordata > Amphibia > Anura > Ranidae > Lithobates > Lithobates sylvaticus. The sequence goes on from CM053028.1 coordinate 400,969,468, forward strand.
TCGCCCGGCGGGTGATATCAATTAGGTTTTAGGGTCAAATAAGGTCTGCGTCGCCCCAGGTTAGTGCCAGTACCGCAAACACCCACGCGCAAAGCATACACCTCCCTTAGTGGTATAGTATCTGAACAGATCAATATCTGATCTGATCAGATCTATACTAGCGTCCCAGCAGTTTAGGGTTCCAAAAAAAACGCATTGTTAGCGGGATCAGCCCAGATACCTGCTAGCACCTGCGTTTTCCCCCTCCGCCCAGCCCACCCAAGTGCAGTATCGATCGATCACTGTCACTTACAAAACACTAAGCACACATAACTGCAGCGTTCGCAGAGTCAGGCCTGATCCCTGCGATCGCTAACAGTTTTTTTGTGGTAGCGCTTTGATTCAGTCGCTTCAGTCAGGAGCTTTTTTTACCTGTGAATCTCAAAAAAATAAAAAAAAATAAAATAGTTGTCGTTTTATTATTCTCTCTCTCTCTCTCTATTCTCTCTCTATCGTTGCTCTTTTTTTACTCCATTCTATTCTGCAATGTTTTTTATTATGTTTTATCATGCTTGCTTTTCAGGTATGTAATTTTGTTTACTGTGTTTCAGTGTTAAGCATTTTTTTGTTTTCAGGTGCGCCATTCAGTTGCAACGCGGATTTATTTATCTTGACAGCAACAGCGTTTGCTCCCACGATACATAAAGCCGCGACTCCAACGCTGTAGGAGGTGATTTCACCACCACAGTTAAAAAAAAGAGCATATATGCCGAAGCATGGGGGCAGCAGGGGGGGCGGAGGAGCGATTGGCTCCTAATGCCACGTACATACGGTCGAAATTCCGACCGTGTGTACACGGCATAACTTTTGCGGGAGGATGCCCCCATGCATCGGCATATATAAATGGTGCATGTATGCCCATCATTAGAAGTGGGTGGATGAAGGGAGGTATTCTAATGGTGGGCATACCCACCAATCAATCTCTTTTTTTCGTTCAGCCAAGAGGCTGCATGAAAAAAAAAAAGATTACAATATATGTCCAGTATGTTGCTGGACTTTGAATGGTTATACCAGAATGATGCCTGCAGGTTTAGGTATCATCTTGGTATCATTCTTTTCAGCCAGTGATCGGCTTTCATGTAAAAGCAATTCTAGCGGGTAATTAGCCTCTAGATTGCTTTTACAAGCAGTGGGAGGGAATGTCCCCCCTCCCGGATATAAACCGCGCCATTGGGAAATTGGGAAAGCATTTTTATCACACCAATCTTGGTGTGGTCAGATGCTTTGAGGGCAGAGGAAAGATCTAGGGTCTAATAGACCCCAATTTTTTCAAAAAAAGAGTACCTGTCACTGCCTATTGCTATCATAGGGGATATTTACATTCCCTGAGATAACAATAAAAATCATAACAAAGAAAAAAAATGGAAGGAACAGTTTAAAAATAAAATAAAAAAGCTAAATAAATAAAAAAAAAACAAAAAAACAAAAAAAAAAGCACCCCTGCCCCCCCTTCTCTTGCGCAAAGGCGTACACAAGCGTTGGTCTGGCGTCATATGTAAACAGCAATTGCACCATGCATGTGAGGTATCACCGCGAAGGTCAGATCGAGGGCAGTAATTTTAGCAGTAGACCTCCTCCGTGAATCTAATGTGGTATCATGTAAAGGCTTTTAAAGGCTTTTAAAAATGTATGTAGTTTGTCGCCACTGCGTGTTTGTGCGCAATTTTAAAGCATGTCGTGTTTGGTATCCATGTACTCGGCCTAAGATCATATTTTTTATTTCATCAAAAATTTGAGCAATATAGTGTGTTTTAGTGCATTAAAATAAAAAAAAGTGTATTTTTTTCCACAAAAAATGCGTTTGAAAAATCGCTGCGCAAATACTGTGTGGAAAAAAAAAATGCAACACCCACCATTTTAATCTGTAGGGCCTTTGCTGTAACAATATATATAGTGTTTGGGGGTTCAACGTAATTTTCTTGCAAAAAAAAAATATGTTTTCATGTAAACAAAAAGTGTCAGAAAGGGCTTTGTCTACAAGTGGTTAGAAGAGTGGGTGACGTGTGACATAGGCTTCTAAATGTTGTGCATAAAATGCCAGGACAGTTCAAACCCCCCCCCAAATGACCCCATTTTGGAAAGTAGACACCCCAAGCTATTTGATGAGAGCAATGTTGAGCCCATTAAATATTTTTTTTTTTGTCCCAAGAGATTGAATAATGAAAAAAAAAATATATATATATTTTTTTTACAAAAAGTTGTCACTAAATGATATATTGCTCAAACATGCCATGGGCATATGTGGAAATACACCCCAAAATACATTCTGTTGCTTCTCCTGAGTACGGGGATACCACATGTGTGGGACTTTTTGGGAGCCTAGCTGCGTACGGAACCCCAAAAACCAAGCACCGCCTTCAGGCTTTCTAAGGGTGTAATTTTTTTATTTCACTTCTCACTGCCAATCACAGTTTCGGAGGCCATGGAATGCCCAGATGGGATAAAACCCCCCAAAATGACCCCATTTTGGAAAGTAGACACCCCAAGCTATTTGATGAGAGGTATGGTGAGTATTTTGCAGATCTCGCTTTTTGTCACAAAGTTTTGAAAATTGAAAAAAAGAAAAAAAATGTTTTTTTTCTTTACTTTCTTCATTTTCAAAAACAAATGAGAGCTGTAAAATACTCACCATGCCTCTCAACAAATAGCTTGGGGTGTCTACTTTCCAAAATGGGGTCATTTGGGGGGGTTTGTGCTATTTTGGCATTTTATGGCCTTCGAAACGGTGATAGGTAGTGAGGAGAGAAATCAAAAATTTGCACCCTTAGAAATCCTGAAGGCGGTGCTTGGGTTTCGGGGCCCCGTACGCGGCTAGGCTCCCAAAAAGTCCCACACATGTGGTATCCCCATACTCAGGAGAAGCAGCAAAATGTATTTTGGGGTGCAATTCCACATATAACTATGGCATGTGTGAGCAATATATCATTTAGTGACAACTTTTTGAAAAAAAAATAAAATTAATAATAAAAAAAAAAAAAAAAAAAAATCTTTTTTATTTTTGTCTTTATTCAATCACTTGGGACTAAAAAAAAAAATATTCAATGGGCTCAACATGCCTCTCAGCAAATAGCTTGGGGTGTCTACTTTCCAAAATGGGGTCATTTGGGGGGGGTTTTGTACTTCTCTGCCATTTTAGCACCTCAAGAAATGAAATAGGCAGTCATAAATTAAAAGTGGTGTAAATTCCAGAAAATGTACTCTAGTTTGTAGACGCTATAACTTTTGCGCAAACCAATAAATATACGCTTATTGGCATTTTTTTTACTAAAGACATGTGGCTGAATACATTTTGGCCCAAATGTTTGACTAAAATTGAGTTTATTACATTTTTTTTATAACAAAAAGTAGAAAATCTCTTTTTTTTTCAAAATTTTCGCTCTTTTTCCATTTATATCGCAAAAAATAAAAATCACAGAGGCAATCAAATACCATCAAAAGAAAGCTCTATTTGTGGGAAGAAAAGGACGCAAATTTCGTTTGGTTACAAAATTGCATGACCGCGCAATTACCAGTTAAAGTAGTGCAGTGCGAAATTGAAAAAAGACCTCTGGTCCTTTGGCTGCCAAATGGTCCGGGGCTGAAGTGGTTAACTATTACTAACTATTAAATTGTAGGTATTTTAATTTCCTTTTAAATTTGGCTGTTAGTGAATGTAACGAATACGAATTTTTCCGAAGTTACGAATTATCCAAAATAACGAATGCCATATCTAAATGAATGGAACGCAATGAATAATAATAAATAACAATAATAATAATAAAAACGTTTTTATTATTATTAATTTGTTCTGTTCCATTTGTTTAGATGCAGAATTCGTTATTTTGGATAATTCGTAACTTTGAATAAATTCGTATTTGTTACATTCACTAACAGCCATATGACACCCCATATGATGTCTTTTGAGATGAAACGTGACGGATGATGATGCTTGTGGCAATTGTTATACATACAAACTTGTATTGATGGATTTTTTGTAAGTGTGCACCCCCTTTTTTACAATAAATTAAATTATACAGAGTTACACTATGTGCGGCCCTGTATTTTTCATGTTCAACATCATGGATCACTACTGCTTTTGAGACCTTTTTGTTGTCTACCATGGATTTTGTTTATTGATGTCAGATCATTCTATATACATACTTGGAACTCAGTGTAAACAAACTATTTCCCATATGGAGGATCTCATTGAGGTTATCTCCTCACCAACGCCTGTTTGACCTATGTACTATACGTTACATGTGTCCATCTCATCTGGTAAGTGTGCCAACCCTACTTTTTATTGATTGCATCTTTAATCAAGTTTGCTCACTTATCATCAAGTCTATTCACCTATTACCAAGTATACCTACCTTGATCAACAACAGATGGACTCTTTTCACTTTTATCACTGTTATTACTCACTTATCTTAAGATGGAATATTGATGACATATGATGACCTATTTTTATTTCTTATTGTGTTTCATTATTGCACTTATGTGTGAATCATTAACCTAACGTGGTTCAATCATCCTTTTATTATTTTGGTTCGCAAATTGCTGGTTTACCCCTTAAATATTTGTGTCATATTTAATTTCATTCACTGTTTTCACAGTTTACACTATTTGGTTTTTATATTTTTCTGCACTTTGTGTCTAGTGGAGTGTTAGCAGCTCACCATTTTCTCTTTGCGCAATTATTTTCTCTTTTTTTTAACCTCATAGGACAGTCAGAGGAGAATCAAAACTCCTCCCACAAGCTTTAACCAGTGCTCAGCCGGACACTGAGAGAAGTCACAAGACTGCTATATACTGCTGATGACATGGGATATTCAGCAGTTTATATTTACTAAAATAATTGCATCTCTATGTTTTGTGTACTGTGGGAGATCAGACATAGTGAATGCAGGATCCTGGGTTTAGTAACACTTTAATGGTACAGTGGATACTACTGACCAGCAGTGCAAAATGCTTTCCCTTTCCTGCCCTGGACTGAATGCAGAGATCAGGTCCCCTGGTTTATGCAACCTAGAAGGTCAATAAAATTATAAAAAGTCAGCGCTAAGCAAAATTGAAGTAAAAATAGATATTTAGCTTGCAATACATATTGACATACAAACACCCTTTCAAAATATACATTTCAGCGCTAAACAATATTAAAAATGTAATGTGAATTTACAAATATTGGTCAAAATTAACAATCCAAAAAAATGTGCATCCATATGAATCAACTGTGAATATGAATAACCATGTGATATGACACCACAAATCAGGTTAAGTATATGACAGTCCATGCAGTGAATCCAAATCAGTGTTATTCACCACAGGACTGATTTCTACACTGGAATAGGAACATAGGAATTGCACACTCACTGCAAGGGAATGCTGCTAAAGCAATAAACAACAGCAAGCGCTTTCACACTGATCATTGGCAAGTTACACTCTCTATCCCCGCAGGTCTGGTCAATCACATCTCCTCTCCTCCACTGGTGGCAGTATTCCACACATGGACACATTTAGCCACAAATAAAGGTATCATGGTGTAGTATTTATTAAAAATCCTACAGGCACAAAATTCTAAAATAGTCATAAAAACATCTCCATCCACAATGCAAGTCAAATAGCATGAAAAAGCATCAGACCCTGCCACTATCAAAATCGGTGTGACGTCACACTACTAGATCTGCCCAACATGTTTCACACAAATTTGCATTCTCAGGGATATTTACTGTCGGTACATGGGGCCATAATTATGTAGCTAGGCACTAGGCAAACCAGGTTAAGTATAAGAACATTACTGGACTTATTATTATTATACAGGATTTATATAGCGCCGACAATTTACACAACGCTTTACAACATTAGGGTAGACAGTACAATTACAATACAATTCAATACAGGGGGGAATCAGAGAGCCCTGCTCATTAAAGCTTACAATCTAGGAGGGAAACAAAAAGAAACAATCCCCACGTTGGGGTTTTTAGGCAGCGTACAATGAAGGGAAGTCAGAGTTTGTAGGTAAAAAAGTTTGAAGTTTATTTGTAAAAAAAAATATTTAAGATCATTGAATTAGAACATGAGCTCCAATGGGAAAAAAACTGAAAATTACTATACATTTATGTACAGGGGGAACATGGATATACAATATGCAGACTGGTATTCACATAACAACAGTGCACAATCTGTCGTAAACATGAACAACTATCCCTGACGCGTTTCAACCCAAAAGGGTCTTCCTCAGAGGGAAAGGAGGTCTGCTAGACAAAGAGGAATAAGATATCAATGTTAGTGGTAAGTACAGTTTACAGAGTGAAACAGGCTCAAAAAAAATATAAAGAGCTAAATGTAACAGAACACACTGAAGTTTATATTTACCACAATGGTGTATATCCTGAAGGTAAAGAATATGTGGTATTCCCACTGGGGGGTTTTTTGGCAAGGAGGATGCCGTCCACTCATATGGGGCACGCCGGACAGGTTCCACCGAAAACCGCCCAGGTCATGGGGCGCCACACGCCTTGCGGGAGGTCACACGCTTGGGGTTCCACTCCTACTAGTCCTGCTACCCAAGCAGGGGTGCCAGAGGAGGGAAACAGCCTGGGTAAGACCTAGGGGCGTGCAGGCACCACCAATGACAGAGTCTATAAAGGAATAAGGGTTGTATTATAGCTTGGTGTATTGACGGGTAGGACAGTATATAGCAGCTAAAAGGGGGGGTTAGTTAAAAAGAGAGGGAGGGGGGAAGAGAGAGAAGAGGGGGAAAAAAGGGAAAAGGAAGGGAAAGAGGGGGGGGGAGGGATAGGAGGAAAGGGAGTGTTAGGATATAGTGTGAAAAAGTGGATAGTGAAAGTTCTGCCTAATCAAACCGTGAGAAAAATGGTGGTAAGATGATGTATGTGTGCATGGACTGGAATTGTACTCCTACCTGGAATGAAGAGATGCTTGGATAATGCCACAGGCTGCTGGCCATGGGGTTATATCGCAATAGCCGATGGTGCGTTTTGGAAGAGACCCCCAGTCCTAATCACTAATATAGTGGTATTGTAAAGGGACTGTTGGATCGATGGGGTGAGGATCACCCAATCTGGAAGCAAAGGGTAATGGTGATCAGTAAGATCAAACAAAAGATCTAATAATTGAATGAATGACGAGGCTGTCCTGTTGGAACCACGAAGTGGTCTGCGGGAATAGGGTAATGGGTATAACCATCGGACGGTGTCCGTACATACCGCATATCAGTCTCGGTGGTGGTCTGGTCCTGTTGGGGTGACGTTGGTGTGGTATGATGCTTGTTGATCCTTTTATGGGTAGCGGGTCAATGCTGGTGGCCGGAAGTGGGTCACCGGAAATGGTCAGCAACGGCTGACTCTATTGGTGGGTGGGTGTCCACACGGACCAGGCCCTCCTTCAGGTGGGGGCGGCCGCCAAACGGGCAGGCCACGTGTGGCGTCCCCGGCGTTCCTGGCGGCCATCTAGCGGCCCGTGATTGACGTCATCCCTGACGTAAATCACGTGACGTACGTTCGTCATGCGCACCGGCGGCGTCCCGCGCGTGCGCAATGACGAGCGTCGTCCAGGGATGTCCAGGAATGCCGCCGACGAGGGTGTTCCAACGGTCGATCGCACAGGACCAGCCCAGGTGCGTCGATCGTGGAGAGAAAGGAGGCGCTTGTTGATGGAATGTGGCGTCGCTCCTTACCCTCGTCGGGAAGGCGTGATAGCGCCACCTGGAGACCTAGATGGTATGGCGGAGTCGGGCAACCCCCAGTGGCGGACAGGCATCCTCCCCGCACAACCTGGTCAACCTGCGGCAAAAAGATGGTATAGAAATGTTGAGCTGGGGTAAAGGCAAAAGAAAGAAATTATATAATAAAAAAGTGTAATGAAATAAAATAAAATAAATTAAATAAAATACATGGTGCAAAAGGAAAAGTGAGAAACAAAAAGGTGGGGAGTGAACGTGAAAAAAAAAAAAAAAAAAAAACCCACAGCGTCAACCAAGCCGCAGGAGGATCGTTATCGACAGCTCAATTTTATCATAGATAACAAACAACTCTGACTAGTTCTGGTATGGAAACATAAGACAGGGGTATTTACACCGGTCATGTTAGTATAGTACATACTTTGATTTGTACAAAATTATACATAAGAAACATTTATTAAATGTACATCATATATATACACAAGACTCTGGTTGGGAACTGTCATTATAGCTGCATGTGACTTGGTACAGTCTCGTTGTATATTCTCATCCAAATGAGGAACATAATGCAAACACAATACTGTAGACATAGTACTATATTACATTGAGTTAAATTCAGTTAAATGGGGTTACAAAGTATATCCAGGGGGGAATATTCACAACATCTCTGTTATCAGAGAGATCTATATGTTAATGGGCTGTCATGGAGGGGGAGAGAAGTAGTGGAAGAGAAGTGGAGTGGGGAAGGCGAAGCAGGAGCTGCAGCAACGAAATGTCCAAAGGGGGGCACTACTAAAGTGGACTGGGGTAAAACACGATATGTAATCGACAGGTAAGTGCCCTTATTGGGTTTTACCGGAAACAAAGCCCTTTAAAAAGGGAGCGAAGGAGATGGACTCGTTTAAGCCCGGCGCCACTGTGGCACTGAGTCTATGAATCCATCTCTGTTCGCACTGAAGGAGTACTTTGTTCCAGTCGCCGCCTCGGTCGGGTATGTGAATCCGATCGAGAGCGGCGAATGCGACAGTGGGCATTATGTAGTTATGTACGGTTACCACATGCCGTCCTAAGGGTAGGTAGTGATTACCAATCTGCATGCAATAAATATGTTTGGACATACGTTTGTGGAGCTCCTGTTTCGTCTTCCCTATGTAGAACGCACCACATTCACACAGCATGATATAGACAATCCCTTTAGTTTGACAGTTCACAAAGTGAGATGGGTGAAACGTTACCCCATTGGGAAGGGGGAACGTTTTTTCACGTTTTACATATTTGCATACTGAACAGTGGCTACAGGGGAAGGTACCCAAGATAGAACAATGTTTAAGCCTTCTGGTCTCGTTTTTATATTCACTTTGTACGAGTCGATCACGTAGTGAAAAGGCCCGTCTAAAGGTTATTTTGGGGCTAACAGAGAGGAATTGGCTAATTTTTGGGTCATCCTTTAGGATGGACCAATATCGTGAGATAATTTTTCTAATAATGTCGTGCTGTTTAGAAAATCTCATGATGATCCTGGTGGAATCCACACCAGGGTCATTTGTGACCCTCTTTGGTGCGAGTAAGTTTGGTCGGGATTGCGCAAGGGTACGGTTGTAGGCCCTGCGCAGACACGACCGGCTGTACCCACGTGCCAGTAATCTGGACTGGAGTTGACCAGCCTCAGTGTTGAAAAGTATATCGTTGGAACAGTTCCTACGTAGGCGCAAGTATTGGCCATAAGGGATGGACCGTTTAAGTGTGGACGGGTGAAAACTCTCCGCGTGGAGGATTGTGTTTCCCGCGGTGTCTTTCCGATATAGGGTAGTGTAGGTGGAATTGTCGGAGGAGCGGCCAATCAGTACATCGAGAAAGGTCAGTTGGTTACAGTCATATGTCATAGTGAATTTGAGATTGTGCTCATTATGGTTAAGATGAGCAAAGAATTCTAGTAGTAGGTCCTCAGGTCCATCCCAGATGACAAGGACGTCGTCAATGTACCGTAGCCATACGGTAATGTGGCTAGTGTACATGACGAGGTCCCTGTCATCCAGGAGGGATTGTTCCCACTCCCCCAGGTACAGGTTGGCGTAGGTCGGGGCACAACAGGTGCCCATGGCCACGCCCTGTACCTGGAGGAAGTGGGAATTATTGAACATGAAAAAATTATGATGTAATATGTATTCCAACCCGTCAATAATGAACTCATTCAGTGAATCTTCATATTTCGGATTCAGTGTTAAGGTTCTCCGTATAGCTGCGACTCCCTTGTTATGGGGGATCGAGCTATAGAGTGCTTCGACATCAATAGCCACCAGAATAGATTTGGTGGATAAAACTGTAGTGTTGATTGTCTGTAATAGGTGTATGGTGTCCTTCAAAAAGGAAGGCAAAGATGTGACAAAGGGTTGGAGGTATGAATCTATAACCTTACTTAAATTTTCTGAAATATTGCCTCTACCGGAGACAATGGGGCGTCCGGGAGGTTGGGCCATGCATTTATGTATTTTTGGCAGACTATAGAAGGTTGCCACTTTGGGATATTTGGTCCTAATGAATTCGTATATGTTCTGAGTGATAGCTCCTCTACTAAATGCTGAAACGACTAAATCATAAAACTTGCTGTAATATGTTTGTATTTGCTTTAATGGGATTGGTTTGTACCAATCCTTGTTGTCCAAAATCTTTTGGCACATCCCTACATAGTTAACATTGTCCATGACAACTACGTTGCCCCCCTTGTCTGAGGCTTTTTATGGTAATACTGGTATTAAGCCGTAGCGCCTCAAGGGCTTTAGATTCCTTTTTGGTTAGATTGTTGGGGTGTGTTTTTTTACGTGAAATCTTAGATATGTCACGAGTGGTCTGTTTGACAAAAATGTCAATACTAGAGCTTAAACTTAGGGGGGGAAACTTCGAGGAGGGTTTTTTGAATTTTGCATCATAGTTGGATGTAGGTGAATTAACACTGTACAACAAACCATCTAGATCTATTTGGTCTATCAAATCAAGGGTGTTGTTCTCCTGGAACAATAGAGTGAGATCGCGTAACGCTTTAAACTCCCTCATACTGAAGGTAGACCAGTCGGTAGTGTCGTCAGGGATGTCGGTCTTTGCGTGCAGGCTCTTGAGTAGAGCCTGCGCGCAAAGAGTTGGAGATCCGTGACGACTTCGAAGAGGTCAAAATTGTTTTGTGGGCAGAAAGTCAGCCCTCGAGCAAGGACATGGGATTCCGCTTTGGATAGAAGGTACGAGGAGAGATTAATCACGCTGAGTGATTCGGAGGAATCCGTGTGACAAAAGCGTCCAGATTCCCTGTCCCCCTGTTCAGTTGGGGTGAGGGGGATCCCCGTGTGGGGTTTAAAGGGGGTGGGCGCATAGCATTGGCTTGTCCTGTCGTGTACTGATTAGTAGTTAAAGTCATAGGATTCACAGATCCTAAGGCTTCCATGGATGGAATGCTATTAGAATTGTCAGTATTGATAGGGACATCTTGACTAATAGGTCTGGACTCAGAATCAGTGTCAGTGATACGTTTTTTGTTCTCTTGCTCGGGTGAACCCCTGTTGTTGCGGCTACGCTTGTATTTGCCTCTTCCTTTTTGTGTTGTGTTGTCATGCTCATTGTATTGGCTGGTGGAAGAACTGCCTTTCGTTTTAGGGGTCTTCCTAATGTTGTTAGTAGGTTGTGTAGTCCCTGTAGTTTTCTTTGTCGAATTCCACCTATATGCTCGTCCCTCCTGGAAGGCTGTCTTATCCCTCCAATATTTAAGTTCTTTTTAATGTAAGATATTTTTGTTGTGGGCCGACAAATCACTACGTAGTTGGTCCTGTGAACTCAAATACAGAGGATGCTGTACAAACGGGCCAAGGGCTAGTTCTAAATTGTTAATCCCTAAATCTAGGAGTAACATTTGTCTGGTGTATTCCTTTTTCAGAATACCCATCATTTGCTGTGAGCATTTCTTTAGGTTGTCCTCCCATTCTAGTTTACACTCGTTACTGATCTGGTCCAGATTTGGAAAGATTTGGACTCTAAGTCCCAAGGGGTTTATATTTTCTTGGCTGTATCTGTCAAGGGATTTTATATGCCAATATAATGCTGATTTTTGTTCAAGGATTCTAGTGAGTTTTGAGGTGAGTGTGGAAATTGTGGTTTCCACACGGTCACCTTGTTCAAAATCTGCTTCATACCCCAACATGAGGGTAGCCCATTCATCGCCCTGGAAATTACTCATCATGTGGTTGGAAATGATATAATAAAACAATATGCAAAAAAGAGAGAACTGTATGCCAAGTATCAAAACAGATAACAAAAACAGTTTACAGACCGGAGCTCATGTTTTAACTCTTTGTGTCATAGAGGGGAAGGGGTGTTTAGCCACCCAATATATATAGCGCAAAGGGGAAGACACAGACCCAGAGGTCAAAAAAGAGTGCTGCTCACCCCTAAAGGGTAGAAACAAAAAGAAACAATCCCCCACGTTGGGGTTTTTAGGCAGCGTACAATGAAGGGAAGTCAGAGTTTGTAGGTAAAAAAGTTTGAAGTTTATTTGTAAAAAAAATATTTAAGATCATTGAATTAGAACATGAGCTCCAATGGGAAAAAAACAGAAAATTACTAAACATTTATGTACAGGGGGAACATGGATATACAATATGCAGACTGGTATTCACATAACAACAGTGCACAATCTGTCGTAAACATGAAAAACTATCCCTGACGCGTTTCAACCCAAAAGGGTCTTCCTCAGAGGGAAAGGAGGTCTGCTAGACAAAGAGGAATAAGATATCAATGTTAGTGGTAAGTACAGTTTACAGAGTGAAACAGGCTCAAAAAAAATATAAAGAGCTAAATGTAACAGAACACACTGAAGTTTATATTTACCACAATGGTGTATATCCTGAAGGTAAAGAATATGTGGTATTCCCACTGGGGGGTTTTTTGGCAAGGAGGATGCCGTCCACTCATATGGGGCACGCCGGACAGGTTCCACCGAAAACCGCCCAGGTCATGGGGCGCCACACGCCTTGCGGGAGGTCACATGCTTGGGGTTCCACTCCTACTAGTCCTGCTACCCAAGCAGGGGTGCCAGAGGAGGGAAACAGCCTGGGTAAGACCTAGGGGCGCGCAGGCACCACCAATGACAGAGTCTATAAAGGAATAAGGGTTGTATTATAGCTTGGTGTATTGACGGGTAGGACAGTATATAGCAGCTAAAAGGGGGGGTTAGTTAATTAGTTGAGCATCTACATGTAGTTATTCTTGCCAAGTGGGGTGACCAGGACATATAGTGAGTAAGGTGTGTGATGGGGAACGGGTGTGAAGCTAAGCTGTACGACTAAAAAACAAAAAGGAAAAAAACAAAAACAACCAACCCAAATAACAAAGGCTCCCCTCGGAGAAAAAAGAGAAGCTGGAAGTGCAAAATTGTGATAGGGCGAGGGTGTGTGTGTGTTGTGTGTGGAGGGGTGTTTTATCCCAGTCCACTTTAGTAGTGCCCCCCTTTGGACATTTCGTTGCTGCAGCTCCTGCTTCGCCTTCCCCACTCCACTTCTCTTCCACTACTTCTCTCCCCCTCCATGACAGCCCATTAACATATAGATCTCTCTGATAACAGAGATGTTGTGAATATTCCCCCCTGGATATACTTTGTAACCCCATTTAACTGAATTTAACTCAATGTAATATAGTACTATGTCTACAGTATTGTGTTTGCATTATGTTCCTCATTTGGATGAGAATATACAACGAGACTGTACCAAGTCACATGCAGCTATAATGACAGTTCCCAACCAGAGTCTTGTGTATATATATGATGTACATTTAATAAATGTTTCTTATGTATAATTTTGTACAAATCAAAGTATGTACTATACTAACATGACCGGTGTAAATACCCCTGTCTTATGTTTCCATACCAGAACTAGTCAGAGTTGTTTGTTATCTATGATAAAATTGAGCTGTCGATAACGATCCTCCTGCGGCTTGGTTGACGCTGTGGGTTTTTTTTTTTTTTTTTTTTCACGTTCACTCCCCACCTTTTTGTTTCTCACTTTTCCTTTTGCACCATGTATTTTATTTAATTTATTTTATTTTATTTCATTACACTTTTTTATTATATAATTTCTTTCTTTTGCCTTTACCCCAGCTCAACATTTCTATACCATCTTTTTGCCGCAGGTTGACCAGGTTGTGCGGGGAGGATGCCTGTCCGCCACTGGGGGTTGCCCGACTCCGCCATACCATCTAGGTCTCCAGGTGGCGCTATCACGCCTTCCCGACGAGGGTAAGGAGCGACGCCACATTCCATCAACAAGCGCCTCCTTTCTCTCCACGATCGACGCACCTGGGCTGGTCCCGTGCGATCGTCCGTTGGAACACCCTCGTCGGCGGCATTCCTGGACATCCCTGGACGACGCTCGTCATTGCGCACGCGCGGGACGCCGCCGGTGCGCATGACGAACGTACGTCACGTGATTTACGTCAGGGATGACGACAATCACGGGCCGCTAGATGGCCGCCAGGAACGCCGGGGACGCCACACGTGGCCTGCCCGTTTGGCGGCCGCCCCCACCTGAAGGAGGGCCTGGTCCGTGTGGACACCCACCCACCAATAGAGTCAGCCGTTGCTGACCATTTCCGGTGACCCACTTCCGGCCACCAGCATTGACCCGCTACCCATAAAAGGATCAACAAGCATCATACCACACCAACGTCACCCCAACAGGACCAGACCACCACCGAGACTGATATGCGGTATGTACGGACACCGTCTGATGGTTATACCCATTACCCTATTCCCGCAGACCACTTCGTGGTTCCAACAGGACAGCCTCGTCATTCATTCAATTATTAGATCTTTTGTTTGATCTTACTGATCACCATTACCCTTTGCTTCCAGATTGGGTGATCCTCACCCCATCGATCCAACAGTCCCTTTACAATACCACTATATTAGTGATTAGGACTGGGGGTCTCTTCCAAAACGCACCATCGGCTATTGCGATATAACCCCATGGCCAGCAGCCTGTGGCATTATCCAAGCATCTCTTCATTCCAGGTAGGAGTACAATTCCAGTCCATGCACACATACATCATCTTACCACCATTTTTCTCACGGTTTGATTAGGCAGAACTTTCACTATCCACTTTTTCACACTATATCCTAACACTCCCTTTCCTCCTATCCCTCCCCCCCCATCTTTCCCTTCCTTTTCCCTTTTTCCCCCCTCTTCTCTCTCTTCCCCCCTCCCTCTCTTTCTCCTCATCCATTTTTTGGCATCCTCCTTGCCAAAAAACCCCCCAGTGGGAATACCACATATTCTTTACCTTCAGGATATACACCATTGTGGTAAATATAAACTTCAGTGTGTTCTGTTACATTTAGCTCTTTATATTTTTTTTGAGCCTGTTTCACTCTGTAAACTGTACTTACCACTAACATTGACATCTTATTCCTCTTTGTCTAGCAGACCTCCTTTCCCTCTGAGGAAGACCCTTTTGGGTTGAAACGCGTCAGGGATGTTTTTTCATGTTTACGACAGATTGTGCACTGTTGTTATGTGAATAACAGTCTGCATATTGTATATCCATGTTCCCCCTGTACATAAATGTATAGTAATTTTCTGTTTTTTTCCCATTGGAGCTCATGTTCTAATTCAATGATCTTAAATATTTTTTTTACAAATAAACTTCAAACTTTTTTACCTACAAACTCTGACTTCCCTTCATTGTACGCTGCCTAAAAACTCCAACGTGGGGGATTGTTTCTTTTTGTTTCTACTCTTTAGGGGTGAGCAGCACTCTTTTTTGACCTCTGGGTCTGTGTCTTCCCCTTTGCACAATCTAGGAGGGAGGGTCAAGTTATACAAAAGGGTAATAGCTGTGGGGGATGAGCTAATGGAGAAAATAGTTCAGTTGTTAGATGGAGGCAGGATAGGCTTTTCTGAAGAGGAAGGTTTTCAGGTATCGCCATAAAGTGGATAAATGTGGAGACAGTCTGACATATTGGGATAGTGAATTCCAGAGGATGGGTGAGGCTCGGGACAAGTTCTGGAGGTGGATATGGGAGGAGGTGATGAGGGAGCTAGAGACCAGGAGGTCTTGGGAGGAATGAAGAGGGCGATTAGGTTGGTATTTTGAGACTAGGCTAGTGATGTAGCTGGGGGCAGAGTTGTGCATGGCTTTGTAACTTATTGTTAGTATTTTGAATTTAATTTGTTGGGCAAGTGGCAGCCAATGGAGGGATTGGCAGAGAGGGGTAGCAGACACTGAGTTGTTTGTAAGGTGGATGAGTCCGGCAGAAGCCTTCATTACAGACTGAAGGGGGGATAGTCTATTTAAAGGTAAGCCAATGAGGAGGTCAGGTAGTCAAGGCAAGAGATAACCAGGGAGTGAATCAGGAGCTTTGTGGTTTCATTGGTTAGAAAGTGACGTAGTTTAGAGATGTTGCGGAGGTTGAGGTGGCAAACTTTGGAAAGTGATTGGATGTGGGGCCAAAAGGAAAGTTCAGAGTCCAGGATAACACCTAGCATGCCGACATGTGGGGATGGGTGTATGGTTGTGCCATAGCCCTTGACAGAGAAGTCAGGGGAAGAGGCACATGGGGGAGGAAATATTATAAGCTCGGTTTTGGACAAGTTGAGTTTGAGGAAGTGGTGTGACATCCATACAGATATGTCTGTTAGTAAGTTAGTGATGCGTGAGGAGATGCAGATGGAGTGAGTTGAGGGGTGGAGAGATAGATTTGTGTGTCGTCAGCGTAGAAATTATATTGAAAGCCGTAAGAGGCTGACCCAGGGAAGAGGTGTACATTGAAAATAAAAGCGGTCCAAGAACAGAACCTTGGGGGACCCCGACGGAGAAGGGGAGAGGAGTGGAGGAAGTAGAATTGTAAGTGACACTGAAGGTGCGTTGGAATAGGTAGGATGAGAGCCACTGAAGAGCACAGTCACAGAGACAGAGGGAGTAAAGTTTTTTGAGGAGGAGGGGGTGGTCAACCATGTCAAAGGCAGCTGAAAGGTCTAGAAGTAGGAGTACAGAATAGTGTCCGTTGGTTTTTGCAGTTAGTAGGTCATTTGTGAGTTTTAAAAGAGCAGTGAAAAAAAAAGAAAAAAAAGAGTGTTGAGGGCAAAATCCAGATTGAAGGAGATCAAGAAGGTTATTCTTAATGAGGTGGTCACTCAGTTGGTTGTAAACCAGGCGTTCAAGGAGTTTAGATGAAAAGGGGAGCAAGGAGATCGGGCGTAGGTTCTTAAGATTGCTAGGGTCCAAGGACGGCTTTTGAAGTATGGGGATGACCAGTGCATGTTTTAGAGCATTGGGGGAAATGCCAGAAATGAGGGAGAGTGTAGGATAGCTCCTCATGAATCAAAAATAATAAAAGCAAATAGTAACAATACTAGTTCACTGCCAGAGGAATATGACTGAGCATGGTAAACCCCCTGCCCACAAGGTGAAAAAACTCCAATAAATCGCAGTATTGGGAATAACCCAAAAATCTAAAATATGTAAAACCAGTGAAATAAAAATAAGCATGGAGTCTGGGTAGACTACATATCACAATGCACAATAACAAAACAAATTAAAATTATTACATCCCCATGGAGTATTCCTCCTATTATCTACAATTAAAGATGTAGATAACAGGAGGAAACTTAAAAAAATAAGGGGGGGGGAGAGAGAAAATACACATTGAATGTACCTGAAAGGTTAGTAAGCTACTAGACCTTTTTTCAGGGTTGTGTCACAATTTTTAGGGCAGTTCCTCTCTTTCCCCAAGATTCTAATTACAGGTCATTTTCTCTCCAAGACAGTTTCTCTCTTTTTAGGGCAATTTCTTTGCTCCTCCCAGACAGCCCCTCTCTCATTCTTTAAAGTAGTCAGTTTCAAATTTTGCAAACAGTTTCCAACTTAAAGAGGAGTTTCCATTAAAAAAATTAAATAAAATACTGCAGCTGCTGACTTTTAATAATCGGGCACTTGCCTGTTTCAGGGTCCAGCGATGCGGGGGATCCAGAGCCAGGTGACTGATAGGAGGGAGGGGGCAGAGCTGAGCCCTTCCTGCGCCGAGGGGAAGTGATGTCATCAGCCCAGGCACTGAAGGAGGCAGACTACGAGGGACCCCCTAGCAACAAGCATTTAGAGGTGAGTTAAAAAAAAAATTCAAATGTTTATTTTTTTTTTTTTTTAGGAATTTTAATGATTTTTTTTTTTTTTTTGGTGTGCAACCCCACTTTAAAGTGCTAAGTCAGTTATTGACAACCAAGGAAAGACAGTTTGTACCTTTTAACACACGTACATATACAAATAATGTATTTCTCATTTAGTATATTATATCAAAGCTGAATTCCAGGTATGACTGACTATGTTTGCTTTATTACATAGCCCCAGCTTGGACTAATGTAACTATGCATGTGCCATATGTGGCCGATCCCTGTGGAATCTGGAAATCACTGTAGTAGACACTGCTACTACAGTGATCACCACTGACATCTGGGTCCTGTGTGCAGTGGCCACCCTGCTGCTTAGTAAACGCAAAAAGTCACTCCATATGTCACAACCACCATTCAGAGAACATGTTGCATTTGCTCAATGATTTCTCATCTAATTGGACAAGGCAGAGAGATCATGACACCACAGCCCCATCTCTCCACTTCATCAAATCAGAGAATGCTTTGCATTCATTGAGAAAATGCAGTGTTCTTTTTAATGGCACACTTACATAGCAAAGTCTTTACATAGTAGCAGGGCAGCCACTCTGCACATGACCTGAAAGCTAGTGATCATTGTAGTAGCGGTGCGTGGTACAGTGATTTTTAGTTTCCACCGGAATTGGCCAAGTATGGCACATGCATAGTTACATTGGTCCAAGTTGGTTCTAGCCATACCTGGAATTTAGCGTTAAATTTAAACTTGAATGAGCTTTTTTCTATTCTGAGCAACACTGGAGAACTTCAGAGAAACTTTTAACCTATTTGTCATACCACATACATTTTCTTGTTACTAACAAACTGTTTTTTTAGTTACTCCAAACTCTGTGACAGTAAGTAACCATTGTGGACCTTGTCAGTGAGTTACTTGTAATATAAAATAGAGATCACTGCAATGTATATACTGATGGGAGAAATAGATTCAGGGAGGAGAAGAATGTATACAAGCAGATATATTCTAGTATTGAAAATAAGTTAAAAACATTAGGACAAAAGCAAGATGGGAAGCTTAAGCAAACAGTGAGGAATTAAGCAATATATGGCTCCAGTGCCGATCCTGACCTCCCTGGGGCCCTAAGCAAAATTCTGCTAAGGGGCCCTCTACCTGACCCATGATGCCGTGATCCCCAGAGAGCCTCCCCTTACATCAGGATCCCCAGAGAGCCTCCCCTTACATCAGGGTCCCCAGAGAGCCCCCCTTAAATCAGTGTCCTCAGAGAGTCTCCCCCTACATCAGGGTCCCCAGAGAGCCTCCACTTACATCAGGGTCCCCAGAGAGCCTCCCTTACATCAGGGTCCCCAGAGAGCCTCCCTACTTACATCAGGGTCCCCAGAGAGTCTCCCCCTACATCAGGGTCCCCAGAGAGCATCCGCTTACATCAGGGTCCCCAGAGAGCCTCACTACTTACACCAGGGTCCCCAGAGAGCCTCCCTATTACACCAGAGTCCCCAGAGAGCCCCACTTACATCAGGATCCTCAGAGAGCCCCCTCCTTACATCAGAATCCCCAGAGAGCCCCCCCTTACACCAGGGTCCCAAGAGAGTCTCCCCTTACATTAGTGTCCTCAGAGATCCCCTCCTTACACAGGGTCCCCAGAGAGCCCCTCCTTACACAGGGTGCCCAGCGAGCCCACCCGTTTTTCATCAGTGTCCCCAGAGAGCCCCCTCTTACATCAGTGTCCCCAGAGGGCCCCTTCTTACATCAGTGTCCCCAGAGGGCCCCGTCCATTAGTGTCCCCAGAGGCCTCCCTCTTACATTAGTGTCCCCAGAGGGCCCCTTCTTTACATTAGTGTCCCCAGAGGGTCCCTTCTTACATCAGTGTCCCCAGAGGGCCCCGTCCGTACATCAGTGTCCCCAGAGGCCCCCCTCTTACATCAGTGTCCCCAGAGGGCCCCTTCCTTACATTAGTGTCCCAGAAAGCCCCCCTCTTACATCAGGGTCCCAAAACAGCTGACTCCCCCCTTGCAGAGGTTCCCCTGTACCTGACTGGTGGAGGTGGGAGGCGGCGATCGGCAGTTCTATGGTGTCCACAGGCAGGGGGTCTCCCTGGGGCTAGTAGTTCTATCTCCAAATGTATACACACAAATTCACATAGCATGCTTCTGATCACCATTTAGGAGAAAAGCAGTTCAGATCAGCTGTTGCATCAGGTAGTATATAGGAACTTGCATTCATATGTTACCATATCCTGTGGATTCAGCTGTTCAGCATTTCCCACTGTATCGATGCTATCAACATCATGCTGAGCCAACGAATCTGTAGACAATACCTCCTTATGCCCACCTTGCCAAGACCCCATCCAACAGAAGTCCACCCTTTCAATCAAAAAAGTGCTTATGCCTTAATTTGCCTTAATTTATACAAATATGTATTTAACCTTGAATTGACCACAACCTCTATTAAAAGCCCTAGTCATGATGGTCTATCAGCTACAGGCCCATACCTTAGAGCAAATTATGTCATTGCTATACATTCCATAATAAGAGATCAATTAAATAATGTTTATCGCATGCAATATTTGTGTTTTATATGAAATATTGCATATGATATTTAAAATCTCAATTCACTAAAGTTAATGAAATAAATATCTGTGGTCATTTTATTTATTTTTTGCTAAGTGATATTACCCTAAAGAAAAAATCAGCAGAACAAAAAAAAACTGTTAAATCCTGCAATGCTGCACAGACTCTGTGTGCAATGCCTGTCAGGCCCCATCTCATCCTAAATTGTCATTCACAAATCCATCCCTGTTGATCAGGGTTTTCAGATAGGTGGACCGGTGGGTGAGGCTAGCTATCCAAACCACAAACCACAGCTCACCAACCCTGCACATATTCAGATGTGGACAAGTGCCAAGTGCACAGGATTTTCTGTGGGGTTTAACAAACTTTATTTTTTCTTTATAGTTGTTTAATGTCAATTCACAAAAAAAGTTTATTATCTCATGATCTAGCCATTCTGCATTTAATAAATGTACAGAATTAGAAGTGACACATTTAGTAGCTTTGTCACTACTGCTGCGAAATGTGACAGCTCCCTCTCAGGTATACTGGTTATTAGGGAGCGGGTGGCCACCAGCACTCTAACCGCCATGACTCTTTCCCACCAGGCCCATTCAGGTATCAGCTGGGGATCCTGGGTGAAAGGTGAATGTAAACATAAGAGGTGGTAAATGTGTAAAATAAATGTTGTGGGGTCCCCACCAAGACTCATACCAGACCCTTATGTTCTGGTATGGAATTTAGGGGGATCTCACCAATTAAAACCAAAATCCTTTCCAGACCATACCATACCCCTCTGACAAAACACCTTGTCCCCATGTTGATGACATACAGCCTCTCCCACAACCCTGGCCTGTGGGTTTAGGGGTTTGCAGGTGAAATAAATGCTAGAATAAATATTGCCTGGGTGGTGGCTATGGATATTCCACCTATTTTTTCCATATACATATTAACATGTCTATTGCTACAGTTAGCTAGTCTATTAAAACTCTGATAATGTTACTGTTGATAGTAAAATTATATAAGGTTAGCTATGAAAACAAACACACTGCTTAGTAAAACAACGTCTTATTTATTTCCCAAGAAAATAGGGAAATGCTAACATAAAACACTAAAGGAAAATATTACAGAGCATATAACAAAACATCAATGATACTTAACGCAAGGCTGTCCTCTAGATATTGTCTCGTCAACTGGGCTCAAAATGGTAACAGATAGAGCTCTTCCTCTCGGTCAGCACTTTTTAAACTTCATCCATACACCATCTAGACCCAACCCCATTGCCAAAATTGGCCATAGCAACACACCAGCCCATCTAGATTTTTGACAAATCGAAGTATTTCTGTACATCCTGCTGTATTGGCCTCTAGGGGCAGCATTCGTCCATGTATCATCACTATGTAACCTGGGTCATCTTCAGTGTTAGCTAGCCCTTTGATTTTCTGTATCTCAACTTCATTAATCATCTCTCATTGAAGCTTAATTGCAGAGTGCTAATTAAGAATTTCCATCTTATCACACTAGTTGGTCAGGAGCCAAGCTTTTGTTGTACAAAGCTTTGATGTGCAACTTACATTCCAACTTAGGCCACCTGGCTGTATCAACTAGGAAGTGAAACTCCAGAAATATGATATTAAACCACGTTGCCTTCTAACATATACCACTTTGTGCCTAAAGGGCGCATATCATCCTTCTTAAGATACGGCTCCTATGGAACAGTCCATAACTGTCTCAACGTGTTGCGCTTCCCAACATGTGTTTTAGAACCAGTTCCTATGGAACAGTCCATAACTGCCTTAACGTGTTGCGGTTCTCAACATGTGCTTCAGAACACAGCTCCTATGGAACAGTCCATAACGGTCTTAATGTGCTGCGCTTCCCAACATGTGCTTCAGAAACAGCTCCTATGGAAGGGTCTAATTGGAATCTGGAAATTCCCTTAAAATAAGCAGATCACTAGATACCATTCCCTCACTACATTCCATGACACTAAGTGATACGTGGTACCTGTGCTCTTTCACAGAAAGTTAATGTAAATGAGCTGCAATCATTCACCACACATAAATCTAAATAAACACACTTTTGACAAGTCACTTATTACACTTCCCACCCCAAAAAAGTCCCACAATGTAAATCCACCACCAAACATTTTGTCCAGCAATGAAGATGTATGTCAATCACTATGAACAAATCAAAGATACCTGCCGACCTGCTGGAAGAAAAGACTTACTGACTGCCAACACAATACACTCTCGGGTGCTCTGCCATGAATTGTAAACAAAGGGGTCTCCCGAGTGAGGTAATCTAGTATCTAGGGCCTGAAATATAGGGGGCCATCTTGGCTGTTATGTCTCATTCCCTCCTTTCCTGGCCAGCCAGACTTCATACTTGGATAGGGATCTGATATGGATTTTTGGGAGTGACTCAAATTTGTTTCTTTTCTTTTTTGCATATGATCCCCCCGCTACAATCCAAGCCAGACATTATTAGTCTGGTATGAATCTTAGGGGGGTTCCTCAGGTAGTTTCATACATTTACTGCTTACATTCACCTGTCAGCCAGGAGTCCAAGGTAGTAGCATATAAATGTCTCCTTTATATGTTTCTACAATAGTGAGCCTTATTGCTTGGACTTCATGGACCAAAATGTCTGACACATGAACTGTGATGCCAACAGCAACCAGATGCCAACTGCCATTTCAAATCTAAGACAGAAACAGTTAAATATTTTGACAAATGTAAAACAGTACTTATTGACTCATACTTCCAAAGATCAACCTAAAAATTCAAAAGCTGCAATTCAGAAAAGAGGATTTTACATTCAGGAGTAACTCAAAGCAATCGGAAATTCATATAATGCTCACCTAATATTAGTAAACTCACGTCTGATTGGATTGAACTTTGCCGCTCATTGTTCCTTTTGCCACTGTTTTAACCCTTTTGCTGCTGGGAGCTGCCTCCAAATTTGCATCACACATAGCCAAAATAACTTAGCTATTTTTAACATGCACGTTACAAACTTGAAAGTTAGCAAAAGTTTCTAAAAACTGAAAGCGCAGAACCTATAGAGTTAAAATATGATACTGTTCTGTACATGCTATTACCGTTGGCTGTTAAGTGCCTATCACAATCAGGTCTGTCAGTCAGGCAGCCAAATGGCTAACAAGAGGAGATTGCAGTGCAGGCTGACAATGCTGCTGATTGATAGGAATTGTTAACCTGCAACAGGAAATCCTGCTAGCCGCAAGATCTCCAGGTAAGAAACTTTTCAATAGAGTTAATAAAATGATTTACCTAAGAAAACTCTATATGGTGAGGTATGATGCCAAACTTTCTAAAAAAGAAAGAGATAGCTCTTTGACTTCAGTAATTTGAAAGCTAATTTGGGGTTGAGTTATTGCACTTTGCTCTGTCTGTCTTTTTAAATTAGCTAAACCATTTTTGGTGGTGTAA
This sequence comes from Lithobates sylvaticus, assembly GCA_028564925.1. Lineage (NCBI taxonomy): Eukaryota > Metazoa > Chordata > Amphibia > Anura > Ranidae > Lithobates > Lithobates sylvaticus. The sequence goes on from CM053028.1 coordinate 400,993,335, forward strand.
TTAGCTGCTATGAGTTACTGCAGTTTACACTGTAGTTTTAATTGAATTACACGGTCTTTGATGACGTGATCTGATGTAAAGGCTACCACTTTGTAATATTGTGAAGTAACAGAAATCTATTCCTTTTTGCATAAGAAGTGCAATCCATTACACTGGGTAGTGTACAGATGTTTTAGTATGCTTTCCTGTTTTCCCAATGCAATTTCCGAGGAAGTCAAAGTACAGTTTATTCTTAATATGTAGCTGGTAATACGCATAATTACTTGCTGCAATCATAGTGATAATCAGCTCTTCAGTTTCTCCCTGCTAATTATAGCAGCTTTTTCTTCCTCTGAGAACTCCACATGAAATAAAACTTAGCATAATGTACTACTGTATACACTTATGGTTCAACTCATTCATTCCACTGCTGCGTGATTGACTAGCAGAGGGTAGCGTACCATGCCGAATCTGTATTAATCTGGATACTGGGGCTCACCACTGGGGTACATACATAATAGAAAGTCTAACTATGCTGTAAAAATTTGAAAGCAAAAAAAATGTTATTTTATTTGAAAGTTTTAGATCTGCCCTTTATTATGTTAATTCCTGTGGGTATAATTAGCGATGATGCATACAATTCAAACTTAGAAGACTAAATTTGGTAAGGTCAATCAAAATAATGAAGAAACTCTGCAAGGCTATGTGGTAGTTCACATTGGGAACCCCTAGCTTTCTCTCCTAAGCTCTACCTAGTAAGAAACAGTTCACATAGCAACAACACATAGACAAAAATTATGTACACAATATTTCTATTGTTTTCATTGTCAGAAGTGGACATATTTTTATATAGCTTGGGGATAATTTGTCAAACAATCCAGAAGAGAAGTACTTTTGAGGAGCCAAGGAACTCATGCTTCAACTGACCAGAAAACCAGACAACTACGGTAGCTATTTCAGGAGTTTAGTAATGGCAGTCTAAATATTTCACTTAATATAGAGTTTTCTTTTAAGAGGTCCTGGAATGTCAATCTGGCCATTTTGCCTTCGTCAGAAGAGATTATGATTTTGACATGTAGTCCTAGGTTGGTATAAACTGTTATGGAATTCTTAGAGTTTTAGTACAGTATATTAGGAAGAGGCTACTGAAACCAATGTAGCACTGAGCAGGGTCACACAGTGAATATCACTACAGGTACTCCCTTTCACACTGGGGCGGGAGCGGCGTCTGCGGTAAAGCAGCGCTATATTTAGCGCTGCTTTACCATCGTTTTAGGGGCGGTTTTCAGCCGATATCGGTGCGGTTTTAACCCCTGCTAGCAGCCGAAAAAGGGTTAAAATCGCCCGCAAAGCGTCGATGCAGTGGCGCTTTGCCAGCGGTATAGCCGCGCTGCCCCATTGATTTCAATGGGTCGGATCGGTTTAGGAGCTCCTTCACCGCTCCAAAGATGCTGCTAGATTACCGTCCTGCCAGCGCACCGCTCCAGTGTGAAAGCACTTCGGAGTGAAAGGACCTGCTTTTTTCAGGCGCTATACAGGCGCTTTTTTAAGCGCTGTAGCGCCTGAAAAATGCCTCAGTGTGAAAGGGGCCTTAACGACCAGGTTCTGTTCCAACGAGGAGCCACAAGTAATCAATATTTTAATCATTCTTCCAATTACAGCACTCTGCATTTGGAGTCAGAACATTTGTGAAAGACAAGTATTAAATGTTTTTGTTAGTTTTGGATTGAGTAAAGAAGGGTCTCCAGCTTTTTTTTTTTTTTTTTTTTACTGTCTGTGGACCATTGGGGAATTTTCCCTTATCTTCCTGTCCCAGAGAAACAGCAGAAAGTTGGAGGAAATTTTTAAAAGTCAGGAATTCCCCTCTTAACTTTCTCTGGAAAATATCTCACTTTTGCAAGATTACATCTTGTTTGAGAGGCAACTCTAATGCCGCGTACACACCTTTGGAATTTCCGATGGAAACAGTCCGATGGGAGCTTTTCATCGGATTTTCCGACCGTGTGTATGCCCATCGGTCTTTTTCTTTCGGAATTTCCAACGGACTTTGGATTGAGAACCTGTTCTTAATTTTTCTGACGGAAAACCTTTCTATCGGATTTTCCGATCGTGTGTAGGCAATTCCGACACGCCAAAAATCATGCATGCTCAGAATCCAGTACGAGACGGAACCGCTCGGTCTGGTAAAACTAGCGTTCATAATGGAGATAGCAGATTCTTCACACTGCAATTTTTTTAATTGTTCAATGCCGCGCATTCTCTTTTTTATAATGCTAGAAGAATGAAGTTGTTTTGCTGCTCATATTCACACATAGTTTTCACAAATGTATTTTTTTATTATTTCTAGGTCTCTCCTGAATAATATTTATATTAGAATTTAAGCCAGATCTGCATAAAATATATATATATTTTTTTTAAGTGCTTTTTTTTCTTTAATAACAATATTTGTATTATTGTATTATTTTCTCGTGCTCTCCTTTTTATTTTTTATGTTACGTTTCCACAACACCATCATTATGTATTATTTGTAAACCTGTTTGTTGTTGGTGTCCCTTGTTAATTTTGACAGTGTATTTTTGAAATGTACCTGCCTACTCACCCAAAATAAATTAATTTGCTATTTGTAGAAAAACACATAGGCAAGTATTTTCTGAAACCAAAAACAAAATTTATTTTACATCATAATAACAAAATAAACATAAAGGCAACGCTGGATAAATTGCTAGAATTTGCGCAGCCTTTGGCCCCCAAGGCAGACATCAAAAAATTGGTAGCCTGAGAAGTCCAATCTGGTCCAGGAATCCCAGAGAACAGGCGCAGCAGCAGATGATATATGTACCCAGGCTGTGGTACTACAACAGGCTGTGTGTTCTGTGAGACCAGACTGAAGGCAGGGGATCACTTCTTTGTCTTCCGTGCAGCCTTCCCTGCAGCCTTCCCTGGAGGCTGTGGATCTGGAGGTGGCATTGTGGCAGGAGGAGGAGGAGGAGGATGAGGGAGAGAACACAGGTGTTCGTCTTCACAAATTTCCCCACTCAACCCCTTGTGGATTGTAGAAAAAATGAGTTTCTCACATTTTCGCCATTGGCCCTCCTCCATTTGTTGTAAATTTGAGGCTATGTAGATGCCATAGGCCTCTATAGCATCGAGGGGGGATTTCAGGGCCTCATTAGCCTTCTTGATGAGGGCCAGTGCTGCCTCCTCTGTTTTTGTGCCCTTCCTGGGTCTTTTGTAGTGAAGGATGAGGGGGGGCACCTGGGATTGTGTGTTACTGGGCCCTGCCACCTCCTGACTGACAGTTCCCCATGCCTCCTCCTGTGTGCCACTAGCCAGAGCCTCGTCCTGGCTGAGGTCATCCTGTGTATGAAAAAGGGACATAGTTTTAGTTTTTTGTTCATCAAACACACACAATTTTCAGCTCATGACTGTTGCAAATTTAATGTTAATAAATAGAAAAGACTATCATTGTAAGCCCAGCATTTTTCCTTCTTGTCCTAATCTTTTTTGGCCACTTCTGTCTATTGATATGTGAAACACTTTTTGTTACTTCATTCATTTATTAGCAATAATAACATCTACTTACCAACAATCGTTTTTTTTCACAGAAAAATTATGTATAAAAAACCTATACCTGACTCCATCTGGGCTCCTCAATCTCTCCCTGTATGGAAGGCCCAGGTTGGTCCACAGATGCCTCAGCTTGGGTTGAGGGAAGGCTGGATGGAAGGCTGGTTGGAAGGCTGGAGGGAAGGGGTGCCGGAAGAGTGGAAAGGGATTCCCTGCCCTCAATCTGGTCATCTATAAACCGCATCCTGCTGTAGTACCACAGACTGGGTACATACACCTTATCTGCTGCTGCTCCGGACCTCAGGGACTTCTGGACCTTCTGGTACTCCTTCTTTTAGGTGCTTCTCAAGCTACCAATTTTTCCTTCAACAAACTTGATGTCTGCATTGGGGGCCCGGGTCTTTACAAATGCAAGCAATTTCTCCAGCGTTGTCCTCCTAGCTGGTTTATTGTGATACAAGGGGTCACCTCCCATAGATTTCTCATATCCCGGTATTTATCTATGAATTCCCCAAGGAATTCTGGGTCCTTAAATGGCAGCATTATGTCTGCAAGACCAAACAAAATACAAAAATAAACATCTCAGGATAATCTTTCAACACAATATAGGCATCAATCTAGATTCAGTATAGGCCGCACATGTCTCCAAAATTAAAATCTTACCTTCGTAATAACGTTCGTCGTTGTTCGTCGCGTCCGTTCCTCCTTCCTCTGCACACAGAACGTAGTTACGACACACACGTGTTTGAAGCTTTATATACACTGCGCATGCGTGAATCTCTGCCTGCGTCGCCTGCCCCCGACGTTCTTTCTAGAATATTCGCCGCCCAGTCTCTTTCGTTGCAGTGGGAGGACATGGCGGAGACACAGCAGGTGCATAATTCCAGTAACGAGGAGGAGGAAAGCCCGGAGCCTGAAACGTCATGATCGAGGAGGAGATTTATGGCCTCAAATATGTCCTTTGTGGAGATGTTGGAGATGGTGGACATCTTGAGGGGCAACGACTATGACGGGAATTATGGTCCGTAACCCAACCCAAATATGAGAAAGGCCAAGATCATGAATAAAGTTGTGAAGAGTCTGTACAGTAATTTTGGGGTATGACGATCCAAGGATCAACTGAGGAAACGATGGTCGGACCTCAAATTAAGGGAGCAGGATCAGTACAGAAAGATCAAGAAAGTTCTTCGAAAAAGTAAGTATATGTCGTGTGTACCTATTATTATTAATATTGCATGCTGCGCCATGTGTTTTTCCTTGTACACTGCAAAATGGCTACTTTCATGGTCATACGCACAGTAATAGTTCATTGGAAACCTTGTTCGTTTTCCAAAATACGATGTTTTCACAGATAAATGATTAAATACATTTGTCGCTTCAAATTTTTAAGTTAATCCAAAAGAGTTTTTAGGACATTGTTGTCTAGATGTGTTTGAACCTAGAAGGAATATCAATCTTTATTCAGTGTAATGTATGTAGAGGACACTCAGCAGCTGTTTACACATCTGGACTCCAACAAACTTTTTAGGGTGTCAAACACAGGTACTCCAGTGGATACTTGGGGTGTCTCCAGGTGGGAAACTTCTCCAAAAAAGGTAAGTATTCCACCTTGAGTAATTAAGGGAATAAATCATGTGTTCAGCTTGGAATTCTGCCCAAACAGACAATTGTCCCCCACTTCCAAGCAATGTTTATCATTCATATTTGTTGGCTCAAATATCTGTGTGCTAAGTATACCTTTTGTTTTATTCTCATAGGGGAACAAAGAATCGGGAAATATCATGTCACCAGGGACTGCCCATCTCCTGAAGAAGGGGAAAAGAGGTCACCACAAGATGAGGATGTGGAGGAAGGAGAAGTGGTCGAGATTGAGACCACAACAGGTGAGTGTCTGACACCCCAGATTCAGGTAATAAGACATGTATGCCTGCATATTTATAATAGATGGTGTGTTTGTTTGATTTTTAGGTGATGGACAGGCTGTGGAAGAACAATCAGATCATTTCACCAGTGACAGTGCCCAAAGGCTAATCGAATACATAATTTGGTGTAGTCAGGATTTAGAGATTATTCGCAAAAAAACTATGGATATTGAAGTTAAACTTAAAAACATGATTGATTTCCTTGGAAGAATATAATTTTCACAAAAATTGCCACCATTTTGTTTATGTTTTTTAAAATTGTACAACAATTTAAAAAGCCTACCTTTGAAGATGCACACAGTATGTCAACATGTGCTATCTGCCATCAGGGGATATCAATGTACGCGTTTTGTGCCTGCAACCCCTTCCTCAAAACTCAAGTCGGTGAGAGGAAGGGGTTGGACCCCCAAAACACATCCATTGATCCCCCATGATGGGAGATAGCACATGTTGACATTAGGCATGGGATTAGGATGTAAATCCCCAGTTTGACTCACAATTTGTGTGCATCTTCCAAATTAGGCTTTTACAGGGGTGACTTCACCCCATCTGATGAAGGCAAGATCCACACATTTTGGACAATATAATGTGTGATCTTGCCTAAAAGTTTTTTCTACGTTGAACTTTGTTATGTTCCAGAGTTGTGTATGTTGTGTTTGGAAACATGGCTGTTTATGTAACGTAACCACAAATTTTTTGGGTGAAAATGCAAAACTTGTTATTTTTGTAAAAAAAAAAAAAAAACATGTGAATGTGTATGGAGTAAAAAAAGTATTTTTTACTCAACAATGTGTGGCTTCTTTTTTCAATGATCAATACCAGTTTCTTGTGTTGAAATTGGTGTTTACAGTGACAATGGGTGTTTAGATAATAATGTACAAACCACTTGGCACTACAAGTGCACTAGGAGACACAAAAAAGAAACACAAGCAGGAAATTCAAAGCAAGATTTTAAAAGATAAATAAATGTAAAATTTATTCCAAAAGTGCTGGCAAAGCAATGGCCCCCCTCTCCGAAAAAATATTCAGAATAATTTTGGCACACTTCACGGGCGCTTTGGGGGGGCAAGCCAGGACGGGCCACTTCCAGAGACGTCAGGGATTGCAGTCCAGCGTCAGGCCCAAGTGTAACCACATAATTGGGGTTGGTCCTTTTTAAAAAGTTGTGCAAGATGCAACACGATACCACAATGGTGTTAAGTTTGTATTCCGCCATATTAATGGCCGTTTGAAACAGGCGGAACCGGCTGGCCAGAATCCCAAACGCGTTCTCCACGACTCCTCTGGCTCTGGCCAGCCGGTAAATAAATATCCTCTTCTCCGGGGTGAGGGTCCTCTGGGGGAATGGTCTCATCAGATGGTTTCCCAAACCAAAAGCCTCATCTGCGACGAACATAAATGGGAGTCCTTCGACATTCTCCTCCGGAGGTGGCAATCCCAAGCCACCACTCTCGAGACGTCGGTAGAACTGGGTCTGGGAAAAGACTCCTCCGTCCGGCCATTCCTCCCCACGTCCACATATATAAACTCATATGTCGCCGACACCACCGCCATCAACACGATACTATGAAACCCCTTATAGCTAAAATAGTATGACCCCGAATGGGGTGGTGGGACGATGTGGACGTGCTTCTCATCGATTGCCCCTCCGCAGTTAGGAAAATCCCACCGCTGGGCAAACTGGGAGGCCACAGTCTGCCATTCCTGTGGTGTGGAAGGAAACTGTGGAGTCAAACAAGAAAAATATAATTATTACATTTGATAATAAACATTACAAGCAGATTATACACAAACATTGTTGGCAAACATCAGTATAACATTTCTTGTAGTATTTAAAGGCTAAAATATAAGGTCCACTTATCAGATTCCTCCCCCCACTGGACAGGTAAGAAGAAGTGGCCTAAAAAAAAAAATGGAAGCACATTTTTTGATTCTGCAATTACCTATCACAATAATAATAGGAGAAGAAAAATTAAAACAGTACCATTTGAAAGTATTGAGGCAGGCGCTTGCACTACATGCTTTGAAAAATCCATCCATAAATCTAACCACTAAAGAGGTAGGTATAGTGTGTATTGGGTTTGGCAAAGTCAGCAGATAGAGGATTGTATCAGCTGACTGAGCAGTTGGGGGAGGGGGGGGGTTCCCAAAGATTTGGGGCACCACAAAACAAAGCCTCAGGCACTCTGCATGAATTTAAGGACAACTATAACATTTGTACACATTTTAGGGGGTGTTTAGGGTAAAGCATTACAATGGAGATGACAAAATACATTGTTAAGTGACTAGACGATAGGTATATATGGGCCCCAGATAACATGCTGGGGGGGTTAGTGAAGGCAAATATGCATGAAGTACAAAAAAGGAACATACAAAAATCCAACATGCATGAGGACAAAATGGCACAGCATATTACATCATATTACAGCATATTACAGCATATTGAAGTCCTGGTAATTAGGGAACGAGGAAAGAAATACAATACATTAGCAAACAGTAAATACATAGAATGTGATTTTAAAGGATACAACTTACCCTCATATAGTCCTTCTGCAGGACCTGAATGATGGCAGAACAGGTCTCTGGAATAATGATCCCCAGAGCCTGGGGGGAGATGCCTGTCGAGAACTTGAGGTCCTGAAGGCTTTTTCCTGTCGCCAAGTACCTCAACGTGGCAACTAACCTCTGCTCCGCAGTGATGGCTTGCCTCTTGCAGGTATCCTGCCTGCTAATATAAGGGGACAGCAAAGCCAACAGACGGTGAAAAACGGGGTCCGTCATCCTGAGATAATTCCTGAAATCATCAGGATTATTCTCACGGATCTCACGAAGCAGAGGCATGTGCGACAATTGGTTACGCTGGAGCAACCAATTCTTGGTCCATGAACTCCTCCTCGCCCTGTTCATTGACTGGGCTTGTGTCAAAGTAAGAACCCCAACACCAAGCCCCCGCACAGCACGAACTCTACGACGAGTACGTACACGCAAAATCGCTTCTAAACGGTCGGCTGGTCAGAGCGGACTAAAGAAAGCACTGATAAACAGCAAGGCCTGAAAGAACGAAATGCAAATCAAGCAACGAGCGGACAATAAGCACTGAAAATCAAAGCGTACTATATATAAATATATAGGCCGCAAAGACAAACAAATGCGAACTGACTACACGCACTGATAAGCAGATACGCACCGACAAACACAAACTGTAGAGCAGGAACGATCTGAAGCACAAGTCTGAAAAGCGCGAAACGTCAAAAAAAAAACTTCTACTAACACGCGATAAACACAAGATCAGCAGAAGGAGCCCAAAGGGTGCCGGACGTGGTGCTGAACTTTCCTTTTACAATCTCGTCGTATGTGGTGGACGTCACTGCGTTCTTTGCTGTCGGAATTTGGTGTGATCGTGTGTAGGCAACACAGCTTGAGCGTAATTCCGTCGGAAAAACCGTCAGAGTTTTTTCCGATGAGAATTCCGATCGTGTGTACGCGGCATAAAAGTTTGGATTTGCCCCCTCTTTTCCTTCTTGGTGACAATGGTCACCAGTACAAATAGAGGGGCAAATCTCCTCAATAGAGACACAAGCAGCAATACAAACTTGACAGAGGACCTACAGTAACTCTTCCCATTCTGTCCAAAACTACAAACACAAGTTTTGGAAGAAAATAAAAAATCCAGGATGGCCTCACACCGCTAAAGGTATCTTTATTTAAACGATTAAAATCCAAAAACAGTCAAATCTTGTGCATAGAAGACAGGGAAAACCAGCTAACGTGTTTCACATCATGGATAGATGCTTAGTCATAGCTAAATGGACAAGATCTGATCGTGTGTATATATAGAGGAGGATAAAAAATGAACAACCAATCAAATGTGAAGTTGTGATAGAAAGAACCTCCCCACACGATCAGACCTTGTTAGTGCCTAAAATCAAAAACACCAGGAGGGGGAGGCAAAAAGCAAAAAACACAAACTAACATATACTGAAAGCAATACATTTAAATTCAAACCAAAGTCAAGTTAAAGGGGTGTTTCAGCTAAAAAAAAACTTTTTTAAAAGTCAGCAGCTAAAAAAAAAGTAGCTGCTGACTTTTAATAAGTACACTTACCCTCCCAGGGCGCCCGCGATGTCGGTCGTGGAGGCCAAGATGTCCCTCGGCACTCCTGTCCCAGCGCCGCCATCCTCAGTAAGGGAAACAGGCAGTGAAGACTACCTGAATGGGGCGCGCAGTTCCCATAACACAGCGTGCCCCATTACCCAGAAGGCAATGCGGCGATGCCGCGGAGGACAGAAGAACGAAGATCACCACTGCATAGGAAGGAGGCAGATTAGGAAGACTGCCTAGCAACAGGGATTTCGGATCAGGTAAAAAAAATTTTTTTTTTTTTTTTCAGAATATTAATGCTTTTTTTTTTTTTTAGGGTGTCCCCCCACTTTAATCATCATAAAAAATCTGCAAGACATTTTGATATCAATTATTATACAAAAAATTCGGATTAGGAGGAGGACATGCAAGGAACATAAAAAAACAGCATTTTAGCTTGCACATGATTAGATGATAAAATCAGCAGCGCTTCCCCTCATTTCAGATCTACAGATTTACAGCGACTACACTTCCAAGTGCACTTTCAGTGCAATTTCAAATGCACTTTGCACTTGTAGTTTGCACTTGTAGTCCAAAGTGGATTTGCCTTTTGTAAATAACCCCCACAGAAAGCAACAAAAAAAAAAAAGAGGATTACTGGCTGGTCCCTACTATATCCAAAACTAAAAAACAGGTTTTGGCTACAGTTGCACTTTAAGCCCCATATCAAAAACCTACTGACCACAGCTGGAGGGAGCCTACCTTGGCCCTGGCTGGTTTCACCAAGGAGCGGAGTCCAAGGATCGGGTGGTCTTCTCCAGAGCTCCTGATGGTAGAGATGGGTTGGCTGCTTCCCGCTCCGAGGTTGCAATCCTAGTTACTACCAGCTGAGGCAAGGTGCGCAAAAGGCTTTGGTGGGGTACCAGTCACTGGTCTGATAAGCAGTAGAATTGTACCTCACACAGGCTACAAGGGACATAGCAGCTTACAAGGTCCTAGGGGACTGGAGACTATACCGCCTACAGGATTTCCAGGAATGGGTTACAGCTCATTGTACAGGATTTGTAGGGACAAGTAAGTAGAGTGCACAGAGAAACTTGCAAAGATAGGGTACTGCTCAGTATGCAGGATTTCCAGGGACAGGGAAGCTGCATGCACAGTGAGACTCGCTGAGACAAGGAAATACAGGGCACAGCGATACATGGACAAACACTGCTCAGGCAAAGATGGCTTATCTGGGTACAGCTTAAAGGGGTTGTAAACACTCGCCATTTTTCACCTTAATGCATTCTATGCATTAAGGTGAAAAACCTTCTTAACTGCAGCAGTGCCCCCGAGCCCCCCTTATACTTACCTGAGACCCAAAATTTGCACGACAGGAATGAGCACACCAGCTCCGGCCAGTGTCTTGTGTCCTGATTGGATAGATTGATAGCAGCACATCCATTGGCTGCCACTGCTGTCAATAAAATTTGCCGGGGTGCGGGGCCAAGTCCTAGATTCAGTGTCTATAGACGCCGAATGCTGGACTTGGGAGCGCACCCACAAGGTAACCCCCCGAGAGAGAGCTTCTCCTAGGGGGTTATACAATGCGGGGAGGAGACGTGAGAGCTGACGGGGGACCCCAGAAGAGAAGGTTTGGGGCCACTCTGTGCAAAACGAACTGCACAGTGGAGGTAAGTATGACATGTTTTTTATTTAAAAAAAACAAAGCCTTAGAATCACTTTAAGATATCCAGACTGACAAAGAAAATTCCTATATCAGACAACAGGTGGAATTTGGCATTGCCATAGACTGACAAACCACTGCAATAGTCAGGTGAGAATAGACCATGAGTCAATGGGACTACAAGAAACAGTTCAGCTTCTGAGCCATAGTCTGTAGCACTACCTGGTGTTACTACAAGCTGATCTGTGACACCACACCACCTTAAGTAAATGGATGTTCTTGCAATGATCCACCTCTATCTTAAAGCGGGAGTAAACCCGCTGAAACTTTTTTTTTTTTTAACACACCTGTAAGGGAAAATGCATAATGAGCTAGTATGCATCATTATGAAATACTTACCTTAGAACGAGGCGTCGGTGACTCACCTGGTCCACGCCGAGGCAGCTGACATGTTGCCTCCGTTTGTCTTCCGGGTATCGCGACTCCAGCGCTGTGAGTGGCTGGAGCCGCGATGTCGTCACTCCTGCGCATGCGCACGGGAGACTTCTTCCCAGCAGAGTTCGCATTCTGCCGGCCCTCAACTGAGTATAAAAAAGACGAGAGGCGCCATAGCAATATGGTTACATTTAATAATGGTACAACATTTAGCAACTTACGTGGTTGATGATTAAAACAGGCACATATAAGTATGTAGGCATCTGGGGTAAAGCTGTCCACATAGACCAATCTACATCAACGTCATCCCTTCCACGCTGTGCTCCACCAGCGCTTCAAGCCTCGCTTTCAGATCGCTTTACTGCAGGGTAGTCTTCCCGGTCACGATTGCAGACTGGCATCGGTGAGAGCCGGCAGTGCGGAGGAGCATTTATGTGGACAGCTGTACCTCGGATGCCTGCATGCTTAGATGTGTCTGTTTTAATCATCAACCATGTGAGTTGCTAAATGTTGTACCTCCATTAAATGTAACACTATTGCTACACTTAGAGGTATCTCTCTTATCTTTAATACTCTGCAGCTCCTTCTGGATTTTGCTTCTAATCCCCTATATGGAGGCTTCCATTTGTGGATGGACATTTTATGGTTATACAACCTATCGCATTGCTATAATTTTTTTATATGGGCTATAAACTGAAAGACCCATGAATAAATGGTTGTGGAACGAATCATCTGAGTTTTTCCATTATTCCTTATGGGGAAATTTGCTTTGATATATGAGTGCTTTGGATTAAAAGCATGTTTCCAGAACAAATTATGCTCGCGATCTAAGGTATAAATCAACACACCCTACCACCTGACCACACCCCAGACCCCTTACACATTGAGGCATCTACTTGCTGTGAGTCCTTCCGGTAGTTTTAGTGCAGGAGGGACAGGAGCAGCATCTATCCCCGCTCTCGACAGCCTGTCAAAGTCTAAAGCAGGCTGCAGCTGGATGGGGCACTTGTCACTGAACCCATAGAGTCCAAAACATAGGTACCACAGCTATGGAATACACCCACTGTTGTTCACTGTCAGTTAAAAGTAAAAGGGCTCTGATGGGAAACTAGTCTTTTGGTTTTCTGATCATGCTCCGCCTACCCCACTACAAAACTCCTCAGCCATGCACCTGTTTGTGCGAAGGGTGCAATGTTGGCAGAGTGGCTTATAAAAGCTCCTTATGTTTTCCCCTTGTTATGACCAGATCAAAATAGTGTTCTCCTATATACAGTGAATCTTCAAAAATAAACTCTTTGCCTTACTCCGATTAAAGTTTAAAATTCACATTCAGCAAGATCTTCCTATATCCTGTGAATAGTACATACCAGTGCTCCTCCTGTTATAAATGGTGCACATCCCTCTCATTACACATACGGCTCCTGTGGTTGCAGGAAATAAATTGGCTGGCTGGCTTTAAGCACCATGTTCTCTCTGCTGATCTAATGGTTAACTTTTCCATAGGTACAGCACGCTTCAGCTCTGTGTGAAAACTTCACCTTCACTGTGATGTCACCAAGCAACAAAATCCTCCCAGCGCGTTTCAATCACCCAGACTTTAGAGGATTGCTGTGTTGTTTTACTTATATAGAAGAGCACTAAGTATATTTTATATGTTAAATAATGTTTACTTAGCCCTATTTTTTGTAATTGGCAAGACCCATGCTTCTTTTTGAACATTGTGCTATGCAGGCTTATGGTAATTGTGTCAGAATCAGACCTGCTCAGCTATGCAAAACTACTCTGATAACTTTCCACACATCTGCTGACATGTAGAGTGAAAAGTGAGAGAATCCAAAGTGCAAGTCTACATGTCATTTTGCATAATATCACATTTATATATCAGCGCATGTACGAAGGAGTAATATGACGTTCCTCACAATTTTGTGGCTCAGCATATAAATCTTTAAAAGGCCACTATTATGAAAAATACATCTGACAGAAGAGGAAGCTGAGTGAGAAAAAAATACAACATCAGCTAGCCCAATATAGACACTATATTACCAAAAGTATTGGGACACCTGCCTTTACACGCACATTAATGGCATCTCAGTCTTAGTCTGTAGGGTTCAATACTGAGTTGGCCCACCCTTTGCAGGTATAACAGCTTAAACTATTCTGAGAAGGCTGTCCACAAGGTTTAGGCATGTGTCTTTGGGAATGTTTGACCATTCTTCTAGAAGCGCATTTGTGAGGTCAGGCACTGATGTGGATGAGAAGGCCTGGCTCGCAGTCTCCGCTCTAATTCGTCCCAAAAGTTTTTTATTGGGTTGAGGTCAGGACTCTGTGCCGGCCAGTCAAGTTCCTCCACCCCAAACTCGTTCATCCATGTCTTTATGGACTTTGCTTTGTGCACTGGTCCAAATAATTTGTTAGAGAAGGGATTATGGTTTGGGGTTGTTTTTCAGGGGTTGGGCTTGGCCCCTTAGTTCCAGTGATGGGAATTCTTAAGGTGTCAGCATGCCAAGACATTTTGGACAATTTCATGCTCCCAACTTTGTGGGAAAAGTTTGGGGATGGCCCCTTCCTGTTCCAACATGACTGCACACCAGTGCACAAAGCAAAGTCCATAAAGCTGAGGATGAGGGAGTTTGGGGTGGAGGAACTTGACTGGCCTGCCTGTCCTGACCTCAACCCGATAGAAAAGCTTTGGGATGAACTAGAGCGGAGACTGCTTGCCAGGCCTTCTCACGTGACCGCCCTGACAGCTAATCATGATGGTCACATGTTCTTAAGCCACCTCCCGGCATCCCCCGGGCCGGAAGGCGCCAGTGCTAAGAGGTTAAAAAAGAAAGTGTCCATCATAGATCCAAATGCTTCACAGACATTACAGTTAGCACATTTTTGGCACCTCAATCAACGTGTTTCACAATCCACTTCTTCAGGATAGACATTAACAACAATGTCCGTGTAAATGATGGTTAATTCTATATCAGAAGCCACAATGTTCACCAATTACAAACAACTATACCACAGTGTCACAGCATCTTAGAGATATCATTGGATGCATCATGAGCCAGAAAGAACCAAGAGGAGGGTTACATGGGATCATGCGCTCAAATGTATATAGTGAAGATAACCTATCCTATAATCTAAGAATATAATTCCCCAACCTGGGAACTGTGCATTCCCAAAAATGTGCTTACTCCCAACATGCCAACTACTTGCAAATATGATCTATCACACAGATACTGTATTCCTCATTTAATATACTGAATGAAAAAAATGTACTTTACTTTATTGTACGTAAAGCTCTATGATGGGCTCTTTCTTTAAAAAAAAAAAACATATATAGTGTGATGGTCACATTATTTTTATGTGTAATAATTTTAAAATTATTGTTAAAAATTCAAATATTATTTTACATGTGGATGTTACCTATGTTTGGTACATTTAGGCTCCATTTACACCAGGGGTGTCCAACATTTTTTCAAAGAGGGTCAGATTTGATGAAGTGAACATGCGTGAGATCCGACCATTTTGCCTGACATCTTTGAACCATTAAAATTCAGTCTGATACCCCGTACACACGGTCAAAAATTCCGACCACAAAATCCGTCTGATTTTTTCCGACGAATTTTGTCCGACACTGGTGTTGCATACACACGGTCGGACAAAGTTGTCTGAAAATCCGATCATCCTGAACGTGGTGACGTTCGTTGCGTACGACGGGACTATGTGGAGGCTAGTAGCCAATAGCTTTGGTCTTGTAATGTGATCTGAGCATGTGTGGCACTTTGTCCGTCGGAATTCGCTACACACGATCGGAAAAAGTCCGATCGGATTTTGTTGTCGGAAAATTTGAGAGCAGGAGATAAAACTTTGTCCGTCGGAAAATCCGACGGAAAAAGTCCGATGGAGCCTACACACGATAGGACATTTTCCGTCGGAAAATCCGACCGTGTGTATGGGGCATAAGTGTGTTCGTCCGAGCACTAATACACTGCCCAACAAGAATTCTCTTGCCTTTGTGGCTGTGTGTGGTGAAGAGATAAGCTTGGGTGTGTTATTTGGATATCGAACATTTGCCGTCGAAAAATACGATCGCGTGTACGGCCCATAAGAGTTTCCAGCTATTCCTTTCTGTAAAGAAAAGTCTGTGTGTTGCAACAGGTGTTAAAAAAAAATCTAATTCTTGTTCACTGCTGGCAAGAGCTATGGTTACGGATGGCAAAGGTGCAGGACTATATAGATTTGTATTAGCAATTGTGCAACTCTGAAGCAATGAAACAAATATGTAGCAATGCAACTAAAGTAAACATACAGAATAGTTTCAACATTTGCTTCATTTGAATAAATTGTTACAGAAATAATGCTGTGAAGTTTTGGAGAGGTATTGCATTTGGACCGAAAAGAGTACAGAGAAGTTTTGTTAATTGAAACATTTTCCATCTGGACTTAAGTTGCCAGTGAATTCCCTCTGGGTTCCATTTCAGGTCTCCTCCTTTTCCATCTGTTTATTAATGATTTAGAATTGTGATGTCAAAGTATGAGATTTTGCAGCATACATAATGTTATATAAGGCACTTAGCTCCATTCAGGTACTTTCTCTGCTGAGACATTTGTACAAATTTGTGATCACAATTAGCTGTTCCAGATGATTGTTGAAGTAGAAAAGCTAATGTTTAGCTATAAAACCAGGACTGTGATTGATTCAATTTATAACTCCTGGCAAAATCTTGACAGAGGAAAATCTGAAAACAATTGTGGATATCTGTCTGTATCAGTAATTAAGGGTCAGTAATTAAGGGTCATAACTGTGTGATTACAAGGGTTTATTTTGACAATATTGCCCTTTTATAGTGTAATTGGTGTTCAGTTAAAAATAAATAGATTTACTGTGGGTTAAAAAGTGCATGTTGTATTTTTTTTGTTTTTTATTTAAATGTTCTGGCTCAAACTAAATAAAGGCATTTTTTCTCCATTATGTGTATTTTTTAGCAATAAAAAATAACAAACAAAATAAACAAAAATAAAAAAAGGAATAAAAATTGAAGAAAAATACATTTAAACAATAAAGCTTAAAGTGTATTTATGTTCAAAATTCTAAATCATATATAGTTAAATATTTATTCCTACATTATATTTAAATTATTGAAAATGTACTTTTTGAAAAATCCCACAAATTTACTTTTGTGAATTTTGTGACATGTATTACCTATGCCCTGGAAATATGTAACGTTGTCTCACACATTTCACAGAGTTTGCCTTCTGGGCTACAGAGGTGCTGAGAGGAGAAGCTTCAGGAGGCATAGTCATTACAGGAATCACTGCTTTCAGCCAGTCAGGTATCATGGGGTCAGGGGCGGACTGACAACTCATGGGGCCCCCGGGCAATAGGAGATTATGGGGCCCCCAGGCAATCAGAGATTATGGGGCCACACAGTATACACATACACAGTATACAATCACACAGTATACACATACATGTACACACAGTATACCCAGACATATTTCTATTGGCTGAGAAGGTACTGGAGAGGTGGGGCAGCTATAATCTCGTGATTTTTAGACCAAAATGATGTCGATAAGGCATATTTCAGAAACAGATGTAAAAAAAACACAGATTTTTACATACTGTCCCTGGTTTTACTGAGGCTGGCAACCCTGATGGGGCACCCGGGCAGTGCCTGAGTGGCCGAATGGTCAGTCTGCCCCTGCTTGGGGTATATAGTTCTTACAATTCAAAAGTAAACCAAAGGAATGAATACAGAAGAAGCTGCAAAGCAGCAATATTTTTTTTTTTTTTAGATCCCAGTGCCTGTGGTGCTCACAGTGCAGGGCTAATATGAACCAGTCCCCTCTTCCTAAACCCCATCTTCTTTGGGTGAATTGGAGGGCAGGCTTATTGGATTGCTCATATAGAGCACTGTCCAGTTTCAATGGCCCTGACAAATGTTAATAAACTTGTAATTAAACAAACAAATTTAAACTAACAGATGTCTTATGCCCCGTACACACGGTCGGAAATTCTGACCACAAAATCCGTTGGACTTTTTCCGACGGATTTTGTCCGACACTGGTGTTGCATACACACGGTTGGACAAAGTTGTCAGAAAAACTGATCATTCTGAACGTGGTGACGTTCGTTGCGTACAACGGAACTACGTAGAGGCTATTAGCCAATAGGTTTGGTCTCCTAATGTGATCTGAGCATGCGTGGCACTTTGTCCGTCGGAATTCTCTACACACGATCGGAAAAAGTCTGATCGGATTTTGTTGTCGGAAAATTTGAGGGCAGGATCTCAAAAATTCTGATGGAGCCCACACACGGTCGGATTTTCTGACAACATGGTCCGATAGGACATTTTCCGACGGAATTTCCGACCGTGTGTACGGGGCATTAGACATGTATAATTTGTTTGTATAAAATAGTAACTTTATAGACAAACAAAACCAGTCACTAATTATGTTAGCTTTAACTTGCTAATTTATAATTTAAATGAGGCAAGAGAAATAAAAAAGTAAAAACAAGTACGTTATAAAAAAATGATTATAATATAGTACTTTAGTAAATACAGTGCCTTGAAAAAGTATTCATACCTCTTGAAATTTTCCATATTTTGTCATGTTACAACCAAAAACATCAAAATGTATTTTATTGGGATTTTATGTGATAGACCAACATAAAGTAGTGAAGTGGTTGTGAAGTGGAAGGAACATGATAAATTGTTTTAAGGATGTTTTAGAAAAAAATAACTGAAAACGGTGGCATGCATTTGTATTCAGCCCCCTTTACTCTGATACCCCTAACAAAAATCCAGTGGAACCAATTGCCTTCAGAAGTCTCCTAATTAGTAAATAGAGTCCACCTATGTGTAATTTAATCTCAGTATAAATACAGCTGTTCTGTGAAGCCCTCAGTGGTTTGTTAGATAACCTTAGTGAACAAACAGCATCATGAAGGCCAATGAACACATCAAACAGGTCAGGGATGAAGTTGTGGGGAAGTTTATAGCAGGGTTAGGTTAAAAAAAAATATCCCAAGCTTTGAACATCTCACAGAGCACTGTTCAATCCATCATCCAAAAATGGAAAGAATATGGCACAACTGCAAAGCTACCAAGACATGGTCGTCCACCTGAACTGACAGGCCAGGTAAGGAGAGCATTAATCAGAGAAGCAGCCAAGAGGCACATGGTGACTCTAGAGGGGTTGCAGAAATCAACAGCTCAAGTGGCAGAATTTGTCCAAAGAACAACTATTAGTCATGCCCTCCACAAATCTGGCCTATATGGAAAAGTGGCAAGAAGAAAGCCATTGTTGAAAGAAAGCCATAAGAAGTCCCGTTTGCAGTTTACAGGAAGCCATGTGGGGGACACAGCAAACATGTGGAAGAAGGTGCTCTGAGGTCAGATGAGTCCAAATTGAACTTTTTGACACAAAAGCAAAACGCTATATGTGGTGGAAAACTAACACTGCACATCACCCTGAATACACCATCCCCGCCGTAAAACATGGTGGTGACAGCATAATGTTATGGGGATGCTTTTCTTCAGCAGGGACAGGGAAGCTGGTCAGAGTTGATGGGAAGATGAATGGACCCAAATACAGGGCAATCTTAGAAGAAAACCTCTTAGAGTCTGCAAAAGATTTGAGACTGAGGTGGAGGTTTACCTTCCAGCAGGACAATGACCGTAAACATACAGCCAGAGCTACAATGGAATGGTTTATATCAAAGCATATTCATGTGTTAAAATGGCCCAGTCAAAGTCCAGACCTAAATCCAATTGAGAAGCTGTGGCAAGACTTGAAAATTGCTATACACAGATGCTCTCCATCAAATCTGACAGAGCTTGAGCTTTTTTGTCACTCTCTAGATGTACAAAGCTGATAGAGACATCCCCAAAAAGACTTGCAGCTATAATTGCAGCGAAAGGTGGTTCTACAAAGTATTGACTTGGGGAAACCATTTATCATTTTCCTTCTGCTTCACAATTTTGTGCCACTTTGCGTTTTTTGATTGTAACTTGACAAAATGTGGAAATTTTCAAGGGCTATGAATACTTTTTCAAGACATTGTATAAGAAGGATGAAGAAGAAGAAAGAAAGAAAGAAAGAAAAGAAGAAGAAAGAAAGAAAGAAAGAAAGAAAGAAAGAAAGAAAAGAAAGAAAGAAAGAAAGAAAAAAGAAAGAAAGAAAAAAAAGAAGAAAGAGAAAGAAAGAGAAGAAAAAAAGAATGAAGAGAAAGAAAAAAGGATGAGGGAGGAAAGTAAGAAAAAATAGGAGGAGGGAGAAAAGGGGGCAGGGAGCAGCTGGTTGGTGGTTCACCCAATGCACCCATTCCAATCACAAGTGTTCATGTATGTGTGAAGGATGGTCACATCTAAGCAGGTTTTCTACTGAAAACTTTCACTGGCAATACTAAAATATATTTAGAAATGCGCTTGAAAGGATTTGCTTCAAATATAACTTGCAAATGTATCATGATGTTGACATGCATTAAGCACATCCAGCAGCTGTGTTCAAATGATTTGTTTTTGGAAAGGAGCCAAAACAATTAAGATTCATTTTAGATGTTTAAAATAGTCCTACAAACTGGAGTTTTCCAGAATGGACCATTTGTGATTACATTTTATTTAAATTTTTCTGAAGTAACGTAGTAGTTCTATATTCAGAGAGTAAAGGGAGAGTAAAGGGGATTTGCAGAATATTCAAATTTCAGATAGTGGACATATACAGTGGTGTGAAAAAGTGTTTGCCCCCTTCCTCATTTCCTGTTCCTTTGCATGTTTGTCACACTTAAGTGTTTCGGAACATCAAACCAATTTAAACAATAGTCAAGGACAACACAAGTAAACACAAAATGCAATTTGTAAATGAAGGTGTTTATTATTAAAGGTGAAAAAAAATCCAAACCATCATGGCCCTGTGTGAAAAAGTGATTGCCCCCTAAACCTAATAACTGGTTGGGCCACCCTTAGCAGCAACAACTGCAACCAAGCGTTTGCGATAACGTACAATGAGGCTTTTACAGCGTCCTGGAGGAATTTTGGCTCACTCATCTTTGCAGAATTGTCCTAATTCAGTTACATTAGAGGGTTTTCGAGCATGAACGGCCTTTTTAAGGTCATACCACAACATCTCAATAGGATTCAGGTCAGGACTTTGGCTAGGCCACTCCAAAGTCTTCATTTTGTTTTTCTTCAGCCATTCGGTGGTGGACTTGCTGGTGTGTTTAGGATCATTGTCCTGCTGCAGAACCCAAGTTCGTTTCAGCTTGAGTACACGAACAGATGGTCGGACATTCTCCTTCAGGATCTCTTGGTAGACAGCAGAATTCATAGTTCCTTTTATCACGGCAAGTCTTCCAGGTCCTGAAGCAGCAAAACAGCCCCAGACCATCACACTACCACCACCATATTTTACTGTTGGTATAATGTTCTTTTTCTGAAATGCAGTGTTCCTTCTACGCCAGATATACTTGGACACACACCTTCCAAAGAGTTCCACTTTTGTCTCATCGGTCCACAGAATGTTGTCCCAAAAGTATTGGGGATCATCAAGATGTGTTGTGGAGAAATTGAGACGAGCTTTGATGTTCTTTTTGCTCAGCAGTGGTTTTCTCCTTGGAACTCTGCCATGCAGGCCATTTTTGCCCAGTCTTTTCCTGATGGTGGAGGCATGAACGCTGACCTTAACTGAGGCAAGTGAGGCCTGCAGTTCCTTGGACGTTGTTGTGGGGTCTTTTGTGACCTCTTGAATGAGTCGTCGCTGCGCTCTTGGGGTAATTTTGGGCGGCCGGCCACTCCTGGGAAGGTTCACCACTGTTCCATGTCTTCGCCATTTGTGGATAATGGCTCTCACTGTGGTTCGCTGGATTCCCAAAGCTTTGGAAATGGCTTTATAACCCTTTCCAGACTGATAGATCTCAATTACTTTCTTTCTCAATTGTTCCTGAATTTCTTTGGGTCTCGGCATGATGTGTAGCTTTTAAGGATCTTCTGGTGGACCTTACTGTGTCAAGCAGCTCCTATTTAAGTGATGCCTTGATTGTGAACAGGTGTGGCAATAATCAGGCCTGGGTGTGGCTAGAGAAATTGAACTCAGGTGTGGACAACCACAGTTATAGTATGTTTTAACAAGGGGGGCAATCACTTTTTCACACAGGGCCATGATGGTTTGGATTTTTTTTCACCTTTAATAATAAACACCTTTATTTACAAATTGCATTTTGTGTTTACTTGTGTTGTCCTTGACTATTGTTTAAATTGGTTTGATGTTCCGAAACACTTAAGTGTGACAAACATGCAAAGGAACAGGAAATGAGGAAGGGGGCAAACACTTTTTCACACCACTGTAAGTAATCTAGCACACAAAGATTATCACCAAATGTATGGAACCTGTGTTTATTGATTGATGTGAAGATAATGTTCGGTTTATTAGAACGGCAGCTATAATTTTAGTAAAATGCTAAGGGGAGTCCCATTCCTCAATTGCATCAAAAAGCATGCATCGTAAGCAATTACAGTAAACACTACATTTTAACAGTTTTTTAGTAAAATGCTAAGGGGAGTCCCATTCCTCAATTGCATCAAAAAGCATAAATAGTGAATGCCAGCAACCTGTCTGACCTGGAGCAAATTAATTGAGTTAAACTAATGATCTTTACCTGTAAGAGAAGCTTAGTACATATTGGAAACAGAAGGCTATTACATGTTCATAATTCTAATTAAATCTCACTGCAGAATGGGCACCAAACAGACTAAGCTGGATTTTGGCATGAAACGATTGCTGAGTGGTCTTCAGCTGGTTCCTGTTTAACCTGCCCTATATCTGCATATCCAGGCACGACCTGGCTTTCCCTTGACCAATCTCTGGATTTCTGCCTGAATGCAGTGACCTTGGCTTGTACTCTGACTCTGCTCCTTTCTTGTACTCCTGTACTTCGCTGCCCAACCGTATACTGACCACAGCCTGTATCCTGACTCTGCCCCTGTTCCTGTACCTCACTGCCTGGCTGTTGATGATCTTTTGGCTTTTGCCCTAGTTATGCTCCTGCCTATTGATTGTCACTGTGTTCCAGTTCCTTCTTGGTGATCCAAGGTCACCCCTACCAGGGGTGTTGGACAAGACAGCTTAATCTCCACCAGTTACGTGACAATACTTGCTCCTTGATATATGAAGGAGAGTCTTGGCACTGTACTAAATGTTGACTGTTCTATAGAGGTTACTATATAAGTACTTTGTGTTGAGGGTGGTGTCAGACTAGTTGGCTTAGCAAACCAAAAAAGTGTTAACCCATGCAGACTACCCAATACAAGGAAACACACAAGAATGTTATGCATTAGTGTATAACACGTGAGCCTGCTCAGCGGGATACCTGCACTACTGATACAGAAAAAAAACACATCACCGTCATAAAACTCCATGCTGTTCATACCTTAAGGTTTCCTTACATGCAGCCATCAGCTCAAGCTCAGCTGAAGATGAACTTCAGCTACAGAAAAGCCCTCCTGGACCTGGCAACTGCATAGTGGCAGTGAAGAGGTCCTGTCGCCAATTTATATTTCCAACTTTCTGTTTTGCAGTATGTCTTGGTGTTCTAAAAGGAAGGTGGAATCAGTTTCATTACTTCTTGATACTAGAGAGTGAGACACCAAGCTGAGCAGAATGAAACCACACTTAAAACAGAACTTTGCAGGAACAGAGCTAGGAAACCGTGACTCTAACTAGAGATGAACACAAATGGATAGACACAAAATAGATGAGCACTGGAAAATAAGGTGAAAGAGCCCAAAGAGAATCCTAATAGTACACAATTCAACCGCCATAAAAAACAGCCAATGCGTATTGGAAAAATGTCCCGATCATTCATTTGTTTTTGTGGGTTCTTTCAGTCCAATGGTCAAATGATTACAATATATATATATATATATATATATATATATATATATATACACTGTATATACTCAGTATGTATATAAGGCTTGCCTCAAAAAATGTTAAGAAAAGCTTCTAAAAAAGTGAGCTTTTTAACTGCTTACCGACCAGCCAGCACAGTTTTACTGCAGCAGAATGGCACGTTATGTTACGTCGCTTCGCCTTTTGGCCATTAGGAGCCTGCAGCGTGTGCCCGCCCCCGATGTGAGTGCCTGGCAGGGGGCGATGACCACTGGGCTCCCACAATCGCTTGCGACAAAGCGAGAACCCGGGATCTGTGTGTGTGTAAACTTTCAGGGGAGAGGAGACAGTGTGTTCATACTATGTATGAACACCGATCTCTCTCTCATCCTAGACAGTGCTATCCCCCCACAGTTAGAAACACACATAGGGAACACAGTTAACCCCTTGCTCGCCCCCTAGTGTAAACCCCTTCCCTGCCAGTGACATTTACACAGTAATCAGTGCATTTTTATAGAACTAATCGCTGTATAATTGTCAATGGTGTCCGATGTGTCCGCCATAATGTCGCAGTCAAGATAACAATTGCAGTTCGCCACCATTACTAGTAAAAAAAATAATAATACAAAAAATGCCATAAATCTATCCCCTATTTTGTAGACACTATAACTTTTGCACAAACCAATCAATATACGCTAATTGCGATTTTTTTTTAACAAAAATATGTAGAAGAGTACACATTGGCCTAAACTGAGGAAAAAAATTTTTTTTTTGAAAAAATGTGTGGCATATTTATTATAGCAAAAAGTACAAGATTTTGTGTTTTTTTTTCCAAAATTGTCGCTCTCCTTTTGTTTATAGCTCAAAAAAAATAAAAACCGCAGAGGTGTTCAAATACCACCAAAAGAAAGCCTATTTGTGAGAAAAAAGGGACGGAAATTTTGTTTGGGTACAGCATTGCATGACTGTGCAATTGTCAGTTAAAGCGACGCAGTGCCGAATCGCAAAAAAAATGGCCTGGTCATTGAGCAGCCAAATCTTCCGGGGCTGAATCGGTTAAAATATGTCACTTGGAAAGGTGGAAAACTGCGCTTAGTATGGTGAAATTAAACCGAAAGAAAAAACATATAAAAGCTGCAACTTATTGTGGGATATACACAAAATAAACAGTAAAAAGAGAAGTTGCGCTAATGTGAATATTAGTCTCAGTGCATTTAGAGATGGGTATCTAGTACTCAATATGATCTTACAAATGGTATAATAACACTATATACCAAAATGATTGGAATGACTTAATCCCAATGTTGTTATCAAGGGGCTAAAACAGAGACCAGAACGCAATCCTTAAACAAAAAGTCCCATATTAAAGTCCATAAATGAAATTGGATCACAAGAAACGTATCCCATCCACGATAGCCAAAGTAAATGAAAGTGGCTACTTCCAAATTGCATGTAGAAGCAAATACTTATAATGTCCAAATAATATGCTTACCAGAGGATAAGCAAGCATGCGCAGTTGGCTTATACCCGGCCTGGGCCTTTTGATGAAAATTCCAGCAGCCTTGTAATTATTCAATCACCTCAGAAATTTTTACTCCATCAGATGATATTTCAGATAAACACCAGTGAATATGGCAGACTGTTATTTGTGACCCAACACCACACAGCGGGGCTTCTTACCAGATATACATCAAATATTGCATAATGGATCTCGGATAGGATTGCAGGTGATATATGCTAGTGATGAAAACGCTAACTGCTCCCAGTTCAAAACAACGATCGGTCCGTTTTCTCTTTACTGCAGCAACTCATATGTCCCCAAAAAGAGAAAAAAGGCAGACCATGGTGGAGTACTGTTAAACTGTTAGAAAGTACTCCACCATGGTCTGCCTTGGGTGGCCATGGGTGGCCTCGCACTCCGTTATATAAGACCTGTCAGAAGAAGAGACGCATCACACAGCGGGAGCCTCCCATTGCGCGAAGCGGCCCGACAAAGAAGAAGAGACGCCGTGGAGGAAGATGCCGGACGAGAACACCGGAGCAAGAAGAAGCGGATAGGAGGAAGAAGAAGATGGAGGAGGAAGATGAAGAAACGGAAGGATGAAGAAAGGAAGAAGGAAGAAGACCAGAAGAAAGAAGACTTTAATAAAGGAATTGTCAAAGACTGTCTCCTGTCATTTTTAACTCTTTTGTTACCTTTTTTGGTGAAATGGTAGGGGTACTTTTGTACCCCCTTACCATTTCATACAGGGGGAAAGGCCGGTATCTGGGGGTCCCCTTGTTAAAGGGGGCTTCCAGATTCAGATAAGCCCCCTGCCCGCAGACCCCCACAACCAACGGCCAGGGTTGTGGGGATGAGGCCCTTGTCCTCATCAACATGGGGACAAGGTGCTTTGGGGGGGACCCCAGAGCATCCTCCCAATGTTGAGGGCATGTGGCCTGGTATGGTTCAGGAGGGGGGGTCACTCTCTCGTCCCCCCTCTTTTCCTGCGGCCTGCCAGGTTGCGTGCTCGGATAAGGGTCTGATGTGGATTTTGAGGGGGACCCCCACGCCATTTTTTTTGGCGCGGGGTTCCCCTTAAAATCCATGCCAGACCTGAAGGGCCTGGTATGGATTTTGAGGGGGACCCCCACACCTTTTTTTTTTTTTTTTATTAAAGTCGCGCTGGAAGTCGTGTTGTAAGTCGCTCCAAGTCGTGTTGTAAGTAGCGCTGGAAGTCGTGTTGTAAGTCGCGCTGGAAGTCGTGTTGTAAGTCGCGCTGGAAGTTGTGTTGTAAAGTTGCCCCAAGTCGTGTTGCCCGTGTGTGAATGGACTGTTAATGATAATGGCGTGCGCTATTCGCGGTGCTCTGGTATATTATGTGTTGCGCTTATGTGTGCGCCCGTTCATTCGCTCAAGTAATAATTTATCTGGCGCACCAATTGTGGTATGAACAGGCGCAGCGCATTCATCTTGGTAAATCAGCCCCATAGTGTCTGCTGATTCTTTAGCCTGGATCTTTTGTACAGTTCTAACAGTATACTGGATTTTATTTTGTCTACCTCCTGTATCTGAGACCAACCCTCCATTCCCCTCTACCCCCTCTCTTTCTCACTCC
Source organism: Lithobates sylvaticus (assembly GCA_028564925.1). NCBI lineage: Eukaryota > Metazoa > Chordata > Amphibia > Anura > Ranidae > Lithobates > Lithobates sylvaticus. The sequence continues at coordinate 401,019,968 of CM053028.1, forward strand.
TCTTTCCTTCCCTTACTTTCCTATTCCTTTTGTTGTCTATTATGTCTCGTTTCAGAGATTGAGCTAACATTTTTTAGTATATGGACACACATTTTAAACTACCTAAACGATACATTCCTACACCATCTGCTTTGTAGCTTGCATATTCTCTTTTCAATAAAATAGTATTAAAAAAATAAATAAAAAATGGTTAAATAATTTAAAAAAAACAATAACATAAAAAAAAAAAACGAATAAACATCAGAGGTACTGCCCTTACACTTTCAGCATGTGATGCCTTAAAATATGTCAACTAACCCTCTGCTATATACCCATATACACTCACCGGCCACTTTATTAGGGATACCTGTTCAATTGCTTGGTCACACAAATTTCTAATCAGCCAATCACATGGCAGCAACTCAATGCATTTAGGCATATAGACGTGGTGAAGATGACTTGCTGACATTCAAACCAAGCATCAGAATGGGAAGGAAAGGGGATCAAGGTGACTTTGAACGTGGCATGGTTGTTGGTGCCAGACGGGCTGGTCTCATTATTTCAAAAACTGTTGATCTACTGGGATCTTCATAAACATTTATCTCTAGGGTTTACAGAGAATGGTCCAAAAAGGAGAAAATATCCAGTGAGCAGCAGTTGTGTGGACGGAAATGCCTTGTTGATGTCAGAGTGGGCAGACTGGTTCCTGACAATAGAAAAGCAACAGTAACTCTCGTTACAACCAAGGTATGCAGAATACCATCTCTGAATGCACAACACATCAAAGCTTGAAGCTGATGGGCTACAGCAGCAGAAGACTGCACCGGGTGTCACTCCTGTCAGCTAAGAACAGGAAACTGAGGCTAAAATTCACACAGGCTCACCAATATTGGACAATAGAAGATTGGAAAAACATTGCCTGGTCTGATGAGTCTCGATTTCAGCTGCGACATTTAGATGGTAGGGTCAGAATTTGGAGCAGTGGCAGCCCATCCATTAGGGGTGCAGGGGTGCCGCCCCCCTAATCCAATGCACCTGGCCCCTAATCTACATGCAGGGTGCCGGATGCATGGATTCCAATGGGTTTTTATTTTGAAGCACGTGTCCCCCCCTTCCGCTTTCTTTTCCTTCCCCTTCTTTCCCCTTCCTTTGCCACTTTTATTTCCTCTTACCCATATTTTTTCCCCCCTTTTTTCATTATTTTTCTTTTTTCATGCCCTTTCCCTTCCCTCATTCTCTTTTGCTTTCCTTTTCACTTTTCCATTCATTCTTTCTTGTGTAGCCTTCTTGGCATTTTTCTTTCTTTTTCCTGTCCCATTCATCCTTTTCTCCCACTCCACCTTCTTTCCCTTCCCTTTCCCATCTCCTTCCATTTTCTTCCCTTTCCTCTTCCTTCCTTGCTATTCCCCTTGATATCTATTCTGTTTCTTCTCCTTCTTGTGTTTCAGTCACTCTAGCTATCTCTATCCATTTGATGACACCATTTGACCATTTGGCTTATCATACTTTTTCATCTGTATGCATTGGAACCCACCCATTCCTCCCGGTTAAGGTGGGGTGGAGTTTTCTCCCAGGCCTTATATTGTCCTGCCGAGCCGGTACCCTCTGATTACAGTTTTCTGGGTGAGTGAGAGATACGCCTTTGTGAAACTTTATGATCTCTATATATATATATAGATAGATATATACACATATTTTTACATAATTCCATACTTTGGCGTCACATATCCGGATTATTCTAGCTCCCTGTGTGAAAAGCACTATTTGTTCAATGCTTTACAAATATTTTCATTTTATTGATAGATATTTATGATGACATGCTATTAATATATACTTATGTAAACATTTATGCATTAATGTCTATATACATTGTGTATTCAATTTTTATTTATGTAATTATATAATCTATACAGTACTAATTGATGTTTCATCTGTAGAATTCACACAACGCCAAATTGTGCTATCTTCAAGGCCCTGACGAATCGGCACTGTCCACAAAATGTGTTAGGCCACTTTTCTATCAATTGCTGGGGATTTGCACAACCTGAATTCAAACCTAATCGTACAAACTGTAATGTACCTTTTTCAACTGTTTTTATAGTAAATAAAACTGTCTATTTTGTAATAAGTTTATTATTGTATTTCATTTTTTTACACTCCTCAGAGGCAAAATTAGAGTCCCATCCAGTTCCATACATTTTTTGAAACATAGTTGCATATCTTCCCGTGATGGTGCCTCTGTAGAAGTATTAGTATTCACCCCACCCCTATATATAGTGATATCACAAGTAGCTCAAAGAAAGCCAATTCATCAGGAAGACGGGGGCCACCTATTTTACTCCTGGAAACCGCCCTCAACCACCCCCTTTATTTAAGGTGCTGCAGTCAAATATCAGTGTGAAAGTATGGCATCTGCTTGTCCAATTGCCATGAGGATACCAGCTTGCATACCTTATGTCCTGGGCTGGTAGTATACATGAAGGGGAGAGGCAGTACACATTTTTTACTGCAAAAAAAATAATAATAATTAACATTCCAAGTGATAATACCTCATGGAAACACAACACATTTGTGGAATTCACCCAATGCGCATATTTTTTATTTATTCTAAGTATTAATATATCATTGTCAAATTACACAGTGCTTTACATATATATTGCACATTCACATCAGTCCTGGCCCTTAAAGCAGTTCTGCACACATCCTAGCAACTTGCTCTCTATTGCTTCTATACCATGTTAAATCAGAGAATTGATGGTTCAATTCTGCATCTAGTAAGCCTACCTGTTATGCTGCCTTCATCTTTATTTTTCTCCCTGCGGCGGTGGGCGGGCTCTAAGCGGGGATCCGCGTCATTTCCTTTGTAATTCGCTGTGTCTCCTGGGATCTCGTGTAATTAATCCCAGGAGACATTGCGGAGGTCAGATGCGAAATCTTGCGTTATTTCGATGGCGCCGCTCGTAGCTGTGAAGCCACTGAGAAAGCGCGGGAACCGGCAATGAATGCTGGTTCCTCACAACGAAGGGAACCAGGAAGTGTTAGCTTACGGGCTTCAAATGCCCACAAGCAAAATTACATCGGTGAGGAGAATTTTTTAAAAGAGATCTTTAATGATAAAACCGGATAGATCAATCGTGCAGCTAAAAAAGAAGTAAGCATATTCAATGATCAATATCTTTGACATTCATAGACCGGAAGTGCAGTGCAGAACCGCTTTAAGGTATATGGTACCTTTTTGGTATGGCAGATGTGCAAGAAAGCTGACAAATGGGATACTAATGAATGTGCAATAAATGTTACCGAGGGCAATTATGCAGAATATTATTTGTAAATATGCCCCAAATGTTTATCAGAAAAATATATATATATATTAGAAACAAGGATTATAATATAAGCATGCTAAAATGGTGAATTATCTACAATTTTTAAATTGTTTTAAAATTCTTTCTGATAATTAAAAAGTCACTTTTCTATTTGAAACCTGAAAAATTCTTGGTATTCTGAGGGTGTTTCTGCAATCAATATGGTCAGTAAAGTAAAACTTTTCAGCTTCGGGGCTCATCGTTTGCCAAGTGCAAAAGGCTTAATCTGTACTTTTTATAGCCTCTCTAATACAGCGTTTGACAGAAGACAGATGAAAGAGCATTTGAAAGCAGCGATAGGGGAAATAATCTCTCAATCATCTTAATCTATCATCACATCTGTAAAATGCTTAAAAGGAGAAAGGCTGTTGGAGCAACAATCAGAAAATATACTACACTATCAAAGTTGCAATAAATATATCTAAACTGCTTAGATTGTGGTACTTCATCTTAGCTGCTGATAGTTTTGTAATCTGTCAAATATGACCAGCTAGGCAAACCACTTAGAATTATGCTTGTGAGTTCTCTAGTTACATTTTCTTTCATCTTTTCCCATATCTAGAGATGAGAAAATGAATTTGTCAGAACCAAGATTCAACCCAGATCAAGCCAATTTGCTAAAAGCAGAAATTTGTCATATTTGTTACCATGTAGTATTGTGATATTGGTCAGGCACCCCTTAGTTTGTTTCTTTCAAACCTCTGTTCCACTTTTCACCAATGACAGTAGACATCCAGCTGAGTTTTCAGTAACAAGCATTTAAATGCATTAAGGCTCCAACAGAAAAAAGATTTGTGCTCCCCTGCCAGATGCATGTTATACTGCTCAGACACACTGATCTACACTTAAAGCACAGTAATGCCACCATTACTTGTCACCAGCAAAAGCAGAAGCACTTCCTAATTTTAATTGTGCTGGTCACGGCAGAATAGTTAGCAATGTTCCCAAAAACATATCGTGAAATCCTTCCTAAGAATGGAATTAATGCTGGTGTGTTTCTCAAGCAACTGTCAATGCTACAGTACAGTGCCTTGAAAAAGTATCCATACCCCTTAAAATTGTCCACATTTTGTTACAACCAAAAATGTAAATGTATTTTATTGGGAATTTATGTGATTGACCAACACAAAGTGGCACATAGTTGTGAAGTGGAAGGAAAATTATAAATGTTTTTCAAAATGTTTTACAAATAAATATCTTAAAAGTGTGGCGTGCATTTGTATTCAGCCCCCTTTACTCTGATACCCCTACCTAAAATCTAGTGGAAACAATTGCCTTCAGAAGTCACCTAATTAGTAAATAAAGTCCACCTGTGTGTAATTTAATCTCAGTATAAATGCAGCTGTTCTTTGAAGCCCTCAGAGATTTGTTAAATAACCTTAGTAAACAAACAGCATCATGAAGGCCAAGGAACACACCTGACGGGTCAGGGTCAAAGTTACAAAAGAAGTTTAAAGCAGGGTAGCAGGGTTAGGTTGTAAAAAAATATCCCAAGCTTTGAACATCTCACAGAGCACTGTTACATCCATCATTCGAAAATGGAAAGAGTATAGCACTGCAAAACTTAGAGGACATGGAGCTGCTGCCCGTCTAGATGCGTTCCAGCACATCCCTTCTGAGGTCTGGTGACAAGAACTGGACGGAATACTCCAGATGTGGCCGAACCAAAGTTTTATAAAGTGGTAGTATTATCGTTTTATTGCTGGAGTAAATTCCCTTTTTTTATGCAGCTGAAAGTCTGCTGGCTTTGCTTGCTGCAGCTTGACATTGCATGCTATTGCTCAGTCTGTCATCTCCTAGGACCTCCAGATCCTTCTCCATCCTGGAATCCCCCAGAGCTTCTCCCCCTAGAAATATCTGCCACTAACCTGATTGAGTCACCAACCCCTGAAAAGGTGCTGGGATCTTGACTAAGAGCAACCAAAGGCCCGGGCTAGGTATTAAGCCATAGGTGCATATGATCTCCTCTAACTAAGATGGAATGGAAAATTGTTTGTTGATGCGTGTATCTTGGAGCAAAGTCGCAGCCATTTACATTCACTATTTTTGTTTTCAAACACATATTTGGTATCACTTGTTTTTAGGACAGCACAGTAATTATAACCTATCAAACCTACCAAGACATGGTGGTCTACCTAAACTGACAAGCTGGGCAAGGAGAGCATTACTCAGAGATCAGAGAAGCAGCCAAGAGGCCCATGGTAACTCATGGAGCTGCAGCCATTTACAGCTCAGGTGGGAGAATCTGTCCACAGGACAACTATTAACGGCACTTTACCGGCGCTGCAGCGCCGCTTTGCTGGCGGCAGCGGGCTATTTTAACTCCAAAGAAGGTGTTAACAAGCGGTTAAAAGCGCCCATGTTGCAGCACTGCCAAAGCGCTTTTCAGGTGCTTCGGCAGTGATGCCTATTCATTTCAAAGGGCAGGGCGGGTTGGGAGAAGTGTATACACCGCTCCCGAACTGCCCCTAAGATGCTGCTTGCAGGACTTTTTTTCCTGCCCCGCAAGTGAATCGCCCCAGTGTGAAAGCACTCAGGCTTTCACACTGGGGTGGCAGGGGATCCAGTTTTCAGGCTCTATTTCTAGTGCTAAAATGCCTGAAAACCTCTGTATGCATAGGGTCTTAGTGAGACCAGTGATCACTGATTAATTGTATTAGAAAACCATGCACCTGTGGTGGTTGTGATCTGCTGGAAGGCAGCCACAGGTGTGTGTGCGCTAATGAGCTGAGCTGATGAATTCCTTCCTGTGTCTTACTGGCTTCTATGTCTAATATCTACATACCAGCAAGGGATGAAGTGTTATATATATTATTAAATTAGTGTGGCAGGTGAGGTGTGTGTGAGGTAGGTAGGATTTTATATTACCGAGGGAGCTGGAGTCTTAAAATGATGCTTGGCAGTTAATGGTCAAGAGCTGTTGCCACCAGCCACTCAAACTGTAAAGGGCTTCCCTGATCTTTACAACAATTCTCCCAATATGTACCCGTTCTTTAAAAGAAATGCCAAGTGGTATAGAACCCCTCTAAGTTCCAGCTCCATTTGCTTGCCCACTCAAAAAGGTTATCCCTACTGTAGGTAGCAATGATAATGTGAAAGGGCTGCCCATCGATCCACATGTGAGAAGCTGCTGACACATCTCCTCCCAGCTTGAGTGGCAGCCATTCCTTCCCATTAACATTGCTGCCTAAAGGGAGAAAAAAACGTAATTCTGCTCCCACCTGAACACAGAACAGCTGCTGACATGCACCCTTGAATGGCATTAGGTCGGGGGGTGATGCATTCACGGAGATACGGTGGGTGCTGGCTGCATTCATGGCAATACAGTGGGTGCTGCATTCATGGTATGGGCCACTCCATTGTCATGAATGCAGCACCCACCATATTGCCATGAATGCATTCATGGTAATGGAGTGGGTGCTGCATTCATGGCAATGGAGTCAGTGCTGCATTCATGGCAATGTGGTGGGTGCTGCATTCATGGCAATGGCGTGGGTGCTGCATTCATGGCAATGGAGTGGGTCCTGCATTCATGGCAATAGAGTGGGTGCTGCATCCATGGCAATAGAGTGGGTGCTGCCTTCATGGCAATAGAGTGGGTGCTGCATTCATGGCAATAGGGTGGGTGCTGCATTCATGGCAATGGAGTGGGTGCTGCATTCATGGCAATGGAGTGGGTGCTGCATTCATGGCAATATGGTGGGTGCTGCTTTCATGGCAATATGGGGGGGTGCTGCATTCATGGTAATGGAGTGGGTGCTGCATTCATGGCAATGGAGTGGGTGCTGCATTCATGGCAATACGGTGGGTGCTGAATTCATGGCAATACGGTGGGTGCTGAATTCATGGCAGCACGGTGGGTGCTGCATTCGAAATTAAATTAAAATGAAAGGAAATTGATTTAAAAAACAAACAGTTGAAATTCTAACACTTTAATGAAGGCGGGGGTGCCGGGGGGCACCAATACAGATTCTCGCCAATGGCGCTGGAGACCCTAGGTACGCCTCTGTTGCTAGCTAAGTTACATGTGCGTAGAGTTCATTATGACTATACAGGATTTGATTTTAACCAACAGTTTGTGGAGCACTTGCTAAAATGCATACTCATACACACATTCCATACTGTATTTACATGAGCAAGTACAAATGCAAGAAGTCTACTGTGTCAGGAAGTGACATATGTTCTGAGGATCCACACACCAAACACCACATACCACCCCCCCCCCCCAAACCCTGGGTAAAACTAAGACATCTCCCACACTTGCTGTGCAAATCAGCAACATCTCCTTGTGAGAGAAAAAGTGATCTTACCATGTTAAAGTGATTGTAAAATCAGAAGTTTTTTTTTTTTTTTTTTATCTTAATGCATTCTATGCATTAAGATAAAAAGCCTTCTGTTTGCAGAAGCCCCCCTCAGACCCCCTAATACTTACCTGAGCCCCCTCTAGTTCCAGCGATGTTGCACGAGACACTCAGCTGGCCAGGACTCCCCACCTCATTGACTGAGACAGCAGTGCGGCGCCATTGAAAGTCAGCCAGCCAATCAGGAGAAAAGGGGGTGGGACTACGTGTCTGGATGGACACGGGAGCTGTGACTCAGCTCGGGTGCCCCATAGAAATCTGTGTTGCTCTGTGAAAATCCACGTATAACATGTTTGTTATTTTTAAGGAAAAAAAAACGAGACTTTACAATCACTTTAACTTGCTGACAACTCTGAGCAGCACTAATGGCGCGTACACACGGTCGGAATTCTCGTTGGAAAAAGCTCTGATGGTTTTCCCGTCGGAATTCACTCAAACTGTCTTGCCTACACACGGTCACACCAAATTCCGACGGTCAATAACACCACGGCATACAACACATTCGACTGCACTATAAAAGCGAAGTTTAATGCTTCTGAGCATACGTCGAACTGTTTCCGAGCATGCGTCGGAACTTTGCGTGTCGGAATTGCATACACACGATCGGAAAATCAGATAGAAAGGTTTTCCGTCGGAAAAATCAAGAACAGATTCTCAATCCAAAGTCGGTCGGAAATTCTGACAGAAAAAGACCGATGGGCATACACACGGTTGGAAAGGGTGCCTTGTGTAGTGTGTTGTTGGCATGGACGGAAATAGAGTGTCATTTAGATTAAGCAGGCAGGCAGATTATTCAGATAGCTGCAGTGTATTTGTTATATATATATATATATCTATATCCACTGTATCCAGTTTAGCTAGATCTGACTTCAGGCTGTTCCTGGACTGTTTCTAATACACTTCAGGCGGTGTACACAGTATGATGTGGATATGTGTCCCTCGCGCTACTTGGAGTATGTATAAGTCAAAATAAATAAATAAATAAGTAGTGCTCTGCTGCAAAATGTGGTGTGTTCACAAATACACAAAATAGTGAAATATATATAAAAGAATTTCGCGCAATATATAGCTAAAATAAAAGTGCAATAAGGAATACTCCAATAGTAATACCACTACTACTGGTGAAATGAAATAAATATTACAGTACTAATAGACATCAATGTCTACATACAGTAGTACATAAAGTGACGGGTGCTTATGTGCAAAACCATTAGGTACCATATAAAGTGCTGTGAGATACAGATATAGATAAATTCAAACAATCAAATAAATTAAAACAATCACAGTGCATTCAAGTGCTATGCAATTAAAGTGCTGTGCCATTAAATACTTAATAAGAAGCATCAATTAATGGATGAGTAATCAATAATAGGTGAATGGTTATCACATGCTGATGGAAAAAAATGTCAGACAAAATAAGCAATAAATATATATAGTCCCAGGTTGGATAAAATATATATGAATGAGCAGTGTCCAAGTTAATGCATCCGGTCCTGATGGTGTATTTAGTCAGGTACCGTATTCGCTTTAGTTAGGCAGTAATTAAATATTCCATTCATTCAGGTTATCAGCATTAACTGCATGATATGAATATTAAATCCTGTATGTTTTCTGCAGCGGGTACTTGGTCCTGATTTTCATAAAATTCAATCCAATCACTAGTCTCTCAAAACTCTCACCTCAAATCTGAAAGGTTGTAGCTTTTCGGGCATATCCTATAGCCCCATGGATTGTGGATACAAGTTGTTCAGCATAAAACTGGTAAGAGTAAAAAACTTCTCCTTTAAGGGCGTTTAAAATCTTGATTCCTGCAGTGCTCAGTGTCCGGACAAGACAAAGGGCAAAGAAACAAGAAAGGGAAGCCTCCACTAGTGTAGTATCTTAATTAAGTATGGGCAAGTTTATTAAGGTACAATGGGTGGACTCTTACATTAAAATCGATTTCGATTTTAATGTAAGAGTCCACCCATTGTACCTTAATAAACTTGCCCATACTTAATTAAGATACTACACTAGTGGAGGCTTCCCTTTCTTGTTTCTTTGCCCTTTGTCTTGTCCGGACACTGAGCACTGCAGGAATCAAGATTTTAAACGCCCTTAAAGGAGAAGTTTTTTACTCTTACCAGTTTTATGCTGAACAACTTGTATCCACAATCCATGGGGCTATAGGATATGCCCGAAAAGCTACAACCTTTCAGATTTGAGGTGAGAGTTTTGAGAGACTAGTGATTGGATTGAATTTTATGAAAATCAGGACCAAGTACCCGCTGCAGAAAACATACAGGATTTAATATTCATATCATGCAGTTAATGCTGATAACCTGAATGAATGGAATATTTAATTACTGCCTAACTAAAGCGAATACGGTACCTGACTAAATACACCATCAGGACCGGATGCATTAACTTGGACACTGCTCATTCATATATATTTTATCCAACCTGGGACTATATATATTTATTGCTTATTTTGTCTGACATTTTTTTCCATCAGCATGTGATAACCATTCACCTATTATTGATTACTCATCCATTAATTGATGCTTCTTATTAAGTATTTAATGGCACAGCACTTTAATTGCATAGCACTTGAATGCACTGTGATTGTTTTAATTTATTTGATTGTTTGAATTTATCTATATCTGTATCTCACAGCACTTTATATGGTACCTAATGGTTTTGCACATAAGCACCCGTCACTTTATGTACTACTGTATGTAGACATTGATGTCTATTAGTACTGTAATATTTATTTCATTTCACCAGTAGTAGTGGTATTACTATTGGAGTATTCCTTGGTGTACACAGTATACAGTGCTGTGCACCCATAGTGACAGGTACTCGGGTACTCTGATGGGCTGCAGATAGGTACTCGGGTACTCTGATGGTCTTGTGACTGGTATTCGGGTACTCTGAAGGGCGGTGACATGTACTTAGGTACTCGGTACTCAGATGAACTGTGACAGGTACTCAGATGAACTGTGACAGGTACTCAGATACTCTGGTACTCATATTAACTGTGACAGGTACTCAGGTACTCCTATGGACTGTGACATGTACTCAGGTGGACTGTGACAGGTACTCGGGTGAACTGTGACAGGTACTCGGGTACTCAGATGGACTGTGACAGGTACTTGGGTACTTGGACGGACTGTGACAGGTACTCGGGTACACGGATGGACTGTGACAGGTACTCGGATACTCAGACGGACTGTGACAGGTACTCGGACGGACTGTGACAGGTACTCAGGTACTCGGGTGGACTGTGACAGGTACTCGGGTACTCGGATGGACTGTGACAGGTACTCGAACGGACTGTGACAGGTACTCGGGTACTCAGATGGACTGTGACAGGTACTCGGGCACTCAGATGATCAGTGTCGGTGACGAGCAATGTTTCCGGGAACACGCTGTCACGACGTGCACGCGCAGCTTGTTTGTGATCGCGCGCATACACCATGCAAAGTGGGGCGGTACCATCTGTGATCGGCCGTGACTTGATCACGTGGTAAACAGCCATGCCCCCCTCGGTGGCGAGCGGTGTCTCTGTGACACTCCACTACCGAAGGTACAGGGATGTGCGCACACAATCGCGCGCATTCCTTGTTTAAATGGACGGACGCCCGCCCAGAACGAGAGCCACACCACCTGGCCTTCATATAATGGGCCCTAACGTTAAAGAGCCCTAACTCCCTGGGGTGCAAAAAGTTACTTAATGCAGATGTATCCTGCAAGTCCTCAGTGCCATTAAACAATCTGTTTCTGTGATATGCCATCTGGGTCCAAGGCTGGGTATGGCTGATTACTGTCAGCATGCTGCTATAGGACCATGTCTAATTTGGGTGCTTTTCGCTTGGTAAGAGTGGAATTCACAAGGCTGCTTCTTGTCCTTCCCCATGAAAACATATGGCAAGGTTTGCAGTGGTGGTGGAATTCTCCTACACTTAAAATACTAAATGTCTTTGGACATTTACCTATAGACGGTGGAATGACATCAGTCAGGAGTTATGTTTCTTGATTTATTCTGTGATATTTGGTGTTTATTGGTGTGTGATTGTAGAATAGTGGTGTTACTGTCTGAATTTTGGTAATTACATTTTGATTTGGATTTATGATGTTGGTACACATATAACATTTTTTAGGTGAAAATTATGATCATTTGGAAATATTTTTTTTTTTTTTTTTTTTTCAATTTTAACTTTTTTATTTTCATATTCCAGTTATATTACAGGTAATCGTTTTATACATTCTTATACACACAATCCGGGAGGCATGAGAATTTAAACAACTATAATACCTTTCTATGTACATTCCTATTCTCATTCTCTAAGTTATCCGGTATTCACTTTCGTTTTACCTATAATTATCCCTAGTCTAGTATTTACCCCTTACCCTTTCCCAAAAAAAAAAAAAAAAAAAAAAAAAAGAAAAAGAAGAAAAAAAACAAGAACAAGAGGAAAAAAAAAAAAAAAAACCCCCTCCCCCAGACCCGGGTCAGCCCATGGAAGACAGTCTCTTCTACCTCTACCTTTCCCTAAACAGCTCTTTATATCTTCTCTAGATCAGTATTTCACTCATCCAGGTTTCTCCCCAATAGAGTCTTACCCTCTTCTGATCTCAAGAAGATATTCCACGGAGACCAGATTTCTATATATCTATCTTGTTGGTGTCGCGAAGAGAGGACCAAGTTTTCCAATTTGTTTATTTCTTCTACCTTCTGTATCCATTTCCCTACTGTAGGTGGTGTTATTGATTTCCATACCACTGGGATACAAGCCTTGGCCGCATCCACCAGATGGCCTATCACCAGCTCTCTGTATTTTTTTTCCGGTATCTGTGATATGTGAAATAGGAAGGAACATGGGTCATCTGGTATTCTATATTCTGTTACCCTCTGGAGGATGCGGCCAATCTCCATCCAGTAGTTCTTTAATTTGGGGCAGTCCCAGAAAATGTGCAACATTGTGCCTATGTTTGCCTGACATCTCCAGCAGAGGTCTGATGTGTCAGGGAGGAATCTCTTCAGTTTCTCTGGTGTCTTATACCACCTGGAAAAAATTTTAAAATTTGTTTCCTGAGTTTTTACACAAATTGATAATTCGTGTGTGAACCTCAGAACTTGGTCGATTTGTTTATTACTAAAATGTATCCCTAATTCCCGTTCCCATTCTAGTACACAGGGCAGTTTATCATTCTCTTTTACCTTTGATAGTATTGTATAATTAAATGTTAACGTATGGGATTTTATCCCCTTTTCCAAGCACATTTTTTCGAAGTTATTGAGGGGTCTGTCAAAACATCTCGGATTGGCTAATGTCTTCAGGAAATGTGTCGTCTGTAATGCACTCCAGAATCTTAATCTGCCTTCGTCCATAAGTTCTTTAATTGTCCACCACCTCCCTTCTTTCAGATAATTAAGGGCATTGAAGTCTCCCTTATTTCATAAATATTTGAACGATCTATCGTCTATTCCCGGGGGGAATTCCGGGTTCCCCAATATTGGATATAATGGCGATATTTCTGGGGTTATCCCTATCAATGGGAATATTGACTTACAATTCCTGAGGGTAGTCCCTATCAAAGGATGCTTAAGTATGTCTTTAAGGGAAGATGTTGAACACCAGGGCGCTCTTCTCAGTTCTACAGGCGACTGAGCGTCCTCCATCTGTACCCATAATTTTGTCTCCTTATGTCTGTTCCAGTCTATTACCCTGCTGAGATGTATAGCCTGGTGGTATCTACGTAGGTCTGGGACTGCCAATCCTCCCTGTTCTTTAGTGCGTGTTAATTGGGTACGGCGTATCCTAGGCTGTTTGTAAGCCCATATAAAATCAAAGACTATTTTTTGGCCTTGTTTAAGATATTTTACCGGGATCCGTATTGATAGTGCCTGTAAGAGATACAAAAATGTAGGTAAAATGTTCATTTTAATTATGTTACAGCGCCCTATCCAGGAATGAAGGCCTATTTTCCATTTGTTTAACAACAGTTTCACCTCTTGCAGCAATGGGGGGAAGTTTAACCCAAATATTTTATCCATATTATACGTCAATCGTGTTCCTAAATACGTAAGAGCTGTATCTGTCCATTTAAATCTGAAATTTTCCTTCATTTGGTTTATTACTCCTTGTGGGCAATTTACCCCCATTGCCTCAGATTTCGTGTAGTTAATCTGCAGGTTGGAAAGCAATTTATATCTTTTAAACTCTTTCATCAGGTTCGGTATCGAAATCAAGGGGTTTGTCAGAGAGAACATCATATCGTCAGCATATGCTGATATCTTATATTGGGCTTCCCTTATTTTAATTCCTGTGATGTCCTGGTTTTGGTGTATTATACAGAGAAGTGGTTCCAGCGACAGGGCAAAGAGGAGTGGGGATAGTGGGCATCCTTGTCTTGTCCCATTTGAGACTTGGAAGGTTTCCGAGATGACACCATTAACTTGTACTCTAGCTGTGGGGTTTGAGTATATAGATGTAATCCATTTTACCATTCTATTTCCGAAGCCTCCAAATCGTAGTACTGAGATCATAAAGTTCCAGTTTACCCTGTCGAAGGCTTTCTCTGCGTCTGTATTTATGAATACGCTTCGTATCTTAGATTTATCTGCTACATGAAGAAGATTGAGTACTTTAGTAGTATTGTCTCTTGCTTCCCGTGTAGGGACAAATCCCACTTGGTCTAAGTGGATCAGCCTAGTGATGTGTTGTTGTATCCTATTTGCTATAATTTTGGAAAAAATCTTTAGGTCTAGATTTAGTAAAGAGATAGGGCGGTAACTTCCACAGGAAGATGGATCTTTCCCCTCTTTGGGGATCACTGAAATTTGGGCTAATGTGGTCTCTTTGGCAAATCTTGCAGTCATGCTAAGAGAATTAAAGAATTTAACCATAAATGAAATCAGGGAGGGAAACAGGATTTTATAATATTGAGCCGATAGGCCATCTGGGCCTGGGGCTTTCCCTAGTTTAGTGTTCTTTATAGCTCCTTGAAGTTCTTCTATTGTTATCGGTTTTTCCATTTCCTCTCTATCTGGTTCTCCAATCTGTGGCATTTGTGATTGGGTCAGGTTATCTATTTGTTCTTGTGTGGGGGGTTTAGTCTGTAAGTTATACAGTGATTTGTAGAACTCTTGAAATTCTTTGACTATATCTTTAGGTTTTGTAATCTTCAATTTTTTGGAGGATATTAGGTGTGGAATATAATTTCTTTGTCTCTGTTCTCTTAAGGATCTAGCTAGGTAACTTCCGCATTTATCTCCCGATTCGTATGTGAATTTTTTGCTTATCTGTAACGCTGCTTTGGCTTTGTATAGTAGTAAATCTGAAATTTGTGTTCTTTTGGCCTTTAAGTCTTTTTCTAGTAGCTCAGATAATGTTTGTTTATGTTGTCCTTCTAAGATTGCTAGTTCTTCTAATAATAGTTTCAGTCTTTCTCTACGTTGGCGGTTAATTCTAGCCCCATGTTTAATCAGAATCCCCCTTATGACCGTTTTGTGTGCTTCCCAGATATTTCCGGGGTCACATTCGGAATTGTCATTTATGATAAAAAAAAAGTCCAATTCTTTAATTACGTCTTCCAAGATCTCTTTATCCTGCAATAGGCTTTCATTTAATCTCCATTGCCTGAGTCTATTGTTCCTGGTATTCTGTAGAGCGTATTTCATAAAAATGGGTGCGTGGTCGCTCCAGGTTATAGACCCTATGCTAGTTTCCTGCACAGCCTCTAATTGGGAGTGTGGTACTAGGAAATAGTCTATACGTGAGTATGACCTATGGGGGGCTGAAAAGAAAGTATAATCTCTGTCCGCAGGAAAGAACAGCCGCCAAATATCGATCAATTGGTTCTTATGTAATGTTTTAGCTATCCGGCTACGCGTTCCTGCAGGCAGAGACGACACTCCCGAGGAAGTATCCTCCGCTGGGTTCAATGGAACATTTAAGTCACCCCCAAGAATCAGATGTCCTTCCGTAAACTCCGTCAAGCGACCCAGCACTTTATTCAGAAACTTTTCTTGGTGGACGTTTGGTGTATATATTGTTGCTAATGTAATTAAAGCTTCTCCTATTTTTCCTTTTACAAATAGAAATCGTCCTATTGGATCTTTGACTTGGTCTATTAGAACCCATGGTATTCTGCTTGCAAGTAAAATTGACACCCCTTTTGATTTTGCCTCCTGATTTGTAGAGTGATAGACAGTCGGAAAAGACTTGCTTTTTAAGTTTGGTAATTTGTCATCTCTAAAGTGAGTCTCCTGAATGAATGCTATATCCGATCCGTAGCGTTGTAGTTCATGTATAAACATACGTCTCTTCTCGGGTATGTTTAATCCCTTTGCATTTAATGATATAATGTTAATTGTCTCCATGGGTTGACCCGGGGTGCTCTAATCCCCTCCAAAACCAAAAAAAGGAAAAGAAGAGGGACGGAGGGGAGGGAAAAAAGAAAAAAAAAAAAAGTCCAAAAAAAAAGAAAAAAAAAAATGAACAAATTATTTAAAAAAAAAAAAAAAAAAAAAAATAGTGGTGGTGGAATTCTCCTACACTTAAAATACTAAATGTCTTTGGACATTTACCTATAGACGGTGGAATGACATCAGTCAGGAGTTATGTTTCTTGATTTATTCTGTGATATTTGGTGTTTATTGGTGTGTGATTGTAGAATAGTGGTGTTACTGTCTGAATTTTGGTAATTACATTTTGATTTGGATTTATGATGTTGGTACACATATAACATTTTTTAGGTGAAAATTATGATCATTTGGAAATATTAAACAAGGCACAAAATTGTTAAAATTGTTAAAATTTGCTTCAGCAATGGTATTGTGTGTGGTTTGTGAAGATAGCTGTGGGAGTTTTGCTTTAGATTTATGTGGGATGGAGAACACCAAGTGCATTATCTACCATTTACTTATCAGATGTCAAACAGCTAAGCTAAGTTATACACAATGCACATGGCAGTATATACACAAATATCTATCTATCTATCTATCTACCTACCTATCTATCTATCTAGCTTCCCAAAACATAAAAAAATTACACATTACTAGCGTTGTTTAAAAAAAAAGGAAACAGAAGTTACAAAAAACCCAGCAAGGACAAGTTAATTTAGGAATTAACCACTTCAGCCCCAGAAGGATTTGCCCCCTTAATGACCAGGCCATTTTTTGTGATGTGGCACTGCGTCGCTTTAACTGACAATTGAGCGGTTATGTGATGCTGTACCCAAACCAATTTTTTTTATTTTTTTTGATCATTCGATTTTTATTAATTAACCTCCCTGGCAGTATGATTATGTCTGGAATTTTGTGCTGAAAGCAGTACAATTATTTTGCATGGAAATTTGGCGTTTTTATATTGTAGGCATGCAATTCTTATGAATAACTCACTTAAATCTGTCCAAACCAAAGTCTAGTAGACATCCCGGGTATGATAAAGTTTGAAACACAAAATCATAAATTATAATAAAATAAAAATATATATAAAAAAGATTCAATAATGTAATCAAATCAAAAACACTAAAATTTGCTCAGTTTCAGAATAGTCGCTGTCAATAAAGTTAGTGTTTGATGATGAATTGTGATTCTAATTTATTATCGCTGTTTTCTAGCTGGTCTAAAACCACTTTTGACATAAAGGGACACTTTTTGGTTGCTATGGACAATCTCCAGTTTCCAGGCAGAAAAAAATCTTTTTATTATATAAAATGACATGCAGGGCACTGGGCAGACCACTAGGGACAAAGGGAATGTGTATTTTTTTTCATACAGTACTGTAATCTGTAAGATTACAGTACTGTATGTGTATTGTGTTTTTTAACTTTTTTGAATTTGGCGCCGATCTCCGCTCCCGTGCGTCGTAACGTCGCAGGGAATGGAGATCAGCGGCACTCGGGCACTGTGTGAATCGAGCGAGCAGACGGCTCGCTTACACAGCGGGGAGACATCGCAGGATCCAGGGGACAAGGTAAGTAACTTCCCCCTGTATCCTGCAATGCAAGCCCTGGCTCGGAGTTACCGCTTTTGGTACTGAAATCCAACCCCGAGCCAGACTCGGGAATACCGCCAGGGGGGTTAACAAAGAAGCTTAGAAATACAATGTGTACATTAAATAACGGTGTATTTTTTTCCCACAAGTAGAGCTTTCTTTAGGTGGTATTTGATCACCTTTGCGATATTAATTTTTTGCGTTATAAACAAACAAAAAGCGGCAATTTTGAAAAAAAAATATTTGTTTTACTTTTTGCTATAATACATATCCAAATAAAATATCTAAAAAAACAAATTTATTCATCAGTTTAGGGCGATATATAGTCTTCCACGTATTTTTGTAAAAAAATCACAATAGGCACATATTGATTGATTCGCGTAAAACTTATTGTGTCTACAAACTATGGGATAGATTCAGGGAGTTTTATTTATTTTTTTATTGTTTTTACTAGTTATGGCAGTGATTTTTTTTTTTCGCCACTGTGACATTGCGGCAGACAAATCTGAGCCCAAATTACACTTTTTGGGGACCAGTGACATTATTACATTGATCAGTGCTATAAAAATGCACTGTTGATTTTTGAATGCACATCAATTTTTTTAAAAAGTTTAAAAGCAGATCATCTAGAAAAATATACTACATGTTTAGGAACCATTTAATCTATGAGATCATGCTCTAAACATTATTTCCTTGTGCAATTCCCATGCTCCTAACACGGGAACTGATTAGAAGGTCGCTGATTTCTTTAACCATTAGTAAATTTGCTTTTGCAACCATTTTTTTCCACACGCTGCAGTAAATGCCTTTTCCAATGAAATCTGCTTTGTAATCCAATTGTGACCATGCTTTTGCACATTCGCAGTGTATATATTCGCGCTATAGTAAATCAACCCCTTTATGACTACTGTTATAGCTGCTGTTGCTGTTGTTTTGTTGCAACGATCCTAGCCCCCTCCAAAAAAAGAACAAAACATTGTAGTATTATTTCCTATGTCATAGAGGTTAACATTGTTCTGCAGCCTCTCAAAACAAATTGACATTTCTAAAAGAATGCAAACACACCTTTTCACCTGCAGTATTTTTGCGGAAACAGAAATATAGTGAATTCAAAAATGTAATACATTAAAAAGAATTACTGTTAGCCAGTGGAATTCTCTAGGGATTAAAATGTGTTCAGGCAAAAATATGGCTTTACACTATAAATCTATAGTGACTCCTGCCTCGGTTATTTTTATAAAATCTTATTAATCATCAACCTTTGTATCTGGTACAAGATTTTCGATGTGCTTTAGGGTCAGATGTCTCTGTAGCCATGCCCTAGTATCCAACAAAAATCAGATCTGCTTTCCCAAGGTAGACTGGCTTACTTCTATCCCAGCATCAGAGTCTAGTCTTCAGCTTGTCTCACTGAAACCAAGGCTAGCCATACACGCATATATTTCTCTATCCATGCTAAGCAACATGGTTGGAGGTTTCTTCACACCTGGCTTGTACTCAAGCAATGGTGGCACCCAAGGCTCCTTGAATACTCAAGCAGTGACTGTATCTGATAGGATCTAATCACTTTCAGCTGACAATTTTTCACCCAGGTCCTTCGATTTTTCAGTCAAAATTTGTTGAGCTGGGTGATGCCAAAAGAGCCAACCATGGCTTGAATTGTGGCCGATTCAGCATGGACACACACAGGACTTTACAGGTATGGGAATTATGTCTTCAAATCCATTAGGCACAAATAATGGCATTAAATAAAGCTATTTAAAGTCTTATGCTGAAACAGATCCAACAGAATGCATTAAAGTGGTTTATGTCATGTTATCTGTGATGAACTAATTTGAATAAACAATCTCTGTGCTTGGACATTCTGTGCACAGTCCACACACTCTATGAAAAACTAGAACTGCATTACTATACAAAAAAAATAATAAATAAAAAGGTCCTGATGTTCAGCAGAGATCTCAGCTTCCCTGAGCAAATAATGAGACTATCTGGGGTTATGGTTTACAACAGTTTCAGGAATAGAGATAGACCGAACACCCATCTCTATAATTCTCGAACATCGCAAAAGTTTGGACCCAAACCCCAAATCTCATTAAAGTCTATGGGACCCAAATTTGAAAAATCAAAGTCCCCGTTTTGAAGGCTTATATGCAAGTTATTTGCTATAAAAAGGGTGTGGGGGCCCGGGTACTGCCCTGGTGGGCACATATAGGTGGCACGGATGAGTGGCAATGATGGGCAGCACTGATCAGGAGGCACTGGCAGGCATCATTGATGGGCACAGAGTGCCATCTGAATGGGCACTGATTGGCACCCCTGGTGGGCTCACCTGGTGGTCTGAAGTGGGCATCCCTGGTGGTCCTGAAGTGGACATCCTCGATGGGTCTGCAGTAATAATCAATGCACTGATTATCAGTGCAGACCCCCATCAGGAGAGCAGCTGATCGGCTCTCCTCTACTCGCGCCTGTCTGTGCGAGTGAAGGAAAACCTATAAACGTCTCTTCCTGTGATCATATGTGATTGGACACAGCTGAACACATGGTAAAGAGCAAAAAGTATTAGAGATACGGGACTATCAAGGGTACATAATCACAGACGTGTTCACATATAGTAAAAATAGTTATTTTATTAACATAGAAGATAAAAGAATATATTTAAAGACTTTGTCTACATCAGTACAAATATCATGGTTCAAGGGTTATGCATACATTCCCAATTAGAACACAACATATTATTATACTAAAGACACATAAGTCATGATACTTGTCCAATTGTTCTCGACATGTTTCGCCGGATAGGCTTCTTCAGAAGACAAGCATAAGGTACAAGTGAAATGGAAAAGATTTTTTAAGATATTTTCTTGTTCTAAGGTATGCATACAAAACAAAACATAATTTAATATATAAAAAGAACAAAATTATTTATTTGTGATTATACTGTATGAACATATAGTGATAATTGCGTCAAACACAGTCCCCGAGTATGTGTACGACCTCTTACCTCCAATATCAGAGAGTCTGCACATTCCCAGAATACCAAAGGGAAATTAGGACAGATTTGCAACAGAGTGTCCTCCGGACAGGTCCACACAGGGCTATACCAAATGACCAGAGTCAGAGAATGTGGCTGGAGACCCGTAGGGGGAGAGTGAGGTCCTATTATTACAGAGTTAAATTGAAACAGGGCCTGTAGAGTACAAAAAGTACTTATTAAGTGTTTATATACAATGTGTCATAGTTTGGCCAAAATGCAGGAAGGTAGCTTGATCAGGCCACATAATTTATCAAACTAAACCTACCTGTCTGGCAACTCATGAAGAAAGATCAAAAGGAGGCTCGGGTCAACCTTCAAATGAAGGGAAGGAACCAAGTCTGTCTTGGTTTTGGATAATGTCAAAAAATGGCAAAATAATTCTGTGGATAGACGGAAACAAAGGGCTCCAATAAGATTACAAAAAGTCTATATTCTTACCACTGTTTCCCCCGTGAATCTAGACCCCCCTACCTTGTAGTGGAGTATATATATCACCAGGGTAAAATATTCCAGTGGTTTAACTGGCGGTGCCGATAGTCCCATGTATGGGACAGGATATACCGGCCAATTCCTGTGAATTAAGTATAAGAGTATATTATAATAAGTCTTTTAGGGAAACATTGAGAGAGCCATCCCTCCATGTGCCAAAAGTATAGTCTGTATATTTACCTATTATTGAAGTTCACAGCGTTCCCCGAGCCTCCTAACTTCGCCACAGTCTGACATCCAGTCAGACTGAGCTTAAGTAGTCTCCCCCCGTGGCGCCAAATGCGCGGCGTGTCACGCGGACGTTTGGCGGGAATTAGTGCAGCGTCAGCCTGACGCCCAGGGACCGGAAATCCTCCAATGCATGGGGCACCTCCGGTTCACAGGTCAGCAGAGGTCTCCTCCGGACATCCTCTGCTGACAGTGGCAAGAAGCCCAAGTCAGAGAGGAGTCCGTGAAGGTTGACCCGAGCCTCCTTTTGATCTTTCTTCATGAGTTGCCAGACAGGTAGGTTTAGTTTGATAAATTATGTGGCCTGATCAAGCTACCTTCCTGCATTTTGGCCAAACTATGACACATTGTATATAAACACTTAATAAGTACTTTTTGTACTCTACAGGCCCTGTTTCAATTTAACTCTGTAATAATAGGACCTCACTCTCCCCCTACGGGTCTCCAGCCACATTCTCTGACTCTGGTCATTTGGTATAGCCCTGTGTGGACCTGTCCGGAGGACACTCTGTTGCAAATCTGTCCTAATTTTCCTTT
The DNA here is from genome assembly GCA_028564925.1 of Lithobates sylvaticus. Taxonomy (NCBI): domain Eukaryota; kingdom Metazoa; phylum Chordata; class Amphibia; order Anura; family Ranidae; genus Lithobates; species Lithobates sylvaticus. Next base: position 401,041,944 of record CM053028.1, read on the forward strand.
GGTATTCTGGGAATGTGCAGACTCTCTGATATTGGAGGTAAGAGGTCGTACACATACTCGGGGACTGTGTTTGACGCAATTATCACTATATGTTCATACAGTATAATCACAAATAAATAATTTTGTTCTTTTTATATATTAAATTATGTTTTGTTTTGTATGCATACCTTAGAACAAGAAAATATCTTCAAAGATCTTTTCCATTTCACTTGTACCTTATGCTTGTCTTCTGAAGAAGCCTATCCGGCGAAACATGTCGAGAACAATTGGACAAGTATCATGACTTATGTGTCTTTAGTATAATAATATGTTGTGTTCTAATTGGGAATGTATGCATAACCCTTGAACCATGATATTTGTACTGATGTAGACAAAGTCTTTAAATATATTCTTTTATCTTCTATGTTAATAAAATAACTATTTTTACTATATGTGAACACGTCTGTGATTATGTACCCTTGATAGTCCCGTATCTCCAATACTTTTTATTCTTTATACTATTTTGGGATGATGGTACAATACTTATGAGTAACTTTTGGAAAACATTCCAGTCTAACGAGCTCTCAAAAAAACATGGTAAAGAGCCTACATCATAGGCTCTTTACCTAGATCAGAGATGCAGTGTGTAAGACTGACACACCACCACAGTGGGTACGTGCCCCCGTGGCTCATCCTGCTGGACGTCATATGACGCCCTGTCAGGATAATGAAACCACTTTCCGGCCATCATTTTGCTATATGGTGGGTGGAAAGTGGTTAAATAGGAAAAGGGCGGAGCCACCTGGTGACGGGTTTGGTGACGTCACATGGGGCGTTGCGGCAGTGGCGTTATTGAGGATGGATCTACATTAAGGGACATTGTTTTTAATATAGAAATTAAGCCCCCTGCCTGCAGACCCCCACAACCACAGCCCAGGGTTGTGGCAAAGAGGCCCTTTGTTCCCATCAACAAAGCACCCCCCCAAGTGGAGGGCAAGTGGCCTTATATGGTCCAGGAGGGGGGGAGCTTGTATGTCCCCTAACTTTCCATACCTGTTGGCTGCATGCTTGGACAAGGGTCTGGTATGGATTTTGGGGGGACTCCAGGCCAGTTTTTTTTTTTTTTATTGCATGGGTTCCCCTTAAAATCCATACCAAACCCAAAGGGTCCGCTCCTTAAAGCGGTGTTCCGTTTAAAAAAAAAATAATTTAAAGTCAGCAGCTACAAATACTGCAGCTGCTGACTTTTAATAATCTGAAACTTAACTGTCCCAGGGTCCAGCGATGCAGGGGATCGAGGCCCTGCTCGTCTCCCCCTCCGCTCGGCGGCTCCAGCATTGTAACTGTGGGCGCCGGCTGTGGCTTCACAGCCAGGCACCCACTGCGCATGCACGAGCCGCGCCGCATGCCGTGATTGACCGCGCAGTCATCTGGGACCTGTGACATGTACCAGATAACTGCCTAGAGAGAGCTGATCTTCCGTCCTGTGCCTGAGGGAAGTGACGTCAAGAGCCCAAGCGCTGAAGGAGGCAGACTATGAGGGACCCCTAGCAACAGGTATTTAGAGGTTCTAACATTAACATTCTCCAAATGTTTTATTTTTACTTTTTTTATGTACATTGTTTTTTTTTGGGGGGTGGAACTCCACTTTTAACAACTAGCTATTCACTAAGCCTGTTAGGCATAGAATGCACTGTGCAGCGCACAGCGGATTGTAGGGTACCGCAGGCAAAGATCCCGCCAAGCAACTTTGGGTGTTCGCCGAATGGGCAAAACAGGCCATGTTCGTGACAAACTTTTGCTCTGCTCGAAATGTTCACCCCACTCTATTCAGGAACATAAGCTGAACAAGCATTGAAAAATGTTTCACCATAGTTTGCTGCATGCTGGAAAAAGATACTGTTTCATTACTAACCTCCCTGCTCAGTATAAAAAAAGGATAGTACCCCAAGTCATCAAATCTCAATGTTTTGCTGTAGTACTTCCATACCATGCAAAACTAATTTTTTTGTTTATTCAGCATGTTTTTATTATGTTCCAAAAAACAATAATGGAGAAATGAGTGAGTTGATGCAGATTTTTAATGTCAATCGGACTTATGGAGACTAATGGTAAATTTGTGATGTGGAGGACTTTAAAATGTTCACTCACCTCTATTTGAAAGTCACGCTTCAAGAGCTTTTTTGGCTCTAGTAATAGTCCCATTCTGAACATGCTGTATCTCCACAAATAAAGCACAAAGCACTACTCCAGCATAAATATTGCCATTTAGGCAAGGTAAAAACCAAACAAATTACCATTGTCCAAGAAAATAAGCAATTTTCAGGAATAAAAGTTCAATGTTCAAATAACTTGAAAGGTTTTCATGGTAGCATTTAAGAGTAAAGATGGAACAATTTGTCTGTTTTTTCCTGCAGCTTTGAAAATTGGTGTGTGTCATAAATGATAGTTTTTTTTAGTTGTCTACGGAAAATTCTGATTGAGTTCTGAGTCTGGCTTTATTTGAAGGGGATGCTCATCCAATGAGATGTACAAATATAGTTGTATGATTACTTAACGCTGAATTCAAGGAACCTGGATTTTAAAATAGACTTGCTTTCTTTACCTCTAGGGTGTACCTCTAGCTTCTTCTGTACTTCCACCCTCGTACCACTGCACTGCAACCATGACTGACACTACCACTGGTCTTGTGTCCCCGCCATTGTATAGGCTTGGACGCTTATAAAACGCAGCCTTTAATTACTTAAATCTGTATTGACCTACATAGAAATGTATCATATATCTCAGATTGCCACTTCTTAGATGTGGGAGATGCATTGTTTTTCTTTTTTAGGCTTTTATCCCTTTATTTTCACTTTATGATTCAGCCAGTGGGATCGATATACCAAAGACGAATAGACTTTTCAGGGTAATTTTGCCCACACTCGCAATCGACAAACCTGTCTGCATGCTTGAGCTAAGGGCAAATAGATTCCAGGAAGTAATTGCTACATAATTCATCTGCCCTTACTCAAGATGGCCATGGCCAGAAATGCTAGGGAGGGTTTTTTTTTTCTCAGCAAAATAAAGCATAGAGACATGGATGGGAGGATAGGGAAGTTTGCATGAAAGTGTTTGTAAAGTTTTGTGTTATTGTTTTTATTAAAAAAAAAACATGTTGTACCTCCCTGCTCTGTTACAGTGGATTTGCACAGAGCAGCCAAGATTCTCCTCTTCTCAGGTCCCTCTTTGCTGCTCCTGGCCCCTCCTTCCTGTTGAGTGCCCCCACAGCAAGAAGCTTGCTATGGGGGCACCCAAGCTGCAGCTTTGTGTGTCCATTCAGGTTTGGCCCCCTCTTTCTCCTGATTGGCTAAATGGCTTTGACAGCAGTGGGAGTCAATGGCAACGCTCCTGTGACTCAACCAATCAGGAGGGAGAGTCCTGGATGGCCAAGACACTTGTGGACAACGCTGGACAGAGATGGGGCTCAGGTAAGTATTAGGAGGGGCTGAGGGGGGCTGCCGCACAAAGAGCGTAAGCAAACCTCTGAAATAGCTAGCACATTGCAAGACAATGTGCTAGCATGCATCGTCAGCGGCTGCATGCAGGGTCAAAATCTCTTAAACCTTGCAGGTTTAGGAGATATTCTTTTTACCTATCGGTAGGCCGTATTACAGGTTTACCTGTAGGTAAAAATCACCAAGCAGACCATACATCCGCTTTAATGCATAGAATGCATTACGATAAACTTTCTGACATTACAACCCATTTAAATATAAAAAAAATTATGAAATAGCATTTTGGTTTGTGGCGCTCAGATGCAGCGTAGTTTCAATTTAGTGAATGAGTTGGTTTCACTTTGCAAAGAATACCCAATCACATGAAAGGGAAAAAAAAAAACAGCATTTTTGCTGGCATATGATTGGGTGATATAATTCAGCAGAGCTTCACCTCATTTGCTAAGCTTTGGAGCAAATTCCCCTGAACAGTCTATTTGCTTTTAGTCAATCAACCGAAGTAAGTCTGTTATTTTCCTTTAACCTCCTTGGCGGTATTCCCGAGTCTGGCTCGGGTTCCGTTTTTTCTGCTAGGAGCGGTAACCCCGAGCCAGACTCGGGCTGCGTGGCAGGATACAGGGGGGAAGTTACTTACCTTTTCCCCTGGATCCTGCGATGTCTCCCCGCTGTGTGAGCGAGCCATCCGCTCGCTCGATTCACACAGTGCCGGCCTCCGTTCCCTGCGACGTTACGACGCACGGGAGCGGAGATCGGCGCCAAATTCAAAAAAGTGTAAAAACACAACACACATACAGTACAGTAATCTTACAGATTACAGTACTGTATACCAAAAATACACATCCCCTTTGTCCCTAGTGGTCTGCCCAGTGCCCTGCATGTCATTTTATATAATAAAAAGTTTTTTTTCTGCCTGGAAACTGGAGATTGTCCATAGCAACCAAAAAGTGTCCCTTTATGTCAAAAGTGATTTTAGACCAGCTAGAAAACACTATTAGATAAAAAATTAGAATCACAATTTATCATCAAACAATAAATTTAATGACAGCGAATATTCTGCAACTGAGCAAATTTCAGTGTTTTTGATTTGATTACATTATTGAATCATTTTTATATATATTTTTATTATATTATAATTTATTATTTTGTGTTTCAAACTTTATCATACCCAGGATGTCTACTAGACTCTGGTTCGGACAGATTTAAGTGAGTTATTCATAAGAATTGCATGCCTACAATATAAAAACGCCAAATTTCCATGTAAAATAATTGTACCGCTTTCAGCACAAAATTCCAGACAGAATCATACCGCCAGGGAGGTTAACAGACCATGCTGTCTGGCAAAAGAGGCAGTTAGAGGATTTAGGCAAACTTTTTTTTTTTTTCCTAACACTGACAGAGGTACTTACAATGGTCAGCTTGTATTCATTTATGTAAAACCTTTATCCAAAATAAATAAAATATGTTACTACAATGGCTTAAAGGTGTTAGCTGGAGTTCAGCTTTAATTGTTTAATCAAGTCCAAATCATTTGGTGGAGGATTATGATGTGGGGTTGTTTTTCAGAAGTTGGACTTGGCCCCATAGTTCCAGTGAAGGAAACTCTTAAGGCTTCAGCATGCCAAGACATTTTGGACAATTTCATGCTTCCAACTTTGTGGGAACAGTTTGGAGATGGCCCCTTCCTGTTTCTTTTTTTTAAATTCTTTATTTTTTCTTAACTTGGGAACAGAGGTTATCAAAATAAACATAAACAGAAACAGAGGAAACAGCATGTCATTTTATATATTATGTCCCATTTTTTTTCCCTTCATGTTACATACATGCCACCCTTTCATATTCTAACTCTGCAATCAAGTTATTTGTTTTCCCTTTTCCTTTCTCTTTCCCTCCCTCTCCCTCCCCGTTTTCCCAGCTCTTTCCCTCAGAGGATATCACCCTCTTTCCTCCTATACTAGGCCCCCCCCCACCCCCTACCAGGGAAGAAAAAAAAAAAAAAAAAAACCCTCTCTCCCTCTCCAAACCCGATGATACTCCCGTCGAGGTTACTCCCCCATTCCCTCCCCAATCAGTCTCTTTCCTTCCTCTGTTTGCAAGAACCTCTCCCAGGGGGCCCATATTTGAGATGTTTGTTCTTTTCTGTTCATTGACATGGGGATCAGATTTTCCATAATCCCTATATCTCTCACTTTATTTAGCCACATAGACATCTGGGGGACTCTTAAATCTTTCCAACATAAGGTTATACAACTTTTGGCAGCATTCACCATATGGCTTAATAGTGAGTTTTTATATCTCACCATTGGGATTTGTGAAGATTGCAGGAGGAAGAAGACCGGGTCCCATGGAATCCGATATTCCGAAAATAATTGCGTAATCTTCTGGACATCCTGCCAATACTGCTTGATTCTTGGACATGTCCAGAAAATATGCACTATGGTGCCTCTCTCTTGACAGCCCCTCCAGCACCTATCCGATGTCGTCTGGGAAAATGTATGCATTAGTGTGGGGGTATAATACCACCGTGTTAGTATTTTATAGTTCAATTCCTGAATCTTAGTGCATCTGGATGAGTTTAAGGTTAAATATATTATTTTCTGTTGTTGTTCTGTTGTAAAAATTTGATCCAGGTCTCCTCCCCCTTTTCCCAGACTTGGCATACTAAAGTGCTCCGGAGGTGCAGTTAGTAGGGCATACATCTTTGAAATACCGTGGGAGAAAGGCCCCTTCCCCTCACAATACCTCTCAAATTTTGTCTTTGGGTGACCAAAGCTTTCCTGTGGTCCCAATGTTTCCAAAAAGTGTCTAATCTGCCGTGCCTGCCAGGGGGGTAGTTGAAACTGACCGTCTAATTCCGTAAGTTGATCTAATGTTGGCCAATTATTTCGGATAATAAAATGCGAGGCTTGAAAAATACCCTTTTCTTTTAATTTTTTGAATGCTCCGGGTTCTAAACCCGGTTCAAAATCCGGGTTCCCCAAAATAGGAAACAAAGGGGATTTCAGAGAGGAAAACTTGGGGTTCTGAATAAACTTACGACCTGTCCGAAGTGTAGGTCCAATCAAGGGGTGCGTTTTTAATGCAGGGGGCATAGCTGCGCAGCACCAAGTTACTCTATTAAGTGGGATTATGCTAAACTGTTGCTCTATAGTGATCCATAATTTGCTCCCTTCATGTCGGCTCCAGTCTATTATTCTACCCAGTTGAGATGCTTGATAATATTTATGTAGGTCTGGCGCAGCCACGCCTCCTGCAGCCTTCGGTAGGGTCAATAATTTTCTATTTATCCTAGGACGCCTACTTGCCCATATAAATTTCGTAAAGATGCATCTAATTTGATTAAAGAAAGCCATGGGAACAGATACAGGAAGAGCCTGGAAAAGGTACAGGAATTTTGGCACAATGCTCATTTTCAATATGTTGCTCCTCCCAAACCAGGAATGTCCAGCCCCGCTCCACTTTTGCAGCAGGGCTGTCACTTCCCTGATTAAGGGTGGTTAGTTTAAGCCATATATATCTGTAATCTTTGGTGGAATATATATCCCTAAGTATTTTAATGCTTTTGATGTCCACCTAAGCTTAAAGCTATTTTCTAGGCTATTTTGTAGGGGGCGCTCCAGGGACACCCCCATCGCCTCCGACTTACAGTAATTTATCTTAAAATTCGACAGAACTCCGTAATTTTCCACCTCCTTTATAAGGTTAGGTAGCGATATCTGTGGGTTTGTGACTGAAAACAGTAAGTCATCCGCATAAGCGGAGACTTTATACTCATCTTTTCCCATACAAATACCGCTAATATCGGGGTTCTGTCGAATCTTATTTAACAAGGGTTCCAAAGTCAACGCAAATAGTAGAGGCGATAGGGGACATCCCTGGCGTGTCCCGTTTGATATAGGAAAATATTCTGAGTATACTCTGTTAGCCTTTACCAAGGCTTGTGGTGTAGAATATATTCCCGCTATCCAATGTAACATTCTATCACCCATACCCATATGTTTTAGCACTGTCCTCATAAAGGTCCAGTTGACCCTATCAAAGGCCTTTTCTGCGTCTGTATTCACGAAGATACTTGACATCCCTTTCTGATTTACGTAATGGACCAAATTTAAAACTTTAATAGTACTATCTCTTGCTTCTCGTGTGGGGACAAACCCTACTTGGTCCATATGTACTAACTGAAGAAGATGCAGCTGTAAACGGGATGCAAGTATCTTCGTGAATACTTTCATATCAACATTCAGCAGTGATATCGGACGATAGCTACTACATACTGACAGGTCCTTCCCTTCTTTAGGTATCACTACTATGTGGGCCCTCAAAGCTTCCACTGGTGGGGATGATGTCTGTCCCCATGTGTTAAAGGTTTTGGTCAAATGTGGACTTAAAACTGAGGAGAAGCTTTTAAGGTATTGTGCGGAGAACCCATCTGGGCTGGGTGCCTTCCCGTTTTTCATCGTTCTTATGGCTAATACCACTTCCTTTGGTGTTATTGGCATCTCCAACTCCTGACGTGTTGGAGATGGCAGTCTGACTAACTTTCCATTAACAAAGAGGATACAGGAGAGGTTGGTAGAGTGTATAGTGCGCTGTAAAATTCTCTAAATTCCCTTGCGATATCTTTTGGCATATATGTTTTTTGACCTCCGTTTATTTTAATATAGGGTATATATGACCTGCTTTGTTGTTCTTTTAATTTTTTAGCTAAGACTCTCCCGCATTTGTCTCCCGACTCGTATATTACTCTCCTCCCTTGTTGTAGGATTGCCCTAGCTTTATACCGGAGAAGATCTGACAGTTGTCTTCTCACGTCTGCTAATTCGATTCCTAATTCTTTTTCTGTGGTCTTTTTATGTTTTTTCTCTATTTCCTGTATCTTTTCCATTAACCCCCTCATCCGCTCCTCTCTAGCTCTCTTCACTCGGGTATCATGTTTTATTAAGATTCCTCTAATTACCACCTTGTGAGATTCCCACACGATTCCCATATCCGTCTCCCCATTGTCATTTATTTGAAAGTATGAATTAATTTATTTTTTTTAAATCCTCTCGAATCTCGGGGCACTCCAGCAAGCTTTCGTTTAGTCTCCACCTCCAATCCATTTTTTGAGTTGCCCCCAACAAATTTATCCTCATTGTGATTGGTGCGTGGTCTGACCAGGTAATATTTCCAATTTGAGTGTCTCGAGCCTTCGAGAGAATTTGTTGTGGTATTAAAAACAGATCAATTTGCGAATACAACTGATGTGGATTGGAGTAATATGTAAAGTCTTTCTCCACTGCATGAAAAGCCCTCCAAACATCTACTAGTTGAAGTTCTCTCAACTTATTGATTATATTTTTCCTTATACCTGTCGATATTGAGGAGGTCCCCTTTGATGTATCTAAATTAGGATCGAGGGGGATATTAAAGTGGGGTTGCAGTCAAAAAAAAAAAAAGGGGCTTAAAAATCATAAAAAAAATAAAAAAAAAATAATTGGAAAAAAATAAATTTTTTACTCACCTCCAAATGCCTGTTGCTATGGGGTCCCTCGTTGTCTGCCACCTTCATTGCCCGGGCAAAACGTCACTTCCCCCTCGGCGCCGCACAGTCATCTGGGACCTGTTACGTGTCCCAGATGACTGAGTGTCAAATCACGACGCACGGCGCCGCTCGCGCATGCGCACATTAGGAATGCCGGCGCCGCGAGGGGCTTGTGGAACGAGGGGGGGCCTCGTTCCCCCGCATCCCTGGACCCTGGGACAGGTAAGTGTCCGATTTTTAAAAGTCAGCAGCTGCAGTATTTGTATTTGTAGTAAAATTCCTGTTTAAAAGATAGGAATAGACGCCGGCTTTCAAGTGTGTTTCTTGTACCATACCCACATCTGTTTTTAAGCATTTAAAGTCATGTACTAACATTTTCAGTTTTTCTGGTGTATTTAACCCTCTAACGTTCATTGAAGTTACTCGCACCTCATCCATTTTCATCTAAGCCCTAGAGGAAATCCCGACAGGAGAGGAACAGAGGGGAGGGAGAGGGAGAGAGAGAAAGAAAGAAAAAAAAAAGAAAAACCCCAAGGGAAAATCCTAAACTAAATTTCCCAGCACCTACTTATGGGTACTTTAGTTTCCCGTAGGTGATGGATATGGGGGGTGACTAGGTAAGGCCTGAGTATACGGAGCACCCAATCCCTCTCCCCACAGCCCATCTCAATGTATTTACTTATTATTTTAACCTCATTAACATTCTTTCCCCTTTCTCTTTCCCCCCTCTCATCCCCCCTCTCTCCTTCCTCCCCCTCTCCCTCCTCTTCCGCCCATCTCTCACGCCCTCTCTCTCTCTTCCCCTACCTTCTCTACCTTCCTTCCGCTATATCCCATTATTACACCTTATATTACATTACATCGCATTATTACACATTATATTGCATTATGGGGTATGAGAGATTCCGCCATATGTATAGGAAATAGAGAGTAGGTACTTGATATAGAACTCAATAATCAGATTAATACAGAGAGACCAAGAGATAACCCCCTTATAACCTAATATGTTACATTGTTACATATAGTCTTATATTATCTCCTGTGTGTTCCCCTCCTGCCCGCTCCCCTCCCCTCTTCCCCCTTCGTCCACCCCCCCTCATTATTTCTGTGGCATGGTCTGGAAGTACAGTTTTCCCCTTACCCTCTAGTGCATCTATTTTCCATAATTCACCCAGTGTCCCTCGTGCTCACTTTCTCTTAATTCTTTATTCTTAGTGTGTAATTCTTAGTATGTGTATAGCTTTATATGTGATTATTTATTACATTCTTGATAATCCCCACTTTCTTCATTCTTCCCCCCTACCCACCCTCAGACCCCTTACCCATCCCCTACCCTATTTCGCCCCTCTGACTATCCCCTATTCTTATACCCTATTTGTGTATCTATTAATATCTACTCCCTCGTTCGACCCCTTTTCCCTCCCTGCCCCATTCACTAAATCTGTGCTTTGTGACCCCTACCTATACTGTGAACCCCAGTCCAGTGTTATCCCTCCCCCTTTTAACTGTAATTCCAAGACCCCAGGCCTAATTCGTTTGTCCCACTGGCTAAGACCCTGTCTCCACATGACCCCCTTATCTACGTACGTCTTAGGTCACCCCCCTTCAACATATTTGTCTGCTGCTTTTCGTATAGGGAAAAAAAGCAAAAGAAAAAAAGAAAAACCTATAAGGCAGCAAAAACAGAAAAAAATATAAAAATAAAGGGGGAGATTTCAGAGCCAGTAAAGGGACAATAGCTCCATATGGGGGTGGATAATAATAAAAAAATATATATTTAGCACTGGGGGTATAAAGCGGCTTGTAAATCTTATCATTGTCACGTTACATCAGGAGAACAGAAAAAAGAAAAAAAAAAGGGGTAATTTTAATACAGTCAATAATGTTCCAGCCATAGATACGAGAGCTGTAAATACCTAACAGAGAGAGAGAAAGAAAAAAAGAGAAAGAAGAAAAAGAAAGGGGAAGGAGGAGGAGGAGGGGGAAGAGTCTGGTCTCATGGCTGGGGGGTAAAACATCCCCTTTAACAAATTTATGAATTCTTCATCAGTTATGTTTGCTGTGATTGATGTACTGCTTCCGGATTTTGGAGTAGTACCCCCGTGGATCTTGTATCCCCTCCTTTGGGTAGTCTTTTCCTAATGGGCAGAAGCCAATTTGGCACCTCACAACCTTCCACTCCCAAAAACAAGAATAAGGCCGGAAGATCCGATGGGGCCCGTAATATAAAAGTCCCAGGTCCTGACCTAATTGTCAGGGATAATGGATAACCCCATTGGGGTTTTTATTTTCTCTAGAACTGGGCAGAGTTGTGCCCTTCTCTGAAGGGTGGCTCGATATAGATCTGCTTTCCTACTAATCATCTCGCTATGAGAGTATCTATGCAGGCGTCCAATTACGTCACGAGGTCTCGTCAAATCTGTAGAGGGGGGTCTTGGGGCTCTATGAAGTCTGTCAAATTCAATCTCCCTGGGGGCAGTAATTACTCCTAGATCCTGGCAGATTTTGACCACAGTCTGATATAACTGCTCATCTCCAGTATTCTCAGGAATACCTCTAAACCTTAGATTATTCCTCCTACTTCGGTCCTCGGCCTCTTCCATTTTTAATTGAATACTGGACTTTTGGGCTACTTGTTCTTTTTCCAATTTTAATACCCGAGCCTCCAATCTTTCTATGGCGGACCCTTCCACATCTACTCTTGCTGTTAATGATTGAACCTCCATGCAGACAGACTGCATTTCCCGTAAATGTCCCTCCTCAAGGCGAGATACTAGTGCCTCCATTAACTTACAATGAGCCTCCATCTCCTGTCTAGTAGGGAGAGCTTGTAAAATAGTCCTCAAATCCCCTGGTATATCACACATTTTCACCCCCTTGTTGCCCTCTCTCACCTCTTGATCCTGTTCCATGGCTGGTTCGAGGGGTAGACTCATTTGGGGTGCAGCCATCGGTATCTCCGTGCCAGTGATCTCCCTGGTCTCCAGTGTAGAGGCGCGTGCAGCTGCTCTGGTGCGTCTGAAGAAGCCTTTAATCTCTTGCTGCAGCCTTTAATCTCTTATATGACGGCTTCTTCTCTTCCCCTTTCCGCTTCGAGCTGTGCATCCCCCCTTAGGGGACCGATATATCAATTTCCACTAATGTTCAGGGTCTTCCACTTCCACTCTGAGCCCGGGCTATACCAATGTCCACTCACCCTCTCTGTCTCCTTTAATGGAGCCGACAAATCTTCTTCCAAAGGAATCAGAAGGGGGCTAAAGCTCAATAGGAAGAAGTCACAGTATACCAGTTCGTATTGCCGCAGGCACCCCCACAGTCACCCCTCTCTTATGCTGCCACCTTACTGATGTTGATGCTCCCTAGTGCTCCCTAATACATTTGTAGCGTCAGAGTCAGAGGCGGCAGTGTACTGTTCACTATTCACTTACTATGTCGGAGGCGGTTACGTCTCCACGGACACCACGGTCTTCACTCTCACTCTCCTGTGCTATCGGAGCCTTTTGCACCCAGTACGGCTCGGTCTCCACTCAGGATAGCTCGGCTCAGCTCTTCGGCGTTATCACCAGGGGGAGTATACCAGGGGAGAGCACTCAGCTCCGCTCGGTCTCCACTCGGGATTGCTCGGCTCTTCGGCGTTATCACCAGGGGGGAATATACCAGGGGAGAGTGTCTGCAGCAATACACCGCACGCTTCTCATTACAGAGTCCGCGGTCCGTGTCCCATGTTCCTCATTCACGGTATCCGTAGCAGGCAGACATCAGGCAGACATCAGGCAGACATCAGGCAAACGCTTCACATCAGGCAAACGCTTCACAGATTTGAGGTTATTTTCATTCAGTTTAGCTTGTGCTGTTGAAGGGAGAGGGTTTCGAGCTCAACCAGCGTGTCTCTCTACTCTGCCATCACCAAGCCACACCCCCACTCAAAACTGTCCATGACTGTGCACAAAGCTTTCTAGATGTAGGTACTTGATCTGTCTGTACAGATTAGGTCTCAGGTAGTATGTATTTTGCATAACGTGACATTTAATGCATATATTAAATTATTTTTTCTAGATGTACCAAGTCCTTGACCTCTTTGGACAGACTGGGTCTCAGCAAGTATGTCTTTGACATAAAGCAGCATTTGATAGAGAACATGCATTGAATGATAATTTCTAGACTTAACAAGTCCTTGACTTCTCTGTACAGACAGGTTCTCAAGGAGTATGTTTTGTGAATAAGTATGTCTTTGACATAAAGCAACATTTGATACATAACATGCATTGAATGATCCTTTCTAGATATAACAAATACTTGACCTCACTGTACAGGCTAGGTCTCAGGAAATACAGTGGGAATTTTGCATAAGGTGACATTTGATACAGAACATGCATTGGATGAACCTTTCTAGATGTAACAAGCCAGTGAGGTATCTGCAAGAAGAGAGTACAGTCTTCCTTTAAATGACTCCTCTCCACTCCCAATACCCCCTGTTTCACACCTACTGCTTCAAGCAACTGCTGGGCAGGCTATGCTTGCTTCATGCATGCTAGAAGAATTTCCAATTAAGTCTTTGAAAAGGACCATCCATTATATGTCCCAATGGTGGTCTAGGACCCCCACAATGAAGAAGCAGAAACACTCTAAAAAAGGTCATGACTTTTACCTCTTGTAACCGGTTCACAGACAGAGGTGTGCACAGAAAAAGAGCCATAACTGACTCATGATGTTCAATTCTCTCCTAGCCCGAGCTGCTATTATGCAAGGAAATAAAAGAGTCTGATAGTGAGACATAATCTGATACTTATGCTAGTTCTATGAAAAGCCAATGTACTGATTTTTTGATGAAGACATCAATGAATTAAAAAGTGCTCTTACAGAAGTTCAGCTATAGTGTGTTACTAAATCCAGTCCTGTTCACTGTAAATCATTTTTCTTATATATAATGAATGCCTACATTTATGAAGTAAATGGAAAATATTTTATTAAATCCATGCCTACATTTATGAAGTAAATGGAAAATATTATTTAATTTTTCAGTTGCAAACATGGGTTTACTAAATATTGGTATAAAAAATGGCCTAGTTTAGTAGGAAACACTGACCTAATTGCACAGTGAGAGGAAAACATTTTCTTCTTTTCAGTCCACTTCAGTTGCTAAAACTCCTTTACTGCCAGGAAGTTTTGTTGATCATTTACAAAGCTGGCAAGAGTTAAGTATAGAGAAGAAAAGGAAGACAACATAAAAGGAACATACTGGAAAACATCCTTTTTTCTATATTTAGCATTATAATTGCAAATGGCATGTTGGAATTTTGTGAAATGCCAGTATAAATTGCACAAAATATTCTTCTAGCACTGATTGTTACTTGCAATAAATGTGTAGCTTTATATATGAAGAGATCATTTAGTATTTGTTCTAAATAATCATAATCCTTCTGCCTATACATCAGTAGTATGTAAGCATGGTCGGTATCAACAATGACTTGCTGCACTGCATTCCTATCTCTCCAAGAAGTTCTATATAAAGAGGGTGGGCCTAATTTACTTAGGTCATCAGCCCGGGGCAATTTAGTAGGATTATCCTCCTGTCTTGTGTTTGCTAAAGTTATTCTCTCACCTTTAAAATAAAAAAAAGCTCCCTGCACAATGTTTATTCTCACCTGTTTCCGGAATCTTTATTCTGTTAAAGAGCACACCTTCCAGAGGAATCTTTACATTCAACATAGTTTGAGTGTACCTGCATTCCATGTCCTGTAGTGACATACAGTATGATCCAGCAGATTGATCCACACCGTAGGAAGGGAAAAGCAGACATCTAACATACTCATAAGTGTAAGATGCAAAGGGGTTGATTTACTAAAGGCAAATAGACTATGCACTTCGCAAAGTGCAGTTGCTACAGATCTTAGTAAATGAGGTAAAGCTTCACTTTGCAAAGACTAGCCAATCGCATGCAAAATAAAAAAAAACTGCGGCACAATTAAGACACTTTTTACACTTCCGGTTCCGGCGCCGCATGGAGTAGCTGCTTCTCCCACCAGCTCCCGCAGCTAGACTTCAAAATCGGCCTGTAAAACCAGCGAAACCCGCTCCAAACACCAGCAGCCTCTCCCCCCACACCCGGTCACAACATGGACAGATTTGTGGAGAAAACGCGTAGGCGTACGCGGCTGCGGCGGCGAGAACGGCACAGCCGCAAATCGAGGCCCCGACTTCGGGCCTACACGGACCCTCCTGCAGACACAGCGCCTGACATGGAGGTAGGCGGCAGACCGGCGCCCCCTCCTCACAGCACGACATTGCCTCGCAACAGAACACTGCCTCACAGCAGGTCACTGTCCCACAACATACTAATGATCACCACACAGAGCTCATTGCACAGGCTGTGGCAGCTCTCCTCTCCCCCATGATAACAGCCTCTGTGGAGAAGGCAATCAGCACAGGCATGCAGAAGCTCCAGGCCCAACTAGGGGAACATGCTTCCAGATTAAATGAGGCTGAGCACCGCATATCTAACATTGAGGAAGAACTCTACCAGGCACAATCCACAGAACAGGCTCAAGACAAGACAAACAAATATGTTCTGGAGAAATTAGACGATCCAGAAGGAGCAACCTGCGATTCGTGGGCGTCCCAGAATCATTGCAACCTTCAGCTTTTACAGACCTTTGCCCTAGGCGCATACCTTGGGCTTTAACTGGGATCGCAAATCATCCCGACCGATCATTGCAAAATATCTGAACTATTCAGACAAAGCTTTCATCCTACAACAATACAGGCAATCCAGGTCTCTTTAGATTGATGGAATGAAGATCCTGATATTCGCAGATTACTCCATAGAAGTTAGCAGTGATTGGCTAACGAAACGCGTCAGCTGTGGTGACGTCAGCACGTCATCCTGGGGGAAGTCAGCCCTTCCACAGCACACCCGTGATGCACGGCTACATTCCTGCAGTTCGTTAAGCAGCTATTGAAGCGGGAAAGGCGGTAATTTGAAAATTACAAGCGGACAGCGGTATACAACCAAAAAAAAGTGGCATTACACTAAGGAACTGAAACCTCTTGAGCAAATTCTATCAGCATGCCTGGGACGGATGGACTAACAAGCAGGAGTGGGTAAGCAGCCCTGAGAGGCTAATGCATATGTATGCTTAAACATAACTTGCCTAAGGAAGTGAGCAACTATCCATGTGAGTTTGCAGTCCCCCTGCTTAGCTCTGCTACTTTCCACCCCATGCTGCCACCTGAATCAAGCTATTTGTCTGCGCTTTTTGCTTTGTGTTGCTCTATGTTGCTCTGCTGCCCTGCTTTAAAACCGCAATATAATTGATCTTGTCAGCTGAACATGAACTGTTTATGAGGTCTCTTTTAGCCATCCAATTATCCTGACTGGTTAACTTGTATATGGACACTATAGAAGACCCAATGCTGCTGGAAAATCCTGAATGATATATGCTTCTTGAGAAAATATATGCTGCTACTGAACTGCTTTTGAATTGATACTCTTTTCATCTGGAATACCCGTCACGGGACTATGCGTTTGTGTAGAGAACATATACACAATTTAATCACGCTTAAACTGAGAAATATTTCTTGCTAAAATAGTGTATTCTAAACGCATGGTCTAAATACCCATATCTGGTTCTAAATCAACTGTTGATGTTAACCTGCAGTATTTGGTTAAAATTATTTATATTCAACCATTACTATTGATATGGATGTATGCTAATGTACGAATGCTGTGGTCTGTGGTCTATACCCCCTTGTTTTAACGGACAACGTTGTCAATTTTAATTCTGGGAACTCCTTTGTGATCTTGAATGAAATTTTTGCTATAGGAAATGGGTAGTGGTATTTTTGTTTAAATTTATTTTTGTTTTACTAATAAAGTGATATATATATAATCTAACAGCAGATCTCCCGCCGTCCATCTTGTTTCGGGTGGGTATCTCTCTTGTCTCTTCAAGGGGATCCTACGCGATGTTTTTTTACTTTATGCCCTAGGCACGGGGAAGGGCTAGATTCAGACTTGCT
The DNA here is from genome assembly GCA_028564925.1 of Lithobates sylvaticus. Classification (NCBI taxonomy): domain Eukaryota; kingdom Metazoa; phylum Chordata; class Amphibia; order Anura; family Ranidae; genus Lithobates; species Lithobates sylvaticus. The sequence continues at coordinate 401,058,960 of CM053028.1, forward strand.
TTAGTCAAGAATCGATCTGTAGATTTACTCTATATAATGTGTATACAAATATATATTAAACAAATCTGGTAGATCCGGGCACCGCAAAAAACTTTTTTTTACTCCATAGAAGTATCCAAGAAAAGGAAAGCATTTCAACAAATCTGCACGGAGCTACACCAGCGACACAAATTTACCCTAACCTTTCCAGCTTCCAGCTTTCCGGCTCAAAGCCCCTAATGGCGACCAGCTCTCCTTCCATGACCCAACAGAGGTGGAGGCCTTTCTGAGATCCCTACGCACAGGTCCACACCTCAGCCCCACGTCCAACCGTGCTCTGGACCAAAGGAGCCCAGGCAAAGACTCCCCAAAATGATTCAGAGCCTCTGCTCTGGACCGGATCCACGTCACTCTACACCTCATTGAGATAACCCTTCCAACTTCCACGATAGAGTCCCTCCATCTTCATGACATTTGGCGTCTTCATCACCCAACTGATGTCTTCACTAGAATTGACTACCATTTCTGCTCAGAAAACCTTATCTCACTGATACCCAACGCTGACATACACGACATTACTATATCGGACCATACACCCACCTCACCGACACTGGATAATCTTGACCTATACCCAAGTCCCAAACTATGGCACTTCCCCTCCTACCTTCAAAACAACTCTGACTTCCGTTTATACATGGAAAATGCATGGTCTGAATACACCTCGACAAACGCACCACATGCAGATAACCCGAATCTGTTCTGGGAAGCAGGCAAGACCTTCCTCAGAAGACGCATTATCTCTTATGCGGCCTCTTTCAAAAGGAACACACTTAAAAATTATAAAATGGCCAGCTCCCGATTACACTACGCTCAACGTTCCACAGAACAGATGACTCCCCTGACAACAGGAAGATTTGGCAGGCAGCTAAACAATCCTTTGATACTTGGGCTGAAACCCTGGAATTAACCAAAAAAGTGCACATGGATGCCACCCTCCACAAATTTGGTAACAAGGCAGGTAAACTACTTTCAAGACTCTGTAAGGGACCCCACCGTCCAACCTATATTACCTCCCTATGAGACGTATCAAAACCTCACAAAAAGGCATAAACAAAGCCATGTTACACTACAATTCTTCATTATACGTGACTGACCCTATAGGCAATTCAACAGCACTTTCCTTTCTTGAGAAAATAACCCTCACTCAAATCTCTCCCTCCCAATTGGAGGCTATAAACGCACCCATCTCCCTTCCTGAAATATCAACTGCCATTCGAAACCTAGCCCCCTCTAAAGCCCCAGGCCAGACGGCTTCATGGGTGAATTCTACAAATCCCTACAATCACTCCTAGAACCCACCCTCTGTGTCTTCTATCGTCATATATGGACAGGCGGCTCCTACCTACCCCTGGGTAACCAAGCCATCATTAAATTATAAGCAAAAAAGGGTAAGGACCCAAAGGAACCAGGTTCATATAGACCCATTTCACTTTTAAACCTTGACGTCAAGATTCTCTCCAAAATTATAGCCACTAGATTAGCCTCCATTATCCCCTCTCTGATAGATCCTGCCCAATCGGGTTTTGTGAAGGGCAGGACTGCCACCATGAACATCAGAAAGGTGATGATGGCCCTGTAACACTCTAAATGCAATCCAGAGGGAGACTATGCAATGATCACCCCAGATGCGGAGAAAGCCTTCGATAACATAAGTTTCTAATGGCTTTTCATGGTCATGACCAAAATGGGATTCTCTGGCCCTTTCACTCACCTCATCAATACCATGTACACCGTCCCCGGCAGCCAGATTTGTAGCGGCAGAACTCCTTTCTGTGTGATGGGACTAACACACTTCAAGTCCTATAGGTGCTTCTGGGAAGAAAATGTAGGTCTGTGTGATGGGACTAACACACTTCAAGTCCTATAGGTGCTTCTGGGAACAAAATATATGATCTCTGTGTGATGGGACTAACACACTTCAAGTCCTATAGGTGCTTCTGGGAAGAAAATGTAGGTCTGTGTGATGGGACTAACACACTTCAAGTCCTATAGGTGCTTCTGGGAACAAAATATATGATCTCTGTGTGATGGGACTAACACACTTCAAGTCCTATAGGTGCTTCTGGGAAGAAAATGTAGGTCTGTGTGATGGGACTAACACACTTCAAGTCCTATAGGGTGCTTCTGGGAACAAAATATATGAATCTCTGTGTGATGGGACTAACACACTTCAAGTCCTATAGGTGCTTCTGGGAAGAAAATGTATGGTCTGTGTGATGGGACTAACACACTTCAAGTCATATGGGTGCTTCTGGGAAGAAAATATAGGTGTGTGATGGGACTAACACACTTCAAGTCCTATAGGTGCTTCTGGGAACAAAATATATGATCTCTGTGTGATGGGACTAACACACTTCAAGTCCTATAGGTGCTTCTGGGAAGAAAATATGATAGGTCTGTGTGATGGGACTAAAACACTTCAAGTCCTATAGGTGCTTCTGGGAACAAAATATATGATCTCTGTGTGATGGGACTAACACACTTCAAGTCCTATAGGTGCTTCTGGGAAGAAAATGTAGGTCTGTGTGATGGGACTAACACACTTCAAGTCCTATAGGTGCTTCTGGGAAGAAAATGTAGGTCTGTGTGATGGGACTAACACACTTCAAGTCCTATAGTGCTTCTGGGAAGAAAATATAGGTCTGTGTGATGGGACTAACACACTTCAAGTCCTATAGGTGCTTCTGGGAACAAAATATATGATCTCTGTGTGATGGGACTAACACACTTCAAGTCCTATAGGTGCTTCTGGGAAGAAAATATAGGTCTGTGTGATGGGACTAACACACTTCAAGTCCTATAGGTGCCTCTGGGAACAAAATATAGGATCTCTGTGTGATGGGACTAACACACTTCAAGTCCTATGGGTGCTTCTGGGAAGAAAATATAGGTCTGTGTGATGGGACTAACACACTTCAAGTCCTATAGGTGCTTCTGGGAACAAAATATATGATCTCTGTGTGATGGGACTAACACACTTCAAGTCCTATAGGTGCTTCTGGGAAGAAAATGTAGGTCTGTGTGATGGGACTAACACACTTCAAGTCCTATAGGTGCTTCTGGGAACAAAATATATGATCTCTGTGTGATGGGACTAACACACTTCAAGTCCTATAGGTGCTTCTGGGAAGAAAATATAGGTCTGTGTGATGGGACTAACACACTTCAAGTCCTATAGGTGCCTCTGGGAACAAAATATAGGATCTCTGTGTGATGGGACTAACACACTTCAAGTCCTATGGGTGCTTCTGGGAAGAAAATATAGGTCTGTGTGATGGGACTAACACACTTCAAGTCCAATAGGTGCTTCTGGGAAGAAAATGTAGGTCTGTGTGATGGGACTAACACACTTCAAGTCCTATAGGTGCTTCTGGGAAGAAAATGTAGGTCTGTGTGATGGGACTAACACACTTCAAGTCCTATAGGTGCTTCTGGGAAGAAAATATAGGTCTGTGTGATGGGACTAACACACTTCAAGTCCTATAGGTGCTTCTGGGAACAAAATATATGATCTCTGTGTGATGGGACTAACACACTTCAAGTCCTATAGGTGCTTCTGGGAAGAAAATATAGGTCTGTGTGATGGGACTAACACACTTCAAGTCCTATAGGTGCCTCTGGGAACAAAATATAGGATCTCTGTGTGATGGGACTAACACACTTCAAGTCCTATGGGTGCTTCTGGGAAGAAAATATAGGTCTGTGTGATGGGACTAACACACTTCAAGTCCTATAGGTGCTTCTGGGAACAAAATATATGATCTCTGTGTGATGGGACTAACACACTTCAAGTCCTATAGGTGCTTCTGGGAAGAAAATGTAGGTCTGTGTGATGGGACTAACACACTTCAAGTCCTATAGGTGCTTCTGGGAACAAAATATATGATCTCTGTGTGATGGGACTAACACACTTCAAGTCCTATAGGTGCTTCTGGGAAGAAAATATAGGTCTGTGTGATGGGACTAACACACTTCAAGTCCTATAGGTGCCTCTGGGAACAAAATATAGGATCTCTGTGTGATGGGACTAACACACTTCAAGTCCTATGGGTGCTTCTGGGAAGAAAAATATAGGTCTGTGTGATGGGACTAACACACTTCAAGTCCTATAGGTGCCTCTGGGAACAAAATATATGATCTCTGTGTGATGGGACTAACACACTTCAAGTCCTATAGGTGCTTCTGGAAGAAAATGTAGGTCTGTGTGATGGGACTAACACACTTCAAGTCCTATAGGTGCTTCTGGGAACAAAATATATGATCTCTGTGTGATGGGACTAACACACTTCAAGTCCTATGGGTGCTTCTGGGAAGAAAATATAGGTCTGTGTGATGGGACTAACACACTTCAAGTCCTATAGGTGCTTCTGGGAACAAAATATATGATCTCTGTGTGGTGGGACTAACACACTTCAAGTCCTATAGGTGCTTCTGGGAAGAAAATGTAGGTCTGTGTGATGGGACTAACACACTTCAAGTCCTATAGGTGCTTCTGGGAACAAAATATATGATCTCTGTGTGATGGGACTAACACACTTCAAGTCCTATAGGTGCTTCTGGGAAGAAAATATAGGTCTGTGTGATGGGACTAACACACTTCAAGTCCTATAGGTGCCTCTGGGAACAAAATATATGATCTCTGTGTGATGGGACTAACACACTTCAAGTCCTATAGGTGCTTCTGGGAAGAAAATGTAGGTCTGTGTGATGGGACTAACACACTTCAAGTCCTATAGGTGCTTCTGGGAAGAAAATGTAGGTCTGTGTGATGGGACTAACACACTTCAAGTCCTATAGGTGCTTCTGGGAAGAAAATATAGGTCTGTGTGATGGGACTAACACACTTCAAGTCCTATAGGTGCTTCTGGGAACAAAATATATGATCTCTGTGTGATGGGACTAACACACACTTCAAGTCCTATAGGTGCTTCTGGGAAGAAAATATAGGTCTGTGTGATGGGACTAACACACTTCAAGTCCTATAGGTGCTTCTGGGAACAAAATATAGGAGCTCTGCCTGCCTGCCTGCCACGAACACACTACAAGTTCTATAGGTGCTTCTGGGAACAAAATATAGGAGCTCTGCCTGCCTGCCACGAACACACTACAAGTCCTATAGGTGCTTCTGGGAACAAAATATAGGAGCTCTGCCTGCCTGCCACGAACACACTACAAGTCCTATAGGTGCTTCTGGGAACAAAATATAGGAGCTCTGCCTGCCTGCCACGAACACACTACAAGTCCTATAGGTGCTTCTGGGAACAAAATATAGGAGCTCTGCCTGCCTGCCACGAACACACTACAAGTCCTATAGGTGCTTCTGGGAACAAAATACAGGAGCTCTGTTTGCTGCCAGTGCCTGCCTGCCACGAACACACTACAAGCCCCCTCTTTCTAAATCAATCTTTCTAAATGAATCTATCTAACTCAATCTCTCTAAGTAAATCTCTCTAACTAACTAAATCCAGCAGAGTGACACAGAACGATCCTGCTCTATCTACGCCGGAACAGCATGTGACCGGCGCAGACGGCGTGGCGGCCTTTTATAAGAGGGGGCGTGTACTAAAGCCCCTGAGCTGTAATTGGCTACAGGCGTCCTGCTCTGGCTCTTTCACTCACCTCATCAATACCATGTACACCGTCCCCGGCAGCCAGATTTGTAGCGGCAGAACTCCTTTCGGATGAATTTCGTCTCCACAATGGCACGAGACAGGGATGTCCTCTATCCCCACTCCTTTTCAACATAGCTTTGGAACCCCTATCCAGGTACCTTTCCTACATAGCTCCTTTACATGGCATCAAAATAGGCAAACACGAATTACGAACTTCACTCTTCGCTGACGATGTCCTTATTTTCACAGTGATTCCTGCCTCCGATATGCTCATGATTAAATCAACCTTTGACCAATTTAGAATATGCTCGGGCCTTTGCATAAATTACAATAAAAGTGAAAAACTTCACATAGGTACTCATTCCAAACCTCCCTGGGCCCACCAATCCATCTTCACTGTCGCAAAATCCCATATCACTTACTTAGGAGTAAAAATAGGGAAACTTCCCTCCTCTCTCTACCACCTCAACTATCCCCCCTACTCACAAAAATCTCTCAGGAACTAGATAACTGGATGGATCTCCCCCTTTCGCTCCTGGGAAGATGCCATCTGGTGAAAATGGTCAGTTTCGCCCACCTACTTTACCCGCTCCAAACCATCCCTTTGCTTCTACACCATAAAGACACGAAAATTCCTCAATACTGCCATCTCTAAATTCCTTTGGCGAAACAAAAGACCATGAATAGCCTTCACAAAATTATATCTTCTCGGACATGAAGGGGGTATCAGCCTCCCAAACATCAGAACATACAATTTAGCCTGTCTACTGAGAATAGGTCTGGACTGGGTAGCCCAAAACTCTTGCTACTCCAATTATCACCTGGAAACCGCAATGATTCACCCTTACTCCTTGGTAGCCCTCCTCCACTGCAAGTCGAAATCCCTTCCACCGCCACTTCAGCACAACTTCCTGCTACGGGACACTGCAATTGCCTGGAGAGAAGTAAGTCCTCACATTCCGATGAAACACAAAACCTTCTACGAGATCATCTCTCGCCTACGAACCCCTCCTCATTCGAACGTCATAACGGAGAATGCTACCATAGATTCCACAACCTCAAAATATACCCTCAAGATACCTCTTTAACAAGAAATTGGTGCTCACCCCCTCCCCCACCCACCCCTCTTCTTCTTTTCTTCTCCCTCCCCACACCTCCTCCTAGATCATTTATTGGTATTCCCTTGGTAAATCTAGGAACCCTTCTCCTTAGATCCATCCAGTTACCCCCCCCCCCCTTTTAATTTGAACATTACTACCTTCTATCTCCTACAAGATACATTGTTACTGTTATGTACTTTCATATTTTCTACATAACTGCTTTTCTCTGTACAAAAATACTGTTGAAATTTTACTCGGTATGTAGCATCTTTCAATAAAATCTAATAAAAAAAAAAAAGACACTTTTTACATACTATGGGGCCCCGTGAGTCCATGGATCGCAGCTTGCTGCCATTTGAGAAATACTGTACAGAAAATGGACCACTTTCGCATACGACCTCAAAGATGTATGCGCTATTGATCAAACCACCGGAGAACTACCAGTTCCCTTTTTTACAATCCTTATTTAAAACAGCGACCTCTAAGATAATACAGGAAACTAATTATAAGATCATTTCCTAATAGTACAGAACCCCAGTTATACTCCAAATATATTTTTCGAACATACCAGTACTCTATTACATATTTATTTCTCTTGCCCTAGAATTAGGAAATTTTGGAGAGAGGCGTGATTATGAAGTTCGGGGTGACCCAGCTTTCTTCCTATTGCATCTATTGGAAATCCTGACTGAAATCTATAGGACATCCTGACAAAAACAAGGATTTTATACTAAAACATGGTCGTCATGGGATCTTTTTGTTTCCTCAGAGGAAGGACAAAACATATTGATGCGACCCCCAGGAGATGAGGTCCTTTTCGGGCAAGAGAGGGGAGAATAAATAGAATGTGTTTGTTTGTTTTTTTGTTTGTTTTTTTGGGGGGGGGGGTGATTTGTTAGAAAGGGCCCCCTTTTTCCTCCCTTTTTTGGATTTTGTGGGGGTTTCTCTTAATTAGGTGGGGGGAGGGTGGTAATAAAGAAATGGAGGGGAAGGGTCTGATATTAGCTGCCATGACCAAAACATTAGGAGGGGTAGTTGTTGCGCCGGGTCCTGAATCAGAGGTAGCGCCACCCCCGATGGGGTTTAGGGTAGCAATTTGGAGAATAGAACTTAGATGAAAATACTTTTCACTTGATAGCCCCCTAGAGACAACAGCAATGTTAAATGGTATTGAATTTAACGATATGTTCTTGGCTACATGTATGCATATGCTGTATGTTAATCATGGAAGTGGCTGTTCATTTTCCTTTGTTAAAATAAAATAAATTACAAAATAAAAAAATGCATTTTTGCTTGCATATGATTGGATGATGGAAGTCAGCAGAGCTCTTCCTCATTTACTAAGCTCTGGAGCAATTGCACTTGCTACTCCAATTATCACCTGGAAACCGCAATGATTCACCCTTACTCCTTGGTAGCCCTCCTCCACTGCAAGTCGAAATCCCTTCCACCGCCACTTCAGCACAACTTCCTGCTACGGGACACTGCAATTGCCTGGAGAGAAGTAAGTCCTCACATTCCGACGAAACACAAAACCTTCTACGAGATCATCTCTCGCCTACGAACCTTTGCGAAGTGCACCATCTATTTGCTTTTAGTAAATCAACCCCAAAGACTCTGCCACAGACAGTAGCTCTGCAAGAGGGGAACAGGGAGCAGAACAATACATTTGAAATTTTCTTCTGTATTATAGGCATATATTAAAAACTAAGACAGCAGGCACCATAAGATGCCATAAGATGCCATAAGATGCCAAATTATATTTTGCCACCCATAGTGCTTTGCTCCAAATTTCCAATGCAAAGATTTTTTTGAAGATCAATATTTGCAAAGGCCCCTTAAAATCCCCTCATCTTGCCTGTTGATGGGTCATGCAGGCAACTAGCAATGCATTGTGGTAGATGGTGTGCCTACTCTCAAGCTTTTAACTAGAAAGAGTTTTGTAAAGGGCATTAACACCCTAAACGTACCTAGGTGCAAAAATAATAAGGGGCTTTGGTGCAGCTGACAAAACAAAAAACAAAACAAAATGGGCAAGAGTGATAAAGGAATGAAGGAAGTCTGTTTTAGTCTTTAAAGGAGAAGTACAGTAAAAGCTTGTTAGGCTGCACTCCTCCTGTGGATCACAGCAGTGCAGTTTGATCTATACTCCTGTGACCCATTTTTTGAAGCCTCCTGTCAGCTGACATCAGTTGGTCCAGGCTCGGGCTAGATCGTGACAATGAAGTTCGGGATGTGCGGGCCATTAAGAGCCTGAACCAGCCGCTCCCGCCCCCCTTACAGCCTAGGCTCCAGTCAGTGTGGGAGGTGGGCAGAGTAGAGAGCTGCTTGCTGACAGCAGCTCTATGCTCAGGGAGTTGTGAAAAACGATCGATCGGTGGTGTTCAATCGGTCAGTTCTCAGTGTTGAAGGCACCGGGGGACAGATGCAAAAAAAAACATACATCTCTTTTAACCACTTCAATACAGGGCACTTTTACCCCCTTCCTGCCCAGATCAATGCAGCACTGTACCCAAACACATTTTTTTTTCTCACACAAATAGAGCTTTCTTTTGGTGGTATATAATCCCCACTGGGTTTTTTATTGTTTGCGATATAAGTGAAAGAATAGCAAATTTGTTTGAAAAAAAAAACTATTTTTTTTTAGTTTCTATTATAAGATTTTGCAAATAAGTAGTTTGTGTTCATAAATGTGGGTCAAAATTTATACTGCTACATAGCTTTGTTAAAAATAACCCAAAAGTGTATATTATTTAGTGTGTGTGAAAGTTAGAGTCTACAAGCTATGGTGCTAATCAATAAAAATTGATCACACCTGGTGTACTGACGGCCTATCCACAAAATGACAAACATTTGGAAAGAAAACACCCAACGTATATTTTATGAGGCATTATGAGTCCTTTGAACATGTAATTTTTTTTCCAAAAGTTTTTGGAAAATGTGGAAAGAAAATGAAAACTTATTTTTTTTTTTAAACAAAGTTGTCAATTTACACAATATTTCTAACACTTAGCATGTACATAGCAGTGTCCCAGAATGAAGGTGCCCGAGACCGAGGACAGACATGTCCATTGCGGGACATGACAGTCCCAGGGACACGCACACACGGGCACCCTACCAGCCACTCACGAGCACCCCCTTCATATGCTGCCCATGGCACTTGGCGAAAAGAAGCCAAGCTCCTCTGACCCTGTCCTGGTGCAATACTCGCACAGGTACTCATTGATGACCCTCTGCTGTGTGTGCAGCCACTGCAGCATTGCTAACATTGAGTTCCACCTGGTGGGCATGTCACAAATGAAGCGGTTGGTGGGCAGGTTGCATTTCCTTTGAATGTCAGCCAGTGGAGCATTGGCATTGTATGACCAGTGGATATGACCACAGACTTTTCTGTCCTGCCTCAGGAGATATTGAAAGCCTGGGTACCTGCTTTAAAACTGCTGCACCACCAAATTCAGGTCGTGTTCCAAACATGGAACATGGGTCAAGTGTCCCTGTCAGAGGGCGGAAAGAAGGTTAGTGCCATTGTTGCATATAATCATTCCTGGCTGAAGCTGGCATGGGGTCAACCAACTCTGAGTCTGCTACTGCAGAGCTGACAGAATCTCTGCCCCAGTGTGGCTCCTGATCAGGGGGAAAAATCCTTCCTGATCCCACAGGAGGCAACCAGATATTCCCTGGATCAACTTCCCCTGACGGAGCGCTCTTTTTTACATTTTATGATGGTATGTTGATGATTGGAATAGGCCTCTTAATTTGATGATCCGCTGGCAGTGTCCTGTTCCCTTGCTGAAAAGTTTACCTTTTATGATTTCCTGGTCCTAAAATGTGGTAAGAGTCCTTAGTGCTTGTGGTGGTGGCCAGCGTTCACACAGAGGAGTACTCTTATTAACCTCTTCACGCCTAAGGGTAAAACAAATATTAATGCCTAAGCACAATTTTGCAACTTTCACTTGTGTTAGTAAAACTGTACATATCGTCAAAACTACTTTGTGCAGCCAGGTGTATTATAGCTTGTTTTTTTTTCAGGACAAATTGTGCTTTCATTTGGTGTTTAATGATATGGATAATGGATATCGCCTGATTTTTTTTTTTTATATTATTATCAAAGAAAAAAATGGCCCAAAATAGTAAAAAAAATGTAATATGTTTTTTAAATGTAGCTGTATATGCCTTGTTACTACCATAACCTACCACCAAAGAACAACCCAAAATAAATTCTCATGATCCCAATGATCACAGCCGTATCACATATGTGTATGTTATTTGTTGTTTGTACCCAAAGTACAGCCCAGAAACAATAGTGTGATTTTAGCATTTTTTTGTATCCTACCTAAAACACACTGACACTGATACTAATTAAAAAAATAATGCTTTTTTTTAAAAATCCTCCCAAAAATATACTTACCTTGCCCTTTGATCACTTACTTGACTCAAACCCTAATCCTGTCACTGGTCTAGATTAAACCTTGATCTAGGTATTTTCTTCTTTTCTTTTTCTTTTTTATTTAATTGTTTACACTCAGGAGAGAGAGAGAGAGATATGGGGGGGGGGGGGGTATTTACGAAAGGCAAATCCACTTTGCACTAAAAGTGCACTTGGAAGTGCAGTCACTCTAAATCTAAGGGGTAGATCTGAAATGAGTGGAAAATTATATGTTTTATTTCCCTTGCATGTCCCCCTCGAATGTACAGCGACTTTACTTCCAAGTGCACTTTCAGTGCAGTGCAAAGTGGATTTTCCTTTAGTAAATAACCCCCAATGCATCTTTCCTCTCCATTCACAGAGAGAGAAACACAGGGGCGGGCTTCACAGTGATTGATCACTGTGCTAACCAATCAGAGGCTATCACAGCAATCAGGTGACCCGGACCCGGGTGTTCTGGGACCTGATCGTCAGTACAGGATGCAGGGATCCTGGTGAGACTCAGGTCTCTGTGCTGGGAGCGTGATGTGCGGCGTTATCAGGAATCAAGTACTCACCGAGGCCAAGATGCCGAGAGCGGTTGCCCTTGCGACTCAGCGCCCACTGCCCCTGGAGATGATACAGGAGGCAGTTGGCACCAAGAGGCACAAGCCACCTGTTGGTGATGGCTAGGCGTGGGCTCAGGTGCTGTAGACAGGATGGGTGCTGGAAACTGGAATCCTGGCTGAGGCTCAAACACTGGTAAGCAGGCTGGGGGTGAAACACAGAAGATTAGTCAGGCACAAGCTAGGGGGTCAACACGGGTAGACAGTCCAGAGTGAGGTAACCAGGCAGAGAGATAAATCAGGGTCAAAGGCAGGCAGAGGGTCAGGTACTGGCAGCAAGGAGCAGATATCCGAGGGTACAGGCCGAGGGTCAAACACTGGAGACAAGTGGGAAGTCCGGTAGGCAAGCCAAGGGTCAAGGTTTAGAGAGAGGCAGGATGGTCAAGGAGTTCCGGGTCGGCAGCGGGTGATCAATCCAAGAATCAAAACAGCAGGTACAGGAACAAGGAACCAGGAACAAGGACAGCTGAGAGACGAACCAGCATTGTTTTGGTGTGAAGGCCTCTCTTTTATAGGCCAGCTGATTGGTCACATGGGACGCACGCTAGTGCGCATGCGCGCGCGCCGCTCAGTGGAGCCGCGAGCGCGCATGCGCCGCCGCAGCATTACCCCATCTCTTCCTGTGCGCCGGAGCGCCAGCCCCGTGCGCATGCGCCCTACAGCGCGCAGCGGATGAGGTCCCTGATAGTGCCCCCCCCTGAGGGGCGGACTCCGGACGCCCAAGCTATCCATCAACTCAGGATGTTCTTGATGGAAGATCCTGATCATCCTAGGGGCATGGAAATTTTTGGATGGTTCCCAGGAGTTGTCTTCTGGCGGGTACCCTTTCCATTTTACCAGGTATTGGAGCTGGCGGCCCACCTTCCTACAACCCAGTAGCGACTCCACTTCATACTCTTCGTTACCATCCACTGTGACAGGAGGTGGAGGAAGTTCTACTCTATCCGGAAAAGGACTGGGAACCAGAGGTCTTAGCAACGAGGCATGAAATACCGGATGTATTCTGTACGTCTTGGGTAGAGAAAGCTCAAAGGCCACAGGGTTTATCATCTTCTTGATCTCGAATGGCCCGATGAATTTGGGGCCCAGTTTGCGCGAAGGACACGAGAGTTTGAGATGGGCGGTCGACAACCATACCTTCTCCCCTGTTTTGAAAGAGGGATTAGCCCTTCTACCTTTGTCGTGAAATTTCTTGTAGTCCTCTTGTGCCTGCTGCATTGTTTTCCGGAGTTCCTGAAAATTGGACTGGATAGATTTTAGCCTTTCTTGTACCGCTGGAGCTGGTGATTCAGGGAAGGCGTTTGGAAGGAAAGATGGATGGAAGCCAAAATTTGCCCAGAAAGGAGTTTGATTAGTGGTTGAATGGACGGAGTCATTATACGCGAATTCTGCATAAGCCAGTAGGGAGGCCCAGTCGTCTTGTGCTGCGGAACAAAAACAGCGTAAATACTGTTCCAGCGTCTGGTTAGTACGCTCTGTTTGTCCATTGCTCTGTGGATGGTAGGCTGATGAAAGGCAGGCCTTGATTCCTAGAGACTTGCACAGTTCCTTCCAAAATTTTGAAGTAAATTGAGAGCCTCTGTCCGAGACAATGCTCTTGGGGACCCCATGGAGCCTGACAACCTCTTTAACAAAAATGTTGGCCGTTTCTAGAGCCGTAGGAGTGCCAACCATAGGCAGGAAGTGACTCATCTTGGACAGCCGGTCCACTACCACCAGGATGGTAGAAAACCCCTCTGAGGGTGGTAAGTCTACGATGAAGTCCATCGAGATGTCGGCCCAGGGGCGCTCCGGGATGGGTAGTGGTTTTAGTAACCCCCAAGGTCTAGTCTTGGCCCCCTTGTTCCGTTGGCAAGGTATGCAGGAGGAGATATAGTTTTGACAATCCTGTCGCCAGCCTGGCCACCAGAAGGTGCGGGAGATGAGTTCCACTGTTTTCCGGACTCCGAAGTGCCCTGCTAGCTTGTGGTCATGGAGGGTTCTTAGGACTAAGGGTCTCACCTCCTGAGGGACAAAGACCTTGTTTTGATGCCACAGCAGGTTCTCACGCCTTTCCAAGGAAGCCACAATAGGATCTCTGCAAAGAGTTGATGCTGTATGGAGAGCAGAAGATAGGTCCGTCGGGGTAAGTAGTAAAAAATTCTGGGGAGCTAGGATGGTGCTGGGTTCTGTTATCTGGGCGGATTCCGAAGAGATGCGGGAGAGAGCATCTGCCTTGCCATTCTTGGACCCTGGCCGATAGGAGATGTGGAACGTGAATCTTGAGAAAAAGAGTGCCCATCGGGCTTGGCGGGGTCTCAACCTCTTGGCAGTCCGTAGGTATTCGAGGTTTTTATGATCGGTGAAGATGGTAATCGGATGGACCGCCCCCTCGAGAAGATACCTCCATTCTTCTAAAGCATTTTTAATAGCGAGTAATTCCCGATCGCCCACGTCATAGTTCCTCTCGGGAGGACTTAGTCTCCGAGAGGCGAAAGCCACTGGATGGAGAAGGGCTTTTGGCCCATGCCGTTGAGAGAGAATGGCCCCAGTGGCCGAGTCTGAGGCATCTACCTCCAATACGAAAGGGAGCAGTGGGTCCGGATGCTGTAGAATGGGAGCAGTGGTAAAAAGTGTTTTCAACTTAATAAAGGCTTCCTGAGCCTCCGGTGTCCACTGGAAACGACTTTGTTGGCGGGTTAATTGGGTAATCGGGGCAACGATAGCAGAGAATCCCACGATGAACCGCCGATAGAAATTGGCGAAGCCAATGAATCGTTGTACCGACTTTTTATCTTTGGGAGGTGACCACTCTACCACTGCCTTGACTTTCTGGGGATCCATCGACGTACCATTGGTGGAGATGATGAAACCTAAGAATTGGACTGTAGATTTTTCAAATTCACATTTCTCTGCTTTGAGATATAGCTGATGGGCCCTGAGGACGGTAAGTACCCATCGGACATGTTCCCGATGGAGTTCCAAGGTTGCTGAAAAGATGAGGATGTCATCCAGATAAACGACTAGGAAGTCATCCAAGTGCTCTCTGAAAATGTCGTTCACCAGGTGTTGGAAAGTGGCCGGAGCGTTGCATAGGCCGAAAGGCATCACAAGATATTCGAAGTGGCCAAACCTGGACCTGAAAGCAGTCTTCCATTCATCCCCTGCGCGGATCCGGACGAGATTGTAGGCACCTCGCAGGTCGAGTTTGGAAAATACCTTGGCTGTTCGAAACCGCTGGAAGAGCTCTGGGATAAGCGGTAGTGGGTACCGATTCTTGACAGTAATTTTGTTTAGCTCCCTATAATCGATGCAGGGTCGAAGAGAGCCATCCTTTTTGCCCACAAAGAAGATGCCAGCCCCGGCTGGAGAAGTAGATGGTCGAATAAAACCTTTCTCGAGGTTCTCATCAATATAAGCTTTAAGAGCTCTTAGCTCGGTCTCTGACAGGGGAAATATGCGCCCGAAAGGGATCTCAGACCCAGTGAGTAACTCAATAGGGCAGTCGTAGGCCCGGTGTGGAGGTAGATGATCGGCCTTTTTTTTATCAAACACATCTTTAAAGTCTTGGTATGCTGGTGGAATGTTTTGTAAGTTTTCAGGTGCCATGACAACAGCCAGATGAGCTTTTGGAGGTGGTGCCAGACAATGTGAATGGCAGTACGGAGAGGAGAAAGAGACCTCTTTCCGGTCCCAATGGATCTGAGGATCATGGGCTTGTAGCCAGGGAAGTCCTAGAATAATAGGGAACATAGGGGATGAGATGAGGTCGAAGCGTAGAAGTTCCTGATGTCCAGAATCTGTGGTGGTGAGGATAGGGTGTGTCTCCAGTGTGACTGGCCCTGAGTGTGGGAGAGACCCGTCAGCCAAATGAACCAATAGTGGTCTTCCTTTATTAACATATGGGATTTGCCATTCCTTGGCAACGGAGACATCTAAAAAGCAACTGCAAGCCCCAGAGTCAATTACGGCCGGTAATTGAATCCTCTTTTCCGCCAGCTGTAGGGAGACAGAGAGAGTCACATAAGCCTGAGTAAGGTTAGGTTTTTGACAGTTCATAGTGTGCTGAGATGGCAACTTACTGGGCCGGATGGGGCAGTTCTGTAGGAAATGACCGGATCCTCCACAGTAGGGACATAGGTTGGATCTGCGTCTACGTTGGCGTTCCTCCTGAGACAGCCGGGGGCGGACTAGACCTAGCTGCATAGGTTCCCCGTCTGATGCCAAGGTGCCGGTAGGCAAGGGAGTGGTTGGGTACATGGAAGGACCTCTTGGGGACCCCCATACTGGCCGAGACCCTTGTAGGCGTTCGGAACGGCGTTCACGCATGCGCCGGTCCAGTTTGGTAGTCAACTGGATGAGTTCTTCTAAGGTCGTGGGGGTCTCAACACGAGCTAATTCATCCTTGAGGCTCTCGTTCAGTCCTAGCCGGAACTGGTAGCGGAGGGCTGCCTCATTCCATGTTGTATCGGCCGACCATTTACGGAACTCCGCAGTATAGTCCTCTACAGGTCTTCTCCCCTGGGAGAGGGTATGAAGAGTGGCTTCGGCCGTGGCAGTACGTTGGGGGTCATCATACAGTTGGCCCATAGCTTCAAAAAAAGAACCCACGGTGTTGAGCAAGGGGTTCCTTTGCTCCATGAGGCCGTGAGCCCAGGTCTGGGGTTCTTCTGAAAGTAGAGAAATGATGAATCCCACCTTTACAATTTCAGAGGCGAAAGTCCGGGGTTGTAAGGCGAGATACAAGGAGCAGGCATTTTTAAATGATCTGAACTTCCTTCGGTCGCCTGAAAAACGCTCAGGGATAGGCACCCTAGGTTCTGGTACAGCCATCATCATGGCAGGTGGATTTTGCATTTGGGGTGCGGAGGCCCCACTGGCTGACCCGGAAGCTGGGTTGGCCGGAGGAGAAGCAGTTGCTAGTTGTTGGAGACGGGTATCAACCTGGGCATAGCCTTCCTGCAATTTCTGCACTGCCTCCATGAGAGATGACACTTGTTGACATAACATCTCCAAAGGAGATCCCGCTCTGTTGGCCTCTGTCATGGCTGGTTCGTACTATCAGGAATCAAGTACTCACCGAGGCCAAGATGCCGAGAGCGGTTGCCCTTGCGACTCAGCGCCCACTGCCCCTGGAGATGATACAGGAGGCAGTTGGCACCAAGAGGCACAAGCCACCTGTTGGTGATGGCTAGGCGTGGGCTCAGGTGCTGTAGACAGGATGGGTGCTGGAAACTGGAATCCTGGCTGAGGCTCAAACACTGGTAAGCAGGCTGGGGGTGAAACACAGAAGATTAGTCAGGCACAAGCTAGGGGGTCAACACGGGTAGACAGTCCAGAGTGAGGTAACCAGGCAGAGAGATAAATCAGGGTCAAAGGCAGGCAGAGGGTCAGGTACTGGCAGCAAGGAGCAGATATCCGAGGGTACAGGCCGAGGGTCAAACACTGGAGACAAGTGGGAAGTCCGGTAGGCAAGCCAAGGGTCAAGGTTTAGAGAGAGGCAGGATGGTCAAGGAGTTCCGGGTCGGCAGCGGGTGATCAATCCAAGAATCAAAACAGCAGGTACAGGAACAAGGAACCAGGAACAAGGACAGCTGAGAGACGAACCAGCATTGTTTTGGTGTGAAGGCCTCTCTTTTATAGGCCAGCTGATTGGTCACATGGGACGCACGCTAGTGCGCATGCGCGCGCGCCGCTCAGTGGAGCCGCGAGCGCGCATGCGCCGCCGCAGCATTACCCCATCTCTTCCTGTGCGCCGGAGCGCCAGCCCCGTGCGCATGCGCCCTACAGCGCGCAGCGGATGAGGTCCCTGATAGGCGTGCTCCCAGCACAAAGACAGATATACATATATGCGGCCCCACAGAATAAAAAGCCCAGTCCAGTGAGGCTGCATATATACACACTGCAGGCAGGAAGGGTGTTAAAGATTTGGGAGTGGATTGTTTTGGATCACCTTTTACTCCATGGAAGCGCTTTAGAATTTTTTGGTTGCACTACAATAGTTATTTCATATTTCATTTCTTTCACTTTATTGTTTGTCTGTTATTATGTGTAAATTGATTGGTTCACTTTATTCACAGTTTATATAAAAAATTTTAGTGCACCATAATTGGAGAATCACATTATTATTACCGTATTTATCGGCGTATAACACGCACTTTTTCCCCTTTAAAATCGGGGGAAAGTCGTAGGTGCGTGTTATGCGCCGATCCCCCAAAAAAATGTGACAAAAAAAATCGTGTGGCGCCGAAAAATAGCGAGCGCCGCCGAAAAAGAACGAGCACCGCCGAAAAGGACAGAGCCGACTGCTCGGCTCCGCTCGCAGTCCCGCCTCCCTGTGCTCGCTCCTGAAACAGCAGGGAGGTGGGACTGCGAGCGGAGCCGAACAGTCGGCTCTGTCTTTTTTGTCGGCGCTCTGCCTTTTTCGGCGGCGCTCGCGCGGTCTGTCTTGGCGGCGGGAAATTTAAACGTGGGCAAGCTGCAAATGACGCTGGCAAGCTGCAAATGACACTGGGCAAGCTGCAAATGACACTGGGCAAGCTGCAAATGACGCTGGGCAAGCTGCAAATGATGTTGGGCAAGCTGCAAATGACGCTGGGCAAGCTGCAAATGACGCTGCGCAAACTGCAAATGACCCTTAAATGTAAGTTTTTTTTTTTCCCTAAACTTCCCTCCTAAAACTTTTTTTCCTTAAAATGCCCTCCTAAACTTGGGGTGCGTGTTATACGCCGATAAATACGGTATATAGGATTCATATAGTCCTATAGTCGGCTCTGTCTTTTTTGTCGGTGCTCTGTCTTTTTCGGCGGCGCTCGCGCGGTCTGTCTTGGTGGCGGGAAATTTAAACGTGGGCAAGCTGCAAATGACGCTGGCAAGCTGCAAATGACGCTGGCAAGCTGCAAATTACACTGGGCAAGCTGCAAATGACGCTGGGCAAGGCTGCAAATGGCGCTGGGCAAGCTGCAAATAACGCTGGGCAAGCTGCAAATGACGCTGCACAAGCTGCAAATGACGCATAAATGTAAGTTGTTTTTTTTTCCCTAAACTTCCCTCCTAAAACTTTTTTTCCTTAAAATGCCCTCTTAAACTTGGGGTGTGTGTTATACGCCGATAAATACGGTATATAGGATTCATATAGCCCCAACAGTTTATGCAGTGATTTGTTTATTGTATTGTACTAAAATGTTAATTCAAACAGAAGCATGCAGCTAGGTGCATGTTTGTTGTGATATATAAAAAAAAAAAAAAAAACACATTCAGTGTAATATAAAGATTTACTAACAGTCTACATGGGAAAATGATAAGAAAAAACTGTGAATTTGTTGCTAATGGTTACAGTAGTTGTAATCATAATGATCGGGCCATACTCCATGCTGGGAAATTCGGTCCATCCTACAGGATTAACATTCACGCCTCTTTTTATATAACTAGGAGGTCTGCTAAATATAGTTGGCTGCAGACTACATTACCATAGCCTAATGTTTGAGACCAGTCTCTTGCCTTACTAAAGAAATTGAGAAGAGCAGAATATTTAAAGAGCATGCAACCCAAGATTAAAAATGTAATATATTGCAGCTTACCATTCCTTGGATGTAGTGGCTGCATTAGTTCAGGTTTTTTGCTTTATTTTACCTGGTGATCCTGCCAGTGACACGTTTATTATACTACGGGGGAAATGCTCACTCTTCACACTATCAATGGAGGTGCATTATTGTTAATCCAGGAAAGGACTACAGAAGACCCTGTAAGGGTAGGTGAGTGTGGGTGGTTGTTTGTCACATTCTCCTCATTGGGCAACAAGCAAGGGTCACATGAGAGGCCTACCTCCTCTGGCCTATGCTGGACACCTTGTACAGGGTCTCACTTTACCACACATGGGGTACCTTTGCTTTAGTGACATTTTCATCAACGCCCTGGGACAAGGCTGTGGCTACCGTTTAGGAATACTCGACCTTAAGGCGGGCCTCTATACTTAGAGATGAACATCCACTATGTACACTTGCACAGCAACAATTCTCCAGTTAACTCTTGGTTTCCCGTGACAATGTACAACTTCTCTGTATTCTGCATTTAGGGGGGATACGCTGAGCCACTGTCCACATCCACCTGTCCAGCGGTTTTCTCTACTACTCCTCAGTAGCGGAGTGGACCCCCCCCCACGTGACTCTGCGCGGGCTCCGCACATGCACTTAACACTTGAACTTCCGTATCTCTGTAGCGCAAATCTGCCTCTGTTGCTTTGGGAGACAGACTGTGGGTGGAATCTCCCTCGCTGCTAGAGGCCGTGCCACCTATAACAAGTAAACGTTATCGACAGGCTGCTTGTTATGCTTCAATTATTTTTGGCCATCAGTTATGTCTTTACACTACTCCATTCCACACTAACATTTTCATACTCCAATGTGTCAAGACCCACTTGTTAATTGTGTGTGCTGGTTACTTGCAAGGACAATGTTTCAATACTTTACTTGGAAAAAGTGCAAACATACATATGCAAGGTTATTCCTATGTTCCTACTTCTAACTACAGGCTTGAGTGCTACCTGACATTCCTGTAAAGATGTAGTCCAGCAATTACAGTCCTTTAGAAGCACTCTCACGCAGGCATACTCCATTGTTGGTGTCCTTAGTGCGAACCCCAAATGCAGATAACTTTACATACAGGCAGTGTTGAGCGACACCCTTTTGCTAATCACAGGTAACCTTCTCCGCCTCATTCCTTTACGGCTTCATACCTTATGCTGGTCCTGGTCCTCTCAATTCTCTCTCTCTACGGGGCCCCCCATCTTGCCGGACCACTGTCACAATTTATATATCACAAGTTACAGAGAAGAATCCGCCAAAAAGACCAAAGAACCGGGAAAAGCATTAACTCCTACCATCCTGGCCAGGACAGCAACTAACTAAATACAGTATTTCAACCTGCCCACAGCCCCTCCTCTTCTTTATAACATAGGAGGGAGGTGTATTGTATTCCACAGAGATATTCCACAGAGATATCCTGGACGCTCTGTGATTAGCGAGTCTATGAGACTTGGCTGATCACAGATCTGAGTAAGGGGTCAATCTCGACCCCTTACCATATGATCAGCTGTCAGCCAATGACAGCTGATCATGTGACGTAAACAGAGCCAGTAATCTGCAATTTTTTCTCCTCACGCTTGCAGAGTGAGGAGAAAAAAAAAGCTGATCGCCAGCGGCTGCAAGAGGGACATCGGTCCCGTTCGTGGAGAGGCTTCTGTGCCCACTAGCCTCACCTACCAGTGCCACCCATCAGTGCCCACAGTGCCACCTATGTTTGTCTTTTTTTGTTTGTGTAGCAAAAAATTTAAAACCCCAGCTGTGATTAAATACCACCAAAAGAAAGCTCCATTTGTGTGAAAAAAATGATAGAAATGTAATTTGAGTACAGTGTAGCATGACCGTGCAATTGTCATTCAAAGTGTGACAGTGCTGAAAGCTGAAAATTGGTCTGGGCAGGAGGGGGGTTTAAGTGCCATGTAAGCAAGATGCTAAATACATCATGGGGTGCATAGGGTTCAGGAGGGCAGTTTTTTCAACATAAAACCAAAATGAAGAACACTCAAACTAACTGGAGGAAAGTTCAAAACAAATCTAGAAAATATTACTTTGCTGAAAGGGTAGTTGATGCTTGGAATAAACTTCCAGCAGAGGTAGTGAGCCAGTCAACAGTAAATGGCTTTAACACGATTGGGACAAATATACACGATTGGGACATATACAAACAATACATATACTCAGACAAAAAAGTTAACAAAAAACAAATGGGCAGACTCGATAGACCAAGTCTTTTTTTTGCCATCACTTTTCTATGTTTCCGTTTCTAAAATGCTTTTAATGGTATATTTTACATCAAAAGGGAGCAAAGAATAGAAGTTCATTTTTGGGATTTACATACATTTTAGGTGCTGTGTCAAATGTTTAATGACACTGCTATGTTTCACTGTTAGCACTGACAAGGCAGAATAATCAATATCATCAGTGCCCATCAAGTGCATCCAAGCAGTGCCCGCCAATTATAGCCTACCGGTGCCCATCAAATGCAGCCTTATCAGTGCCCACCAAATGCAGCCTTATCAGTGCCCATCAATTGCAGCCTACCAGTGCCCACCAAATGCAGCCTTATCAGTGTCCATCAAATACAACCTCATCAGTGCTGTATGTATTACACAAGAAATCTAAATTTTGCATCAACATAAGAAGATTACAGCTCATATCTTGACATAGACTTGGCCATTTTCCTCCTCACTCCACCTGCATGCAGTAGTCGCATCTATGTCTATGTTGGTAGGATTGCTGTCTTGAGAAGTTGCTTGCAGAGTAAAGATATCCCGGACGAGCCAACATATGTAGCACTACTGCCGCAGGACCCGCTTGAATATTGTTGCTTATTTACTCTGCCTTCTCAACCCCAAGAACAGACTTAACCCCACTGACACACCTGGCTGTAGTGTAGTGTAAATACCACAGTAAAAGACACAGGTTATGATGAAATCAGAAAGTACTTTTTACGGTACAACCAGCCCTTTTGAAGACAACCATAATGCTAATGCTGCCCCCGATGAAATTGTTTTGGACAGCCGTACAGTATTTGTCCAGGCTTCCCCATAACTGTGATTTGTTCTGACTGTCCACACCTTTTATCCTCCCTCTTTGGAAGTAAAGCTTCACCCATGCATGTTGTTACTTTAATACCCCATTAATGAGCTCTTTCATGTGATTGGGAGTTCAAACTGAATGCAGACTTACCTTATTCAATAAGCACAGTCTGACAGTGTGTACATGAAGGTATAGTGATATTTAAATCTATTGACTGGGAATGGCATGAGTGGCATCTGGCTATATCATTGTTGCCAATAAGTGATTGTCAAATTTATTTAACAATGTGCACAGGGCAGAATCATCTTGAAATATGTGAGCACCATGGCAGAATAGTGTTTGTACCATAGGGAGCAAGCAGTATTGCACCCTTCAGTTTTCTCTAAAACCAAATCTTTCAGATTTAGGAAAGAGAATGAAAGATAACCCCCCATAACTAAAGCCAATTTAATATTTGTCTGTTACTTGAGGGCCAAAATATAGCATTATACTTGTGTTTATACAGTATTATACAGTATAAACTGAATGCACACGAGCACGTACACATACACATGTACACATTTAACAAAAATTCATATTTCCAGTGGAATAGAATCCCTTTTCTCTGTACATTTCACTGACATTGTGACTCTTCTTGGATTCTAGCTCAAAGAAAGGGAAAGAAAAAACAATTATAAAAACTGGGACAGTCTATATATGGTGAGTTATGACATTGCAGTGTTCTTGAGGAAGGTTATCCATTCAATTCTAGGCTAGTCATTTGAAAAGAATCACTTATTGGCTCCAAAGGGATTATTCAACCAGAAAGAATCATTTGTTGCTTCAGCTAAGTGTGCCTTCTGACTTGCACAAGACCATTTTGTGCTAACATTTACAAATGTAAGCTTAGTTATCAATTCAACGTTTAGGCTTATTCTAACTCGGAAGCATAATTCTTTTTTCTGGCTTAAGAATACATTTTTACATTCCATTTTCTTTTTTTTCTTTCAATACGTTTTTATTGTTTTGTACAAGCAATAAAATATCATAGTGAATAAGTTTGAAAAACCCGCACTATAGAGACAATTGTAAATTAAACTGAATAACAATGCAAATATGTGCTTTGGGCTGCAGTGCAAGGTAAATGACCCCGGGAGATGAAAATATAGATTTTAAACTCAGCGATGCTCCAATAAACAATATACCATTATTTAACCACTTACGTTCATGAAAGTCCCTCAGAAGGAGCGGGATCACGTTCCCGCACAGCGGCGCAATCTCAATGCGCTCGTTTCACCCAGACATGGCGCATCTCAGATCGACAGGAGGGCTCTGTAATTGGCCCTCCTGATCACATGATGGCTGTGTCCAATCACAGCCATCATGTGATGTAAACAGAGAGCCGGTTGCTAGGCGATCGGCTCTCCTCTTCTCACACGGAAGTTGTCGGTGAGGAGAGGAAAGCGGATCTCTGCAGCCGGCTGGTGATCAGTGAGTATGAGCTGTTTTTTACAGCTTTTTACTCACTGATCACCAACCTAGTGTCCCCACAATGTAAAACACACAAAGTAAACACACGTCCCCAAAACACATTTCCCGAAAACACATGTCCCCACATAGTAATGATCCCCAAAACACATGTCCCCCACATATTTAACAGTAAAATCACATGTCTCAATGATCATTTGCACACATATGTCCGTGATCACCTGCGCACATCCGTACATGATCATTTGCGTACATATGTCCGTGATCACACAAACCAATTATTATACACTTAACGGGATTTTTTAACCAAAAACATGTAGCAGAATACATTTTGGATTAAGTGCCGGTTCACACTGAGGCAGCACGACATGCAGCGCGACTGCCTCAGGCGACCTGCACACGACAGCAGTGGCGACTTGCAAAACGACTTCTGTATAGAAGTCAATGCAAGTCGCCTGAAGTCGCCCCAAAAGTAGTACAGAAACCTTTTTCTAAGTCTGAGCGACTTGAGTTGCTCCTATTAGAATGGTTCCATAGTACAGGTTCCATAGGATGCGACTTGGCAGGCGGCTAAGTCACCTGAGAAGTTGTCCCAGTGTGAACCGGCTCTTAACGTATGACAAAATTAGATTTTATTGGATTTCTTTTAAAATAGAATGAAGAAAATATAGTTTTTATTTTTTTCCAAATTTCCGCTTTTTCCGCTTATATCGCAAAAAAAAAAACGGAGTCGTGAATAAATACCACCAAAAGAAAGCTCTATTTGTGCGAAAAAAATCATAAAAATGTAATTTGGGTACAGTGTAGCATGACCGTGCAATTCTTATTGAAAGTGTGAGAGCGCTGAAAGCTGAAAATCGGTCTGGGAAGGAAGGGGGCGAATGTGCCCAGTATTGAGGTGGTTAAAACATGCAACCTTTAGAATTTTTTAAATGTCGCCTGTGGAGATTTTTAAGGGTAAAAGTTTGTCGCTATTCCACAAGTGGGCACAATTTTGACATTATCTTTCACAATATAAAAAAAAATTGGGCTAACCTTTACTGTAATCTTATTTTTTAATTTAAAAAAGTGTATTTTTTCCAAAAAAGTGCACTTGTAAGACCGCTGCGCAAATACCGTGCGACAGAAAGTATTGCAACGACCGCCATTTTATTCTCTAGGGAGTTAGGAAAAAAATGTATAATGTTTGGGGGTTCTAAGTCATTTTCTAGCAAAAAAAAATGTTTTTAACTTGTAAACAACAAATCTCAGAAAGAGGCTTGGTCCTTAAAGTGGTGTTTCCCCCAAAATAACAACATTCGTTATTTTTGCATTAAATCTGCTAATAAAAAATTATTGGATAAAAAAAAATGTCACTTACCTATTTCTCCCTGTTGCTAGGTGGTCCCACGAAATCTGCCTCTTCCTTAGCCCGGGCTACAAACGTCACTTCCCTTCAGCAGTCAGTCATCTGGGACACGTGACAGGTCCCAGATGACTGTGTGGCATATCACAGCTTGCGGCGCCACTCATGCATGCGCAGTGGGTGCCCACAGTAAGGATGCCGGCGTCACGAGCGGAGCGGGAAACGAGGGGGGCTTTGTCCCCCCCCCATCGCTGGACCCTGGGACAGGTAAGTGTCCAATTCTTAAAAGTCAGCAGCTGCAGTATTTGTAGCTGCTGACTTTAAAAAATTATTTTTAATGGGCACACCTCTTTAAGTGGATAATAAAGTGCTTACATCAATATAATCAATGACATAGTATTAATTAACAATGTAAAGTGCTCAGCGCAATTATAGTACAAAACAAATAAAGTACAATCATTTAAAGTCCATCCATATAATCATATGGTGTGTTGAACTTGTGCAAATTATGCAGTTGGTGTAGATCTTGGTGACACTCCGTGCTCCCCTCCTGGGTCTCCACTCGCCAGTAGGGATGAGCTCGATGTTCATCGGGTGTTCGTCTATTCGCCGAACAGCAAACATTATGCAGTGTTCGCTGCAAATTCGAAAGCCGCGAAACACCGTTAAAGTCTATGGGACATTGATATGAAAAACCAGAAGTGCTCATTCTAAAGGCTTATATGCAATTTATTGCCGTAAAAAGTGTTTGGGGACCTGAGTCCTGCCCCAGGGGACATGTATTAATGCAAAAAAAAGTTTAAAAAATGCCTGTTTTTTCGGGAGCAGTGATTTTAATAATGCTTAAGGTGAAACAATAAAAATGAAATATTCCTTTAAATATTGTGCCTGAGGTGTGTGTATAGTATTCCTGAAAGTAGGGTAGTGCAGTTTTCCCGTATTTAGAACAATACCACAGCAAAATGACATTTCTAAAGGAAAAAAAGTAATTTAAAACTGATTGCGGCTGTAATGAATTGTCAGGTCTCGGCAATATGGATAAAACTCATTGAGAAAAATGGCATAGGTTCCTCCCAGTCCATTACCAGGGCCTTTTGGGTCTGGTATGAGTATTAAGGGGAACCCCCGAACCAAAAATTAAAAAAGAAATTGCGTGGGGGTCCCCCCCAAAATCCATACCAGGCCCTTTAGGTCTGGTATGGATTTTAAGGGGAACCCTGTGCCACAATGTAAAAAAAATGGCATAGGCGTCCCCCTCCAAAATCCATACCAGACCCTTTTCAAGCATGCAACCTGGCAGGCCACAGGAAAAGGGGTGGGGACAAGAGAGCACCACCCTTCTGAACTGTACCAGGCCACATGCCCTGAACATGGGGGGGGATGCTTTGGAGTCACCCCCAATCACCTTGACCCCATGTTGATGGGGACAAGGGCCTCATCCCCACAACCCTTGCCCGGTGGTTGTGGGGGTCTGCGGGTGGCTTATCGGAATCTGGAAGCCCCCTTTAACAAGGGGACCCAAATACCGCCCCCTATGTGAATTGGTGACGGGTATATTGTACCCCTACCATTTCACAAAAAAAGTGTAAAAAATAGTAAAAAAGACGGGAGACACTTTGGGACAATTCCTTTATTAAAAGATAAAAAAATAAAAATGTCCCACGATGTAGATCCATCTCGTGCTGCCCGACGAGCCAAAAAAGAAAAAAAAAGCTGCAACAGCCCCGCCTCCATGGGAGGCTTCCGCCGAGTGCCGTTTCTTCTCGGTGACAGCTGTTATATAGCTGAGGGCGGGGCCACTCGGTGACGTAAACCGGTGACCCAGCCTTCCTCTGACATCACGTGGTGTCGGGGGGCAGGGTCATATGAAGGGTCTGGTATGGATTGAGAGGGGACCCCTACACCATTTTTTATTTTTTATTTGGCGCAGGGTTCCCCTTAATATCCATACCAGACCTGAAGGCCTGGTATGGATTTTGAGGGGGCCCCCACACAATTTTTTTTAAATTTTTGGTTCAGAGTTCCCCTTAATATTCATACCACACCCAAAGGGCCTGGTAATGGACTGGGGGGGCCCATGCCGTTTTTTTTCAATGAGTTTTATCTATATTGAAGGGATCCGACAAATAATTACAGCCGCGAGCAGTTTTAAATAACCTTTTTCCTTTAGAAATGTAATTTTGCTGTGGTACTGTTCTAAACACGGGAAAACTGCGCCTCTTTACAGGCATACTATAGACACCCCCAGGCACGATATTTAAAGGAATATTGCATTTTTATTGTTTCACTTTAAGCATTATTAAAATCACTGCTCCCGGAAAAAAAAATGACTTTTTTAAAACGTATTTTTGCAGGTCCCCTGGGCAGGACCTGGGTGTCAGTACTAAGATCCCTTTAGGACCCAGCACAACTCACCTGCCACAGCCTTTGCCTGGAAAACAACAGTGATTGGCCAGCTCCCCTTTAAATCACCTGTATCAGCATTCAATCAGTGCACGTGTTAGAGTTTACCTTTGTGTTTGATCCAGTTGATATCTGCTCTGTGTATTTCGTGTATGACCCGGCTTGTTTGACCCTGCTTGCTCGCTTCTGATTCGGTACCGCTTGGTTTCTGATCTACCTGTGTATGACCCAGCTTGCCTAGACTATGCTTTGCCTGATTCTACTGTAGTACCTTCATCTGCAGCGGTGAACTACAAGCATCAGCTAACATCTATCCTCATCTGCAGCGGTGAACTACAAGCATCAGCTAACATCTATCCTCATCTGCAGCGGGGAACTACAAGGTCCAGCAAACATCTACCTTCATCTGCTGCAGTGAACTACAAGTCCCAGCTGACCTGCTCTGCTTAGACCTGCTCATGGCATGTGCTCTTGTTCTTTGAACTCTTTGTATAATCAGCACACCTGAACTGTTACCTGTTATCTTCTGCTAGCCTGACATTAACACGAGCCATACATAAAAAGGGAAACCTATCATGGATCCTGAGCAGGCTCAGTTGTTTGCACAGGAACTTTGCCGTTTATCCCATCAAGTTCAGGAAATGGCCACAGAGCTCACCAAGGTGCAATCTCCTTCTACTACCACTGCTACAAAAACTCCATCTGAACCAAAAATTCCTTTGCCTGACTGTTTTTCTGGTGAACGTAAAGGGTTTTGCAACTTTAAAAACAGCTGCAAATTATATTTCAAATTAAGGCCATCCTCGTCTGGCCCTGAAAACTCAGAGGGTTCAAATCCTTATCTCTCTACTACAGGGTGACCCCCAGGCTTGGGCCTTTAACCTGGAACCAAACCATCCAGCCCTGCTAACAGTAGATGCCTTCTTTGAAGCCCTCGGGTTGCTATATGATGATCCAGATCGTGCTGCTACTGCAGAATCAACCCTGCGTAACTTACAGCAAGGAACTACCACAGCTGAAATGTATTGCTCAGAGTTTCGCAGGTGGGCCCCGTAATCTGTCTGGAATGATGCAGCTCTCCGCAGCCAGTTTAGAATAGGCCTGTCAGATGCAATTAAGGATGCTCTGGTCAACTTCTCCTACCCAGCCTCACTGGAGGAGGCTATGTGTCTAGCCATTAGAATTGACCGCCGCCAGAGAGAGAGGAGGCGAGAACAAACTATGCTTATGGCAAACTATATACCTCCCTTGCCACCTGACTATTCCACCTCCAGTGCCAAATCTGAGGAAGAACCTATGCAGTTAGGCTCCACCCGGTTATCTGCCCAGGAACACACACGCCGGCGTAATATGGGACTCTGCTTATACTGTAGCCTCAAGGGTCATATGCTCCGTTCGTGCCCTAAATGTCCGGGAAACTCCAGGACCTAGGTGATTGCGGGGAGGTCACCTTAGGTCTGCTCTCATCTCCCCAGGGGAACAATCATATACTTTTACCCGCTGTCATTCACTTTGGGACAGGGGCTCATGAACTGCTGGCCTTGGTAGATTCTGGAGCCGCTGAGAATTTTATTGATAAGACTCTGATTACCTCTTTGTCTCTGGAAACTCATGCTCTAGATTGCCCAGTCCGCCTGATTTCCGTGGATAATCGGCCTCTCTCACAAGATCTAGTGCTCCAATCCACCAACCCTTTCCAGTTACAATTGGGGGCTTTGCATTGGGAGAAGATTTCCTGTCTTGTCATTGACTCTCCATCCACTCCTTTGATCCTAGGCCTTCCTTGGCTTCAGAAGCACAATCCTGTAATTGACTGGCCAACAGGAAATATTCTGGCTTGGTCCAATCAGTGTAAAAAGAACTGCATCCAGCAACCTGTTCGACTTGCTACCTGTCAAGTGGGAATGAAACAGATTGCGCTTTGTTATAAGGAGTTTTGGGATGTGTTTTCTAAAGGGATTGCTGACACTTTACCTTCTCATCGCAGTAATGATTGTCTCATTGACCTCTTGCCTGACACTACACCTCCTCGAGGGAGAGTCTTTCCATTGTCTGAACCAGAGAATCTTGCTTTGCAAGAATACATCCAGGAAAACCTAGCTAAGGGTTTCATCCGTCCCTCCACTTCTCCCACAGGAGCAGGATGCTTCTTTGTCCCGAAAAAGGATGGGGGACTGAGACTTTGTGTTGATTACCGAGGTCTAAATAAAATAACTGTTCCCAATCGGTATCCTCTCCCTCTCATCACAGAGTTGTTCTCCAGGGAGCCAAAATCTTCTCCAAACTGGACTTAAGGGGAGCCTATAATCTGCTCATCCTTACTCGCCAGCAATAATCTTTAAATGCGCCTGGTATTAAGTTTGGAATGGCGTCTCCCGTCAATGGCTCGGGCTGCTGGATGTGATCAGTATGTGGGTGAAAATATCACCTTCCTTACCTCAATATATTAAAGCCATCAGGTATATCCTATATCCAGATATAATTATCACCTTCCCAACTTTCCCGGTGATCGGATATCCATATTAGACTTGTGGCAATGAAGAGAAAAGGATATATAGTGTAGGTGATATTTTAACATACTGATCACATCCAGCAGCCCGAGCCATTGACGGGAGACGCCATTCCAAACTTAATACCAGGCGCATTTAAAGATTATTGCTGGTGAGTGGGGACCCAAGAGGGGAGCACGGAGTACCACCAAGATCTACACCAACTGCATCATTTGCACAAGTTCAACACACCATATGATTATATGGATGGACTTTATATGATTGCACTTTATTTGTTTTGTACTATAATTGCACTGAGCACTTTACATTGTTAATTAATACTATGTCATTGATTACACTTTATTATATATTGGTTTATTGTTTATTGGAGCAGCGCTGAGTTTAACATCTATATTTTCAATAAAATATCATAAACAGAAAGTCGATTAATCAAGACAGGGATGTTACAATGGCATAACAGACAACAGAGGCCTATATAATGCAAAGAGTTCATCCACCGGAAAAAGACGGTAAATGTTAACACTCGCAGAGGAACCAATCTAACTGAAGATTATAATGCAGAAATTATATATGGCATATAAAAGATGTAGTAGTGTGTTTGACTCAATGACAGAATAACCAAGCTTGTGTTATCTTGAGGCAATGGTCCTGTCTGCCCAATGCCTCTGGTTATCTGGTCCCAAAAAACTACGTTAAATGTGTATAACTACATGTGCTAGAAGATAGTGCGCAACTGTATGTCAAAGAAAGAGAAGTCAAAAGAAAGAAAGAGAAGGGAAAGGAAAAGAAAATATTTAGATCAGCGTACCCCACAGTACCCCACCCCCACCACCCCACGACCATGCATGATAAATCAATGAATACCCATATAGGATGCCCAGGGTTCCCAGGTTGCCTCAAACTGTGCAGCAGAGTCCACCAGGGAGCTAACCATTTTTTCTTCTGCCATTATCCAGGAGATTTTTAGTTTAGCAGTGGCCACAGAGACGTTTGGTTGTTTCCAAGCTCGTGCTACGATCAATTTGTACAGTCCATTGTTAACCCCAGTAGGTTCCGTAGGCGCATACAGTACCTGGTGCATTGGAAAGGGTACGGTCCGGAGGAACACTCTTGGATCTCATCCTCGGATGTACATGCCCCTGTCCTCCTCCATGATTTCCATAGACGTTTTCCCCTCAAGACTGGTGGTCCTCTGAGGGGGAGGGGTCATTGAGGAGGGGGTACTGTCAGGGCTGGGCTCAGCTCTTCCTTCTCTGAGCTGGCCGCTCAGCTGTTGGCTAATTGCCAGCTCCTATCTCTCCACAGTTACTCAGCTGTTGCTGATATCCTGCTCGTCAGTCCTGCCTACTTAAGCCGTCCAGTCCAGAAGAGCTCTGCCTTCACCTTAGTCAACATCACAGAGACGCTCTCCTGCATTCCTGTTAAAAGACTTGCTTGGCTGACATCCCTTCTGGCTCCAGATCCTGCTTGCTGTTTTACTACGCTCATCTCAGCTCCCTGAAGTTTGGCTTGTCTGACTATCCGTTCCGGTTCCTGAACTCTGGCTATATTTTGACTACGTTTGTTGTCTTTACTTTTATTATTAAACAAGTAGGATTTAACTGTACTTCTGTCTCGGTCTGATTTCATGGTTTCTGACAGGTGGCTGATCTTAGGAGGGCTCCAGAGTAGGATATCCAGTGTATGTGTGGGGACTGCTTGCCTTTCTATATGCACCCAATCAGGTTTTTCCAGGTCTGTGTAGAAGATTGATAATTGTGCTAAGCGTGCCGCTTGGTAGTACCACAATAAATTGGGAACCCCTAACCCTTCCTGTGGTCTCGGTCTGTAAAGTATTCACCTTGAGAGGCAGTGTCCTGAGGAGCCCCATATAAATTTTACTATTTTGCTTTGGAAGGTCCGCAGATCTTTTTTGATGGGAATCAGAAGGGCACGAAATAGTCATTTGGGGAGCAGCATCATCTTAACTGCGCTGATCCTCCCTAGCCAAGATATGTCATGGAGAGCCCAGCCCTTAAAAAAATGTTTTGAGATTTTTATACAGAGGGGGGGAATTAACCATATAGAGTTGTTCAACCTTCGGGGAGTGGTCCACTCCTAGATATCTGATGGTAGAGTCACTCCACTCAAATTGAAATGAGGTTTTAAGATATTCAGCAATCCTATGTGGGACTGTTATATTTAAGATTTGGGATTTAGAAAGGTTGACCCGTAATCCTGAAGCCTTGGAAAAATTTGCTAACAGCGCACAAATGTTTGGGAGAGAAGTCGACAGTGAAGTGCCGAATAATAGTAAGTCGTCCGCAAATAGGGCACATTTATGGGTCTGCGGACCACAATTAACCCCTTGAATGTCCTGGTGGGTACGTATGGCTATTGCAAAGGTTTTTATTGCAATTGCAAATATTAAAGGGGACAAGGGACATCCCTGCCTAGTTCCTCTGGCTATTTTAATAGACTCCGAGTAATTCACCTGGAGGCGAACTCGGGCTTCCGGAAAGGAGTATGGTGCTGATAAAAGATCCATAAATCTCTGACCAAAACCCAAGCGACTCCCATGACATTTAACAGGTATGGCCAGCACACCGAATCGAAAACTTTGTGGAGAACAATCGAGAGGAGCAAACCCTCCTGACGTCTCCCTTTGTCCCATCCCATCTGTAGGAGAGATATGATATCTATCGCTCTCCTGATTTGAGCCGGACCATGTCTACTGGGGATAAAACCTACTTGGTCCTTTATGGACATACAGACCAATGAATGATACCAATTGGTTCACTAGGATCTTGGTCAGGATTTTCGTGTCATTATTGATTAGAGCTATGGGCCTATAGTTCCCCACCACTCCTTGGTCTTTGTTCGGTTTATCAAAGGGGTTCCCTTTAGTTTTGGAGTAAAGGAATCGTGTGAAGCCATCTGGGCCAGGGATAGACTCCCTCCTAAGGTTCCAAATGACTAGCAGAACTTCTTCCTCTGAAATCGGGGCCACCATTTTATCTCAGTGTCTGGTTTCCAGGGTCAGAATTGGGAGAGAATCCAAGAACGAAGTCATGTGGGTCGTATTACTGTTACCCTCCTCGCTATATCATTTCTTATAGAAAGTGTAAAAAGTTTCTATAATGCATTGTGGATACAAAGCATAAGTCACCCCTGATAACCAAATTTTAACAAAAGAATTTAGCCCCACTCCATATAATACTCTTTTTGGCCTTGGCCGTGATAGCCAGGTTGAGAGAGACAAGCTGCGTCCAGTTTATCTGTGGGGGGCCGTTTTGGGATCTCGCTTATGAAGGCATCGCAGTTGAAGAAATTCTTTTTCCAGTTTATCTATGTCAACCATTCTCTCCCTTTTGATTAGTGTGGACATCTGAATTAATTTGCCCCTTATAGTAGCCTTGAGGGCAGCCCAGAACATTTCTGCTGACACCTCCGACACAATATTAAGAAGGAAATATTCCTTTATAGCTTTCTCAATTTCCAAAACCCTAACTGGGTCGCTGAGTATAGATTTGTTTATTCCCCAGTAAGGGAGGTTTGGGGGATTAATACTCTTTTTTAGCATGAGAAGAACTATACAGTGGTCCAGCCAAACCGTGTCTCTAATGGATGACTTTACTATGTTTGGGATTGTGGATGTGATTATAAAGACATGGTCAATCCTTGCTTAGGATTGGTGTGGGCACGAAAAGTGTGTGTAATCCCTTTTGGTTGGGTTCATCTCTCTCCAAGCATCGGCTAAGCCATGTTGGAACATTAATTTGGCTATTTTGAGGCTCCATTTAGGAGGACATGTGAGTTGGGAACCAGGTGGTCTAGACTTATCCAACTCCTGGTCCAGGGCAGTATTCGAGTCCCCCCCCCCCCCCCATATATGACCGTCCCCTCCACCATAGGATCTAGCGTTTTCAATACTTTTTACTTTAAAGAATTTTATTGTACATAAGAAAATATACAAAATAACAATGGATTTAACAAGATGATGTACTGTATATCAGAATGTTAAACAGTACAGATATACATTCAATTGAAGTCAGATAACGGTATCTATTCATAAATGTCAAAGTGAACAGGAGAAACATGGTGGTTAACCATTCATTATTAATCTCAAACTTTAGGATCCGGTCTGTCAAGGGGTGAGACCTATAGAGTGGAACATCTTGGATAAAAGATACCTCAGGAGGTGGTCAACGAATGACCCGAGAGGCTCCAAGCTCACCACCCCATTGGGAACTATCTGTGGACAAGCTCAGAGCCCCCACGAAGCCAACCTCTGACCTCCCCACTGGGATCGCTCCTGGCTGGATGACAATGCCATACAAGCAGAGCCCTCCATTTCCAAGAGCGAAGTTAGGACAATGGTGTAAGGATCTAGCGTTTTAAGCATAGCTTGGAAGAATTCAGCCTGGCCCTGATTGGGTGCATAATACAAGCTAAAGGAATACAGATGGTAATCTATTGTCTCCTTCACGAGAGCAAATCTGCCCTCTGGGTCTCTGTGTTCTAACTGAGGTGTGAATTTGCAATTGTTAGAAATTAGAATAGCTACCCCCTTGGTCTTGTCTTCAGCATTTGCAAGGAAAAACGTAGGGAATTTTGCATGTAGGAAGGAGGGGTTATACCGCTTTGGAAAATGTGTCTCCTGAAGGAGAACAATGTAAATTTTTGGGGCTTGAAGCGTATGCAAAATGTTTCCGTAGTTTTACTGGGGAATTCATCCCCTGGGTGTTGTGCGAAGCAACCCATAGTGGAGGAGATGGCAGGGAAAGGGGATACCCGGAGGCCAGCCAAAGAAATCAGAAGGAATGTGCTAGCAAAGTAAAAAGAAAGAGAAAAGGTTAGAGAAGAGCCCTTGGGGAGTTCCAGTAGGCGGGAGAGTAATATTGTCTCTCTGCCCACAGAATCAACAATTGTCTCAACCTCATCGTGTGAGGCTGAGGTCCCACTTAGTGAGTATGGTGATTCCATAATCTTGGGGTGGGGGGGGCAAGCAAGCCACCCTGGCCCAGACTCGCCTAGACATATACACTATTAATATACTTAGAAATATCTCACTGCAACTCGCATATAACAACAAATTAATCATCCTAATTAGGCTAAGCAGTGTATGGGATAGGGGGGCAGAAGAGGGTGAGCGTAGGGAGAGGGA
This sequence comes from Lithobates sylvaticus, assembly GCA_028564925.1. NCBI lineage: Eukaryota > Metazoa > Chordata > Amphibia > Anura > Ranidae > Lithobates > Lithobates sylvaticus. The sequence continues at coordinate 401,094,211 of CM053028.1, forward strand.
GAGGGAAGGGAGGTGGGAAGGGGGGGAGTGAGGATGAGGGAAACATCACAGAGCAGGTTGAAGGAATGTTTGCTGAGTAGCTTGGTATGGCCACCAAAAATGGGATTCTGTCCATTGCATTACCAATCTGGAACATTTAATTAGGCCGCTATCTTGGGATAATGGAGCATACAATAATATTCAGCTAACAGAGCTTAGGATAAAAAAGTCCAGTCATAGAATATAACTGGAGGACCGGGCAACAAAAGTTCAAAAAAACATTGAGCTGCCTTGCTGAGGTCCGAAACCAATCAAATCTTCTCACAAAATCTGATTTTGACCAGGAAGGGAGGTGTATGAGCACTGAACCTTGTCAAATCAAGGTGGTCTACCTTCCTTGGGTTTCTTGAAGTTGAACTTGTTCCATTTTGGGGATATGGGAATAGAAGGTGTTTGACATTTTGTGGCCCCTGTTTGGGAGTTTGGGGGGTTGTGAGGAGGACCATGTGTGATGAATCTTAGGCCCAGAAACAGCTTTTCTCCTGAAAAAGAAAGAGAGTATGTCTTGGATTTAAAGGTAAACTTGAGAGCGAAAGGGAAGGCACACCAATACTTAATGTCCCTCTGAGAGAGAACTGTCTTTTTTGTATGGTTGTTGGAGAGATGTCTGCAAAGATCTGGACAGGATAATTTTGACAGAGAAGTGGCGTTTGCGAGTGTGACCTTTTCACGATCTCCTCTTTCACCGAATAAAAATGCGGCTTGACCACTACATCTTTAGGGGCACCATGTCTACCCGGGGAACCCAGTGCTCTATGAGCTTGATCCAATTCTAGCTTATGCTGTGGAATGTATGGGATGAGATCCTTGATGAAGCTCTGGCCTGCTGTCATAACGTCAGTGGCAGACTCCGGGAGACCCCTTAATCTAAAGTTGTACCTCCATGATCTGTTCTCGAGATCATCGATTCTAGAAAGGTCTGTGTCAAACTGGTCCTGCAAAACTTGGATATGATCAGAGTTTTGGTTTGCCCTGGCAACTGTGGAGTCCAGCTTTCATTTGATCACCTCCATTCTGGCCCCCAGATTCTGGAAGTATGCCTTAATGTCTCCAGTAATTCTGGCTGCTGTGGTAGTTAGTCCCCTGTCAAGCAGCTCTGACAGTCTATGGAACAAATCAGTTGTATTAATCAGGGTGTCTGAGCTGGTGTGCCCTGGCTGGTGTGGGCCTCAGCAAATCCCATGGGGGGAAGCATGTAGTCCTCCATAGTGTGCCCTATAAGCGACTCTGTGGAGGCTGGGGAGGGTGCCACTGTGTGGAGTAGGGATGAGCCGAACACCCCCCCGTTCGGCTCGCACCAGAACCCGCGAACGGACCTAAAGTCCGTGCGAGCTTTAAAACCCTATTAGTTATAATGGATGCGAACGTTCAAAATTAAAAGTGCTCATTTTAAAGGCTAATATGCATGTTAATGTCATAAAAAGTGTTTGGAGACCTGGGTACTGCCCCAGGGGACATGTATCAATGCAAATTTTTTTTTTTAAAACGGCCATTTTTTCAGGAGCAGTGATTTTAATAATGCTTAAATTGAAACAATAAAAGTGTAATATTCCTTTAAATTTCGTACCTGGGGGGTGTCTATAGTATGCCTGTAAAGGGGCGCATGTTTCCCGTGTTTAGAACTGTCCCTGCGCAAAGTGTCAATAACCAGGCCCTTCAGGTCTGGGCTGGATATTAAGGGGAACCCCAGCCAAACAAAAAAAAAAAAAATGGCGTTGGGTCCCCCTCAAAATCCATACCAGTCCCTTGAGGTCTGGTATGGATTTTAAGGGGAACCCTAGCCAAAAAAAAGCGTGGGGTCCCCCTCAAATTCCATACCAGACCCTTATCCGAGCACGCAACCTGGCAGGCCGCAGGAAAAGAGGGGGGGACGAGAGCGGCCCCCCTCTCGCCTGAACCGTACCAGGCCACATGCCCTCAAGGTTGGGAGGATGCTTTGGGGGTCTAAGACCCCTAAAGCACCTTGTCCCCATGTTGATGAGGACAAGGGCCTCTTCCCCACAACCCTGGCCGGTGGTTGTGGGGGTCTGCGGGCGGGGGGCTTATCGGAATCTGGCAGCCCCCTGTAACAAGGGGACCCCGAGAGCCCGCCCCCCCCTGTGTGAAATGGTACCAGGGTTCCCCATAAAATCCATACCAGACATCAAGGGTCTGGTATGGATTTTGAGGGGGACCCTACGCCCTTGTTTTTTTTTTGATTTGGCTGGGGTTCCCCTTAATATCCATCCAGACCTGAAGGGCCTGGTTATTGAATTGGGGGGACCCCTACGCATTTTTTTTTTGTTTTTTATTAATGAATGACAGCTCACTGTGTTACAGGAGCCATCAATTCATTAGGTTCTGGAGAAGCCTGCAAGGGGTCCATGGTTGCAGGCCTAGTGCTTTCCTCCTCCATCTCAGCACATGGTTGTGCCGTGGCCGCCATCTTGGTGAGCGAGGTGAGCCGATCAGCTGGGGTGGTAAATACCATTAAAACATTACCCTAAGCTTCATCAGTGACCTGGGAGCATTCAAAAATGGTTTTGGGAGCCGTCCGTGGCAAAAATAAACCTAAAAACCCCAAAGACATTGTGCCCAGAGGCTCCTGTAAAATGCTGCTGTCTTACTCTCCTCACACATCGCCACATCTCGTGCTGACAAGCAGCTGCATTTACCTCCCAGGAAAAACAGGCAGATACCTTACACCCAAATATAATTAGACAAATTGAAAAAATGCTACAGAAAGCCTTAAGGCAGACCTCTGACCATATTACTGAAAGACTCACTAAAGAAATCCGTGAGTTAGGTCAGCGTACTGTTGACTTAGAAAATAGAGTGGATGCCATTGAAATTAATGTACTGTCTCATGATAATGAAATGGAGGCTCTTAAAGATAAAAACCTTATACTGCAAACTCCATAAAAGGATTTTAAAAATAGAGCACGCCGTTCAAACTCCATATACGAGGTATACCTGAAGCTATTATTGACCTTCAATCTACCATGACTACACTTTTCCAAGAATTGTCACCATCAATACCAATTGAAAGATTAGAAATGGATAGAATCCACAGAGATTTAACACCTCACAAGCCAGAAGGTCCCCCCCCCCCCCCCTTGACATAATTGCAAAATGTAATTTCTTTCGCACCAAGGAGCAACTCATGGCTGCTGCCAGAAGCAAAAAATCCCTCATCTTCCAAGGTCACCCCTATCAGCTCTTTGCTGACCTTTCCCAAACAACTGTAGCTAAGCGACGTGCAATGAAACCCTTGTTTCAACATTACAGCGTCACCAGATCCCTTACCAATGGGGATTACCATTCTCTATTCGCTTCACACATCAAGGCACCAAGCATTCATGCAAATTCTCAGATGAACTACTGAACACCCTACAGGAAATTCATCTTTATGAAAGACCCTCAGCTAGCCCTCGTCGACACACAACATCCAGCTCTCCACAAGAATCCTCCAAATACGGAAATGATAGATGCAGACAAAACTCCTCTAAGAGAGGTCAATTCAACTCTCCAGACTCGGACCCTCCGGACACAATGGACTTTCGTATATTAACCTGCAGTTTACCTTATTTTAAGGCTCTCCCTTTCGGTCACTGAATACTTACTGCCTTTATTATATTTTGAATATACCTACTTAAATTAATACTGTTTTAATAAGTTAGGAATTCTCCTCTTAATCTCCCTCAGATTCAGATAATTATATTTACTATATTATCTACCTACTCCCTATTCCTCCTCTACTCCACCCCTCCCTCTCCCCCCTCCCCCTATTTCCTTCCTTTTTTTCTTTCCCTTACTCCTCCCTTACTTCTCCCCTCCTCATTTCCTTCTCCTCTCTCAACCAAAAATTGTTACACATTGTTCTGGTCATAGCCGTATCTACTTAATTTACTTCAAAGGAACAGACTTAGTTATCCTTTAAATTTTAATATTAAAATTGTTCTATCTTTAACCGCTTCCAGACCAGCCTCCGCAGTTTTACTGCGGCAGGTTGGCTCCTCTACGCGAAACCACGTAACTGTACGTTGGCTCGCGGGGTTTGGATAGCAGGCCGCTGGAGGTCCGCACCTGCTGCACATCGGGGGTGCCGATGCTCGTGGCCGATGGTCACGATGACCGCCAGCCATGAGCGATCGTGACCAGGAGACACAGAACAGGGACGAGTGTGTGTAAAACACACACTTCCCTGTTCTGTTCTGACACGAGTGACAGATCGTGTGTTCCTATTAGCTAGGAACCACGATCCATCACTTCCTCTAGTTAGTCCCCTCACCCTTCAGTTAGAACCAACTCCCAGGGAACACAGTTAACCCCTTTACTGCCAGTGACATTTTTACAGTAATCAATGCATTTGTAATCACACTGATCGCTGTATTAATGCCAATGGTTCCAAAAATGTGTCAAAATTGTCCGATGTGTCAGCCATATAATGTCGCAGTCACGATAAAAATTGCAGATCGCTGCCATTACTAGTAAAAAAAGCAAATGATAATAAAAAAGCTATAAATCTATCCCCTATTTTGTAGACGCTATAACTTTTGCGCAAACCAATCAATATACGCTTATTGCGATTTTCTTTTTTTTACCAAAAATATGTAGAAGAATGCATATCAGCCTAAACTGAGGAAAAAAATAGTTTTTTTATATATTTTTGGGGGATATTTATTATAGCAAAAAGCAAAAAATAATGTGTTTTTTTCAAAATTGTTGCTCTTATTTTGTTTATAGCGCAAAAAATAAAAGCTGCAGAGGCGATCAAATACCACCAAAAGAAAGCTCTATTTGTGGGAAAAAAGGACGTCAATTTTGTTTGGGTACAACGTCGCACCACCGCGCAATTCTCAGTTAAAGCGACGCACTGTCTAATCGCAAAAAGTGCTCTGGTCAGGAAGGGGGTAAATTCTTCCAGGGCTGAAGTGGTTAATGTTCCTGATCATCAATAGCATTACTTACCTTTTCCATTACTGGCATTCCTAAGGCAATCAGTAATGTTAAGCAAATCAAATAGGTTTTTATTTGTATTTTTTAGCTATATAACCTTAAAGTGGGGTTGCAACCAAAAAACAAAAAGGGGCTTAAAAATCATAAAAAAAATTAAAAAAAAATAATTGGAAAAAAAAAAAAATTTTTACTCACCTCTAAATGCCTGTTGCTAGGGGGTCCCTCGAAGTCTGCCACCTTCATTGCCCGGGCTAAAAGTCACTTCCTGTAGGCAACGCACAGTCATCTGGGACATGTCATGTGTCCCAGATGAGTGAGCGTCGAATCACGGCGCACGGCGCCGCTCGCGCATGCGCAGTGGGTGCCCGGCTGTGAAGCCCAGCCGGGTTCCCACATTAAGAATTCCGGCGTCGTGAGCGGAGCGGGGAACGAGGGGGGGGTCTCGTTCCCCCGCATCGCTGGACCCCGGGACAGGTAAGTGTCCGATTATTAAAAGTCAGCAGCTGCAGTATTTGTAGCTGCTGACTTTTAATTTTTTTTTTTTGCCCGGCCCTCCTCTTTAAGATAAGTCGTATAGTTTTTATTTTTTAGTTATATAACCTCAGGAGACTCAGATGAGGTTCACACTTAACTTGTGATATAGATGTTTATGGTTAACTAACTTTTTCTTTTTGCTTTACCCATTTTTTCTCTATATCTTGCCAAACTTGGATGTCCAAGAATTTTTTTTTTCTTTTGGTACCCTGGTACCCTTCTTGCCCGAGCACTTAAAAAATGTGATTTTCCTAAAATGACCCCATGATACATACACTAGTAACCCAGTAAAGATCCTTCATACCTTTCACAAACATCTCACTTCCCTATATAAAAAAAGAAGGCTCTTTTGATCAAACCTCTGCAGAATCATTTTTCTCACAAATTAAACTTCTGACTATTCCCTTAACACAACGTGATAGCCTTGAAAGCCCCATTATATCTACAGAAGTTGAATTAGCAATAAAATTTCTTTAACCTAACAAACGTCCAGGTCCTGATGGCTTGTCTGCCCTCTATTATAGGAAATGTACTCATATCCTCGCTCCAATGGTAACAGATGATTTTAATTTCCTTCTCAATAATTATTCATTTCGCTCTGAAACATTAACAGGTATAATTTCAATGATTCCCAAACCTTAGTCAGATGAAACATCTTGTGCTAATTACAGGCCTATATCTTTACGTAAAGGGGTTGTAAACCCTCGTGTATTGTCACCTTACTGCATCCTATGCATTAAGGTGAAAAAAAGCCTGGCAGTCACTGGCCCCCCAGCCCCCCTGTTTTACTTACCTGAGCCCCTTTATGTCTTCAGTGGGAACTCGCTGTCCCTCTCTCCACGGGGTCCCGACTCTTGATTGGATAGATTGATAGCAGCGCAGCCATTGGCTCCCGCTGCTGTCTATCAAATCCAATGATGCAGGCACCTGGGGGCGGGGCCGTGTCTGGCATTCGTGTCTGTGAATACAAATGCTGGACTCGGGAGTGCGCCCACAAGGTAACCCCCTCGGGAGATCGCTTCTCCTAGGGGGTTATATGATGCAGGGATTAGCCGCAGGAGCCCCCGGGGGACCCCAGAAGAGGATGTTCGAGGGAACTCTGTGCAAAACTATGCTGCACAGTGGAGGTAAGTATGACATGTTTGTTATTTAAAAAAAAAAAAAACGATCCTTTACAATCACTTTAACCTTGACATCAAGCTACTAGCGAAAGTTCTAGCGACCCGCTTAAATAATATCATAGGTTCTTTAATAAAACAAAGATCAAGTAGGCGTTATTCCATTACGCCAAGCTACAGATAATTTACGCAGGACTACTCTATTGATTCAAGCAGCCAAAACAGGATGAATACCCATATGTCTTCTATCTCTAGATATCAAAAAAGCATTCAATACAGTATCATGGTCATACCTACATTTTGCCCTACAACGATGGAGATTTAGTCCTCATTTTCTTAAATGGGTTTCGTCATTATATAAAAACCCCAAAGCATATGTTAAATATGCTGGATATAAATCAATTTGTAGAGGAACATGTCAGGGCTGTCGCCTTTCCCTACTTTTATTTGCCCTACTTATCAAGCCTCTTGCCTATTACCTACCCCTCTATCAAAGGTCTAGATTTAGCTGGTCGCAAGCCCAAACTCTGGCTATTTGCTGACGATATCTTCATTTTTATGTCATTACCCCATATCTCTGCTCCTAACCTTATAAACAAACTCGATCATTTTGCCCACATTTCTGGTCTAACTATTAGCTCTCAAAAATCTACAGCCTTAAATATTTCCTTATCTTCTCATATCTTACAACAAGCACAAACATCCCTCCCTTTCTCCTGGTCCACCTCTAGCCTCCCTTATTTATGAACTACTCTTACCCCAAACTCTCTGACCTTTTCACTGCTAATTTTTCTCCAATACTGCGGCAAATATCCAATCTCTTTAAACAATTGTCATCCTTACCAAGATAAATCATAGATTGGTAAAATTAAGGTAATAAAGATGTCTATATTACCCAAAATCGTATATCTTTTTCGATTCTTACCGATCCCTGTCCCAGTATATTTTCTTAGGATACTACAACATAAAGCATTTGCTTTCATTTGAGGCTCTTTGAAACCTCGTTTCCCCTCTTTACCTTCCCAAACTTAAAGGTGGACTAGGGTTTCTTAATTTCACCACCATTATAGAAGCAAATGTTTTGCCAACCACTAGGTGTCACTGTCTCTTCCGGGTCCCCACGCAGCTTTTGATTGGTTCTTGAACATCGGGCCGCCTGGGAGCTATTGCCATCGGCGGTCAGCGTGTATCGGTCTGGGGTATTGTCCACAGTCCGGCGTGTGGGAGGCCCTCAGAATGTATGGGACGTACTAGCGCCTAAGGGGCGGGTCGGGCACCGCGCGCCACCTCATCTGAGAACACTATGTCACAACGCTGTGCCTACTCCTTGGTGCAGCGCGTGCTGATCCCAGCCCCAGCTGATCTTGTCACCATCGTCAGCTGTGTCTACCTGCCCCTATATAACCACTCCTCCAGCTTGGACAATCACACCAATTGTGTCACGCCACAGGATTCACTTTCAAACAGGCAAACAGTTCAGAGGTATGTTATGAGCACAACCTAGTACTATCAGGACTATAGATCTGTCCACTTTTCTACTACATATTGACTGACTTACTTATATCTTTCTATTATTACTGCTAGCTATACTTAGCTATTTTTGTATATCTTTGTATATTCATACACATAGTGCTCTGCTTCGCCCTTACACTTGCCCTTTGTTTATTGTGTCTTTTGTCTAAATTTAGAGACATATACATCGATCAACTGTGTTATATACTCATTTGTGGCAGGTCAGCTGTGGTTGGTTTTCACCTTCCCCAGCTGGGTGTTCTTGTAGTGGACTTAATTGCCCTCCCATACCGTGCTGCTTGTGATCAATCAATTGCCCCTGGTTGCCATTTTGAATATGTCTCTGGCTGGTCTGTGGATCTAGGAGGAGTATAGACAAAATTATTTTCCCTGTGTGCTCAGCATCGACTGACCTGCTCCTGTAAGTACTATGACCCACTGTCTCATTGTCACCAACTATGTTCTAGCATGTTAACCAATGTTGAAAGTGCGATTCTAATGAGAAATCTGTTTTTAATTATATTGTTATCTCTTTATACTAATTTCTATTATATTTACATTTATAGAACAAATAAACAACAAAATACGATTGTCTTAAATAACATTAAGCCTCTGAGGAAGAACGTCATCGTCCGAAATATGTAATACGAAATATATGACTTCTGCTAGCCTAACCTTTGTATAGGGCAGCTAAGTTGTATGCCTATTTTTGTATACTCAGTATATACTGTATTGTTACCAATACTTTTATATGACAATTTTTTGATATTGTAATTTTATCAATTGTGATTACCTAATAAAAATTTTTTTTACTCCTTACTTGGTCTGTCATTCAAAATCCTGAGGGGTTATACTGGATTTACTTTTGTCCAATTTCACCACATATTACCATACAGCTCAAATAGCACATATACCTAAATACTACGCAACACATGAAACTCCGCTTTGGGTAGCACTAGAATCGATAGATTGCAACCCATTTTCCGTAACAAACCTAATATGGTCTAACCCCTCTGACCGTAAAACTATTAAAAATTTTATAACTAAACATACAATGTCTATCTGGGATAAATTTAAATTAGTTAATGGACTACAATCACCCCATGTACCTCTATTATTATATATTAGAAACCGACTTTTGTACCCTGCATGTTTATTTCCTAAATCTTTTAAAGAATGGACCTCCTCTAATTTAACCCAACTTTGTGAATTATCATCATCCACCTCATTTAAAACATTTCCTGAATTATGTGAAAGCTACAAACTATCAGAACTTTTTCGGTATCTGCAGTTTAAAAAAAAATGTTATGCCCTATATACAAGGGAAAAGTAATCTAGATAAACTTACGAGTTTTGAAAGAATATGCAAACGTAATCCCCATTCAAAGGGTCTTATAACAATAATCTACAACCATCGTATTACTTTATCGAATATTGATTCACCATCATATGAAGCAAAATGGGAGAGAGACCTTGGATTTCAGGTAGAAGCAACTGGATGGGAAAAAAATTGGGCCAACAAAATCTTCTTCACATAATATTACTGCCTTAGAGACAAACAATAAGGCACCCGCTGGTATTTGGTCTCTCTCAGAATCACGAAATTTGCTCCCCAATATTCTCTATTTTGTTTTTGTGGCTGTGTTAAACTAGGATCACCTATTCACATATGGTGGGGCTGCCCGGTTGCAAAAGACTTTTGGAAAGATGTTTTTCTTATGATCTCAACAGTATTTGAGATCACTATCAAACCCAATCCTACAATTGCACTTCTCAACATAAAACCGACCACCATTTCTTATATTCAATTCAAACTCCTACTACAAATAACCACAGCCGCAAAACAAACCATTGCCAAAGCTTGGAAATCCTCATCCTTAATGATTTCTGAAACTAAAAATAGAATAAACCAAGCATTGATCCATTCCAAAACGGAAGCCATATTCCATGATAGAGTACACAACTTTGAAAAAATAGTCCTTGGGTGACTTATTTTTTTCCTTCCAATTTTTACACCTCCCTACTAAGGCCTTGGTAATTCTACTTCATACCTATATTCTATACATGCATAGTGTAAAACTACCACCATGTGATATCCTGGGGATCCCCACTATTTTTGATTTCTTTCTTTTTCTCTCATTTTCCCTTTTGAAACTTTCCTCCTTATCCTTTTCTTCCTTCTTCAATTTACTTTATACACAAAGTTGGTAGCGGATTTCTTTATTTCCTTGAATAGCATTATACAAATGTGATAATGTTCCGTTTAACAACGCAAACCTATTTATTCTACACAAATTCAATCTTTAATATCTTCTACATTATATTCACTTGAGATAATATTATAACTACGTACTCTATCCAAGTTTTAACCTTTCATTTTTTTTAACATAAAACATATTTTTGTGAGATGTTAGATTTTTACCTAACTAGGTTAAGTCACAATATCTTAAAATAATATTGGAACTCCAGATTGATACTATTTTCTTGTATATGATCTTTATTTCTGCTACCATCAATTGTATCTATGTATGTTACTTATCAATGACACCTATGTTGTTAATTATTGAAATTCAATAAACAAAATTGACAAGAAAACTGTATTTACTATGCTTCAGTTAATGAAGGGGAAGCTCTGTGCAGTTATTCCTGTCCATCCACTCTGTGCTGCTGAGGCTACAGAGATGGAGATTGAAGGCTGTGTCCTCAATCTCCTTTCTTGTCTCAAAGGTGAAACATCAGAGGTCTGTTTAGACCCCTAATATTTCACCAAAGCACTTCAATGGGGCTCCTAAAAAAAAAAGTAAAATATAATAAAATAATTAAATTATAACTAAATAAATAAAACAAAATGTTAAAAAAAACTAAAATAACAGAAATAAAAAATACTGACACAATTGTCAGAACTACCAGGGTCGCAAAGGTTGTACTTGCGACCAGGCCCTGGCACCCGGACACCATAGGGGGGCCCAATCAGGGGTCAAGGGGGCCCTCTATGGTTTCACCAAGGTCCTAAAGCTTCTAGTTACACCTCCTAGATGAAGGCTTTCAAAAACATCTGTCTTCCACGCATAATGCTGTTTTAACATCTCTACCCTGACGATTTGACAATTTACACCTTTAGCCATGTAAATCAAGGAATTGACACCAATACAGATTTCCTAATACCAAAAATTGAATTATGTAACAATTTAGGTACAACACAGTGCACTATAACACACACACACACACACACACAGCCTTCACATCTGTGTGATGTGTTCTGCTGTAGGGGAAACACTACAGTATGCTTTTCTTGATACTGTATATGTGAATTGAGTCCCATTCATTCACCTATGCACATATACGCATGCATAAGTGTGAATGGAGTCTAAATGCACACACTTGCTCCAGGTCAGTGTCCAACAAAGCCATTAAGTGTGGATTTTAACAATAGCCCTGAAACCTTTAAATCCAACAGCAGCATCCATATCTCTATCCTGATGGATTCTCTTTCACGTCAGACAGTCACCTCAACTAATCCTACAATGCCATGAAGGTACTTAAGTTATGAGGTGATTGGTGAAATGTCTCTAGGGTGTTAAAACATGCTGACATTTAAACAACCACCACTAATTAAAAGTGCCTGTCTAGCATCGTCAGCCCTGTCAACACAAGACCTGCATTCCTGATAAACAAACTTGGAACAGTAAGTTGAAAAATATGGTCAGCTTGGGGCAGGCAAGCTAAATTGGCTGAGTAAATGCAGTCACTTTCTATTAGGAATGAAAATATTTCACCAGCGACATTCATTTGCTTTACAATTATGAACTTACCTTTGTGCATCAATTTGCCTTTGTGACATTATTGAAATTTAAATGATCGTAATTTATCATGACGTTTTTGTTGATCTTTGTCTAATGTTGTTGCAGCATGGAATAGGAGCTTGCCTGTGGCATGAACGGTACCTGTAAGGATTTCATGTTAAATGTTTGTACACATCAGATATGTTTTGGAGATGTCTTAGTCTGCACATTGCAGTACATTAAGACAGTCAAATATGTCAACATTGCTATACGTATCTGCTCTTCTAAAGTTCAAGTCAACAGCTGTCATCTGTAAGGAGAATAAAATCAGTGCTTTGTTTTATGTAACAGAACATCAGTGCTTGGCGGTATCAACTTTTGGTAGTACCATCAGATGGCAATTGGGTGTTCCAATGTGTGATGATTGCATTTAAAAGTACAGTTGTTTTCCCTGTGCCTATCAATGTCTTTACAAAAGGGAGGGAAATCTGATTTCCCTACCCCACAATTTTCCCTCCCCACCCACCTGTAAAATCTGTCTGCTTTACAATGAGGAGGAACTGGGAACTAGATGATCATTACTGGCCACAGTCAATTCTCTGCACATTCCTAAGAATATGGAGACAATGCCGATTCCAAGAGAGAACACATCTCTCATCATTATACTGTATGCCATAATGTACCTACTTAAAGCGGAGCTCCAGTCCCCCCCCCCCCAAAAAAAAATTTATGTCAGCAGCTACAAATACTGTAGCTGCTGACTTTTACTATAAGGACGCTGACCTGTCCAGGGATCCAGCAATGTCAGCACCCGAGCCGATTGTTCAATCTTCACTAAGGAAAACCAGCAGTGAATGCTTCCCAGACACTTTCCTACAGCACATGCATGAGTCGTGCTGCTCTTTCTGAATGGTCCCACTGTCTTCAAAATGCTTTTTATATAGTCAATGAGTGTTTTACTACTTTATACCACCACTTATTTTGTAGTAAAATCAGGCACTATGATTCAAGGGTAAGTGTAAAAATGTAAAACACATTCCAACAAAGGCTATGGAGAAAGCCAGTTACAGAATTACCAGGATGTTTCAATTTCAGAAGTTCTTTTTTTCAACTGCACTGGAAAATGGTCAATTATAATTTGATTTGTTTGTATGGACTATAACCTAGATCATGGGTGCTCAACCTGTGGCCCTCCAGCTGTTGCAGAACTACAAGTCCCATGAGGCATTGCAAAGCTGACAGGTACTCAGGTAATATTATCCTATTATAAGCCATATTATCCTCTCCACTTTATCAAGAGATAAAAACAAGTTCCAGCCCTATTCCATCAAAGCAAATGGCCCCCACATTTCCTTCTTTCCTGGTGCCTTCATGGCAGCATACATATGGTTGGTTTCTCCACCCCCAACCAACCCACGGGACCAATCTTATGCCCTGTACACATGGTCGGATATTCAGATGGAAAAAGTCTGATCGGAATATGTTCTCAGAAAATCTGATCGTGTGTGGGCTCTAGCGGGCTTTTTCCTTCGGAAAAGCAGGATCTCAAATTTTCCGACAACAAAATCCGATCGGAATTTTTCCGATGGTGTGTTGAGAATTCCGACGAACAAAGTGCCACGCATGTTCAGATCAAATTACAAGACCAAAGCTATTGGCTACTAGCCTCTACATAGTTCCGTCGTATGCAAAGAATGTCACTACGTTCGGAAAGGTCGGGTCTTCCGACAACTTTGTCCGACCGTGTGTATGCAACACCAGTTTCGGACAAAATCCGTCGTAAAAAATCTGATGGATTTGATTTTGTGGTCGGAATATCCGACCGTGTGTATGGGGCATAACTCTATAAAGTCAGCCCCCCATACGCAATTCTTTTTTCTGTCCTCAAACCTGCAGGATCATGGACCACCGGGATACAGCCCTTACCACATCACTATATTGGTACACCATTGCAGGTTCATGCTTCCCTGTATATGGAGTCCCATTACTTAGGCTGCTAAAGGCGCCAAAAAGTTTGGGAACCCGTTTTTCTTTGTATCTTTTTGGGGATCAGGAGCCCAGGCATTCCTTCCAGGACTTTGCAAGTAAGCTGCTCCTAGATAAAGACAGCCCCTACCTGTTTGGGCTCTCTTCAGCTCCTTGGCGCTCAGTTTTTTCCTTACTGGCAGTGGACCCGGCAAGAGAACTCCTGGGAATGACAGTAATTGCGCTGCAAACAGTGGTCGCATGGTTCCCCTCACTCTGTTTACATCAACAGCGCTTCGTGCACGCCTCCTGAGCCTGGTTTGTCTCCTTCAGAGGCGGAGCCGAATCGCCAGAGGTGTGACATCAATGTCACATGTGCAGTAGCTTCCTGAGGCCCAGACTGAATCTATCTATATAAAAAGCTACGTGCCTTCATTATGGCAGCAGCTCTCATTATGAAAACATCTCCTGTCAGACTTGTGATTGGTAGTATGGAGCCAGCACAAGGTAAGGAGCAGAGAATGATTAAAGAATGGGTTATAAATACATTTATAATTAAAAATAAAATAAAAAAATCTTTTTTTTTCTCTGATTAATTAAAAAAAAAAAAAACCTTTTGGCTTCTTTTTGGCAGAGAGGCAAGTCCATCTTGCTACAGATGGACAACAAATCATCAGTAGCCTATGTCCAGAATCAAGGAGGGACACACAGCAGGTCGTTGTCCAACGAGGTAGCCCCGATAATTCTGGGTGGAAGAGAATCTCACTAACCTCAGAGCTTCTTATATCCTAGCTCTCGAAAATCATCTAGCAGATCGCATATCAAGGAAATTCATCAACGAGTGGTTCTTGAACCAGGATGTTTTCCAATGGATCTGCCACTAATGGGGCAGCCCTCAAGTGGACCTTTTTGCATCCCCTCTCAATGCCAAAATATCCCGCTTCTTCACGAGGTTTCCAGTCAGGGGTTCAGTGGGGGTGGATGCCCTTGTCAAACCATGGAGCTTCCAGGTGGGATATGCATTTCGTCTGACCCCTCTGATACTGAGATTTCTTCAACGCCTAACAGAAGAACAAGTAACCATCTTAGCAGTAATCCCTTACTGGCCAAGAAGACCCTGGTTTACCCTGTTGTCCAAGCTGTGTCTTTTCAACCCCTTAACACTTCCGGTCACACACAACCTTCTGTTCCAGGGGAACCTCTTTCATCCACATCCAGATGTGCTGGATTTGAGGGTCTGGAGGTTGAGCCGGAGAGGCTGGAAAAATTGGGTTGCTCCCATAGAGTAATTCAGACATTACTTCTAGCCAGAAAAGCTTCTACCAATAGCACCTACTACAAGGTTTGGCAACATTTTTCAGAATTTGCAGAAGCTAACGATTTCAACCTGTTAAAACCAGAAACCCATGAAGTTCTTTTGTTTCTTCAAAAGGGATTAGATCTAGGCCTGGGACTTAGTTCACTTAAGGTTCAGGTCTCAGCTTTATCAGCCCTAACATACACCAGATGGGCTCTCGACCCACTAATAGAACGTTTTTTAAGGGAAGTCCTTAGATTAAGACCTCCAAGAAAACTGCTATACCCAAAGTGGGACTTTGGTACTCAGTGTGCTTGCAGCTCTTCCATTCACTTCTACGGAAGAATGCTCTCTAGAAGACATTACTCTCAAAGCAGCATTTTTAGTTGCTATCACCTCCGGCCGAAGGGTCTCAGAGATCCAACCTTAGGAGCTGAGGACCCCTACATTACATTCTTTCCGGATAGAGTAGTCCTTCAGCTGATTCACCAGTTCGTTCCTAAAGTTCCCTCTGTATACCATTTGAACCAAGAATGGGTACTCCCAGCCTTTGGGGAAGACCCAGCAACAATAAACCCACACAAGCTGGAGGTGGCAAGGACTCTTCGATATTACATTGAGCTGACACATTCTTTCCGCAAAGATCAACACCTCTTTGTGATCCCTAAGGGCGCAAGAAAAGGAATGGCAGCATTAAAGATGACTTTGGCAAGTTGTATTGTACTTTTCTTTCAGAAAACATATCGGGCTAATGGTCTTCCGGTTCCAAAATCAATCAATGCTCACTCAACGCGGGGAATGGCATCTTCCTGGGTGGCGTTAGCACGAGTCTCTCCAGAAACTATCTGTTGTGCGGCTAGTTGGTCATCTTTCACCACGTTCATGACCCACTATAGTTTAGATCCAGCCGTGCTTACTTCTCGTGACTTCGGGAAAAAAGTGTTGCAGTTGTCTGCTCTATAATTAAAATGTTTTTTTGCAGCAACCCTCCCTGTGAGCAAGTTATTTACCATATGTATGCTGCCATGAAGGCACCAGGAAAACGGAAAATGTAATACTTTCCTTGCCTTAATTTTCCTTTCCTGGTGCCTATCCATGGCGGCATACACCCGCCCTTTTTATATAATCCTTAAATGTTTGAGTCTAGTTACAAGAATGGTGTATGGGGGGGATGAATCTTTCTTTATAGGAGTATCAGAGGATTAGCATTTACTATGTGACGCAGGGAAAAGAGTTATGGAGCCAGGCTGGAACCTCTGCAGCCTGCTCCTACACACAACCTTAGATCTCAAGAAGTACACTTCCTATGGCAGGTGTCTCTTCCAAAGCTGCTGGAGCAGTGTAATTAAATATGTTTAAATTGCTCCCAGGCCCAGTATCCTAATGCCAGCTTGGCAAAACTGATCTTGGTGCAGCTACTTTATGAGTTTATGAATTGTGCTAAACCACAGTGCCAGCTTCCAAATTGCCATTTCCCTAGATGTCTATCACTGCCCTTCACCAGCATGTGGATCATAATGGGGCTGTGTCACTGGACCAAAATATCAGTGGAAGGGTGCATATGACAACTGTTCCAGTAAGTGTGGGCAGGCATAATGTCCAGCCACTATAAAATATTTATAGATATTTTCTCCCAGATAATACACTCTTATGGTTATTTCAAAATAAAACCTGCCTCCTCTCTATCTGTAAAATTGTGGTCTAAGCAAGCTGCTTACATACTGTCCTGCCACTAAAAAATATTTGTGGATATTGTCTCTCATATAATACACTTTGTTTATTTAAAGATAAAAGCCACCTCTTGTCTCCTTCTTACAATTGTGGCCTAGCAAAGCTTCTTATATGCTTTTTCAACCACTGTGAAATATGTGTTGCCATTGTCTCTTAGATAATACACTCCAATGTTTATTTCAAGATAAAGCCTGGCTCGTCTCTCCTTCTTTATTTGCTGCCTAACTAAGCTGGTTACATACTGTCCAGTCCCTGAACAGTATCTGTTTCTTCTCAGATAATAGTCTAATTTGTATTGCAAGCTAAAACCTGCATTGTCTTTCTATTTGCTGCCTATACAAGTCCTTGTGTGCTGGCCAAAACATACCTGTCTAAGGTTTTAATAATGTGGGAATAATTTTGGAGATGGGCACGGGGGGCAGGGTTGCAGGGAATGTGGGGTTTTGGTTTTGAAGTGTTTTTGTGCACTTTGACAATGTTGTGGTAATGCATGCAAAAAATAAATAAATAAACAGGTGCTCACAAACATTACTACTGAACCGCTGTCACTTTGTAACAAGTTAAAGGATTTAGGCTTTATTTATTTTTGTATATGAAGACACCTTTCCATAAATTTTAGATCTGTTGCGGCTGCTATTTTCACTGGTCAAATGTTATAGCCAAAACTAACTAGAAAATGATTTTATATAGAAATTCATTGTATTGGGGTGCTGCTTCTGTATGTAAGGAATGCTTAATTTAAAAGTGAAAAAAAAAACTCCCTATTTCATTCTATCCAGCTCTCTTTCTCTATCCACCTTTACACAATCCCTAAAAACGAATCTCTTTAAGAAAGCCAATATAGACTTTACCTAAAAACAGAACTTTTTCCTGCTTTTGTAGATTGTTAGCTCTCACAAGCAGGGCCTGCCAAACCCTCTTGTCTTATATTGCACCTGTACTATTTACTGTTGTATTGTATTGTATTGTAAATTGCTGTGCAATCTGTTGAGGCTAAATAAATCATGTTTTCCTAATAGTATAAAAATAAGTCCTAGTTCTGTTTTGCAAATGAGGAAACAGAAACAAGAGCAATCATTACACTGGGGAAACAGAAATGAAGAAAAACATAAAGGCAAATGTAAAGCATATGTTTCCTGTCCCCCAGTGGCAAAACAATAGTGGGAGAAATTGCAGCACAGTGCCTGCAAACTAAGCTCATCTTTCCCCTTTCTTCCAGTCCTCTTGCCCCCCTTACCACGGAAATCTTTTCCAACATCTGCCCCAACCTTGCCAGCTCTCCTCTCCACCCCTTTCTCTACTCACTGCCAGGCATGTACTGGCTATCGAGACCAC
Organism: Lithobates sylvaticus; assembly: GCA_028564925.1. Lineage (NCBI taxonomy): Eukaryota > Metazoa > Chordata > Amphibia > Anura > Ranidae > Lithobates > Lithobates sylvaticus. Next base: position 401,112,462 of record CM053028.1, read on the forward strand.
CAGAAGTTTCCCGGTGGGCCAATTTCAGTGACAGGGAAGTGTAGCATTAAAAGTGTAAAAAAAGTGTAGCGCCAACTAAGTGTAGAATTAAAACAACTTTTATTCAACTAAAAGAACGTTATTGACAAAGGGAGTAGGGTGAACGACATTGAGATACTGCGCAAGAGCCATCAATCTGAATTAGGAGCCGCCAGCAGGAAACGATCGGGCTAGTAGATGCAGAGCACTGGTGTGTACTTCTACTTCCTGGTGGTGGTGGAATGCACGATGGGGCAGATGGGATGTCATCAATCAGAAATGATGGCCTGAAGAAGGATGCTTCACCTCCCATTTCTTGCATCACGTCTGCCCCATTGTGCATTCCACCGCCCAGAGGAAGTAGTATACATGGTGCTCTGCATCTACTGGCCTGATCGGTTCCTGCTGGTGGCTCCTAATCCAGATTGATGAGAAGCATGAACTCTTGCACAGTGTCTCAATGCCTTTCACCCTACTCCCTTTGTCAAGAACATTCTTTTAGTGGAATAAAAGTTGTTTTAATGCTACACTTAGTTGGCACTGTGTATCTCTATCCTCTCCTCTGTCACATTCTGTATATTGAGGGGGTACAGAGCTGGGTTGGAGGTGCACCTCATGTCCTGTAGTAGCACTGCGTCTGGTGACAAGTGACTTTACAGGTGAAAAGCTACGTCTGGTGACAAGTGACTTGGCAGGTGACAAGCGGCATATGGTGGCAGGCAAAGTGGCAAGTGACACACGGCATCTGGTGGCAGGTGACGTGGCGAGTGACAATCTGCATCTGGTGGCAGGCAACCTGGTAAAAGACATGCGGCATCTGGTGGAAGGCTACAGTGGCAAGGGACACGCTCAGGGCTCCCACTGATTCTGAATTATGGTGGGTTGAACTATTTCATTTTATATTACAATGTAATAATATAAATAATGCGCTTCAATCATCCTGACACCATAACAACCATGGTGCTGTGATGATTGAAGCGCCAACACCAGGTGTTTGGAGTAAAGTGAGCCGGTCTGAATGAAGTCCAGGGCCAAATTTTTGTCCCAGTCCAGCCCTGCTTACTGCTGTGCCGGAGCCTAGCCCACCCAAAGCCACCAGGTGAATTAGTATAGGTAGCACAGCAGCAGCAACTATTCTATGGATTACCAATGGTCCCTTGCTATAAAAATGCTGCAGTGTGCACTGATCCCTGGCTCACCTTCTGTTGGTCAGAGCCAGAACCTTCACTGCAGTGCATTCCACAGATGCCCCTCCTCCCCTTAGCACACAGTTTTGAGAAGTGGGTGGTGAGCCCCGAGACCAGCGCTCTTAATCCCTTATCCAGCACTGCTCTGAGCACCCTCTTCACCCCTGTCTGATACAATGATATCAGCAGTGATATTCCTCCCTGCACTGTGCTTTTGAAGTGCAGTATAGAAGTTCGACATATCCTATGCTGCTTAGTTGTTGGCAGTGACACTGTTGTACTCTCGGCTGCCTCTGTACGCCATCATCTGCACACCACAATCTGCTCTGCTCCACCTGTTCTGCAAAAGCCATACTTTGGTTGGTATTAATAGTAATGATAAAAATAATAATAATTCTAGCAAGCACACTTATCAGACTCAACGACCTGTATTGGATTTCGGGCAATAGGGGCGATTTATTAAAATTGGTAAAAAGAAAATGAACATGAAGTGGAGTTGTTGTCTAAAAAGACTGGTCAGAATTTGAATCTATTGTTCCAATTTCTCCAGTTTTAATGTATATATAAATATATATTTTTTTTAGTTTTAGTTTTGGATAAGGTGAGGAAGTATTAAAACAGTTTTTCTGATATCTAAGGAGATTCACTCCTTTATATTTACCTGAGCATCATTGTTTCTTTCTCAGAAAGAGATGGGATATAATAATAATAGTAATAATATTAATTGCTGCAAACAATTGAAATTCCCTTTTTACTTAATTGATATGAATGTTTGCTGTTTACTTCATTTTATTACATTTTATTTAAACTGTTCATGCTTTAGTGCTACTCGTGAGGGCACATTCGTAAACACTGCAAAACAAGATTAGGTGTACACTGGAGACAATCAAGGGATAGCCCTAAGAGGGCTTACTGTGTAGGCGCAGACATCAGTGAAGACAATTTTGTCTGGAGGGTATAAACATCAGACCATGACCATGACTGACCTATTTATGTAAGTACGTGGTTGGGGGGCTAGGAAAAACAACACACCTGTTCTCCTGGTGTAATCTGCTTTGTGTATCAGGTGTGCTGACAGTGGCTCCTGTATGAGTAAAGCCAGCAAACACTCTGTGCAGGCTTCATTGATAAGTGCATTGTAACATTTTTATTACAATGTAGTTTGATTAGTAGTTATGAGCAATGTTGATTTGTCGTTTGATTTGCACATAATGTCAGTTGTAGAAAACCATCAGTTTTAAACCGTATCACTATTTTCCACAGAAATGCAGCAGCCCTAGGGCCATAGGACAGAGTCTATCATTTCTATGACAACTTGGCCGGTAAATGTGTGACTGCGCAGACCTGGTCCTTCTACTCTCAGGCATATTCATTTTGGGGCATTTTTTTATGTGGAGGCAGATTGCTAACAATAATGGATCCAGCTTAGAAGGGATAAAATAATGATTGGAAAAGATTTCTAGTCTGTCCAATTACTATTCTCTCCCCCTTGATGAGCTATGTTTACATCTATTGTGGAGGTACCCCCTTTATTTTACAGCAAAATATGACACAAACTTGTCATTTTGGGGGAAAAAAGAAAAGAAAAATCATAAATAACAATTTTAAATTGGGTGAAGCAAAGAAAAAATTTAATTATATAGATTATTTTACCTTGCACGTTTTGATCACTCTTTGCACTGCCTCTATAAATAAGACTGGTATATGACTTAATTTTGCAGTCTATATAACTAAAACTAATAAAATCTATAAAACTAATAAAATCAAATGAAATTAGCTCTTGCTTTTTGCCCTTTTATAAAGTACACTTATGTTATCTCCTACAGTCATGTGCAATCAGTTAAGTCTGTCTAATTACGCATACTGTCATTTACTTTTTATAATGCATTATTATTCATCGCTGTCATTCCTGATATTCTGACGTTTATCTGCTGCTGCACTTCATGTGTCCCCTGTGGAGCTGAGAAGTGGCCAGCAAAACTGTTCTCAGTAACATGTGTTAAAGAGCCCAGATGACTTCTCTACAGTTGCCAACAATTTACAGATGGTAGTCATATAAATTTTATACACTGAGTCTTCCTTTCTGTTTATATAGTGCAATACTAATGGGGAGTTTAATGTTATACATAAATTCGCTGTTAGGCATCATTACATTTTTACATTTATGAATGACTTTGTAACTTTTACAAACTGTATACTGTGAAAAAACAAATTTCTTAAGTTTTCTTTTGTCCACTGTATTTATATCTGATAAAAGGAAGGACTCATTTATTTTTTTTTCATTAGGGTACAAAGAGCACAGAGGGGATAGATCCTCCTTATTGACTGTGATCCAATTTCCACATATCACATCACATTTTTATGTTTGTGAGTAAGAAATTAAGGTTATGGGAATCACCAGGATAACATGGCAGAGACAGTAATCAAAACCTCACAGACATTCTAACCCTGCCCCACTCTACAATAAAGACTTATGTCACTAGTTATTGGTCGTGGGTTTGTGTTGATAGGCAAATTAAATATGGTTTCAGGGGCATTCAGCTTGCTTTTGAGATCAGCTTATGATGCTTCTGAGACACATGCTTGGTTCACATACAGGTGCATCTCATAAAATTAGAATATCATCAAAAAGTTAAATTTATTTCAGTAATTCAATTAAAAAAATGAAATGCATTTATTTTATATACAGAGTGACATATTTCAAGCATTTCTTTCTTTTAATTTTGACGATTATGGCTTACAGCTAGTGAAAACCCAAAATTCAGTAGCTCAGAAAATTAGAATATTACATAAGATCAATAAAAAAAAAGTTTTTTTAAATACAGAAATGTTGGCTTACTGAGAGGTATGTCCATGTACAGTATAGTATGCACATAATACTTGGTTGGCACTCCTTTTTCATATATTACTGCATCAATGCGGTGTGGCATAGAGGCAGTCAGCCTGTAGCACTGCTGAGGTGTTATGGAAGCTCAGATTGCTTTGATAGTGGCTTTCAGCTCATCTGCATTGTTGGGTCTGGTGACTCTCATCTTCCTCTTAAAGATACAGGCACTGTGCAGTACATCAGCAGTATATGACTCACTGACAGAAGCCCACAGAACATTGCCCTTCCTTCTGATGACTTTCCATACAGTGGTCCCACAAGTGCAGAATTGGGATGAGCCGAACACCCCGGGTTCGGTTCGCACCAGAACCTTCGAACCGACCGAAAGTTCGCGCGAATTTTCGAACCCTATACGTTATAATGGACGCGAACGTTCGAAATCAAAAGTGCTAATTACAACGGCCAATATGCATGTTAATGTCATAAAACAGGTTTGGGGACCCGGGTCCTGCCCCAGGGGACATATATCAATGCAAAAAGAACTTTTAAAAACTAACGTTTTTTCGGGAGCAGTCATTTTAATGATGCATAAAGTGAAAAAAAAAAAGTGAAATTTTCCTTTAAATATGGTACCTGGGGGGTGTCTAAAGTATGCCTGTGAAGTGGCATGTGTTTCCCGTGTTTAGAACTGTCCTTGCACAAAATGACATTTGTAAAGAAAAAAAGAAGCCATTTAAAACCACTTGCGGCTTTAGGTTTGTTCTTAAGTAGAATCTGAACAGGTACATTATGAAGTGTAGCTCCATCCCAAAAAAATCTATTTTTAAGCTTTTTGGAGAACATAGGGAGGGGTTATCACCCCTGTAACATTTGCTGTCTTTGCACATCTGTTCAGAACATGTCACCTCACTTTCCGTCCCAATGACAAATGTTTTTGGAAAAAGTGGGGTTTTAATTGAAACAAGGATTGGTGATAAAGTATCAGTAGAGAGGAGATACCTTTTTCCCAAATTAAATCTAACAGGATAGAATTTCCCTTCCTAGGGGTAGATTTCCTCTCACTTCCTGTTTTCTCTTTCCATTTGCAAGTAGGAGTCGTTTGTAAGTTGGATGTTTGAAAGTAGGGGCCTGGCGTATATACTCTGCAGAAATTTGCCCTATTAGATGTTGGTGTAGCCACAAGACTGGTGGGCACAGGAATGGGCCCTGCTGTGAGTTAATAGATCAAGATTTGTAATTGCATGCACCTGTTGAACAGGGCAGAAAAATTGGGGGTGGTGGTGGTGGTGGTGGACGGTTTTGCCACAAGACTGTAAGCTCTCACAGTTACTCTTGGTGGGTGCAGGAATGGGCCCTGCTGTGAGTTATTAGATCAAGATTTGTAATTGCAAGCACCTGATGAACAGGGCAGAAAAATTGGGCCTTTGGCGGTGGTGGTGGACGGTGTTGCCACAAGACTGTAGGCCGTCACAGTTACTCTTGGTGGGCGCAGGAATGGGCCCTGCTGTGAGTTATTAGATCAAGATTTGTAATTGCAAGCACCTGATGAACAGGGCAGAAAAATTGGGCCTTTGGCGGTGGTGGTGGACGGTGTTGCCACAAGACTGCAGGCCCTCATAGTTACTCTTGGTGGGCGCAGGAATGGGCCCTGCTGTGAACTATTAGATCAAGATTTGTAATTACCCGCCCCTGTTAAACAGGGGCTGAAAAATTGTGCCTTAGGCACTGGTGCTGGTGCCACAACACTGCAACCCCTCACAGAGACTGTACTTGGAGCACAGCAGTCACACGTGTTGCGAAGCATTTTTTTAAAAAATTGTAAGTACACGCCCCTGTTAAACAGGGGCTGAAAAATTGTGCCTTAGGCACTGGTGCTGGTGCCACAACACTGCAACCCGGCCCTCACAGATACTGTACTTGGAGCACAGCAGTCACACGTGTTGCGAAGCATTTTTTTAAAAAATTGTAAGTACACGCCCCTGTTAAACAGGGGCTGAAAAATTGTGCCTTAGGCACTGGTGCTGGTGCCACAACACTGCAACCCGGCCCTCACAGATACTGTACTTGGAGCACAGCAGTCACACGTGTTGCGAAGCATTTTTTTAAAAAATTGTAAGTACACGCCCCTGTTAAACAGGGGCTGAAAAATTGTGCCTTAGGCACTGGTGCTGGTGCCACAACACTGCAACCCGGCCCTCACAGATACTGTACTTGGAGCACAGCAGTCACACGTGTTGCGAAGCATTTTTTTAAAAAATTGTAAGTACCCGCCCCTGTTAAACAGGGGCTGAAAAATTGTGCCTTAGGCACTGGTGCTGGTGCCACAACACTGCAACCCCTCACAGATACTGTACTTGGAGCACAGCAGTCACATGTGTTGCGAAGCATTTTTTTAAAAAATTGTAAGTACCCGCCCCTGTTAAACAGGGGCTGAAAAATTGTGCCTTAGGCACTGGTGTGGTGGCATGGATCATTGAGGAGGAGGAAGAGGATAGTCAGTGAACATAAGAGGACAGTCACTCAGCATCAGCATAGGCAGTCTTGAAGGGATGTGACATTAAAAATTATTCGGTTATATCCGCCTCAGGTGCCTGGTAGCTGGTGGTGATCCAAGACTGATTCATTTTGATGAAGGTCAGTCGATCAACCGAGGCGGTGGACAGGCGCACCCTATGATCAGTCACAAATCCTCCAGCAGCACTGAATGTGCGTTCGGAAAGAACGCTGCAGGCAGGACAGGCCAGTAGCTCAATTGCATACTGTGCAAGCTCTGGCCAGTGATCCATCCTCAGGACCCAGTAAGCCAGAGGATTTTCGGTGGGAAAGGTGTCCAAGTCTGACCTTGCCCCAAGGTATTCCTGCACCATGTATATCAGACGCTGGCGATGGTTGCTGGAACCGATCATACCTTGGGGCTGCGGACTAAAAAATTGTCTGAACGCATCGGTCAGACGTCCACCTTCCCCACCGCTCCTTCTGCCACTGACCGAAGCCTCAGCAACTCGTCGCCCAGGACCAGGAGTTTGTAGCCTCCCAGTTTCTGGGAACGCGTTGCACAGACCTTTCTGCAAGGCCTCCCTGAGATGTCTCATCCTCTGCTCCCTCTGCGACGGCAAGATAAGGTCCGCAACCTTACCCTTGTACCGCGGATCAAGGAGAGTGGCCAGCCAGTAATGGTCCCTCTCCTTGATCCGAAGAACACGAGGATCCTTCCGCAGGCTTTGCAGGATCAGGGAGGCCATGCAGCGTAGGTTAGCTGAGGCATTCGGTCCGGAGTCTTCTGGGTCACTGAGGATGACATGATCGCCAGCCACCTCCTCCCAGCCACGTACAAGTCCACTGGTTTGTTGGGACTGTACATCATCCCTAAAAGACTGCTGCTGCTGATGCTGAGTGCCAGGCTCCACCTCCATGCTCACACAATCCTCCTCCTCCTCCTCCTCCTCTCTCTCTTCCTGTGTGATGGGTGGGACAGAAGGAACACTGTCCGGATAAAGGGGGCCTTGAGAGGCAAGGAAGTCCTCCTCTTCCTGCCTCTGTTCTGCCTCAAGTGCCCTGTCCATTATCCCACGCAGCGTATGCTCCAACAGGTGGACAAGAGGGACAGTGTCACTGATGCATGCACTGTCACTGCTCACCATCCTCGTGGCCTCCTCAAATGGTGAGAGGACAGTGCATGCATCCCTGATCATGCTCCACTGACGTGGGGAAAAAAAACCAAGCTCCCCTGACCCTGTCCTGGTGCCGTAGTCGCAAAGGTACTCATTGATGGCCCTCTGCTGCGTGTGCAGTCGCTGCAGCATGGCCAACGTTGAGTTCCACCTGGTGGGCATGTCACATATTAGGCGGTTCTTGGGCAGGTTCAGCTCCTTTTGCAGCTCAGTCAGCCGAGCACTGGCATTATAAGATCGGCGGAAATGCACACAGACTTTCCTGGCCTGCCTCAGGACATCCTGTAAGCCTGGGAACCTGCCCAAGAACCGCTGCACCACCAGGTTGAGGACGTGAGCCATGCAGGGCACATGGGTGAGCTGCCCCTGTCGCAGGGCGGAGAGGAGGTTGGTGCCATTGTCAGAAACGACCATTCCTGGCTTAAGCTGACGTGGCGTCAACCACCTCTCGGCCTGCCCCTGCAGAGCTGCCAGAACCTCTGGCCCAGTGTGGCTCCTGTCCCCCAAACACACCAGCGCAAGCACGGCATGGCATCTTTTTGCCTGCGTACTTGCGTAGCCCCTTGTACGCCTACGGAGCACCGCTGGTTCCAAGGACAGAGCACTGGAGGAAGAAGAAGAGGAGGGGGTGGAGGAGAGAGGTGTGTCACAACCAGTAGCAGTAGTAGCGTTTTGGAGGCGTGGTGGCGGAACAACCTCCAACACTACTGCACCTTGTCCTGCATCCCTCCCAGCTGCCAATAGAGTGACCCAATGGGCCGTGAAAGAAAGGTACCGTCCCTGTCCATGCCTGCTGGACCATGAGTCAGCGGTAATATGCACCTTACCGCTGACCGCCCTGTCCAGCGAGGCATGGACATTGCCCTCCACATGCCGTTAGAGAGACGGAATCGCCTTCCGTGAGAAAAAGTGGCGTTTGGGAACCTGCCACTGAGGAACCGCACATTGAACAAACTCACGGAAGGGGGCCGAGTCTACCAACTGAAAAGGCAGCAGTTGAAGTGCTAGCAATTTAGCCAGGCTAGCATTCAACCGCTGGGCATGTGGATGGCTGGGAGTGTACTTCTTTCTACGGTCCAGCAGCTGGGGCAGGGAAATTTGCCTGCTGCAATCGGACGTCGGTGTACTGCAAGTACTTGGTTGTGACACACCTAATTCTACACCTTCAGTCCTCTCAGAGCAGCTTTCAGAGAGGACTGAAGGTGTTGTGGGGATGGAGATCCCAGCTGAGGAGGAGCAAGGAGAGGTCCGCTTAGTTCTTTGGTGTGGGTCTTTTATGTGTGCCTGCCAACGAGCTGCATGGCAGGTCGCCATATGTCTGGTCATGCTTGTGGTTCCCAAGCGGCTGATGTTTTGGCCACGCGAGATACGCTTGAGACAAATATTGCAAATAGCAGTGGTGCGATCTGCTGCACTCGTCTCAAAAAAGGCCCACACCAAAGAACTTTTCTGATAACGTGCAGAGGCAGCGCCCTGCACAGGCGGAGCTCTGCGGTGTTGTACAGTTGCTGTGCTGGCCTCTACCTGGCCTCCAGGGGGCATCCTGCCTCGTTGGACATGTGACGCCGCATCCTCCTCCTCCTCGTCCTCCTCCTCATCCTCTCTCCCTTCAGGCACCCACGTGGAGTCAGTGACCTCATCATCCCCTCCCTCTTCACCACTAGAGCAAACCTGGCAGTAAGCTGCAGCTGGTGGAACAGTACTGCCAGATTCCTCAAGCTGGGTATCATCATCCGAGCCTTCGAATCGTTGGGCATCCTCCTGGAGCATGTACACAACACTGTGCTCAAAGAGTTCGGGGGATTCCTCAGGAGGACATGGTGGGTCTAGGGAAGGGGTGGCTGATGATGCTCTGTCAGTACCCTGAGCCTGGGTGAGAGAGGATGAGGAGGATGAGGAGGGCTTGGTCATCCATTCTACCAAGCCTTCAGCATGATGCGGCTCCACATGTCCAGCTGCCGAAAACAAAGACGCGCGTGTCCCATGGCCACGTGCTGATGACGATGCACGACCACGTCCACGTCCACGGCCACGTCCACTAGAAACAGAGCCTGCCTGCCCTGTGTTCTTGGCTCTGCACGCTCTGCCTCCCCTTGGCGGTCTTCCAGCCATTGTAGTCGGTAGTCCTGTGGGTGCTGCTGAGAAGAATATATAGGAGCTCTGTGTGATGCCACTAACACACTAGAAGTCCTGTGGGTGCTTCTGCAAAGAAAATAGAGGAGCTCTGTGTGATGCCACTAACACACTAGAAGTCCTGTGGGTGCTTCTGCAAAGAAAATAGAGGAGCTCTGTGTGATGCCACTAACACACTAGAAGTCCTGTGGGTGCTTCTGCAAAGAAAATAGAGGAGCTCTGTGTGATGCCACTAACACACTAGAAGTCCTGTGGGTGCTGCTGAGAAGAAAATATAGGAGCTCTGTGTGATGCCACTAACACACTAGAAGTCCTATGGGTGCTTCTGCAAAGAAAATAGAGGAGCTCTGTGTGATGCCACTAACACACTAGAAGTCCTGTGTGGGTGCTTCTGCAAAGAAAATAGAGGAGCTCTGTGTGATGCCACTAACACACTAGAAGTCCTGTGGGTGCTTCTGCAAAGAAAATAGAGGAGCTCTGTGTGATGCCACTAACACACTAGAAGTCCTGTGGGTGCTTCTGCAAAGAAAATAGAGGAGCTCTGTGTGATGCCACTAACACACTAGAAGTCCTGTGGGTGCTGCTGAAAGAAAATATAGGAGCTCTGTGTGATGCCACTAACACACTAGAAGTCCTTTGGGTGCTTCTGCAAAGAAAATAGAGGAGCTCTGTGTGATGCCACTAACACACTAGAAGTCCTGTGGGTGCTTCTGCAAAGAAAATAGAGGAGCTCTGTGTGATGGGACTAACACACTTCAAGTCCTATGGGTGCTTCTGGGAAGAAAATAGAGGAGCTCTGTGTGATGCCACTAACACACTAGAAGTCCTGTGGGTGCTTCTGCAAAGAAAATAGAGGAGCTCTGTGTGATGCCACTAACACACTAGAAGTCCTGTGGGTGCTGCTGAGAAGAAAATATAGGAGCTCTGTGTGATGCCACTAACACGCTAGAAGTCCTGTGGGTGCTTCTGCAAAGAAAATAGAGGAGCTCTGTGTGATGCCACTAACACACTAGAAGTCCTGTGGGTGCTGCTGAGAAGAAAATATAGGAGCTCTGTGTGATGCCACTAACACACTAGAAGTCCTATGGGTGCTTATGCAAAGAAAATAGAGGAGCTCTGTGTGATGCCACTAACACACTAGAAGTCCTGTGGGTGCTTCTGCAAAGAAAATAGAGGAGCTCTGTGTGATGCCACTAACACACTAGAAGTCCTGTGGGTGCTTCTGCAAAGAAAATAGAGGAGCTCTGTGTGATGCCACTAACACACTAGAAGTCCTGTGGGTGCTGCTGAGAAGAAAATATAGGAGCTCTGTGTGATGCCACTAACACACTAGAAGTCCTATGGGTGCTTCTGCAAAGAAAATAGAGGAGCTCTGTGTGATGCCACTAACACACTAGAAGTCCTGTGGGTGCTTCTGCAAAGAAAATAGAGGAGCTCTGTGTGATGCCACTAACACACTAGAAGTCCTGTGGGTGCTTCTGCAAAGAAAATAGAGGAGCTCTGTGTGATGGGACTAACACACTTCAAGTCCTATGGGTGCTTCTGGGAAGAAAATATAGGTCTGTGTGATGGGACTAACACACTTCAAGTCCTATAGGTGCCTCTGGGAACAAAATATATGATCTCTGTGTGATGGGACTAACACACTTCAAGTCCTATAGGTGCTTCTGGGAACAAAATATATGATCTCTGTGTGATGGGACTAACACACTTCAAGTCCTATAGGTGCTTCTGGGAAGAAAATATAGGTCTGTGTGATGGGACTAACACACTTCAAGTCCTATAGGTGCTTCTGGGAACAAAATATATGATCTCTGTGTGATGGGACTAACACACTTCAAGTCTATGGGTGCTTCTGGGAAGAAAAATATAGGTCTGTGTGATGGGACTAACACACTTCAAGTCCTATAGGTGCTTCTGGGAACAAAATATATGATCTCTGTGTGATGGGACTAACACACTTCAAGTCCTATAGGTGCTTCTGGGAACAAAATATATGAGCTCTGTGTGATGGGACTAACACACTTCAAGTCCTATAGGTGCTTCTGGGAACAAAATATATGATCTCTGTGTGATGGGACTAACACACTTCAAGTCCTATAGGTGCTTCTGGGAAGGAAATAAAGGTCTGTGTGATGGGACTAACACACTTCAAGTCCTTTGGGTGCTTCTGGGAAGAAAATATAGGTCTGTGTGATGGGACTAACACACTTCAAGTCCTATAGGTGCTTCTGGGAACAAAATATAGGATCTCTGTGTGATGGGACTAACACACTTCAAGTCCTATGGGTGCTTCTGGGAAGAAAATGTAGGTCTGTGTGATGGGACTAACACACTTCAAGTCCTATAGGTGCTTCTGGGAACAAAATATATGATCTCTGTGTGATGGGACTAACACACTTCAAGTCCTATAGGTGCTTCTGGGAACAAAATATATGATCTCTGTGTGATGGGACTAACACACTTCAAGTCCTATAGGTGCTTCTGGGAACAAAATATATGATCTCTGTGTGATGGGACTAACACACTTCAAGTCCTATAGGTGCTTCTGGGAATAAAATATATGATCTCTGTGTGATGGGACTAACACACTTCAAGTCCTATAGGTGCTTCTGGGAAGGAAATATAGGTCTGTGTGATGGGACTAACACACTTCAAGTCCTATAGGTGCTTCTGGGAACAAAATATATGATCTCTGTGTGATGGGACTAACACACTTCAAGTCCTATAGGTGCTTCTGGGAAGGAAATAAAGGTCTGTGTGATGGGACTAACACACTTCAAGTCCTATAGGTGCTTCTGGGAACAAAATATATGATCTCTGTGTGATGGGACTAACACACTTCAAGTCCTATAGGTGCTTCTGGGAAGGAAATAAGGTCTGTGTGATGGGACTAACACACTTCAAGTCCTATAGGTGCTTCTGGGAAGAAAATATAGGAGCTCTGTGTGATGACTAACACACTTCAAGTCCTATGGGTGCTTCTGCAAAGAAAATAGAGGAGCTCTGTGTGATGGGACTAACACACTTCAAGTCCTATGGGTGCTTCTGGGAAGAAAATAGAGGAGCTCTGTGTGATGCCACTAACACACTAGAAGTCCTATGGGTGCTTCTGCAAAGAAAATAGAGGAGCTCTGTGTGATGCCACTAACACACTAAGTCCTGTGGGTGCTTCTGAGAAGAAAATATAGGAGCTCTGTGTGATGCCACTAACACGCTAGAAGTCCTGTGGGTGCTTCTGCAAAGAAAATAGAGGAGCTCTGTGTGATGCCACTAACACACTAGAAGTCCTGTAGGTGCTGCTGGGAAGAAAATATAGGAGCTCTGTGTGATGGGCCACTAACACACTAGAAGTCCTATAGGTGCTTATGCAAAGAAAATAGAGGAGCTCTGTGTGATGCCCTAACACACTAGAAGTCCTATGGGTGCTTCTGCAAAGAAAATAGAGGAGCTCTGTGTGATGCCACTAACACACTAGAAGTCCTGTGGGTGCTTCTGCAAAGAAAATAGAGGAGCTCTGTGTGATGCCACTAACACACTAGAAGTCCTGTGGGTGCTGCTGAGAAGAAAATATAGGAGCTCTGTGTGATGCCACTAACACACTAGAAGTCCTGTGGGTGCTTCTGCAAAGAAAATAGAGGAGCTCTGTGTGATGGGACTAACACACTTCAAGTCCTATGGGTGCTTCTGGGAAGAAAATATAGGTCTGTGTGATGGGACTAACACACTTCAAGTCCTATAGGTGCTTCTGGGAACAAAATATATGATCTCTGTGTGATGGGACTAACACACTACAAGTCCTATAGGTGCTTCTGGGAACAAAATATATGATCTCTGTGTGATGGGACTAACACACTTCAAGTCCTATAGGTGCTTCTGGGAAGAAAATATAGGTCTGTGTGATGGGACTAACACACTTCAAGTCCTATAGGTGCTTCTGGGAACAAAATAGAGGAGCTCTGTGTGATGCCACTAACACACTAGAAGTCCTGTGGGTGCTTCTGCAAAGAAAATAGAGGAGCTCTGTGTGATGGGACTAACACACTTCAAGTCCTATGGGTGCTTCTGGGAAGAAAATAGAGGAGCTCTGTGTGATGCCACTAACACACTAGAAGTCCTGTGGGTGCTTCTGCAAAGAAAATAGAGGAGCTCTGTGTGATGCCACTAACACACTAGAAGTCCTGTGGGTGCTGCTGAGAAGAAAATATAGGAGCTCTGTGTGATGCCACTAACACGCTAGAAGTCCTGTGGGTGCTTCTGCAAAGAAAATAGAGGAGCTCTGTGTGATGCCACTAACACACTAGAAGTCCTGTGGGTGCTGCTGAGAAGAAAATATAGGAGCTCTGTGTGATGCCACTAACACACTAGAAGTCCTATGGGTGCTTATGCAAAGAAAATAGAGGAGCTCTGTGTGATGCCACTAACACACTAGAAGTCCTGTGGGTGCTTCTGCAAAGAAAATAGAGGAGCTCTGTGTGATGCCACTAACACACTAGAAGTCCTGTGGGTGCTTCTGCAAAGAAAATAGAGGAGCTCTGTGTGATGCCACTAACACACTAGAAGTCCTGTGGGTGCTGCTGAGAAGAAAAATATAGGAGCTCTGTGTGATGCCACTAACACACTAGAAGTCCTGTGGGTGCTTCTGCAAAGAAACTAGAGGAGCTCTGTGTGATGGGACTAACACACTTCAAGTCCTATGGGTGCTTCTGGGAAGAAAATATAGGTCTGTGTGATGGGACTAACACACTTCAAGTCCTATAGGTGCCTCTGGGAACAAAATATATGATCTCTGTGTGATGGGACTAACACACTACAAGTCCTATAGGTGCTTCTGGGAACAAAATATATGATCTCTGTGTGATGGGACTAACACACTTCAAGTCCTATAGGTGCTTCTGGGAAGAAAATATAGGTCTGTGTGATGGGACTAACACACTTCAAGTCCTATAGGTGCTTCTGGGAACAAAATATATGATCTCTGTGTGATGGGACTAACACACTTCAAGTCTTTTGGGTGCTTCTGGGAAGAAAATATAGGTCTGTGTGATGGGACTAACACACTTCAAGTCCTATAGGTGCTTCTGGGAACAAAATATATGATCTCTGTGTGATGGGACTAACACACTTCAAGTCCTATAGGTGCTTCTGGGAACAAAATATATGATCTCTGTGTGATGGGACTAACACACTTCAAGTCCTATAGGTGCTTCTGGGAACAAAATATATGATCTCTGTGTGATGGGACTAACACACTTCAAGTCCTATAGGTGCTTCTGGGAAGGAAATAAAGGTCTGTGTGATGGGACTAACACACTTCAAGTCTTTTGGGTGCTTCTGGGAAGAAAATATAGGTCTGTGTGATGGGACTAACACACTTCAAGTCCTATAGGTGCTTCTGGGAACAAAATATAGGATCTCTGTGTGATGGGACTAACACACTTCAAGTCCTATAGGTGCTTCTGGGAACAAAATATATGATCTCTGTGTGATGGGACTAACACACTTCAAGTCCTATAGGTGCTTCTGGGAACAAAATATATGATCTCTGTGTGATGGGACTAACACACTTCAAGTCCTATAGGTGCTTCTGGGAATAAAATATATGATCTCTGTGTGATGGGACTAACACACTTCAAGTCCTATAGGTGCTTCTGGGAAGGAAATAAAGGTCTGTGTGATGGGACTAACACACTTCAAGTCCTATAGGTGCTTCTGGGAACAAAATATATGATCTCTGTGTGATGGGACTAACACACTTCAAGTCCTATAGGTGCTTCTGGGAAGGAAATAAAGGTCTGTGTGATGGGACTAACACACTTCAAGTCCTATAGGTGCTTCTGGGAACAAAATATATGATCTCTGTGTGATGGGACTAACACACTTCAAGTCCTATAGGTGCTTCTGGGAAGGAAATAAAGGTCTGTGTGATGGGACTAACACACTTCAAGTCCTATAGGTGCTTCTGGGAACAAAATATATGATCTCTGTGTGATGGGACTAACACACTTCAAGTCCTATAGGTGCTTCTGGGAACAAAATATATGATCTCTGTGTGATGGGACTAACACACTTCAAGTCCTATAGGTGCTTCTGGGAACAAAATGTAGGTCTGTGTGATGGGACTAACACACTTCAAGTCCTATAGGTGCTTCTGGGAAGGAAATATAGGTCTGTGTGATGGGACTAACACACTTCAAGTCCTATAGGTGCTTCTGGGAACAAAATATATGATCTCTGTGTGATGGGACTAACACACTTCAAGTCCTATAGGTGCTTCTGGGAACAAAATATATGATCTCTGTGTGATGGGACTAACACATGGGACTAACACACTTCAAGTCCTATAGGTGCTTCTGGGAAGAAAATGTAGGTCTGTGTGATGGGACTAACACACTTCAAGTCCTATAGGTGCTTCTGGGAACAAAATATATGATCTCTGTGTGATGGGACTAACACACTTCAAGTCCTATAGGTGCTTCTGGGAACAAAATATATGATCTCTGTGTGATGGGACTAACACACTTCAAGTCCTATAGGTGCTTCTGGGAACAAAATATATGATCTCTGTGTGATGGGACTAACACACTTCAAGTCCTATAGGTGCTTCTGGGAACAAAATGTAGGTCTGTGTGATGGGACTAACACACTTCAAGTCCTATAGGTGCTTCTGGGAACAAAATATAGGAGCTCTGCCTGCCTGCCACGAACACACTACAAGTCCTATAGGTGCTTCTGGGAACAAAATATAGGAGCTCTGCCTGCCTGCCACGAACACACTACAAGTCCTATAGGTGCTTCTGGGAACAAAATATAGGAGCTCTGCCTGCCTGCCACGAAACACACTACAAGTCCTATAGGTGCTTCTGGGAACAAAATATAGGAGCTCTGCCTGCCTGCCACGAACACACTACAAGTCCTATAGGTGCTTCTGGGAACAAAATATAGGAGCTCTGCCTGCCTGCCACGAACACACTACAAGTCCTATAGGTGCTTCTGGGAACAAAATATAGGAGCTCTGCCTGCCTGCCACGAACACACTACAAGTCCTATAGGTGCTTCTGGGAACAAAATATAGGAGCTCTGCCTGCCTGCCACGAACACACTACAAGCCCCTCTTTCTAAATCAATCTAAATTAATGAATCTATCTAACTCAATCTCTCTAAGTAAATCTCTCTAACTAACTAAATCCAGCAGAGTGTCACAGATCTAGCCTGCTCAATCTGCGCCGGAACAGCATGTGACCGGCGCAGACGGCGTGGCGGCCTTTTATAGGGGGGGGCGTGTACTACAGCCCCTGAGCTGTAATTGGCTACAGGCGTCCTGCCTGTAGCCAATTATGGCTCTTCGAGTTTCCGGGGCTGTGATTGGCCAAGCATGCGGGGGTCACAGTGCATGCTTGGCCAATCATCAGCCAGCAATGCACTGCGCCGGCCGCGCCGGCCGCAATGCATTGCAGGGCCGCTCGCATCACACGAACGTGATGCGAGCGGCCAAAATAGTTCTGGGCTCGCCGAGCGAGCGAACGCCCGGTGCTCGATGCGAACGTGGGTTCGCATCGAGCACCGGGCCCATCCCTAGTGCAGAACACTTCAATGTCTCACAAAATAGTTATAGCCATCTTCCCCTGATGTTACAGTCTCTTAACATTAATTAGACAGGGCTCACCTTCCATTTGCACAAGGGAGGTCTTCCACAGGCCCAGGGGCCACTCCAAACCAAGCTGTAGGGCCTTGTTAGGCGAGGGTCAAGGTTTCTCTGTCTGCCTCCAAGTGTCTTTAATCAGAACCCTGGGAATCCATCTCCCCTTCCCTGAGGAACCTACATTGGCTAAACGTAAAGAATCGGGTCACATTCAAGACCCTCTGCCTCACCCACAAATGCGCCCATGGAGACGCTCCACAATACCTTTGCAAGAAGATAACACACTACACACCCAATCGCAGTCTTCGATCATCTAACCAAAACCTCCTCCTCATTCCCAAATCCCACTACAAAGCAAAAGGGATTCGCTGTTCAAGGACCACGGCTATGGAACGCTCTACCAACCGACATCCGCATGGAAGAAAACCATCAGGCCTTTAGGAAAAAACCTTAAGACCTACCTTTTCTAAGAAGGGTGACAAAGCACCCTTACAGCGCCTTGAGGCGATTCAGTTCGCATTGTAGCGATATACAAATCATTCATTCATTCAGCACCCTGTCAGTTCAGCCTTGCAGCTGTTTGTTCAGTTCAGCTCCTGCACAGCACTACATCTTTGTTGAGCAAGGGTGTCCTGCTCCCATACCTCAAGTGCATTGGCCCCAACCACAGCTGGCATATAATGGGGCACTATCTCCACCAACTATATTACTACATGTACTACATGTACATTGACACCTGCCAACATGTAGGGCTGAGTGCAGTTAATGTAGCTGGCACTGGCTTTTTCAGAAAGGCAGTGTCTCTGGCATAAATATCTGTAGTGTCATGTAGTGTGCTTGCATTGCAAAATACATCATACTGTGTTGAATTGCATTGGCATTTGTAAAAGTGTTAAGCAAATAGTTTCTTGCAGTCTGACTGTGTACATGGCCACTGCATACAGATGATCACATTTTGGTCTAAGACAGAGGTTCTCAACTCCTGTCCTCCGGACCCACTAACAGGCCAGATTTTAAGTATTACCTTGGGGAGATGCAGACTAGAATACTGCAATCACTGAGCAGCAAATGATAGCACCTGTAATGTATTTCAGTTACCCTGCAAACCTGGCCTGTTAGTGGGTCCTGAGGACAGGAGTTGAGAACCACTGGTCTAAGACCGTGTTGTTTCAACTTGTATGACTATGAGTTTGGTGCTGTATATGGAAATTACAGTAAGCAGCATTAGCATTTTTTCCATTTTTTTTTCTACTATGCCAAATACGGTCTGTGTATGTGTACATGTACTCTTATGCCCCGTACACACGGTCGGAAATTCCGACGGAAAATGTCCGATCGGACCATGATGTCGGAAAATCCGGCCGTGTGTGGGCTCCATCGGACGTTTTCCGTCAGAATTTCCGACGGAAAAAATGTGAGATCCTGCTCTCAAATTTTCCAACAACAAAGTCCGATCGGCCTTTTTTTGATAGTGTGTAGAGAATTCCGACCAACAAAGTGCCACGCATGTTCAGATCAAATTACAAGAACAAAGCTATTGGCTACTAGCCTCTACGTAGTTCCGTCATACGCAACGAATGTCACCACGTTCAGAATGATCGGATTTTCTGACAACGTTGTCCGACCGTGTGTATGCAACACCAGTGTCGGACAAAATCCGTCGGAAAAAATCAGACGGATTTTGTGGTTGGAATTTCCGACCATGTGTACGGGGCATTACACTTCCAGAATCTTCTAATTTGCAACAGCTATCACGGTATGGATTGCTTAAACATATAATTTAAAATATGTCTACTCAATATGTTCCTCAACTACTCATTCCTGTTGCTTTTTTTTCTGCATACATACCATTAATATCCTCTTTTAAAATATACCAGCTTCTGTTTTGATGCACTGCATAAATCAAACCTATATAGTCAGTCACAACTGCCCTTCAGAAGCAAGGCAAACTACACTTGGGAATGCTGCAATTTTGTGTTTGAAGTTAATATTATTTAATCATGAAATTACGTGCCTCTTAATGATTGAAATTACTCTCATGTGCAATAGAATTAGGATGCCTTTAAAGTGGGCTTTCTGTAATGTTATAGATACAGTTACTGAGTAGCTTGGGGCTTCTCATAAGCCTCATGGTGACTTTAATTTCTCTTAAGTTTCCACATTTAAAGATTGTGAACAGGGAATACAGATCCTAAGTGGCAACTCTGTGAGAGCTCTTCACCATCCTCACCAAAGTGTATCCACTCCATGATCTTTACTCGGAACTCATACTCATAACTGAGTACACAGGATATTAGTATGTTGTAACTCATGACAACCAATTACTCCTAATTAGCTTGTCAAACTGATGCAAATTCCAATATATTATTCTAAAGTAACTAACATTGCAGTACTGGGTACTGACATTTATAGGTAAAGTTGATCCCGGGAAAATCCAATTGCCTCACGGGGGATCAGGAAGGAATTTTTTCCCCTGCTATAGCAAACTGGTTTATGCTTTGCTGGGGTTTTTCCGCCTTTTTCTGGATCAACTGTGGGTATAGGACTGTGTATATGGGATTGTATTTATTTATTTTTTTGGTTCAACTGGATTGTCTTTTTCAACCGGACTAACTATGTAACTATGCACAACACTATTTTCCATATCAAACAAAGGTCTATGCCTGCATGTAAGACTACTCTGTGTTATAGATGGAGGATGTTTCCAATGATATAAGTAAAATTTAGGTTTTGATAATCATTATTGATACATGTATGGGTGACACATAGTAAAAGAACAACTATGTAACATGTGAATTAAAATTTCTCCCTGATGACATGGTTTAGAGTAACTTAAAAGATAAATGTGTTTAAGCCTCAACAAAAAATAATGCTTTTGGTTCTATTAGCAGCAAACTACAAAAAATACCTGAAAGAAATTTTAATTTCCTTTTCTAGAAGTGAAAGTCAAATTAAATGATTTGATAAATGACAAATTAACTAGCATCCTCGCAGACACATCAATGACAAGTTTCTTGACATATGGCAACCTGAGTTGACAATGCACATTCCCACATGGGTACATGGCATCTAATCCGTGGACATTACCTGGTTATGTAGGCAGAACCCAAATATAACTAATAAAATACACAATACAGACAAATTGGCCACGACCCTTTATTTTGATAATAAATAATTAAATAACGTCATAATTCTATGGACCATAACAAAAACTAAAGCAATAATAAGTAATAAGGAATAACATCAAATTTAACCATTGAATTCAACTCAGCCATTGGGCTGAGCATTTAAACTAATAAAATGACAACTGTCCCCTTCTCATACAAGGGACAAAACCACATATGGGGCGTACACACGAGCGGACTTTCCAGCGGGATTGTCCGCCGGACAATCCGCCCTTGTGTGGGTGCCGGCGGACTTTTTCCTGCCAAAAGTCCGGCGGGCTAAGTTTTAAGTTCAGACTTAAAATTGTCCCTGGACTCGCGAGTCCGGCGGACAATCCCACGGTCTGTGTGCTAGTCCGCGGGACTTTTGGAAATGAACGGACTTGCCGACACAAGATCGGAAAGTCCGTTAATTTAGAACGTGACTTCAGGTAGACGGGACTAGCGAAGGCAGTGAATGCCGCCGCGCTAGCCCCGTCACCTGGTATGGATTTAAAGGGAATCCCCACGCCGAAAAAACGGCGTGGGGGGTCCCCCCCAAATCCATCTCAGACCCTTATCCGAGCACGCAGCATGGCCGGTCAGGAAAGGGGTGGGGACGAGTGAGCATCCCCCCTCCTGAGCCGTACCAGGCCGCCTGCCCTCAACATGGGGGGTGCCCTGGGGAAAGTGGGGCCGTGCGCCCCCCCCCCCACCCCAAGGCACCTTGTCCCCATGTTGATGAGGACAAGGGCCTCTTCCCGACAACCCTGGCCGTTGGTTGTCGGGGTCTGCGGGCGGGGGGCTTATCGTTATCTGGGAGCCCCCTTTAATAAGGGGGCCCCCAGATCCCGACCCCTCACCCTATGTGAATGAGTATGAGGTACGATGTACCCCTACCCATTCACCTAAGGTGTAAAAGTGTAAATAAAAAAAAACACACAATTTTTTAAAAATATTTTATTGCACTGCTCTGGGGGTCTCCTTCCGTCTTGGGGGGTCTTCTCGCCGGACTCCTCCGCTCTCTTCTGCTCTTTTACCTAGCTCTTTCACGAGCGGAGGAGCCCGGCTTTCTTCTTCGTCATCGCCACCGTCGTCTGGGGGTCTCGTTCCGCCTTCGGGGTCTTCGGGGGTCTCTTCTGTTCTTGCCGCTGTCGCCGCCTTCTGCGCCGTCTTCTTCTTCCTCTTCTTCTTCTTCTCCTTCCGATGTTGACTCGTTGCTCTCTCTGGCCGGAATGGCAGAGACACGCGGTGTTGAGACTTATATAGGGACAAGGGGCGGGGTCACATGTTCATGTCACATGGTGACCCCGCCCCCTATGATGTCACAGTCCCGGAGGATGCTGGGGCAGACCCCCAAAGCACCTTCCCAATGTTGAGGGCATGTGGCCTGGTACGGTTCAGGAAGGGGGGGCACTCTCGTCCCCCCTCTTTTCCTGCGGCCTGCCAGGTTGCGTGCTCGGATAAGGGTCTGGTATGGATTTTGAGGGGGACCCCACGCCATTTTTTTTTTTTTGGCCGGGGTTCCCCTTAAAATCCATCCCAGACCTGAAGGGTCTGGTGTGGATATTTAGGGGGGGCCCCACGTCATTTTTTTTTAAATTTGAAGTGGGGTTCCCCTTCATATCCATACCAGACCTGAAGGGCCTGGCAATTGAATTTGGGGGGACCCCCATGTTTTTTTTTTTTTTTAATCAATGACTTTCAATGAATGACTGTTCTCTGTGTTACGGGAGCTGACAATTCATTAGTCGCAAGTGATTTTAAATAGCTTTTTTTCCTGTAAAAATTACACTTTGTGCAGGGACAGTTCTCGATATTAGATATACTGAATCTCAAATTCATTCGAATCATTCGTTATATCCGCTATAATAATTTATTTCGTATTAGTTGAAATTCGATATTTGGTAGTTGAATTCGAATTATTCTCTGTGTTACGGGAACCGTTAATTCATTAGCCGCAAGTGATTATTTTTGACGGTTCCCATGTCTAGCAAACTGTAAACGTGCAACATTTTTTTTGGACAACAGTGGCTTTTTCTGTGGTATCCTCCCATGAAATTCATTCTTGTTTAGTGTTTTACATATCGTAGATTCGCTAACAGGGATGTTAGCATATTCCAGAGACATTTGTAAGTCTTTAGCTGACACTCTAGGATTCTTCTTCACCTCATTGAGCAGTCTGCACTGTGCTCTTGCAGTCATCTTTACAGGACGCCCACTCCTAGGGAGAGTAGCAGCAGTGCTGAACTTTCTCCAGTTATAGACAATTTGTCCTACCATGGATTGATGAACAACAAGGCATTTGGAGATACTTTTATAACCCTTTCCAGCTTTATGCAAGTCAACAATTCTTAATCGTAGGTCTTCTGAGAGCTCTTTTGTGCAAGGCATCATTCACATCAGGCAATGCTTCTTCTGAAAAGCAAACCTAGAACTGGTGTGTGTTTTTTATAGGGCAGGGCAGCTGTAACCAACACCTCCAATCTCATCTCATTGATTGGACTCCTGTTGGTTGACACCTCACTCCAATTAGCTCTTGGAGATCCCATTAGTCTAGGGGTTCACATACTTTTTCCACCTGCACTGTGAATGTTTACATGGTGTGTTCAATAAAAACATGGTAACATTTAATTATTTGTGTGTTATTAGTTTATACAGACTGTGATTGTCTATTGTTGTGACTTAGATGAAGATCAGATCACATTTTATGACCAATTTGTACAGAAATCCATATCATTCCAAAAGGGTTCACATACTTTTTTTTGCAACTGTATATTCACACACATAGGTTGGACTTGATGGACTTGTTTCTTTTTTCAACTTCACCTACTATGTAAATACACGCCACACTTTTCACATATTTATTTGTAAAACAATGTAGAAAATAATTTATCATTTTCCTTCCACTTCACAACTATGTGCAACTTTGTGTTGGTCTATCACATAAAATCCCATTAAAATACTTTTTTTTTGGTTGTAACATGACAAAATGTGGAAAATTTCAAGGGATTTGAATACTTTTTCAAGGCACTGTGTGTATGTATGTATATATATATATATATATATATTTTTTTTTTTATAGAGTACACATATATTTGTTGTCTCTAAAAATATATCTATTTCCAGGTCAATAGTTCTCACGTCTGAGATGACTTGTGTATTTTATTCGGATAAAAATGGGATTGCAGACTTCTTCGTACCTCCAGGGATCTCTCCACATCTAAGGAATCAGCATTCTGATATTGTGTACAGGAACAGGCTTTTTCCCTGTGCTTTATTTATCCTGTTTGATATGTTATGTATATTGAATATTTTAGTAAATAGATAGTGATAATGCGTACATGTTTTTAAAGTACATTTTAGCAGTCTCTTGTGTAGCATAGAACATTTTGCATCTGTGGAAAAGAAAATATGTTAGGTTAGCTTCATTGAGCTGACATAGTTATAAGCACAATTATGACCGATATGTTTTTTTCTGTATCTCAAACCATGCATTCTTTCTAGCAGCAAAACATGCCTAACATCTTCTGGAACCTGGTACGGGAGCTCACAAAGTCATTGCATCATCAACCAATGTTATCTTACCTGCTGTATTTGTACTATATTGTGCCACCACAGAACTGAATCATGTGATATATAGCTTTCACATTCCTGTTGCATGCATTACTGAAGTTCACTTGAGTTTTCTACATTTTGTGCTCATACTATATCTCTGCTCCTACTGTAAAGCCTTCTTATATTATCTCCACGCCACAGTTTAGTTGTTTCCTTCAGTCCAGGTTTATCAGAATCCACACATTCCAGTGATCCCCAAAGGCTCCAGTGGTGAATTTCAAGAAGTCTTAACAAAAGGCAAAAATTACTGTCAGTATTTGATAATATTACTGAAATAAAATCTGGCATGCTAATTAAAATAACTTCTAAAATGAATATTAACATCCAAGGGTGGTTACGGATTCCCTCTATCTATTCCATATATGTATTCATTTGTCTGTTCCTATAGTTACCAAGTCTATTAAAACTCTGATAATGTTACTGTTGATTGCACACTAATATAAGGTTAGCTATGAAAACAAACACACTGCTTGATCACTTAAGCCCCGGAGGATTTGGCTGCTCAATGACCAGAGCACTTTTTACATTTTGGCACTGCACTGCTTTAACTGGTAGATGCGTGGTCATGCAATTCTGTACCCAAACTACATTTGCGTCCTTTTCTTCCCACAAATAAAGCTTTCTTTTGATGGTATTTGATTGCCTCTGCAATTTTAAAATTTTGAAAAAAAAGGGTTGCAATGACATTTTTTTTACCAAAGACATGTGGCTGAATACATTTTGGCCTTTTTTTTGTAATCGTGAAAAGCTTGGAGTATTTTAGTGGGGTTGGCCGTGGGGGGTTGTCCTGCAATTCTGAGTTTCTGGATGGTATGTGATCGGTATTTAGGGGTGAGTTTGGAGGCTAACATAGATCCAATTTTGTCTTTCTGTATGTAAAATTTGGCTCCGCTCCATCTAATGTGTTTTTCAGCTCTAACCGTTAAAGTTAGGTTAAGTTCCAGTCTCGTGGCATCTAATTGGTCTGCTAGGGCCTTGGAAGGTTGTTTTTTGTGTTCAGATTTTAGTTCTGCAAACTTGGATTCTAGTTGGAGTATGTCCCTCTGACGTTCCCTTTTGAGTTTAGTTGCTAAACTAATCAATTCCCCTCTAATAGTGGCCTTGTGGGCTGCCCAAATAGTTTCCGGAGAGATATCATCCGTTTCGTTCAGACGAAAATACTCCTGAATTGAATCCGCTAACATCTTGATATGTGTAGGGTTGCTGAGAAGCGATTCATTGAGTCGCCAGTGAGTTCCTTTCGTTTTAGTGAGGACATTGCGTAATGACATGGTTACTATAGAGTGATCTGACCACGTTGTGTCTACTATGGTTGATTTGGAAGTCAGAGGGATGAGGGAAGGAGGGATAAGGATATGATCTATCCTACCATAAGACTGGTGAGGTGAGGAGTAGTGAGTAAAATCCCTGCTCCTTGGGTTTAGTTCCCTCCAAATGTCTACTAGGCCATATGTGTGGAGAATTTTAGCTATTTTATTGCTCATCTTGGTAGGGCGGGTTAGTTGCTGATTGTGAGGTTTAGTCTTATCTAAGCCCTGATCAAAGGCTACGTTGGAGTCCCCTCCCAAAATGACCTTGCCTTCAAGGAGTGGATTTATAGTTGAAAAGAGAGTTTGAAAGAACTTAGCTTGTCCTTTGTTAGGGGCATAATAGGAAACGATTGTGTAAAAGTATTCCTTCAAACGTACCTTTTACAAGAACAAATCTACCCTCCGGGTCTTTGTAGTCAGAAACGTGAGAGAAGTTGCAATTCTTGGAGAAAAGTATTGCCACTCCCTTCGTTTTGTTAGGAGCATTCGCTAGAAAGAAGGTCGGATAGAATGATTGTACGAATTTGGGGTTGTACCGAATCGGAAAGTGCGTTTCTTGCAGCAATACCACATCTATTTTTTGGGCTTTGTAGCGATCAAAAGCTACTCTCCTTTTCTTAGGGGAATTTAGACCCTCAACATTATGCGTGGCCACCTTGAGGTCTGTCCTAGTGGGGATTTTGTCAGCCATTGGAGCAGAGGTTTGGAAAGCTCAGACATACACAGCCACCTACCTTCAGTTGTCTTCCGTCTGGTTGGAGGTGTTTGCAGACGTTGAGACGAATGGATGATTTGCTGATTCTGGAAGGGCTCTTCGTATGATGACATGTTTGGAAAGAGAAGATAGTTAGGAGGGGAAGCAAGAAAGGGGGGGGGGGTAGGCATAGAGAGAATATGTCTTTTCGGAAGACCGACGGTGAGCGGCAGGAAAATAACCCGTCGGACCCCGTCCCAAATACAGCGGTTGGCCCTAGGGCCTGACCAACGACCCATGTCGTAGAAACACACGCTGCTTCTAGGAAATGGGTGGTAGCGCAAAGGGACCACCCCAGACCCTAACATAATTTTTAATTATAAAACATTAGAATAGCACCATCAATCAGAAATAGTATATG
Organism: Lithobates sylvaticus; assembly: GCA_028564925.1. Classification (NCBI taxonomy): domain Eukaryota; kingdom Metazoa; phylum Chordata; class Amphibia; order Anura; family Ranidae; genus Lithobates; species Lithobates sylvaticus. Next base: position 401,139,126 of record CM053028.1, read on the forward strand.
ATATAAATTCATCAGAAAAGGGTAGTAAAAACACCCGAGTATATATAAAAATAATAAAACAAAAAAAAAAAATTTGAGAAAGAAAAAAAAACAAACAAAAAAACACAGAATTATATGACCCCCAGATGTGAGTCATAAGGTAAAACCTACTGGGCTCCTGAGACCACAGGGTCTATACGGTACCTCCGCCCTCCACCCTCAAGTAAGGGAGGAAAGGGGAAGGAGTACATTATAACTAGGACGGTACTGTAGTCAGGGACTCAAGTCATAAAGGGGAAACCAGTGGATGATCAACTGTTGCTATCCCCTGAGCTGTAGGCTATCAAATCTAACAAAATCCTGAAAAACTGCGTTTCTCTCCATATATATTACTGGTAGCTGTTTCAGGAAAATCCCCTCGATCCTTTCGAGAACAATTTTCAAAGCCCTTATAGAGTCCCATCTTCGTTTAGGTGAAGGTAGGGACGACTCTCAGAGTGGGTAAGCATAACAGTCGTGAGAGTTCAACGATAGAACGAACCAGTGATACACCTAAAACAATTCAGTGAATCTTTTTAAAATCTATACTAAGATGTAAACTATAACAGTTTACGGAAAAGGAGCTATCAGCTCCAACACCCAAATGGGCTTCCATCCTACAGGACAGTGCCTGCGGTAGAGTATAAGAAAGGAGATCTCCACGTTTCCTCTCAGGGGGGTCCTCCTTCCTTGCTCTTCTTCGTACGGCCTTTGTTCCAGGGAGGGGAGATCGGGCTAGTCGGGGGGGGGTCTTTTGGAGGATCCAGCCGAGGCTGCGGAGTAATCCATGGGCGCCTCCTGAGATATCAACTTGAGTTGCAAGAAGAGCTTTTCACCATCAGGGATGTTAGAGAAAGCGTAGGTGGTACCGTGGAGGGTGAATTTCACCGCAAAAGGGAAAGACCAGCGATATTTGATCTCCTGCTGGGAGAGAACCAAAAGAAGTGGTTTGAGAGATCTTCTTTTTTGAATAGTGGAGGGTGCTAGATCAGCAAAGATTTGTATTTGGTGACCTTGAAACTGTAAGTTCGGTTTTGCTCGAGACTGCCGCATGACCTCTTCTTTGGTGGCATAAAAGTGCGGTTTGGCAATTATGTCTCTCGGAGAGCCATCTTTTCTGGGGGGTCCTAAGGCCCTATGCGCCCTGTCCAATTCCAGACGGTGAGGCGGTAGTTTCGGTATGAGTTCTGAGATAATGTCCCAAAAGATGGGGGGAATGTCGGTGTAGGATTCTGGGAGGCCACGGATTCGGAAGTTATACCTCCTGGACCTATTTTCAAGGTCATCAATCCGAGAGAGGGCCGTATTCAATTGGTCCTGCAGAGATTTCACGTGGGCCTCATTTTGGTTGGTTCTGGCAACAGTGGTTTCCAGTTTATCCTCAATAGCTTCAATTCTGGATCCTAGATTAGCAAAGTTGGACTCAATTTTGTTAGTTATTTGGGTCGTAGTGTTAGTTAGGCCTCTTTCCAGTAGGTCTGAGAATTTGGCGAAGAGGTCAGCTTGGAGGGCAGATATGTCATGAATAGAATAGCTGGGGGCGGAAAATTCCTGGAAATGGAGTGAGGGGGGTCCTGCTGGGGACAGGGTGTAGTCCTCCATATGGCGGTTCAGGAGAGATTCAGTGGAGGCCGGAGATGAAGCCTGAGGTGAATGGGGATTGAGTGAGGACTGATGGGGGTGGTGAGGACCACCTTGGGCTGCCTGGGCATATGAAAGGGTTGCAGGGGCCAAAACTTGCCTGAATTCTTGAGGCCTGTCCGTGTGGGCCTTGAGGGTCTGAGGAGAAGTAGTAGCGGCGGCCATCTTGGTACTCCCCGCGGTCCCGGCGCTGCTGAATTGCGTCCCTAAGTCCCGTTTGGCGGGGGGACCGGACATCTGGGGATGTTTCCCTCTGTTGTCCTGGTACTGTCCTTCGGTTGTGGGGTGCGTAAGGGTGTAAAATAACGGCCGGAAAGCTGCTCAGCGGTCCGGGGCGGCCATCTTAGTACACCCCGCGGACCCGGTTAAGCAAGATAGCGGCTCTGGCGAGGGGATCGGATAGCTGGGGATGTTCACCGGTATACCGGGGACAATCCGGTCAGGGTGGGGTGTTTTTTTAGTGGATGGGGTGCCCGTAGTGCTGCTTAGCGGTCCGGGGTGGAGCGGAGCTCACAGCTCAAGCGGCCATGTTGGAGCTCCCGCGCATGCGCCCTACCGTTTTTTGCATTTTTTTAAATCATTTTTATTGTTATCTCAGGGAATGTAAATATCTCCTATGATAGCAATAGGTAGTGACAGGTATTCTTTTTTGAAAAAAATGGGGTCTATTAGACCCTAGATCTCTCCTCTGCCCTCAAAGCATCTGACCACACCAAGATCGGTGTGATAAAATGCTCTGCCAATTTCCCAATGTTTATATGCGGCGAAACCCAAGTCATGAAATGCTCATAGCTTCCGGTTTCTTAGGCCATAGAGATGATTGGAGCCATTCTGGTCTCTGATCAGCTCTATGGTCAGCTGGATGGAACCACCGGCTGCATTCTCGGGTTCCCTGTTGGGAGAGCCAGAGAAAACCATGGAAGACGGTGGGGGGGTGACGTTCCCTCCCACTGCTTGTAAAAGTGGTCTAGAAGCTAATTAGTCACTAGGATTGCTTTTACATGAAAGCTGACCGCTGGCTAAAAAGAATGATACCAAGATGATACCTAATTTTGCAGACATCATTCTGGTATAACCACTCAAAGTCCACTAACATACCAGTACGTTGCTGGTCCTTGTTGGGCATACATTGTAATGTTCTTTTTTTCATGCAGCCTGTGGACTGAACGAAAAAAAAGAGATTGATCGGTGGGTATGCCCACCATTAGAATAATGCCCCTCATCCATCCACTTCTAATGCTGGGCATACATGCACCATTTTTTTTAACTGTGGTGGTGAAATCACCTCCTACAGCGCTGGAGTCGCTGATTTACGTATTGTGGGAGTAAACGCTGTTGCTGTCAAGATAAATAAATCAGTGCTGCAGCTGAATGGCATACCTGCTAAGCAAATGATGGTTAACAATAAAACAAAGTAACATTACAGTATAACAGTAAGACTTACCATACCTGCAAAGCAAATACAATAAAACATAGTAAAAATAAAAAATTTGTTAACGCAATCTGTGCCTAAAAAATATATGCTGAAGCATGGGGGCAATCCGCCCCCAATGTTAGGAGCAAATTACTCCTCCACCCCTGCCCCTATTCTTTGGCATATATGCTCTTTTTTTAACTGTGGTGGTGAAATCACATCCGACAGCGCTAGAGTTGCTGACTTGCGTATCGTGGGAGCAAACGCTGCTGCTGTGAAGATAAATAAATCAGTGCTGCAGCTGAATGACGTACCTGAAAACAAAAAAAAGGATAACAATAAAACACAGTAAACAGTAAAGTATAAAATAATTACATACCTGATCCGTTCCAGGAGTATGCTCGTAATCCAATGTACTCGCATATCAAATCGAGTTTTCTCATTGAAGTCAATGGAAACAAAAATAATTTGTTCCGCATTGACTTTAATGGGATGCAATTGCGCCCCCGCCCACGGGGAGGGCGGGAAGTACAGATACGCCCACTTGCCCACCCGTGCCATTCTGCCGATATACATCGGCGTGCATCGGTAGGCAACTGGTTAATAAAACAACGTCTCATTTATTTCCCAAGAAAATAGAAAAATGTTAATATGAAAATACTATAGAGCATATAACAAAAGATCATCAAAGGTACTTATTGCAAGGCTGTCCCCTAAACACGGTCTCATCAGCTGGGCTCAAGATGGTAACAGAGAGAGCTATGAGGCTCAGAGAGCCAACAGGCATGAGCCAAGAGTGGAAAAGGGCCGATTTCCCTTCTGTGCGCACTTTTTACACATTCATTCAGACCCACTTGTAACCACACCCCGCTACCCTTCTGTCCAATGAGATATTGCCAAGAGGTAGTCCGTTTAATATATTATATTTCTGTTCATCCTGCTATATTGGCCTCCAGGGGCAGTTCTTAGCTTGCCCTTTGATCTTCTGTAGCAGGACATTCATCAATCATCTTGTCAACCATGCTCCTTTTAGAAGCTTGCTTGCAGAGCTAATCACAGCAGTCGATCAGGAGCCATGCTTTTGTTCAGCCTTGCTTCTTTCAGATGAATATTCTGATATATCACAAAGCTTTGATGTGCAACTTGTTACATTCCAGACAGCCCCCAAGAATGCAAAGGTTTGGTATAGCCATAGTTCATATTTCAAACACCTCTTGTATTTATGAAATAAAACACGTTGCCTTCCAACAATAACAGTGTCAGAAGTGGTACAGCTTACCAGCAGAGGTCAACAGATATGTGAGTAGTCCAAAAAGAATGTCTTCTTTACCAGATAGAACATTTACACAGATCCAATGAGTGTGTACAACTCCTAGGTTTTGGGACCTCTTTAAAATTGAAGGTGATTAGAACAAAAACTAGAGCTACATAATATAATTTCAACCAGTGTTTCAGAATCAGAAATCATTACATTTGTTTTGGCTGAACCACAAACTTTAATCTACCAATAGATCATTAATTGTTAAAGTAAGTGGGTTGCTTGACCTCAAAGAGTTTTAGGAGAAAAAAAAAAGCAAAAAAAAAAAAAAGAAGAATTGCTAAAAATTTGCTTCAGCTGCCGGAGAAACTGCAGTACTGTGGCTTCCATTCATACCCAGCCTGTGCACAGGAGTGCCATCATACAGTCACTTTACTTTCCCTGGAAACAGGTTTTATCTATTTTATCCAGCAAAACATTTCCATCCACAGTTACTGTTTTCCCTAATGGACCCAACTAGCATCTTCTATGTTTTATAAAACTACTGCCTATTGATTTTACATTTTGACTGTCCTGTTACTGATCTTTTATGCCTAGAGCACATGAAACATCAACCCAGCCTTTGCCTGTTAACTGATTTATATTGTATGCCTGCCAAACCTTTTTAATGATGAATGCCCTGCTGATATTAACTTTTGCTTGATAACTGGTTTAGAACTCCTGCCTGACAAAATGTAAAGCCTAAGTTTAGCCAATGTTTACAAAAAAAACAGCACAGGGCAATACTTAAAATCAATATTAAGTTTCCATTGTGAATAAATATAAAATACTTCGCGCAAAAAGAGCAATAAAACAAGGTGAAAGAAAGGCAGTAGTACCGACTAGATTCCTCTGGGGGCACTAATCATAAGTGCAATACCAGGGTGAGTGATTAAAGAAATGATATATAAATATAGCGTGATTAAAAAAGAACCTCAATATTATTACTGAATAAAATCTAAAATGGAGTGAGGATATTGTCCTAAATATGTGTAACTGTGTCACACCAAATAACTTCAGTAATTAAAATGATAATAAATCCTAGGATAATTAAGAGTGCTAGACTCTAAAAGTGACAGTGCATATCAAACTGCGTGACATAAGGCAAATAAAACAATAAACGTGAATCAAACACACATAAATAAGTGAAAGAAACACTAATGTGTAGCCTAAAGCGTTAAGACCTGCAAAAGTAAACCAAGTGCAATAAGTACGTGTTCAAGCAGATTTAAATAGATGAATGAGGGCATACAAATAAATGTCCATATATAAAATAATAAAGGTGTAGTCCAGCTAGGTGCAGCTCAGTGCAGAAAATAAAATCAAAATAGCCCAATAGGATATCCAATAGTGGTTTCACTTAGTTGTTAAAGCCTTCTTATATTCATTCATCTATTTATATGGGGTGCTCCTAGTCTTGTCTCCCAGAACTCTCACCTTAAGTAAGGTCAAATGAGCCTTGCTGGGGTCTCCAAGTTGCCCCTACTAGTGGTTATTGTGGTGTCCTGTTGTCGGGTCCTGCCTTGTCCTTACTCCTCTGTAGTCCAGCCCTATATCGCTAGGTGCCTCCCAGCAATATCAAACACGGGGGAGAAAAGAGAAAAGGAGGGGGCTCCACTAGTGTAGTAATTAAAAGTACCCGTTTATTAAGCATAAGGTAAGATAAAACTCGTACATAAAATCAGTAACAACAGGCAAAATAAGAAAGATTCACCGGGGGCGTCCACAGCGCCTACTCGCGTCCTTCTCTTGGTTATGCCTACGGCCACTCCCTACGCGTTACGACACGGTCACGTGTCTTCATCTGGAGCTTTAGGCTACACATTAGTGTTTCTTTCACTTATTTATGTGTGTTTGATTCACGTTTATTGTTTTATTTGCCTTATGTCACGCAGTTTGATATGCACTGTCACTTTTAGAGTCTAGCACTCTTAATTATCCTAGGATTTATTATCATTTTAATTACTGAAGTTATTTGGTGTGACACAGTTACACATATTTAGGACAATATCCTCACTCCATTTTAGATTTTATTCAGTAATAATATTGAGGTTCTTTTTTAATCACGCTATATTTATATATCATTTCTTTAATCACTCACCCTGGTATTGCACTTATGATTAGTGCCCCCAGAGGAATCTAGTCGGTACTACTGCCTTTCTTTCACCTTGTTTTATTGCTCTTTTTGCGCGAAGTATTTTATATTTATTCATCCTTGAAGTGCCTTATGTGAACACTATTCACTTTGCTGCAAATCTTTATTATTATCTGACATATACTGCCCTGCCTATATACTCAAACTAGCGCGAGAGATATCCAAACCTTAAGTTTCCATTGTGCTGCAGGTTGAGGATTTAGCTAAAATCTTAAGTCCTCTGAACTTCTGGTGCTGTGGGGGTTACAAGCCAAGGGACCTGTCATATGTCATACTCGTCAAGAGTGCCAATTATGCCTACCCTTTTCAATCCCCTCCTCAATTCATAGAAGCTGCACTACAGCTTCCATGGATGAAAAGCAATCTATTAATGGATGAGGTGGACCTTCCATTCATCCGCCCCGCCTCCATTCATAGAGTGCTTTTTATTTATGGAAGTTATAATATAGCTTCTATGAATGGAGGTGCAGGAAGAGCAGGCCTAGTCAGCACTCTTCAGCTGGATCCCTCAACTCATATTAACCCCCCTAGCACCAGAAGAGAAGGGTAATCAGTAAACTAGCAATGCTAACTAAATCCTCAGCCAGCAGCACAATAGATGCTTCATTGTGAATACAGTCGCTTCTGCTGATTTTTTAAAATTATATTTTGACTAAATAAATAATAAAAACTTAATAAACTGCCCTGTCTGGCATATGGTTTAAAGTGTATGCGGAGCTATTTTTGTTAAGTTTTGGATTGCGTAGGAGAAGGTAAAGTGGAAGAAGGAAAAGGTAATATTAGTCTCCCCACTGGTAAGAGTATTGGTATTGGTGACCTATGTATCTGGTACAGAAAGTGATATAAAATCAAAATTGGAGTCACAGGGCTGGAGGTGTGGGGAAACCTCCATAATGGGCCAAATCCTGACAGATGTTTTAACCATTCTCTACTCTTTCTCTTTCCAAAACAAAGCAAAAAATGTTTGGCTTCCCGCCAAATGATACACATCGCTGTTAGCAACCCTTGTCAGTAATTGGCTGAAGGCCAGCTAAAGTTTTAGAACCAGGCAGTGAATTTTGTGTAGCAATATTTCCCAAGGGGGTTTATGACAGAAAGTGGAAAAGTGTCTCTAATTCACCCCAGTGCCATACAGCAGAGGTCCTGCTGATCAGCTATTTTATTTGTACAGCTGACAACATTACTGCTCAGAGCAGCACATTTTTTTTCATGGCATATTGTAGCCCAGACTGTGTTTTGTTGGTTTCTAAGAACGGCCTCCACCTGCATGGATACATTTCCTCTATATAGATATATCTATATATATTTTTTTTTTGGATAGAATGTGTCCGCCATAATGTCGCAGTCATGATAAAAATCGCTGATTGCCGCCATTACTAGTAAAAAAAAATGATTAATAAAAATGCCATAAAACTATCCCCTATTTTGTAAACGCTATAACTTTTGCGCAAACCAATCAATAAGCGCTTATTGCGATTTTTAAACCAATCAATAAATGCTTATTGCGATTATTTTTTTTACCAAAAATATGTAGAAGAGTACGTATCAGCCTAAACTGAGGAAAAAAAAATGTTTTATACATTTTTGGGGGATATTTATTATAGCAAAATGTAAAAAATAATGCGTTTTTTAAAAAATTTTCGCTCTTTTTTTGTTTATAGCGCAAAAAATAAAAACCACAAGGGTGATCAAATACCTCCAAAAAAAAGCTCTATTTGAACTCTTTAGCAATATGGGATAGGACACACAACCACAGTTCTTTATAATCCCCTCATACACCACTAGCTCCCATTTTCTGTAACCCGGAGTTTCCACCTAGTTTGACTCCACAACTGTTCCAGTGGTGGCTCAATAAAGGGTTGCTGAGAATCTGAGATTTTCTGAACGGGGATCAATTACACACTATACAATATTTCTAAGACGAGTTTCTAATGCCCCCTAACAAATAATTTTGATACAACCAAATCGCATCGTTTGCCAGATCCAAACTTAGCCAAGTGGTGGGCCCCCTTACGCTTACAACATTTGAATTAACATGCCAGGCCAGAGGCTTTCAGAGGTTCACCGAGCCAAACTCAAAACTTGCCTATATGGACCAGTGGGAAAGAGATTTGAATCTAACTTTTGATCCTATGGATTGGCAAGATATTGCTTATCCGTTATCCAAGATCTCCATTAACACTACTCTTATAGAGGCCAACTATAAAACGTTCCTACGTTGGTACTAGGTAACCACTAGAGTAGCTAAGATGCATCATTCCACCTCGCCAAACTGCTTCTGACGATGCGGATAGTTGGGGACGATGTACCATATCTGGTGACAATGCCCACTCGTAACTAGATTTTGGATTCAAATCTTCAACTTAATTAACTCAGTGACGGGGGTAAACATTCGCAGATCTCCTGAAGCTGCCCTCTTTCATAAATTGCCTGACGAAATAACCCAAAAATCTGTAAAATTGATTCATTATATATTGCTGGCGGCAAGAATTACAATGGCAAGACTTTGGAAACAGTCGATAATCCCTCTCGACCAAGTTAAAAATAAACTTAATTGGATTATGATCAACGATAAACTCACTCATATTCTCTGTAATAAAATCAAGAAATTTAACAAAATATGGGACCCATGGATTGACTACATCTCAACTCCATAGCGGATTCCAAGACGACCCTCTCTCTTCTCTTCTCACCTTCTCTCGTTTCTTCCTTTCCTCTCTCCTCATTTTTATTTGTTTTTTTTTTCTCTCCCTCTAGAAATTTCATACACAGTGCAGACGATTACGTATGAGGCCTCCTACGACCACGAGTCCTGGGACGGTCCCTGGGACCATAACCGGGACCTCCCAGGACTTTGGGTCTCTACTATCCCCTCACACTGGGGCTCCCCGGATCATAACTGGGAGGCTATTGTTAAACTCCATCAAGGTTTGGATACCTATCACGCTCGCTATGCTCTGTTATTGCGTTAGATGATGGATAAATAGTACGATCATACTTCTTTATTTATTTGTATTGGTATGTAATGGCTTGACAACCTACCACCATTTGGCCTATGCGTCTGGCTACTCTGTATTCTGTTATTCTTTCAATAAAAACATTGAAATATAAAAAGAAAGCTCTATTTGTGGGAAAAAAAGGACGTAAATTTTGTTTGGGAGCCACGTTGCACGACCGCGCAATTGTCAGTTAAAGCGACACAGTGCCGAATCGCAAAAAGTGCTCTGGTCTTTGGCCAGCAAAATGGTCTGGGGCTTAAGTGGCTAAAAAAACATCTTTTCAAATGCAGTATGTATTTGCCCCCTTAAAAACTCCTCCGAATCCCCAAATTCCTTTTTTGTGCTGCAGTGATCCCCAAATCCGTTTTTTATGCTGCTGTGGTGCCACTTCTTGTTAGAGGGTGGCTACATTCATTCTCCACGGTCCCACTGTATGTAGAAATTTAGCCACTCTCTCCCCTTCACTCCTAGGGTGGACTATGGGATTTTTAGTGTACAGTGCATAGAGCAGTACACTTGACCACACCTTACGTACACTGCCCATTCCACACAAATGGAAGGGAAGAAGGAAAGAAAAATTTAAGAGCTAAAGGAAGACAATAAAATGAAGCAGAAAAACATAAACAATTTCATAAAAACATAAACAATTTCATAAAAATAGATTACAGGGCTATTAAAGAGCAGTTAATACAATTATAAGTGCTTCAACCAATTGGGACCATTTTGAAGTTTAGTGTATTTAGTGAAGTGTTACATAGTCATAAACTTAATTTTGAGTTTAAGTAGGGTTAAATAAATATTTGGTAAAGTGAAATATATGGTTAGATTATAACTACACGGGGTAGGGAGCCAAATAATAACAAAATTGCACTTTTAATCAAGTTGATACCACACAACAAAACGGTTATCTCTGAATATTTTAAAACCAATCTGACAATAGTATGTGTGATGAGATTTATAACCTTTACAAACTACTGGAATTGCAAGCATTCAAAGATAGTCATGGAGCATGTCTATAGCAAAGAGGGAAACTATTACTTTATGCTAATTTTTATTCTGGCCCTAAAAAGACTGCACCCACATAGGTTTTTTTTATGAAAATCCATTGGTCAAGTGCCTGCAACACTACAAGTATGCTGTGGATGCTATGAAATGAGTGTTACAACCACGGAAAATTGGTAGTAATTGCATTACCTACAGCTAAAGAAAGTTGGCGATAATACAGCAGCTGCCACAAAATACATGGGTAGGGCAGTTGTGTTACAAAGTTGGTCCCTCTAAAAAGCCAATAAGTTCTGAACCCTAAAAGACAAGAACCAAAAATGATGTTTCAACATAAGTTATGAATCTTTACAAGTGCTTCTTAGCTGACAGGAGTTACAACCAGCGCATCATTCCTGCTCAGCTGCTAATACTCTATTCATGTCAGGAAACATACCCACAATCCAAATGGGTGCACACCTGAACCATTAAACAAGTTACAAGCTGCTTTTGAAGCAATTTAGTCCGGACTGGCTCGTCGGCCCTGGAGTCAGATCTGGCCTGCACAGGTCGAACATGACGTTTAAGGAACGGCATTTGCAGATGATCCTGGGATGCATGTTGAGAAACGCCATTGATGGCGGTTTTACCGGCTAAAGCTTTCTGTGACCACCCTGACTAAGGTTCTCATTGTGATCTGGTAAGCCTGCATCTTACCACTGTTTCTGGTGACGGTGGACACCGTTGGCACTTTTTGAGCAAGGAAGTTTATATATTTTTTTACACATTGAAGGGGATCTTTTAGGTTTCCTGGAATTTGGGACTATTTCAATTTGCTATCTATATGCACTGAATGGACATTGTTAAAAAAATGTATGTATTATTATATTAACTTATATATGAGTTTGTCTATCTATATAAGATTTGTTTATTCCCCTATTCACAATAGGCTTTTAAAATCTGAATATTTATTATTTGTTAACCTATTATTTTAAGCATAGCACATTTCATTGTAAATTTTGGTACTTGGGAGGATATCACCTTTTTGTGTTTTCAGCTTTCACTTTTAATTTTGGGCATATTTGCGTGTTTTTTTTTGTCTCTTTTTTCATAAAAGATAACTTAGCCTGCCTAGACCCAGAAGGTCCTGCTCAAAATGTAGCAACTACAGAAAGCATACAACCTTTCAATTACTAAGTCACCATAACCACAAGTTTATTTTAGTACTAAAACATTGAAGTGGACGAGTCAAAATGTCATCCTCAAATGACTTTAAAACTATTAAAACCAAAATGGTATATTTTTTTTCTTATTTCGCTACATGTTAAAAGTTAAGAGTTTAAACGTTTAAAGGGTTTAAAGTTCTGCTGGTAAAAAAATGTGCATTTATATATTTTTTTGTCTTGGGAGCCTGTAAAATATTGCATCTGCGATCAGTAGATCATGGGTGTAATGTCAGGCTCTTGCAGACTGTCAGTTCACTGTCTGCCCATACCTCTGATATTGGCAGGCAGTTATTGAAGTCCAGGAATCTCAAAGAACTACGAGAGCGTTCACCGGCACCCTCGCAGTTCACTAAAAACGACCGTCCCAAAGGCCTACAGTAGTTGTAGTTCATTTATTCACAGAATTCTGTGAATAAATGATGCAGCTGTCCCACTCGGCCTTCCCTGCTTTTAAATTGTGATAGTGGGTGTGGATAGAAGATCCCCCACCCGCTGTCACAGGAAGGAGGCTAATCAGGGGGTCAGATGGTAGATGCTCAACATGTTACATGTTACACCCTAAATATGGGTGAAACATGTAACCCTGTTAAAGTCTATGGAACTCGAATGTGAAAAATCAAAAGTGCTATTACGCTGTTAAACAGGGACAGAAAAATTGGGCCTTGGCGGTGGTGGTGGTGGCACAACACTGTAAAGCCTCACAGATATTTTTGTTGAGTGCAGGAACAGGCACTGCTGTGAAATATTAGATCAAAAATTGTAATTACATGCCCCTGTTAAACAGGGCAGAAAAATTGGGCCGTAGGCGGTGGTGGTGGTGGCACAACACTGTAAAGCCTCACAGATACTTTTGATTAGCACAGGAACAGGCCCTGCTGTGAAATATTAGATAAAAAATTGTAATTACGAAAAAAATTGGGCCTTAACACTGCAACCCCTCACAGATACTCTTGTTAAGCGCAGGAACGAGCCCTGTTGTTAAATATTAGATCAAAAATTGTAACTACACGCCCCTGTTAAACAGGAGCAGAAAAATTGGGCCTTAGGTAGTGGTGGTGGTGCCCTGAACTGAAAATATTCTTAGAAGCTATCATCATGAAAATTGAGGAGGAATAGGATAGTCACTCAGCATAATAGGATAGTTACTCTAAGCATATACAGTCTTCAAGGGATCCCACCTCTATAGAAAAATGATTTGGTTACATCAGCATCAGGTGGTTGGTAGCTGGTGATCCAAGATGGATTCATTTTTATGAATGTGAGCCGATCAACAGAGTCTGTGGACGGACGCACTCTGTGATCGGTTACAAAACCTCCAGCAGCACTGAATGTGCATTCAGAAAGAACGCTGGATGCAGGACAGGCCAGTAGCTCAATTGTATATTGAGCAAGCTCTGGCCATTGGTCCATTCTCAAGACCCAGTAACCCAGTGGATGTTTTGGTGGAAAGGTCTCCAAGTCTGATCTTGCCCCTAGATATTCCTGCACCATGTAATTCAGACACTGGCGATGGTTGCTGGAACTGATCAAACCTGGGTGCTGAGGACTGAAGAATTGCCTGAAGGCATTGGTCAGCCGGCCACCTTCTCCACACTCTTTCTGTGACTAAACGAAGCCTCAGCAACACGTTGTCCAGCACCAGGAAATTGTAACTTCCCAGGCTCTGGAAACGCATTTCACAAACCTTTCTGCAAGTCCTCCCGAAGATGTTTCATCCTCTGCTCCCTCTGTGAAGGCTGAATAAGTTCTGCAACCTTACCCTTGTAACAAGGATCAAAAAGGGTTGCCAGCCAGTAATGATCCCTCTCCTTGATACCACAAATCCTAGGGTCCTTTCGCAGGCTTTGCAGGATCAGGGAGGCCATGCAGCGTAGGTTTGCAGAGGCATTTGATCCTGAGTCCTCTGGGTCACTAAGGATCACATGATCCTCAACCACCTCCTCCCAGCGACATACAACTCAATGGGTTTCTGGGGACTGCAAACGATCTCTTGAGGACTGCTGCTGATGCTGACTGTTATGCAGCATTGCCAGCGTTGAGTTTCACCTGGTGGGCATATCACAAATGAGGCGGTTCTTGGGCAGGTTGCATTCTCTTTGAATGTCAGCCAGCCGAGCACTGGCATTATATGACCAGTGGAAATGACCACAGACTTTCCTGGCCTGCCTCAGGAGATCCTGTAAGCCCGGGTACTTGCTCAAGAACCGCTGCCTCACCAAATTCAGGACGTGAGCCAAACAGGGAATATGGGTCAAGTGTCCCTGTCGGGGGGCAGAGAGGAGGTTGATGCCATTGTCACATACAACCATTTCTGGCTGAAGCTGGCATGGCATCAACCCCCTCTGAGCCTGCCCCTGCAGAGCTGACAGAATCTCTGCCCCAGTGTGGCTCCTGTCCCCTAAGCAGACCAACTCAAGCACCGCATGGCATCTTTTTGCCTGAGTGCTTGCATAGCCCCTTGAACGCCTACGAAGCACCACTGGTTCAGAGGAGAAATCTCCAACAATACTGAACCCTGTCCTGCATCCTTCCCAGCTGCCAGCAGAGTTACCCAGTGCGCCGTGAAAGAACGGTAACGTCCCTGTCCATGCCTGCTGGACCATGAGTCAGCAGTAATATGCACCTTACTGCTGACCACCCTGTCCAACGAGGCCAAGACATTGCCTTCCACATGCTGGTAGAGCCGGAATGGCCTTCTGTGAAAAGAAATAGCGTTTGGGAACCTGCCACTGAGGTAACGCACATTCCACAAATTCACGAAAGGGGGCAGATTCTACCAGCTGAAAAGGCAGCCGCTGCAGTGCTAGCAATTTGGCCAAGCTAGCATTCAGATGCTGAGCATGTGGATGGCTTGGGCCCAAATTTTTTTGTATGGTTTAGCAACTGGTGTAGGGAAATTTGCCTGCTAAAATCCGATGTTGGTGTACCGCTAGCAGATTGGCCGCAAGTACTTGGGACACCTATTTCTATGTATAATAATAGTGCAACGCTAGTGATGTATATGCTACACATAAGCTTAACCAGAATGAGAATCTGGGGGCGAAATGTGCTGCAGATATAATAATATAACACTCTATCTATCGAGTGTATGAAGTAATGAAAATTAACATCCAATGATCAAACAATAACGGTGACCATTAGTAAAAACCACTATAAGGTGAACTTAAACCATACATAGTGCTGGAAAAAATAAATATATAGTGACCAACCATATGTTGTGATATGTAAATCTAAACCCAACTATGAAGTTGTGTAAGGTGACACATGTTCGACATATATAAATTAGAAATGTAAACAAGGTGATTACTCTAAGAAAGGCATAGAATAATGGACAACCTAAATATCGCATGAAGTCGCATAAACTGAAAATACAACCTTCAAGGGCTAGATGTCACATAAAGTAAGTTACACCTATGGCACAAAACAATGAATCAATGTAATAAAAGAATATTTAATTATCCTGTAAACCCAAACCAAGTTGTATATAAATATGTGGTTCAAATGAACTGTGGGATCAGTACACTGGGTTGTCAATGATAGTATGACACCCAGTATCCGAATTCACCACTATGTTAAAATTAAATATAAATGAACCGTTCGGGATGATTGAAAGTCCGTACTGGTGTGGTAAATCTACAGTTCATGCAGATGAAGACAGACTAGTAGGTATATAAGCTGTATTCCTATATTTTAATATGTACTGCGATCAAACTGGAACCCCAAATGATGCAATCAACATCCAAGGATAGATAAGAAAAGATGTGGTACTGTTACCAGAACTGGCGGACTCACAGGCCGTTGGCAGTGAGTCAACCGAGTTGGTACCAGAAAAAACGGAGTATGAAGGACATAAATGAGGTCCAGAGGGATGTAATGGACAAACTTATCCTCAGATAGTCAGTGATTGATCATGGGCCCTTACTCAACACCCGAGTATATTAGACATAAATGGATCTCTCATTCATTTAAACATGGTTTTCAGACATCGATCATCGTCTTTAATCCTCTCCGTGGTGGTAATGATGTTATAAAATTGAAAAAAAGAGAATGCCTCCACATGGTGTAAATCCAAATATAATAGGAAAAATTTATTTAAAAATAAATTTTAACACCAAAACAGCAAGGGCGTTATAATAAAAACTTGTTCATAACAGATAAGAAGTGCAATAAAATTGTGGCTCGGCGAGCATAGCAACCCTGCTATCAGCTTGTAAAAGGGTCCCTTTTGTGGCCTGGAAACAATTTTGATGTTATGCCTTCTCAAATAAACCAAGGTTTTAGTTAAACCTTATATTGGTTTAATGGCTTTGTTTTAGTGAGATTTTACTGTAGCTCCTGGCAAAGCTTCCAACTTATACTGACATTCAGAGCTACTTGCAAATATTTAGCTGTAATAAAAATACTATTATTGTGTGGCCGGAGAGAATCTCCTCTGAGCTATCATGGCTACACGATAAACCTAAAACAAAAACTTAACCTACCACCTTAACTTTTGACTTTGGGACCTAAAATTCTGAACTTATTTGTATGGCTAATAAAACATTTATGCCAAATGCTACCATTCCCACTATGGATACTTTCTAAATCAGAAATCTGATAGAGAAGGCAACTGTTCAGTCTATTGTACCTGGTTCGGTCCAAAGATTTGTGAAAAAATGTCAGAAAGCATTTAGATGGGAGAGCTCTCACGCATCCCACGCACTTGAATGTACTTTGCAGACAAGCTACTTTTTCTTTCATGGTAACTTCTTGATCTTTCTGAATAATGTGTATGTGTGAAAGACATTTGAAATCCTCAGTGAGTGCTTGTGAGGCCATTATATTTTATTTTGAGATAAGAGTAAGGCTTAGATTAATCTGTCCTTAGGCAAATTTTATTCTAGAATATTGACAAGAAATTCTTTGTTCTTCTCTATTGTGTTTTAAAAGTTTTTATACACTGATTTTCAGTGACAGACCTTGAAATGAACTTTTCAACTGTAACCTATTACCACTATTTGACACAAGAGAAAATATTGGTAAATTATACAGTGATAAACAATACCATGACAATACATCTCTATTTGAATTTGCTTGTTGTGTGCTAAACAGAGCTATTTTAACATTGGCATTTTAATATTCCTCCTATCAATATAGTTTATCACCCCATCCTTTAATCTACCAACACTTTTACCTGGACAAATTAAATTATGTCCTGTGATGGAAATTTCTTATCTTTTTTTACATCCCTTAAAGTGGGATTCATTAAAAAAAAATGCTTTGTTTTATTAATCTAGTGCATAGGAAGGTATACAGTGTACGCTATTTATTGTTACCTTTATTAACTCATATGTAGCAATTTAGAACTTTGGACTAAGTTCATCCTTTTGCAAAGCTCTGTTACAGTATACTGTATTTGGATTATTGGCATTTATTCTTCAAGAATCCTCCAAGATCTCCCTGAGCTCTGCTATCGTAAAGAAGTGTGATAATCCTAGAAGTATAATATTCTTTAAGAGCAAGCTATAAATGTTTGTTGTGTGTGACATCATTGGGAGTGAACAGGCAATAAACATGAATATACTGTAATGTACTGCCACTTTAATGTTTTTGTTGTGATAAGAATTATCTCCATATCAAGAATACACAAACACAAATCCACGAAATGTGCCGCCCTTTGGGAACTCACACAAAAAATATCACTAAGGTGGTACTTTACACCTTCCAGAATATCTTCCTTTGACCCTCATAACCCCTCCACTTGCTGGAGATGCCACTCTACTGAAGGAAATATGCTTCACATATTCTGGCTCTGCCCAGATGTAAGAAAGTACTGGGCGGAAGTATTCCAACTTCTCAACAAAATCGCCAACATCCCAATCCCCCAGTCACCTGCTCTGGCAATCTTGAATCTGACCATCGATGACCTCCCATACCCCATCAGATATGTCACTACACACATACTCCTAGCAGCCAGGCTCAACCTCACTAGACATTGGAAATCTTCCTCATCCTTGACACTCTCACAAGTCCTGAATATAGTGGCCCTACACTACAGCTACGAACTTATGACAGCAGCCAGTAATGGTTGTTATACCAAGACCAATGAAAATGTGGAAAACACTGCGCTACCTTTGTTGAAAACAACTCAATGTGAAAAAGCAGCTAAACATACAAAACAAACAAAGTCAAAGAAATGTGGACAAAAAATGTAGCGCTAAAACGTATATACTTTGTGAAAAGTGGTAAAATGAAGAAATGTATATAATAAAGTTCCCACAATGAACGTGAGCATTACCTACTAGTCTGCAGTAGCCCACATTACCTTATACAGTTGCCCATCATGGTGCAATTTTGGTAACTGGAGCTTCTTAAAAAGTAAAAACTATTTTAGTGGCAAGTTTCTTCTTTTTGGCACAAGCCTGATATCTTTGCATGCCCACCCTGCTCCACACCTGTGCTTTCCTTAATCTTGTGGCACAGTCGGGTGCAGAAGCCCAGGAGCCTGCTCACACTCCACACCACATGCAAATTCAAAGAAAGATGGGTCACACATCAATGAAGTCCTCAAACTCAAGTTAGTTTATTGAGCTTACAGAAGCAGCATGCAGCACATACCTCTAACGTGTTTCACCCATAACAGGGCCTAATCGTAAAGACACTGGAAATCTAAAGGTAAGTATATTATAAATGCTCAACACAACAATCTTGACACATTAATTAACAATTTGCAGCACTCAAAAACCTTAAAAACTCTCAATGAGATATGCGCAAGATGCACTGAACCCGTATAGGGCAAGGGAGATTGTGTTTCACTAAGGGAACCATAGTCATTATAATTGTATTTATTAATTAATACAACCAAACCAATCCCCAAATCCAATAATAACTTCATAAAAACAAAAGAAACAAAATCTGAACCCCAATTTATTATGTTCTCTTCTTGGTATATGTGTGTACACACAAACACATTTATTTACATTTTATTTACATTTGCCTACTTTATCTTAATCTGAAAATGTAACTTGAATTTTGAATAAAAAGGGTCAACTGGATTCTTAAAATTGCTGCCCTTTCAGCTCCATATCCCTGTGCACTTCCTCCAGCTTCTGAGAATATATAATAGGGCCAAAGAACAAAAGCTTCCCAATAAGAAGAATGGTTGTGAACCCTGAAAAAATCAGGTTGAAAAATCAGACTTAGCCCCCATACACACGGTCGGAAATTCCGACCACAAAATCTGTCAGATTTTTTCCAACGGATTTTGTCCGAAACTGGTGTTGCATACACACAGTTGGTCAAAGTTGTCGGAAAATCCAATCGTTCCGAACATGGTGACGTTCGTTGCGTACTACGGAACTACATAGAGGCTAGTAACCAATAGCTTTGGTCTCTTAATTTGATCTGAGCATGCGTGGCACTTTGTTCGTCGGAATTCCCTACACACAATCGGAAAAAGTCCGATCGGATTTTGTTGTCGGAAAATTTGAGATCCTGCTCTCAAATTTCTGACAGAAAATGCCCGCTAGAGCCCACACATGATCGGATTTTTCGACAACATAATCCGATTGGACTTTTTCCATCCTAATATCCGACCATGTGTACGGGGCATAAGAGTATGTGAAGTTAAATAATATACATTTTCACATATATAACGTATATACCTGTACAATTATAACAATGTATTATTGAATAGAGCTGTGTTTTTCCCCCATGCCCTTTGCAATCATGGTAAGGATCTGCAATGGTGGAGAATGGCATGATCACTTCTGTAAAAATAATGAAAATGCTAAAAAAAAAAAAAATGATATTTTAATATTTATGTTTAGTAATCATTCTGATTTATGCCTATCTCAATAACCACTAACCAGAAGCATTTAATGTGTGGATCATCCTTAGTGCATTGACCCTTGGTATGGTACAACTTCTTTAATTTACTATAACTGATAATTTTTTCTGAGCTGTGCAGCTATGATTCTGCACTAAATATTTTACACTGCATGTATGGAAAAGGCACGTTTCAGACGAATAAGCACTCTGATATATATGTATTTATGGAAAATAAAAAAACAGTTGCTCAATTTATATTCAAAGTCAGCTTTCAGATATACACAATATGCAACCTGACTTATTTTCCTAAACATTTTTATGCTGTTTTCATTAGCTGCTAAAATGGTCAGAAAAGCGAGTACGATTTTCAAAGCTAAAAAGTAGCAGTGAGCTATGTATTTGCATTACTTAAACTAGATGGTTAGACATTTTCCCTAGAAAGTGGTTAAGAATTTATTTTAGAAGTAATGGAGATTGTAATCTTGTCAGAGAGTTTTTTTTTTTTTTTACACATCAAAGCAGAAAGAATATTTCTGTTTTAGTAGACCGAAAAAAACCTCTTGGGCAGAAATGATAATTATGACTTTTTAATCATAAATGAAAAGACTCAATCATAAAAACTTTGACTATAGGCCGAAATAAGGTTGTTTTTTTCAAAGTTTTGCAAAGATAGCCTCAACTTTCTCTCTTTCAGTCTGCAGAGAAATGGAAATTTCTCAATTAGCTTGGGAAAATTAAGCCAACTCAAGTAGATGTTACTCTTTACATTTTTATGCAATCAATTTCAACTAACATAAGAGATTATGGCCTTAAAGAATTCCATGCTACTGCCTGGGCAAAGGTCTAAATGTATAATAAAAGAAGAGGCTTTGCTTTTCATCCAGTATTTTTCATGATCTAACATTTGAACATGTATAACCTGATATCGGTTTTAGCAGGGGTATGTGTTATTTAAACATATATTACTGGAATTTATAATTTGGCATCTGGCTTAAAGATGAACTCTAGCCAAAGTTTTGTTTTTTCTTTTTAAGAACATTTAGATCTTTTGTTTTTATTCCCCATCCACCTTGATTGTGTTAATGAGGGAATTGATAGTCTGTTTTAGGGAGATTTCCCTTCACTTCCAATCCTGAGGACATAATAAGATACAAGAGAAATGTCCATACCCTCTCTCCACAAAGTGGTGGACAATCTCATTTAATTTAGTTGTCACTGGAACAGATTCAGAGATTAGGAGATCATGTTCTGTCTCAGGGACAGTCACTGGGACAAAAGCAGTGAAAGTGGATGTTCCAGGCAACAATGAAATACTTTAAAGAGATTCTTCCCCAATTAACTCTTTAGATCATTATTCCCATTAAATAAAAAATATATTTTTCGGTAATATGCTAATATTGTGAAATATTAATATACCTCCCAAAAACACCTACTTCTGCTTCAGAGTACATAACACATATATATATATATATATATATATATATATATATATATATATATATATTATATATATATATATATATATAAAACATATAAGCATATTAAACATCAAAGGCAGGCTGGAAAGGTTGCAGAGCAGTATCTGTTTAAATAAAAGTCTCTTTTTCTAGCCCACAAAACAGTAGATGCTATAACACAGCAAACCCTGGAATGTGATTTATGCTGTGAAGAGTTTGGTCACATGCTGTCCTATGAACAATAAAGCTTGAGTTGTCCAAATTGACATTATGTCTATGAAAGAAGGTGAACATGAAGCCAACAGCGATCTGAAAAACGCCACAAGGCTTATTTCTGTTTCTTATGAGTCTGATTGGGAGGAAAGTCTGACTTGCTTTTCTAGTGTTCAACCCCTGATTTCATTCCCGAGTCCTACTCCATACTACCAACGGTGCAGAAGTGTGCCACCAGTGGCATCATCCCAAATACTTGCAAATACTACATTGACTGACCTATAGTGATGTTTGATGAGTGAAATTATCCAAGGGCAGTCACATACTCCCTGCCTCATTAGCCAACTGTTTTGTGCCTCATTCCTTCTACCTCAGTCAACTGGCTGGCCTTAGTATCAAACTGACAAGTAGGAATGCCATATCCATATAAGATACATTATTGCAGGGGGCAGAGGAAATAAATTACAGTTTGCCAACTCCACCTCAACACACCTAGACCTACTGACAAATAGAGGGGCTGGGCAAACTCCAACCCTGTTCTGCCAACAATTTGTCCATAGAGGTGTAGACCAACATTATGTAAAATATAAGTACATAGAATACATGAACACTAACAAAGACCAACAGGCTGTTCAGAAACAATGACCCAACTACATTGCAATGGTAAACAGGTTTTCAGTCTGGAACCTATTGTGTGCCACCCTTGGCAGCCATAGCCAAGTAGGCTATGCAAAAATTTAGCACTAGGAGCATCTCAAGACATCCTGCTCTCAAGCTCTTTTGTCTCCTCCCCCCATGCCCATCTTCAGGACTTATCCAGAGCCTCTTCCATCCTTTTAACACTTTGCCTCAATCTGTTTGACTATCTCCTACTCTGTCTGCCTTTAGGCGTTCCCTGAAAGATCATCTCTTCAGGGAAGCCTATCCTCCAAATAGCAACTGAACTTATAACTCTAATGCCCCATACACACGGTCGGAAATTCCGACCACAAAATCCATCGGATTTTTTCCGATGGATTTTGTCCGACACTGGTGTTGCATACACGCGGTCGGACAAAGTTGTCGGAAAATCCGATCATTCTGAACGTGGTGACGTTCGTTGCGTACGACGGAACTACGTAGAGGCTAGTAGCCAATAGCTTTGGTCTTGTAATTTGATCTGAGCATGCGTGGCACTTTGTCCGTCGGAATTCGCTACACACGATCGGAAAAAGTCCGATCAGACTTTGTTGTCGGAAAATTTGAGAGCAGGATCTCAAATTTTTTCCGACGGAAAAAGTCCGATGGCGCCCACACACGGTCGGATTTTCCGACAACATGGTCCGATAGTACATTTTCCGTCGGAAGTTCCGACCATGTGTACGGGGCATTATAGCATTTTGTTGTCAGGGCTGGGCTCTAAGCCCTCCCTTCTCAGTGCTCAGGTTGCTCAGCTGTCAGTTAATTGCCAGCACTCATCATTCCACAGTGGCTCACCTGGTGATCATTTCCTGCTCGTCAGTCCAGCGTACAGCCAGCCCCTTCTGGCTATTTAAACTGCCTGGGTCATTCCTCCTGTGCATTCGCCTTGGTCAAACATAACTGAAAATCCTCTGCTGTGTTCCTGTTGAAGACTTGCCTGGCTGACGTCCTTTCTGATTCTTAATCCTGTCTGCTGCCTCCGACTAAGTTGATCTCTGGCTTTCTGATTTACTGGCTCGTTCTGACTATTCGCTTTGACTTCTGAACCCTGACTATGTTTCGACTACATTTACTTTCTGTAACATTTTTACCATTATATTAAAAGGTGTGATTTTACTGCAATTTGACAGTAGGCAAATGCCATGAATTCAGAAGATGCAGGCAATCCACCCAGTAATAATACTTTTTCCAGATTGAATGAGCAGTACCACCGTATGCCATAGCGTTACAGACTCTCCTGATTCACACTGCTCACCTGGATCCTCCCACCATGGCTGTTCCAGTATAAATTGTGTTGCAGGCCGTCCCTGCTGCTGCTCCAGTCTCTGTGTCTTAGGCACTGGGCCTTAATATTATCTCTGTAAGAGGTATGTCTTGTTCCGCTCCGCTTCCACATCAATTTGGGGGTGACCCAGTTCAATGCAGAGGGTTTCTCAACCAAGTTGGGATATACTTTGAGATGCTGCTTTGATATATTAAGCTTATGATCTACCAAAACCCCCAGATCATTGTCCACAATGAATTCTCCCAGTTATACCCCCCCCCCCCGGTATGTATGATGCATGCATATTCTTACCCCCCAAGTGCATAACTTTAAATTGATCAACATTAAACCTAATTTGCCACACAGTTGCCAAATTAAACAGTGCATTGAGGTCATCTTGTAAGTTGGAGACATCCTGTACGGACATTGTTTTACTACATATCTTGGTGTCATCTGCAAATACTGAAATTGTACTTTTAATCCCAGACCCTATATCATTTATAAAGATATTAAAAAGTAGGGGTCCCAACACTGAAACTTGGGCCACACCACTGATAACCTTAGACCATTCAGAGTAAAAATCATTAACCACTACTCTCTGAATTTGGACTTTTAGACAGTTTTCTATCCATTTACAAATTGATCTTTCCAAGCCTGTAGACTTTACCTTACACATTAGTCGTGTGTGGGGAACTGTGTCAAATGCTTTTGCAAAATCCAAGTATACCACGCCTACAGCCACCCCTTTGTCAAAGGTTGTACTTACCTCCTCATAAAAAGAATTTAGGTTTGTTTGACAACTCCTGTCTTTCATGAATCCATGCTGTCTGTTGCTTAAAATATATTTTTGCAGCAAGAATTCATCTATGTGGTCTTTTATTAAACTCTCCAATATCTTCCTGACGATAGAAGTTAAACTAACAGGTCTATAGTTACTTGGTAAAGACTTTGATCCCTTTTTAAATATGGGCACCACAATCCAGTGGTACCTTTCCAGTCAATAAGGAGTCCCTAAAAATTTGAAACAAAGGCTTTGAAATGACAGAGCGGAATTCTTTTAGGATCCTTGGGTGGATGCCATCTGGTCCAGGTACTTTATTCACCTTTAATCTGTCTAAATATGTCTGTACCATATCACCTTTGAGCCATTGTGGATCATTTGGGGGATCATTTGGGGCTGTGTCAAAACCATCCCCATTATGGACATGAGCTACCCCATGCTCCTTTGTATAAACAGAGCTGAAGAAAGTATTTCATATATTTGCCTTCTCTTTGTCCCCAGTCACCCACTCTAGATTATTTTGTAAAGAGCCTACATGCTCAGACCTGACCTTTTTACTATTAATATATTTGAAGAATTTTTGGGGGTTTCGTTCTGAATTTTTGCGGCCTTGATTTCCTTTTTACATATTCTCGCGGCCGGGGTCACGGAGCTTCCGACCGGGTCGCGAGCGCGACCCACAGGCAGGCACATGCACGATCACGTACAGGTACGTGATTTTGCCTGCCCGTGCCATTTTGCTGACGTATATCGGCGTTAGGCAGTCGGGAAGCGGTTAAAAAACGGCCATACCAGACCCTTATTTGAGCACGCAGCCTGGCCGGTCAGGAAAGGGGGTGGGGGTGGGATATGAGCGAGCGGCACTCCCCATCCTGAACCGTACCAGGCCGCATGCCCTCAACATGGGGGGTGGGTGCTTTGGGGAAGGGGGGCACCCTGCACCCCCCCACCCCAAAGCACATTGTCCCCATGTTGATGAGGACAAGGGCCTCTTCCCAACAACCCTGGCCGTTGGTTGTCGGGATCTGGGGGCGGGGAGCTTATCGGAATCCGGGAGCCCCCTTTAATAAGGGGACCCCCAGATCCCGGCCCCCACCCTATGTGAATAAGTATGGGGTACATCATACCCCTACCCATTCACCTGGGGAAAAAAGGGCCAATAAAAAACACACTAGACAGGTTTTTAAAGTAATTTATTAGGAAGCTCCGGGGGTCTCTTCCGACTCCTTCGCCCACTTTCCAGCCTCTTCTCCCGGTCTCTGGTTCTTCTCCCGCTCTCTGGTTCTTCTTCAGGGCTCCTCCGCTATCTTCTTCCAGCTCTTTTACTATCATTGGCCTGGTCTTCTCCATCCTTCTTCCCTCTTCTTCCGATGTTGACACGATGCTCTCTCCTGCTGTTTTACCGTGTGCCAGGTGAGCAACGTCTTATATAGGTATGGGGCGTGGTCACCGGGTGATGTCACACGGTGACCCCACCCCTTATGACGTCACAGTCCCAGCATGCCCCGGGACTTGATGTCATACGGGGCGGGGTCACACACAGTATTACAGCAGGAGAGAGCGTTGTGTCAACATCGGAAGAAGAGAAGAGGCAACCAGGACGGAGAAGATTGGGCCAACGCTAGTAAAATAGCTGGAAGAAGATCCGGAGAGTGGGAGAAGAGGCCGGAGAGCGTGAGAATAACGGGAGAGTGGGACAAGAGACTGAAGAGAGCGAAGGAGTCGGAAGAGACCCCCAAGCTGCCTAATAAAAACCTGTCTAGTGTGTTTTTTATTGACACTTTTTTCCCCAGGTGAATGGGTAGGGGTATGATGTATCCCATACTTATTCACATACGGTGGGGGGGCTGGGATCTGGGGGCCCCCTTATTAAAGGGGGCTCCCGGATTCCGATAAGCCCCCTGCCCGCAGACCCCGACAACCAACGGTCAGGATTGTCTGGAAGAGGCCCTTGTCCTCATCAACATGGGGACAAGGTGCTTTGGAGTGGGGGGGGCGCACCCACCCCCATGTTGAGGGCATGCGGCCTGATACGGTTCAGAAGGGGGGGGCGCTCACTTGTCCCCACCCCCTTTCCTGACCGGCCGGGCTGCCTGCTCGGATAAGGGTCTGGTATGGATTTTGGGGGGACCCCCATGCCGTTTTTTCAATGTAGGGGGTTCCCCTTAAAATCCATACCAGACCTAAGGGCCTGGTATGCCCCTGGAGGGGAACCCATGCCGGTTTTATTATTAGAGAGGCGACATTGTCGCTTCTTTCCTGCACTTGCTGCAATAGGAAAATGTGAAATTTTCCTATTGTAGCCAGCACGAGATGTACTGTACCCTGTCGCCGAGAACCAGCGCGAGGGGATCGCGCTGGAAACACATTCTTGCGGGCAGGTACTGTAGGTTTTATTTTTAGCTTTTTAAATGTATTGCCCATGGGAATATGCTTTGCAGTAAGTTCACATACAGTGTTTTTAAAGTATTCCAATTTCTGTTCTGTGTTCATCGATGCTAATAAAAGTCCTAGAGAGCAGCCCTCATTCTTAGAAAATTTGCTCTCTTAAAGTTAAGTGTTTTTATCTTTCCTGTATGTGTTTGTTGCTTACAGCTAACATTAAATAAAAATCATGTTATGGTCACTGCTACCCAGGTGTACTTTTATATAAATATTGATAATACGCTCTGCATAGTTTGAGATTACCAGGTCCAGCAGAGCATCATTCCTAGTCAGGGCCTCAATAAACTGGACCATAAACTTGTCTTGTAATAGGTTTATACATTTTTGCCCTTTAACTGTCCCAGCAGTGCCATTACTCCAGTCAAATAATGGGGGTAAAATCCCCCCATTATTATCACTGTCCTAGACCTTGCAGCTCTTTCCATCTGTGCAAGGAGTTCAGTCTCCATCTCCTCTTTAACACTGGGAGGTCTAAAACAAACTCCAATGATAACCTTTGTAGTACGCAGACCCATGTACAGTTCCACACATAATGCTTCAGACTCATCACACTCTCCATCAACTAGGTCCTCTTTCACACTCGCTTTGAGATCACTTCATTTTTCGAAAGAAGAGCATAGACAGTCTTTCCGAAAGAGAGCATAGACAGTCATGTGAAGAATAAAGCCAAGATTCAGCAATACCAATTAAATCATAGTTCTCCTCGTGCACGAGAGCTTCCAACTCACCTATTTTGCTTGGCAGACTTCTGGCATTGGTACACAAACACTTTAATTCATTGTTACATTTTGCACACATATGTTGCATATTTTTTATTTTAGTACAAACAGTACCATTTTCAGTGGTTGTTTTAACATGGGAAACTTCATATCATCTGCCATAGCCCTCTCCCATCTTTGCCCATTCCACCCACCAATAGGGGCTGACCCCTGTCTGGCCTGTCTGCCCCATTATAATCTAATTCATCCTCCCCCTCAATCCTAGCCTAAATACTCCTCCAGCCTTCCCATAAACCTCTCCCCCAGCACAGCAGACCCCCTTTCATTTAGGTGAAAACCATCTTTAGGATATTGGTTGTACCCCAATGAAAAGTCAGCCCAGTGCTCTAAAAACCCAAATCCCTCCTTCTTACAGCAGGTATTTAGCCATGCATTCAGGTCTAAAATCTCCCCCTTCCTTTCCTGTGTTGCGCATGGAGCAGGCAATATTTCAGAGAATATCACATTGAAGGTCCTTCCCTTCAACTTGCAGCCTAGTTCTTTAAATTGATTCTTAAGGAGTCATGCCCAGCCCCTCCCAGTAATTTATCAACCCGGTCCACCACATGCCGAACCCTGGCATCAGGGAGACAGCAAACCATTTGGTTGAGGCGATCCTGGCAAAAAATTATTATCAGTCCTTCTTATTATATAATCCCCTATTACCACCAACTGTCTAGGCCTACCTGAACTACCCTCACCACCCCTACTAGATGGCCTGCTCTCCCAGCTGTTAGGAGTAGCAGTGACATCCAGGGCTGCCACCTCTGAGCTTGCCACCCCCACATCTTCACCCAACTTGGCAAATCTGTTAGGGTGCTCAAACCCAGGGCTGGACTTCCTTTTCTGTGAGCCCTACCACTCCCTCTAACTACATTAACCCATCTTCCTACCTGATAATCCTGACTTATCCCTCCACCCTCCCCATTAACCCTACTGGCCACCTGCTCAGTAAACAGAGGACCCCTTTCAAGGTTTGTTAGTTCTGCCCAGTGTTACAATTTGCTCCTCCAGATCTCTAATGCAAACTTCCAGAAGGGCAACCTGCTCACATCTGTCACAGCGGTATCTATCCTGGAGCAGTTGCTCCATTGTTGCATACATGTGGCACACTGTGCACTGCACAAAACCTTAAATCTTGCTAGCACACATTTTCCCAGTTACAACAATACTAAAAACAGGAAATTTCAGATGTTACTTAAAGGTTTGAAGACTCCTGTTATAATCTCCTGTTTTCAACTCTGTTTTTTAACTCACCACTAAGTCCCAGCAAGCAAAAAGTGCAAGTTCAAGGATGAGCAAACTCAGAAATGAGTTCTACTGAAAGTTATATAGGACCTGTATCACCTGTGACCAATTAACCACTCCCCTTAATTAGTAGTCTGAAGGAAGGAACGAAAAAAAGGCTATTTAAAAAGTGACAGAAAATGTATTCCATGTCTCCTTATTAAAACCCTTGGTGTGCAACCGCTTAACCACCTCGGTACCACGCCTTCGCCCAGTTCAGGTTGAGAACCATGAAGAGTATGAGATACAATCAATCATTGACTCCCATAGGTTCGTGGGCACATACAGTACCAGGTTTATCTGAAAGGATATGGTCCACAGGAATGCTCTTGGGTCTCATTCATACATGCTCCTGTCCTCCTCCGTGCTTTTCATAGACATTTTACCCTCAAACCTGGTGGTCCTCCGAGGGGGGCGGGGTCATTGAATAGGGGGTACTGTCAGGGCTGGGCTCTCAGCCCTCCCCTCTCAGTGCTCAGGTTGCTCAGCTGTTGGTTAATTGACAGCACTCATAGTTCCACAGTGGCTCACCTGGTGCTCACTCCCTGCTTGTCAGTCCAGCCTACAGCCAGCCCCTTCTGGCTATTTAATATGAATGGTTCATTCCTTCCGTGCATTGGTCAAACATATCTGGAGAATCTCTGCTGTGTTCCTGTTAAAGACGTGGCTGGCTAATGTCCTTTCTGGTTCCTGATCCTGTCTGCTCCCTTTGACTACGCTGATCTCTAGCTTTCTGATTTACTGGCTTGTTCTGACTATCCGCTTTGCCTACCGAACCCTGGTTATGTTTTGACTATGTTTACTTTCTGTACCGTTTTTACCATTATATTTAAAGGTGTGATTTTATTGCATTTTTTGTCTCCATCTGATTCATGGTTCCTGACATTTGTACCACTTGCCCCACTCTATTAGATTCTAGGCTCTTATGAGCAGGGGCCTCTTAACCCTTCTGTATATTATTGTTTTGTAAGTATACTGTCTCCCTTTGGATTGTAAAGCATTGCTCAAACTGTTAGCGCTATATAAATCCTGTATAATAATAATAATAATAATAACAATAGTCACATGGCAATTTATAAAACTAGATAATCCAAAGATAAAGTATATAGTGGGATGTTTAAAAACTATGTAGAAATGATCCCGGGATTCAAAGCAATATAAATACATTTTGCTAGTATGCAATAGGTGATGATGAACAAATTATTATTGAAATGATAAGCAGATGTGCTCATCATTCTGGCTAATAGTGCATGGGTATCTATGAATGGTAAAATGAAGCCCAGTGTCTCATGATATTACTTTAGAATTTAGCAATTTGTTTCTGTGCATTATTTCCAAACTACAAAGATGTATTGGTAGAAAATATTTATGAAATGTACACATAAATTAATCCTGGGATAAACTATGTCCCTAAATAACTAATACTGCTTGGGCTTTAATCTCCATACATTACTGCATACTGCTTTTAAAAATGAATGCACAGATCAGGAAACCACTTGAGAAAATGCAGCAGATTTAATGTGTAATGACCTACTAGTCTTGTATATGCTAAAGTTTAAGGAAATCTATAGAATTTTAAGTTTTTTATGAATGGGTGTTACTGTATATATACTGTATGTTGTATCTATATGTACATGGGGCAGCTATAAATACATAGTACATATGCAAGCTATTTTCCTGCTTTGCTATGCTGCATAGTGATCATTAGTGTCACCCTGTCTATGCAAGTCTATCAGTCTGCTCAGGCAGGCTGAAAGGAATAGATCCTCTATGGCTCATCCTGTAATCTCAATACTTGTTGTTCAGGGATGTGAAAGAGGCTGCCTTATATACAGATATCCCTTGGATGGAAACATTGCAAATGTGAATATTACAAACAATCATAAAAATAAGAAACAGCAAACATACAAAAATATCACAAAAGGTGTACTTCAGTTTAATAAACTTTAATTGTGATAAAAATAGACTACATTTTCCAAAAACAAAAAGAAAATATAGCATGTGTTTAGATACAAAGTGAAAGTAGGTAATAACTATAGGGACAAGGATATTTATGGGGCTGCTATTTGGGAACCTCTTTGTGCTAGTGCAGTATTGCTGCAGGAGGGTCGACTGACCCCAGACCTCTGCCTTTAATCACTAAACACATAATGGTTTCTCATCTGATAAACTCCTTTCACATATAAAGCTATCTGTACAGACAGACAGATTTTGTTAACGATATTGTAGTGTTTTAGGGTAAATCTATACTGCTGTAGCAGGGAGCTGGCTACCTTCCCTGCAATATCAGAAGAAACTCTGCAACACTGTTGCAGGGAGACTGTTTCCCTCTAGTGCCAGCTAAGACTCTGTGTCATCACATCCTGTCAGCAGAGTGGTTACCACCAGGGAGCAAAGCATAAAGGGAATTGTAGTTCCAGGACTCAAGTTTGACATTCAGATTTAAATGTATGGAACTACAAGAGCAAGCATGCTCTGGAGAAGAGGAACTAAAGACTCTATCTAGCTTTGCTGAGGGATATTTAGACAACACAAGGCAAGGGAAGAGATTAGACCGAGGGGAGAGGTGCTGCCTCTCAGTTCGGTCCACCGCATGATTTCAGGTGGGACATTCAGCCTGAGAGAGGGGTATCCCAGGTGCATATCAAGACGCAACCTGCACCGTCTGTGTTAAACGTCCCAGTGTGAGGTGACCAGTCGGGTCCCTAGAAGAGCCTGCCTGTTCCAGGATGTTCGTTTGGGCCTTGGTCTTGGATTGGGTGAGAGGTCTTTTGCCCATTTGCAGGAAACAAGGGCACTTCACACAGAGTTAAATGAACACTGTATACAGACAGCATTGCTGTTAGTCTTCTTGCTGAGACTTGTAGTGCCACGGGATAAAGGATAAAGCCATCCATTTATTCACAGAGAAACTGTATACAGACACCATTGTTTTTTCACCTTCCTAAGGAAGATCCTGCATTTTTTACTTGATAAACCAGGCCAGTTGTGTTGTTTGGCCCTGCTTTTCAGGAGTTTAAATGCACCAATGAGAGTGGATAGCTGAAGATATAAAGCCTCATCTTTCTTAAAAAGGACTGAAGCTACTAGTGCCATATGGGCCCGCACACACATACTGAGGGCTCTGTATATGCAGTGGGTGTGCAGGACAGTTTATCTGGGAAGTTAAGCCATTAAATAGTGAATTGAATACAGTGTTTGTAGTTGGGCCTCCAGACTTACTATTCTCCCAAGGCTGCTGGCCACCCTGGAATAAACTCTTTTGGGCCATTTCCCAACAATTCTGGTGGCCTAGTCTACGTGCTGATGTAACTGCCTTCATAGCTGCCTGTTCTGTGTGTGCCCAGAGTAAGACTCCCAACACCTTCCAGTGGGCCTCCTACAACCCATACCCAATGGAGAGAGGCCCCGAACCCACCTATCTATGGTTTTCATTGTGGAGTTACCCAACTTCCAGGGCAACACAGTTATTCTTATGGTGGTTGGCCGGTTCTCAAAGATGTGTCATTGTATTCCACTTAAGAAGTTGCCCAACTGGCTTCCATTTTTGCTTGGGAGATCTTTCGTTTACATGGGCTACCCAAGGTGATTGTCTCGGACAGGGGTAGTCAGTTTGTGTCCCGGTTCTGGTCGAGCCTTTTGTGCATAGTTGGGAATTCAGCTTGCTTTCTCCTCTGCGTATTACCTGCAGTCTAATGGGGCCGCAGAACAAGCCAATCAGTCCTTGGAGCAATTCCTACATTGCTATATTTCTGACTATCATAACAACTGGTCAGACCTATTACCGTGGGCAGAGTTTGCTCACAACAGTGCCTTGAATTCTGCTTCCCAATCGTCCCCGTTTATGGCAAATTATGGTTTCCAACCTTCCATGTTGCCTGACTGGTTTGTTCCACAGAATATTCCTGCATTAGAGGAGCATCTCCGTGGTCTTTGTTCCCCTTGGGCACAAGTCCAGGAGGCTTTGTGACATGCTAATGATAGGTACAGACTCCATGCTGACCGCAGACGCCTGCCTGCACCTTCCTACCAGGTTGGGGACAGGGTCTGGCTGTCATCTCGCAACCGCTGACTTTGTGGTCCCTCACTGAAGTTCGCACCTCCGTTTATTTGGCCCATTCTGTATTCTTTGCAGGATTAACCCAGTGGCTTTCGCATTAGACCTTCCTTCTAATATGCATATTTTGAATGTATTTCATGTCTCCCTATTAAAACCTTTGGTCTGCAACCACTTTACCACCTCAGTGCCACATCCTCACCCTGTACAGATTGAGAACCATGAGGAGTATGAAGTGCAGTTGTTGACTCCCATATGTTCCATATACCTGGTGCATTGGAAAGGGCACAGTCCGGAGGAATGCTCTTGGGTCTCATCCTGGGATGTACATGCCTAGAAATCAAAAAGAAGAACTCCGGACAGCCGCACACCGGGAAAATAAAATCCAAAGGGTTTATTTAAAAGCAAAAAGACACTACAATCCAAACACGGCAAAAAGGGGGGTACAGAGTTGACGCGTTTTGCACTGTATTTCAGTGCTTACTCATAGCTGATATTTTTTCTTCTGCCATTATCCAGGAGATTTTTAGTTTAGCAGTGGCCACAGAGACATTTGGTTGTTTCCAAGCTCGTGCTACGATCAATTTGTACAGTCCATTGTTAACCCCTAGTAGGTTCCGTAGGCGCATACAGTACCTGGTGCATTGGAAAGGGTACGGTCCGGAGGAACGCTCTTGGATCTCATCCTCGGATGTACATGCCCCTGTCCTCCTCCATGATTTCCATAGACGTTCTCCTCTCAAGCCTGGTGGTTCTCCTAGGAGGGGGTACTGTCAGGGCTGGGCTCAGCCCTTCCTTCTCTGAGCGGTTAATTGCCAGCTCCTATCTCTCCACAGTTACTCAGCTGTTAATGATATCCTGCTCGTCAGTCCTGCCTACTTAAGCCGTCCAGACCAGAGGAACTCTGCCTGTGCCTTGGTCACATCACAGAAACTATCTCCTGCGATCCTGTTCAAGACTTGTTTTGCTGACATCCCTTCTGGCTCCAGATCCTGCTTGCTGTTCCACTACATTGATCCCTGATGTTTGGCTGGTCTGACTATCCGTTCTGGTTCCTGAACTCTGGCTATGTTTTGACTACATTTGTTATTTTTACTTTTATTATTAAACAAGTGTGATTTAACTGTACTTCTGTCTCGGCCTGATTTAATGGTTTCTGACAACTACAACCAGTGCCCAACATGTTCTAGTCAAAGAGCAGGAATTTTTAAATAAACTGATAGATAAACTGATCTAAAAACTGATCTAGAAAGACTCTCTGGCACACCCCTATAACAGTTTTTTGTTACGTTGGTTGTGCACCAATTCTCCAATGCAGATATACAGAATTTCATAATTTGCTTAAAGCCAAAGCAATGCAGTGGTTTTACAGGGTGGGCACAATTGTTAGCCCTTTTCTGACAGTTCAAAATCGCCAGTCAAAAGAAGTTATATGTCTCGTTTAAAATATCAGAAGAAAAAAAGTCTTACTCCAGATTAGTAAATAATTCAGTGGTTCTCAAAGCTAATGGCAAAATATGTATGAGCTCTTTCTGATTAAAAGAATTTTACTTTCCAGCTCCAGTTTCATCCTCCCGCTGCTCTTAATTAAATATTACTCTAATGGCAT
Source organism: Lithobates sylvaticus (assembly GCA_028564925.1). Lineage (NCBI taxonomy): Eukaryota > Metazoa > Chordata > Amphibia > Anura > Ranidae > Lithobates > Lithobates sylvaticus. The sequence goes on from CM053028.1 coordinate 401,173,218, forward strand.
AATTCTGCTTTAATTTGCATGGTCATAGGGAAGCGTGTGCCCTCCTGAAATGAAAGCTTTGTTTGTAACTGAATTTAAGATAGTTAATGCTAATATTGCTGGGGACGTTATTCCTTATAGTTATACCCAGTTACTGTACATTGATGATAATATTATCAAACATTCTTAATATAAATAATGAGCTGTACACATGTCACAGTAATTCTGTATTAGTACATGTTGATTTTGCAAACACTCAAACAGGCTTATTAATTAAAGCAGGGGGCATAGCAAAGTAGATATTAAAAAGCAGTAAACTTAAAGCGGACCTTCAACCCCCCCACGGCACTCTCCTCCTCTCCACCCGACCCCCCCCCCCCCCTCCTCAGCACTGATATCGAGTTCCTTTTTTTTTTTTTTTTTTTTTTAATTCTTTATTTATTTCAAAATTTTTCAATACAAATACAGAGTACATTTCCTTTTCCCCTACCCTCCCCTACCCCTTCCGCCCCGTCTTGCAGATCTTTATCCAAATCCTAAATACTACCATTCGTCAATTTGTTTTGTCGTATTGCTGTTTTGTTATCTAGTTATTTCTTCAAAATATCTCCATGTCTCTCTAAAATCAGTCCAACAGGACCATTTATCTTCCCGTCTGCTCGAGTTATCCCCGTCTTCCTGCACTAATTCTACGTTCTCCCGTATTCGCTGTCGGTTTACTCTCGTAAACCATTCAGCTATTTGCGGGCTCTTCTCCTCCATCCATTTTTTAGGAATTAGATTTTTCGCCTCATTTAGTAGGATTGGGATTATTGAGTTTCTATACTGCCTTATGGGAATATCTGTCCCGTGGAACAAGACCACCCATGGGTCTTCGGGGATATGCTTTTTTGTAATACTTTTAATTAATGATAATATCTGCTTCCAATATTTTTTTATAATTGGGCAGTCCCACCAAATATGTGACATTGTGCCTATGCCTCCACATCTTCTCCAACAAAAAGAGGTTTTATCTCTTTGTATTTTACTCATTTTTACTGGGGTTATATACCACCCCATGAGGCACTTATAGTTAACTTCAATGGTTTGACTGTCCAACATAGTCCCGTGTAAAATTTTCAAAATCTTGTCGCATCTATTTTCAGTGCAAGGGATCCCCAATTCCTCCCCCCACCGTTTGACGCCGGGAGGAACGTCCTCATGGCCTTCCTGGATTAGCATTCTATATAAACGTGAGATTGTATTTTTAACTGGGAGGCTTGTGCAGATTTTTTCCATTGCCGTGAGGCTATCCCCATCTCGGATTGGTTGTGGTAGTCCCTGTATGAAATTTCTCAACTGGGTGTACCTCCAGGCGTCAACCGACATTAACTCAACTTCCTTGCTCAATTCGTGAAAAGTGATAAGTTTACCCTTTTTAATGGTGTCCCTTAAACATGCTCCCTTTTTAATCCAATTTCCCCATAATTTACTCCTCCCAGGTTCAAAAACCTTTTTTTTTTTTTTTTTTATTACTTCTATTTTCAGAGTTAAAAGGTTCGGCCCACCTCCCAACTTCCAGAACTTGTCTAGGCGAATTACGCCTGGGATGCATGATGTGCAGTCTCATTCAGAAAGAAGGAGGAGTCTCTACTCAGTGGTGGCCTATCCATTAGGGGCCCCTGGGCACCGCCAACTCTCTCCAGCCACTCCCCTATTTGCACCCCCCTATATGCTGCGGCCGCCCCCTATTCATGTGTCCAGCCCCTTTCAGGTCACCGGGCATATGAATTACAGTAGCCAGTTTTTTTTTTAGGAACCTGATTAGAGCCAGAGGCTCTAATAGGCTTCAAAATAGGGTGGACTCAGGACGTAGAGCATTGCATCTGGAGCCCACCCAGGTGTGTTGCAACAGTGAATGAAAATTTGCTGTTGCAACACTGATCCTCCTCCTGGCCAATCGGGAAGCAGGTATGAAACCTGTTTCTCTATTGGCCAAAACATCAGGCGATCCTATTGGATGCCTATCGCTGGGAGGAGCAGAGAGGAGACACAGCAGAAGCTGCTCCAGGAGACGACACCAGAGCGGCTTTTCCTGATGCCGCCATGCTGGAAGATGGCCACATCCAACCGCTGCTCTCACATCCAGGGTAAGGACAGCGGGTGGTGGTGAGGGGGTGTGTGTTAGCACCATGCCACGCACGGGGAGGTAGGTGGCAGTTGTGCTAGCGCCGCTCCACCAGTGGCCCGAGGGGGGGTTGTTTTCCGCCCCCCAAAAAAAAACACCAGCCGCCACTGCTCCAACTCCAACAATGATCTGAGTCCCAAAAGTTAAGAACAGAGCTGAAATGCGAGAGGAAAGAAAAGTTTTGAATTGATTTTGGTGCCATCATCTTGCCTTCCTCTTCAGCAGTCTGTGTGACGATGGCTCTCTCAGCCTCTCCCTGCACAGAGATTTTTCAGCTCGTGGACAACAATCTATGTGTTAGCAAAGAGAGAGTGATTGCCATTGAGGTTGGTTCATTTCACAAATAACCTGTTATACACACAAACTATAGTGGTCACCACATTTTAGGCATTAGAAAAGATCTGCAACACTCATTGCCATGCCAGACAGGGATGCGTTTTAATTTAGAGCATTTAGAGAATTAGCTTATTTTTAAATATTGTTTTAACACAAGGAAAAAAAATTATGCAAGAAAAATATTTACAGAAAAAGATATTAGAAAACAGGCAATAGCAACACCAAAATAAACAGGATTAAACCTGGTTTTGGTTCTGCTAGTCTGATTAACTGCAGCATAAATCTGATTCTGACAGAGTCACTGGCCTTCAGAGATGACTCCCAGCATTTGTGTATAGCTTTGATGTAAAATTGAGAGCTTCAGGTGCAGCAATTTTTTCTGGTCTCCGAGGAGTGCAGTTATAGAAATTACATAAGTAATGAAAGGATTTGAGGAGTCGGCTGAAAGGGTCCCAAAATGTTTTATGATAGTTTAGTAGGCACTTCATACATGCCAGTTTTTCTAACTTTATCTGTATCACCCAGTTTAACAGCCCAGTAACCAACATTTTATTGCACAAAACTTATCATTTGAAAAAAAATATATATACCTGTAATATTTCTTGGATATAAACTGTATGTCTTTGAGAATATTTAACCCCTTGGAGCCAGAGCCTCCCAGTCCTTTAAGGGTTTTAGGCTGCCGGGAGGCAGAGTATTATAATCACGTGACTACCTTGATTGGCAAGCAGTGATCAGGAGCTTTCTGTTAGCCGCCAGTAACCACGCCTGGATTGTGCAGGGTGCACGCTCTCTGCACAGCTGTATTTGCACTAATGCATGCAAACATGTGGCAGTGCCAAGGCCCACCCACCGTGAGGCTGCATATTTGCGAGCAGCTGGTGCCAAGAGGTTCATGAAACCCATTTGTCTGTGTGGTATCAAATTAATTCTAATACACTTGTACATTTAAGATTAAAATAGTTAAATGCTAGCTTGGTAGGCTAGCATTTAACCTCAGGACTGAATCCTTGGCTCTTCAGTGAGTGCAAGAAATTGAACAATAGTTTCTTTAAGGTTTATCATAGTTAATAAAACCAGTGAGAGAGGGATTCGGGTAAAGCATACCTGAAAAATATCAAAAAGGCTGACTCCTAATCTCTACCCACAATCAATACAGAAAAAGTAACTTAAAACAAGACCAACACTCTGTACAATTAAGCTTCAGAGAAGATTCATTGCAGCACATATGCCCCTTGGACGAGCCACCAGAAATGTCTGCAATGTCTACTGGCAGCAGCTTCCTCCTAGCTCTCCAGGACAATGTTCAGATGATGAGGTTTTACTCTGGTGCTCCAGTTTAGCTTATCATGTTTGATATATTGTTGTTGAGGCCTGAGAGGTAAAACATACTGGGGTAGACTGTCCAGTGAACTTTCCCGTCTTCTGCATTAATCCCCATAGCCCATGGTTTCTAGAGGACTGTCTAGAACTGATTACCTGGTAATCCTTTAAGAAGTTTCCATATCCCCATGGTGAATATTGTTTTTGTGCCTATCCTCCTAGCATCTAGTGTTTTTTGTGACTGTACACCGTTTTGTCTAGCAATTTCTACTCCCTTACCCCCAGTTGTAAATGATTACAATGTAGAAGATAAGATATCGTAACACTCATAAATGAAAATGGTCATCAATCAGAGAACTGCTGTGCTTTTGTAGCCTAATAAATCTTCCTAACACTGCCACCAAATAACATCTAGTGAGATTCCGCTATAAATAGAAATTACCTACATGTATATCTTACTTCCAGTGAATGTCAGTCAAGTTCCCAATTAAATATGAACTATATATGAACTATAGTACTAATCGGTCTTTAATAACCATGACTTCACTCATCTATTTTGAGGTCCACCATTTGGAGACTGTCCACTGAATCTGGTGTCAGTGTTTCAAAAATATGTCAAGCTATACAGACAGCACAAAGTATTTGATTTGCTGTTCCTTATGAGTGTTGCAGTATCCATCCTCTATTTTGGCGCTTACAGTGGGTATAGAAAAGAATCACCCCCTCTTTAAAATAATCACATTTTGTTGCTTTGCAGCTTGAAATAAAGACAGACACAGTTTTTGTTTTATCCAGCTGTAGTTACTCAATGCAACTTGTAGAATACAAGTGAAAGATTTCACACAAACATATCAGAAAAGATAAATCAAAAACAGAATCACTGAGTTGGAAAAAGGATCACCCTCTTGTGTCAGTATTGTGTTGAACCACCTTTTGCTTTAATTACAGCATTTAGTCTGTTGGGATTTGTCTCTACTAACTTTGCACATCAAGACTTTGCAATATTTTCCCACTCTTCTTTGCAGACCTGCTCAAGTTCAGTTACATTTGATGGTGAGTGTTTGTAGAATGCAGTCTTTATGTAATTCCACAGATTTTCAATGGGGTTTAAGTCTGGGCTCTGACTAGGCCATGCAAGGGCAGTAACCTTTTTCTCATTCAACCACTGTGTGGTGATTTTTGTGCTTTGGGTCATTGTCATGTTGGAAGGTAAACCTTCTTCCCATTGACAACTTTCTGGCAGAGGGCAGCAGATTTTCCTCAAGAATTTGATGATATTTTTCCCCATCAATGTTTCCTTCTATCCTGACATTTGACCATAACACGTTTTTCTATGCGGCCTCAGAATCTTCAAGATGCTTTTTGGCAAAGCTCAGTCGTGACTGCAAGGGACCTTTCTTGATGAGTTATTTTTTTTTTCTTGCAACCCTCCCATACAAGCCACATTTGTGGAGAATATGTGATATTGTTGTCACACATAAACAATGACCACTCTTTGTTATAAATTCTTGCAACTGCTTCAGAGTTGCTGTAGGCCTCTTGATAGCCTCTCTAAACAGTTTCCTCCTGGCTCTTTCATCCAGTTTGGAATGACGTCCGGATCCAGGGAGGGTCTGTGTTGTACCAAATACCTTCTACAAGTCAAAATGGCTTTGTGTGCCATTGAGAAGGTGATTAGCTACACCTGATTGAGTTTAAAAGCCATCTTTAGGAGGGGGGTGATCCTTTTTCCAACTCAGTGTTTTTGAATTTATTTAATTTTTTTTCTGACGTGTTGGTGTTATATCTTTCACTTAAATGTTCTAAGTTGCACTAGTAAATACAGCTTGATAAAACTAAAACAGTGTCTGTCTTCATTTCAGGCTGCAAAGCAACAATATGTGATTATTTTAAAGAGGGGGTGATTCTTTTTCATACCCACTGTATCTGGTAGACTATAAATACAAAATTTTTCTTTATATGCTGCACCATTCATATAGACTGATTCTACTATAAAGTCAAGTGTATATCCCACCAGTTTCTACTGGTTTTGGTTCCCATCTTCCTGGTGTTTTCTTCCTGTGTACCCATGGTGTCTAGCATTTTGTGTGCCCTATTAACCCTACTGTGGCCACTGGTATGTACTGCAGGTGGGGCAGGCAGGAAGCTGGAGAAGGAAATATACTGTTTCACATTTCTTTGTATTGTGTAAACAAATAAGCCATTCAGTGGTAGAGACTTATGCCGCGTACACACGAGCAGAAATTCCACCAGCAAAAGTCCAATGAGAGCTTTTGGTCCAAAAATGTGACCGTGTGTATGCTCCATCGGACTTTTGCTGGCAGAATTCCAGCCAGCAAAAGATTGAGGGCATGTTCTCAATTTTTCGGTCGGAAAAAGTTTAGATCGGAAGTTCCGATCGCCTGTACCAATTCCAACGCGCAAAGCTCTTACGCATGCTCGGAAGCATTGAACTTCATTTTCTCGGCTCGTTGTAGTGTTGTACGTCACCGCGTTCTTGGTTGAAATTTCAGCAAACTTTTGTGTGACCATGTGTATGCAAGCCAAGCTTGAGCAGAATTCCGTCGGAAAAAACATCCAAGATTTTTCCGGCAGAAATTCCGCTCGTGTGTACGCAGCATTACAAATAAACTCTTTTAGCTTTTGTGGCACAGAAAAAAAAATATTTCTCCTTCCTGTGTCACCATAGTGCATTTCTCTGCCAATTGCTTATGAGCTGGTGTCACTGGAGCATCAGCAACTGAGCATCCGATGTCTGTAAGGGAATCTTACTAATACATATATTTAAAACACATCACTAAATCACGCAGGTTTTATGCAAAATGTGATACACATACATGTGTGCCCTTACTCCCAAGCAGAGAGGACTAATTATGAAAAAAGGAGACTGTCTTGCAGAAAGAATAACACTTGTCAACAGTGCTATGGCATAACTTCCATTCTGTATCCATGGTAGTTTCACCAGTTTAACAACGTTTACATGTAGCATGCAGACTGCCAGATAACTGTGAAATGATCGTTAGCATCTAAGGAACATCCATTCCATTATCCTGAGTAGCAGACATAAATACATGAACATACAAACAAATGCTTTCAATAAATACACCATCCTGCTGTGGGTGGCAGTGTAATGAAATGTAATATCTACTACATTGAGCACTTATGCAGTCACATGACAACACAGCAGGCATGAAAATGGCATTGCTTCACTATTTTTATTGTTTTTAATGACTCCACTGTGTTCGGCAGTTTGATTGAACTGTTTTTGTAGAGGAAATCTGTCATCAAAACATTTCATTCAGAAAAACTATGAATAAATCTGCATTCCAAATTGCAATTTAAATTCCAGAACCAATGTTCATGTTAGGGAAACATTTTGTTAAAGCGGAGCTCCGTCCTGGGGAAATTTTTTATTTTTTTTTTAAAAGTCAGCAGCTACAAATATTGCAGCTGCTGACTTTTAAAAATCGGACACTTACCTGTCCCGGGGTCCAGCGATGCAGGGGAACGAGGACCCCCCCTCGTTCCCCCGAGCCGCTCACGGCGCCGACATTCCTAATGTGGGAACCCGGCTGTGGCTTCACAGCCGGGCACCCACTGCGCATGCGCGAGCGGCGCCGTGCGCTGTGATTTGACGCTCAGTCATCTGGGACACGTGACAGGTCCCAGATGACTGTGCGGCGCTGAGGGGGAAGTGACGTTTTGCCCGGGCAATGAAGGTGGCAGACTTCGAGGGACCCCCTAGCAACAGGCATTTAGAGGTGAGTAAAAAAATTTTTTTTTTTTCCAATTATTTTTTATTTTTTTTTTTTTATGATTTTTAAGCCCTTTTTTTTTTTTTGACCGCAACCCCACTTTAAACAAGTAAAGTTATATTTCGGACAAGCACCATCTCATCTCCAGCTCCATCTCACCAAATAAGTAATATACAAAAAAGTGAAGATTCTTTGCATCTGTCAATAAGACAAAGACACACATCTTCAACAACTCATCTATTCACAGATATATTTAGCCTGCAACAAAGAGGATTGCAGAGTACTCACATATGTCCCGTAGGTGAGTTCAGCGCACATTTCTTTCTGTGTGAGCGCAGGGGAAATTGTACAGATTCAGCTTTTCCACTGAGACGAACATTAACTACAGGCAGAATTTCCTACATGTAGTTCAATATCTTTCTAATATACAGTATCAAGGCCAGAACAGGATTCAGATAAACTGCCTTTGAGCATATGCTAAGGGCATATTCAACTTCAACTCTTGCCAGAAATCCCAACAGAGTTTCAGCAATGGACGTTCCTTTGTTGAGGCTAATTATTCTAGTCTTGAATTGGCCCAGTAAATAGATATTTGATTTCATTCTAGTCTACCGTTATAATGTTAAAGGACAATTTATAGTGTATTATTTATTTAGGTAATTTTGATACAGCAAAAGTTGTACAGTACCTTGAGGATTTACTGCATTAGATATTGTTAACACAGTTTTTCCAACCTTGCTAAAAAGTTCCCTCAGATCTATTAGTTTGCAAGCTAAAGTAATCTTTCTATTTTATTTTTTTTTTGTAAAATACAATACTTTACCAACACCATTAGGCTTAATGCACACTCAACGTTTTTTTTCTGCTGCCCCTGAGGGCCAGTTCACACCACATGCAGTCCAGTGCGTTTTTGTTCTGCATCAAAAATGCATGGAAAGTAGGTTATATGGTTTTCAATGGCATATTTTAAACCAGTGCAGTCAGTTCCAGGGCTTTTCAGTTCCAGAAAAAAAGTAGAGCATGCTGCATTTTTCCTGCACTGGACTGTACTGGAACGCTGTAAAACGCATTAAAAATGCACTGAAAAGCATCACAAACGCACTGGACCCTAGTATAGTGAAAAAAAAAACAAAAACAGGAAAATAGAAGTAAAATTAGCAAATGGAACACATCCGGAAATGCATCAAAAACTCACCAGAACGCATCACAAACATGTTAAAAACGCGTATGTAGAAACGCATCTGAAACAGATCTGGAGTTCATTTTTGCGAAGTGTTTTTTTTCGTTGCCTCTAAACACCCCTGCATGTCCATGCACACATAGGCATTTAGAGGAATTTAGAGGCAGGGGTGTTTACAGGCAGAAAAAAAACCTCACAGTCAGTGCGTCTAGGAGCAGTGGCGTCTTGCCAGGAAAAAAAACTTCAAGTGCCTAAGCGCATCTAAATGCATCTAAACGTGTGTTAAGGCTAGGCATGTTTAGTGCTTGAGCGTTAATTAATTTCAATGGCCAAAATACATTTTTATTCTGCCCATTTTTTTTTTTTTTTTTTTTTTTATAATTTAATCTTTATTAATAATTTTATTTATACAGTTTACATTTTGCTGATTACATTTCATTAGTCTGTCCATTCATTTAATACCCTTGTGGTCCGATGATTGGCCCTTCCGGCGGCCCCCGTCCCACTGGGGGGGAGCAGCAAAAAGCAAAAAAAAAAAAAAAAAAAATTCTTTAATTCAAGTGATATAACTCCTTTTCCCCGAGATGTTTTAATTACTTTCTTACTACGTGTCCATTAATGTCATCCCACCTGTTGGATGAGAGTGTTTAAGATGATTCCTTGTGAAAGTGTGTATTTCCTACCGTCTCCCCCTATCACCCGTCCTCCCTCCCTCTATGCACTACTCAATTTATGTGTTATATTAATTTCTCTCAATACTCTGTCCTTGTGCCTTCCTATTCAAAATGTGATTTCCTGAGTTTGTGGTAACAAAGGAAAAATCTTAATGTATGTATATGTGTATATTTATATGTGTTTATTTGATTATGGGGAGAGAGCTCGTCCCTCCCTATGTGTGTCCTTGTGTGTGTGTGCATTTCCCCATTACTCCACCTACCGTGTTCCAATCTCAAATTTCCCTTCTTAACCTCCTCCTATTACCTATCCCCTCCCCCCACCCCTTCTTCCCCTACACACCACTCGGTCTATGTGTCATTTTTTTCTCCTAGTTCCCCATCCTTGTGCCTACCTAGTCAAGTGTGATTTGTCTTATGTTTGTGGAGGAAAAAAAGAAAAAAAAAAAAAAAACCTAGAAGGTTTCAATTGTTCTGCCCATTTAAATGAATTAACGCCTAAGTGATTGATGCGCTTAAATACATCAGACATGTTTAGAAGCATCAAGCATTTTTTCTGCCCAAACGCTGCTGACAGGGGGAAAGTAGTCTAGGAGAGTTAGCAAAAAGTCCAGTGTGCATGAGGCCTTAAGCCCCATACACACGGTCGGATTTTCCGATGGATTCTGTCCTATCGGACAATGTTGTCGGAAATTCCGACCGTGTGTAGGCACCATCGGACAGTTTCCATCGGATTGTCCGACGGACAAAGTCCTATCTCCTGCTGGATAGATCAGAATGATCGGATTTTCCGACAACTTTGTCCGACAGTGTGTATGCAACACCAGTGTCGGACTAAATCCGTCGGACAAAATCCGATGGATTTGGTGGTCGGATTTTCCGACCGTGTGTATGGGGCTTTACTGTTGTGTGTTAAGGATTCTTGGTTTTTAAAAAAATAATTTTCCAGTTCTCCTGAATGTAGATGAGGGTTGTATTTAAAGCTACTGTGTATTGTAAAGAGAGTATGAATAACATAATAATAATACTACTACTAATAATAATAACAATAATAGGAAACAGGATGCTGGTGTAGAACACAACCTCTTTCAGCAAGTTCCAGGCCTCAACCTCAGTTATTTTCCAGACAGTATAGAATTTATTGGATCCCAGTAACAAACGACACGTCCAACAAAGTATAAACAATAATAAGAAGCCCTGTGAATCTCCTTCAGAATACTAGGTTCCACCGTTTGTAAAAAATTGCAAGGATACATGTACTACACACATTCTGCATTTATATATATATATATATATATATATATATATATATATATAGAGAGAGAGAGAGAGAGAGAGAGAGTGAGAGAGAGAGAGAGAGAGAGAGACACACACACTGAGCAAAATTATAAACGTAACACTTTTGTGTTTGCCCCTATTAATCATGATCAGCTGAACTCAAAGATCTACGACTTTTTCTATGTACAGTACACAAAAGGCCTATTTCTCTCAAATATTGATCACAAATCTGTTTAAATCTGTGTTAGTGAGCACTTTTCCTTTGCCAAGATAATCTATCCACCTCGCAGGTGTGGCATATCAAGATGCTGATTAAACAGCATGATTATTGCACAGGTGTGCCTTAGGCTGGCCACAATAAAAGGCCAGTCTAAAATGTGCAGTTTTACTGTATTGGGGGGGGGGGGATCCCAAAATCAGTCAGTATCTGGTGTGACCACCATTTGCCTCATGCAGTACAGCACATCTCCTTCGCATAGAGTTGATCAGGTTGTTGATTGTGACCTGTGGAATGTTGGACCATTTCTCTTCAATGGCTGTGCGAACTTGCTGGATATTGGCAGGAACTTGAACACGTTGTCATATACGCCGATCCAGAGCATCCCAAACATGCTCAATGGGTGACATGTCCCGTAAGTATGCTGGCCATGCAAGAACTGGGATGTTTTCAGCTTCCAGGAATTGTGTACAGATCCTTGCAACATGGGGCCGTGCATTATCATGCTGCAATGTGAGGTGATGGTCGTGGATGAATGGCACAACAATGGGCCTCAGGATCTCGTCACGGTATCTCTGTGCATTCTAAATGTCATCAATAAAATGTACCTGTTTTCATTGTCAATAGCATAGGCCTGCCCATACTATAACCCACCGCCACCACGGGCCACTCGATCCATAACATTGACATCAGCAAACCGCTTACCCACATGACGCCATACATGCTGTCTGCCATCTGCCCTGTACAATGAAAACCGGGATTCATCTGTTAAAAGAACACCTCTCCAAAGTGCCAGATGCTATATAATGTCAGAATTTGCCAAATCAAGTCGGTTACGACGACAAACTGCAGTCAGGTCGAGACCCTGATGATCACAACAAGCATACCGATGAGCTTCCCTGAGACGGTTTCTGACAGTTTGTGCAGAAATTGTTTGGTTATGCAAACCGATTGTTGCAGCAGCTGTCCAGGTGGCTGGTCTCAGACGATCTTGGAGGTGAAGATGCTGGATGTGGAGGTCCTGGGCTGGTGTGGTTACACGTGCTCTGCGGTTGTGAGGCCGGTTGGATGTACTGCTAAATTCTCTGAAACGCCTTTGGAGATGACTTATGGTCTTATGGTAGAGAATTAACATTCAATTCAAGGGCAACAGCTCTAGTGGACATTCCTGCAGTCAGCATGACAATTGCACGCTCCCTCAAAAATGGCGACATCTGTGGCATTGTGCTGTGTGATAAAACTGCACATTTTAGAGTAGCCTTTTATTATGGCCAGCCTAAGGCACACCTGTGCAATAATCGTGCTGTCTAATCAGTCTTGATATGCGAGGTGGATGGATTATCCCAAAGGAGAAGTGCTCACTAACACAGATTTAGACAGATTTGTGAACAATATTTGAGAGAAATAGGCCTTTTGTGTACATAGAAAAAGTTGTAGATCTTCGAGTTCAGCTCATGATAAATAGGGGCAAACAAAGAAGTGTTGCATTTATAATTTTGCTCAGTGTATATATATAATATATATATATATATATATATATATATTCTATATGTCTGTCATGTAAGGGCCTGCATCAAAATAATCTATTATCTTTGCCATTCCTTCCAAAATCCTAGCTCTTGGTTAAATCCCCCCTTCGTTTACAGGTAATAACAGTGACTTAAGCTGCCCATAGATGGATCAAAATGTATCCAGTTCAGCAGGGACGGGTGAATTGCAATCCATCTATAGCTTTTCCCAATCTAATGATTGACTTCTTATGAGCTGTTTTGTTGGAACATTTTTGTTCGATCAGCACTGCAGCCAATTAGCTGCAGCACTGATCAGTGTTCTCTGAAAGCAGAGGAGTTTCTACTATCAGAATACAATATAAGAGCAGGGTTTGTGTGTGTGGGGAGGGAATTACTCGCTTGTGTGGATGGGAGAATACGTTCAGTTTTTTTTTCCCGATCTGCCCGCTAGCTGATTGAAAAAAACAGATCCATGTATGGCCAGCTTAATACTGGTCAGCAAGTTTATCACAACAAAGAGTTTGCATATGACTCAGTTATCTTTACACATCATATACTTGCAATTGTTTGCAGCATATTGTGAAAGTGAGAGTGCAGAACTACGAAGCATTACTTTTGAGCAGAGAAAACTGCTTTCGCAGATTTCTCTGGATTTGGATATTTCTGGATAGGGTTCCATAGTTTGCAGATTTCAAAGTGCCTTGGGAGGGAAGAAAGTTCCAACCCAGTGTCCGGGTTTGGTAGTCAACCAGCAGGTTGTGGGTCCAGGTGCACACAGCCTATATAAAGTTGGTCTGCTGAGAGTTGCAGGTGGAGTGGAGGGGAGGTGGAGCAGTGGCTACCAGTGAAAAAGAGTCGCTGTATGGACATAGACGCTGTGTGCGTCAAGAAGCTCAAAGCTGTGTGTGTTAAGGGGCTAAAGCAGAAAGGAGGAAAGGCGCCTCTAAGTGTAGTAGGACTAGTAAGATTTATTAGCCCCCTGAATAGGGCTACACACACAAGTGATAAAAACATAGGCTCATCTGTAGTATAAGGAGTCCGCGCACCTGTAGTGTCCTTCGTCTGTAGCGCTGGAGGTATGTTGGTAGTGGCCCCGGAGCTCTGATGGAAAGCCCGCTGATGCTTCTTTCTGCATATTCCCATTCACAGAGTCAGCTACAGCTCCTGGAACAGCTTGCCCTAGAGTGTTCTTGGACTTTTATTAAGTGGTTGAACTAGGACTGTTGCCTTTTGCGCTTATCATAATCCCTTTGTGCTCAAGGCTGTGTGTGTCGAAGAAGCCCAAGGCTGTGTGCATGGAAAAGCCAGTGGTCTGGAAACCAAACAAGCAAAGGTACTGCTGACCAGAGAGCAAGGTGATTCAGTAATTTTCATTTGTATTTTGCTGGAGAAAAAACCCTGTGTGGGAAAGCATGTGTTTGACGTTTGTTTTGTTTTTGCCTTTTTTTTTTAAAACATGGGCTACCAGGCCCTTAAAAAATAGTTCCTGTCTGCTGTGAACTCACTGTTAAAAGCAAATCTAAATATATTTGCACACCTACTTCCAGTTATACAACTACCCCATAACTCTTTCATTGTTAGCTAAAATTAAATACCCCAGCAAATTATGTTAAAACCATAATGCATTGCATGGTCTCTAAACCATAGCCAGCAAACTCAGAAGGGCCAATAATGGAAGTTTTTTGGAAAACACAATACAGCCTCACTGCTGAATCTTGGAAACCATAAAAAGTGTGGTCCCTGGAAAAAAAAAAAAAAAAAGTGTGGTCAATGGAAAACTGTTTAAGCTCTCAACTAGGGGACAAATAAATCAATATACAAACTGCTTTATTCAGGGAGAAAAAGATCTAACCGATCTAGATAAAAGTTAGGTATAGTATTTATCTCCCAAATTAAAACTGTTCTGACACTGACCAATTTATATAAAAATGTGTCCTATGTGGGCTGATGCTTCTATGAAAAAACCTGTCTGTGCCTTGTATCGCAACATTTCTGCCTAATCTTGGAAAGCAGGAAAGGCATTTTGTATACAGAAGGATGGATTTGGGGGAACACCGCGCTAATCAAATTAAACAATGTAAAAGCTGCTAACAAACAAAACAAACAAAGTCAAAGAAACGTGCAAATCCAAAAATGTAGCGCTATTACAAGTGCAGAAGTGAATGTGGGTCACAACACTCTAAAAATCGGTGATTAAACCAAAAAATGTAAAGATGATACTGGAAATGACCCCAGTAAAAATCAGGTTGATAAATATAAAGTTCATAGGGGTGATAACATCAACTGGTAAGTCCCTCTGATCAACTCAATAAAAAACTGGAAACAACTGGCTTGACTGATGTCGCTGTAAGGCGTAAATACTCTTACCGGAACAGTTGGATGTGGGTACCATACGGCATCCACATCAGACAGGCTTAGAGATGGAGGGTCTTGCATCTAGGGGAGACCACCACAGGCTGGAACTCAAACGACTTCCGGGACAGGATACTGGGTCAGTCAGCAACAGCACGGTAGGCTCGGCATCCGATCATCCAATGGTCCCAAGAATGATCACAGGGACCGGAGAAATGGAATAAAAAATGGAGACCACTCCGATGGTGCAGGTCAAACGGACATAATTTTATTCACATATGCATGTGAAAAATATAAAATGAATAAAATCTCGAGAAAATATAAAAAATGATAATTCGGCAATATGAGGGGTGTGGGACAGCAGGCCCGACGCGTTTCGACTAAAAGTCTTCCACAGGGGCATGTCTCAGTGCCTTTTAGTCGAAACGCGTCGGGCCTGCTGTCCCACACCCCTCATATTGCCGAATTATCATTTTTTATATTTTCTCGAGATTTTATTCATTTTATATTTTTCACATGCATATGTGAATAAAATTATGTCCGTTTGACCTGCACCATCGGAGTGGTCTCCATTTTTTATTCCATTTTCCCGGTCCCTGTGATCATTCTTGGGACCATTGGATGATCGGATGCCGAGCCTACCGTGCTGTTGCTGACTGACCCAGTATCCTGTCCCGGAAGTCGTTTGAGTTCCAGCCTGTGGTGGTCTCCCCTAGATGCAAGACCCTCCATCTCTAAGCCTGTCTGATGTGGATGCCGTATGGTACCCACATCCAACTGTTCCGGTAAGAGTATTTACGCCTTACAGCGACATCAGTCAAGCCAGTTGTTTCCAGTTTTTTATTGAGTTGATCAGAGGGACTTACCAGTTGATGTTATCACCCCTATGAACTTTATATTTATCAACCTGATTTTTACTGGGGTCATTTCCAGTATCATCTTTACATTTTTTGGTTTAATCACCGATTTTTAGAGTGTTGTGACCCACATTCACTTCTGCACTTGTAATAGCGCTACATTTTTGGATTTGCACATTTTTTATACAGAGACAGCTACAGCAAAATACTGTCCAATTTCTATCTGCAGGTCAAAGTAGCTTGATGATAAAAAAGTTAGTTTTTGTTTTTATTAACCTGAAAGCAATCAGATAAAGAAGAAAAACTGAAAAAAATCTATTCCACAGCCAAATATGCACTAATTTAGCAAAATTACCCCCAAAGCTGCATGAAAATGACTCTCCCCCCACTGTATGGTATTTTAAATATTTTTTAATTCTGCCAGTAGCAAATGTTCCCTAAGGCAGTGGTTCTCAACCTCAGTCCTCAAGTACCCCCAACAAGCCATGTTTGCAGTTTTTCATCTTGCACAGGTGCTTTAAATCAGTCAGTGGCTTGGTATTTTGGACAGCTATCTTATCTAAGAGAAATTCGCAAAACACGGCCTGTTGGGGGTACTTGAGGACAGGGTTGAGAACCACTGCCTCAAGGCACTGCCCAGCTTCCCATGATTTTTAATACACCATTACCCTTCTAATGGATAAAATTGACTAACAAAATTCACCTAATAAAAAATATTTCAGATATTATTATTTAAAATAAATGCATTAGCCTACTGCTGAAATGCTGAGCTCTTGCAATATTTGTTGTCCAGTAGAGGTTCTGATCGGCAGTCCCCGCCCAATTCCACTTACCTGCTATGTGTGTTTTCTGGAATGTACCCGAATTACCTCTGTAAATACATTCTATGTTTACTTATTAGCTTATTTACTTATGGGCAGTTCTCAAAGTCATGAACAGTACGTTGAAAAAAAAATAGACAAAAAAATGTTTGGAATAGGGGTTAGTAAAAAGTAGTGTAAACAGTAAACACATTATTTATGACTATATCTGGAAAACAATCATTCTACTGAAAATATCATTAGGGTATATAGGAACTAATCAGTAACAATTACAACATTAGGACTAAATGAAGCATTAGTCTTGAACTACTGTTAACATATTCGGTTGCAATATCTCATTGCCATATCAAGGGAAAAGCAATGTTAATTAGTTATAATAATGGAATCCAAAGACTACTGCTTCTCATTAGTCAGCCAGTAGTCAAACTGTCATTAGTTATCCAGGCTAACAATTTATAAATGTTTTCTCAATAAATTCAGTTACTGGATTTAATTTTGGTACTGGGGGAAAAAAAAGCATTTCCCTTTGTCTGTAAATATAAGATGATGTGCAGTATAGCATAGAAGCCCATGCATGTAATGTTGTTTCATAACTGAGCTCCTCCAATATATCTAGAGAAATCCTCTTATTCTACTGTACCAGTGCCTACGACCTCCCACCATATAAGGGCCCAGCGTCAACCGATCAAAATAATAATTTGACTTTGAAAGACAGTTACAATGAAGCTTTCCTAAATTGTATACAAAATATATAAAAAAAATGAATCAACTAAAAGAAACAAAAACTTTACTTTAAAGACTCTAGACTAGAAAATACTGTATTAATGTAATGTACCCAATAGCAACTTAAAGTACATAAAACATAGACATTAGGTTCACATTACAGTTTGTCTTTTAAAAACTAATTTTCTTTCTTTCAGTAATTTTTTTTTGATGTAATCTACATATGAGTAATGTACAGTGATGCTTTCAATTGCCTAGGGGGCTCCACAGAATTGAATCCAGCATTGTCCAGACACGATTCTTGTTCCTACTGCAACAGTCTCCTGCCAATATCCTGAATAGATCCAGATCCTCCACTGTACCAGTCTCCTGCAGGTGCTCAGCAAATTTGCGGCTCTCCCAGTCCAGTCTATGTTGTTAAAATGGGTAAGATGGCCTCAGCTCTACGCCATTCCACAAGCCATGCCCTCTGATATGTTTTCACCCACCAGGGCTTAGTTACATAGTTACATAGTAGGTGAGGTTGAAATAAGACATAAGTCCATCAAGTCCAACCTATGTTTGTTATTTTTTATGTCAGTATTACATTGTATATCCCTGTATGTTGTGGTCCTTCAGGTGCTTATCTAATAGTTTTTTGAAACTATCCATGCCCCCCACTGAAACCACCGCCTGTGGAAGGGAATTCCACATCATTGCCACTCTTACAGTAAAGAACCCTCTACGCAGTTTAAGGTTAAACCTCTTTTCTTCTCATTTTAATGAGTGGCCACGTGTCTTATTAAACTCTCTTTCGCAAAAAAGTTTTGTCCCTATTGTGGGGTCACCAGTACGGTATTTGTAAATTTTAATCATATCCCCTCTCAAGCGTCTCTTCTCCAGAGAGAATAAGTTCAGTGCTTGCAACCTTTCCTTAATAACTAATATCCTCGCCCTTTATTAGCTTTGTTGCCCTTCTTTTGCTCTATTTCCAGTACATCCTTCCCAAGGACTGGTGCCCAGTCCCTTTAGTCATAGAGGTATATAGCAAAAGCAAGATGGAACTTGCCAATACCCTAAATAGAGCCTGTCCTGCTGCTATTCAGAATAGATACATATGTTGGAGAATAGGGCGCTTACTAGTGCTTTATTTCTGTATTTATTTAACCCCCTATTTAGCCTCTTTCTGACATTTGTTGCTTACAAGTTAAAATCTGTATTTTTTGCTAAAGAATTACTTAGAACCCCCAAACGTTATGTATATATTTTAGCAGAGACCCTAGAGAATAAAATGGCAATCATTGCAAATTTTATGTCACACTGTATTTGCGCAGCGGTCTTTCAAATGCAATTTTTTGGGAAGAAATACACTTTCATGAATTTAAAAAAAAAAAAAAAACAGTAAAGTTAGCCCAATTTTTTTTGTATAATGTGAAAGATGATGATACAGGGTGTAAATAGACACCTAACATGTCATGCTTTAAATTGCGCACACTCGTGGAATGGTGACAAACTATGGTTTCTACAGGTTATCAGTTTAGAGTTATAGAGGAGGTCTTGAGCTAGAATTATTGTTCTTGCTCTAATGATCGTGGTAATACCTCACATGTGTGGTTTGAACACTGTTTACATTTGGCGTTACTTACGTTTGCTTCTACGCGTGAGCATGGAGGGATGGGGCGCTTTAAAAAATATATATATATCGATACAAGCACAAACTAGACCTAGTGACCCCAGCACCCCGAGGTTCCTCCTTTTTAGGGGAACCCCTATTCAACGTAGCTTTTCATAACCCTGAGGGCTTCTCCTGGTGGATAGCTAACTCTATGGTCACGCTAGCTGACCTACAATCCGGGAACACCTTTGCCTCATTTGACCTTCTACGCACGCATAAACAGATTCCTTTAAGGGAACATTTTCGATATATGCAAATTAGACACTTCTACATCTCTCACTTCGCACTTACCCCCTCATCTCCCCCTTCTATGTTTGAACAAATTTGCCGTGACTCTCCCAGAGGAAAGGGTCTTATCTCCTCCCTTTACAAATCAGCATTAGCTGCAAGCTTACCTGGAGTTATTCCCTATAAACACAAATGGGAGGCGGACTGTAACGAAATTTTTGACACGGAGGACTGGGACAGCATGCTAACCAATTTACGCAAAGCCTCTAAATCCTTGGCGGTTAGGGAAACAGCATACAATGTATTAACCAGATGGTATTATACCCCATCCAGACTTCATTCCATCTTTCCCGGGACCTCTAATCTTTGCTTCAGAGGATGTCAGCTTCCAGGCACATTTATGCACATTTTTTGGGACTGCTCCCAACTTACCCACACTTGGAACTCAGTGAATGCTATGGCGTCTGCTATAACAGGTACCCAGATACGACTCACCCCAGCCATGGGCCTTCTCGGAGCTTCTATTCCTGGGGTGCCTCGTGCAGAGGAATGCCTCATACACACTGCTTGCATAGCCACCCTATGGGCGATTGCCCTACATTGGAAAGCCCCTACTGTACCTACCGCCTCCATCCTCTATAGGATGGGCGCCATTATGTTAATGGAAAGAATTCTCTGTACATTGCATGATAAGATGCATATTTTTTGACCAAAGATGGTCGCCCTGGAAATCTTACAGACAAAACCTGTTACCACAACTATAAGTACTGTTTTTGTTTTATCCTACTCTAGACCATGGAGCGCTGACATAATACCTCACCCCTAGAACTTACAATAGGTTACTTTTTTTCTTTTTTTTGCCCTACAGTAATCTTGTTGTGTACGACTATGGTTCTCGAATGCTTCACGATCTACCTTTGTGTTCTTGTTTCCCTTATTTTCTTTTTTATTTTTGTATGTTATTTGCATTGACATTAATATTTTGACCCTCTGACATGTATGATATATAATACGTATTGTCAAATGTTTGTATTATTTTATTGTATTTTCAATAAAAATCGTTTGTATTAAAAAAAAATATATATATATATATATATTTTTTCCCTTATTTATTTTATATAATTTTTCTTATTTTTACACTGTCCCTTTAAAAAAAATTGAAAAAATGTGATCACTTTTATTGCTGTCACAAGGGATGTAAACATTCCTTGTGACAGTAATAGGCATTGACAGGTACTGTTTATGGAGAGATCTGGGGTTTATAAGACCCCAAATCCCTCCTTTGCACTTAAAAGCATTCAAAGCGCCAAGTTTGGCCGTTTTGAATGCTGTCATTTTTTTTTTATTTGGTCTAAGGTTTAATTTAAGTTTTCTGTAAACCGGTAGTGACATCGCTTCCGGGTTACTAGATCTGAGGTCCGATCAAAGCCGATTCCGGCTGGTCTCTGGGGCCTCCCAGTGGGATGGGAGAGCCCAGGCGAGCTGCGGAAGGCGGCGGGGGTCGTCCCATCCCACTGTTTGTGATAACAATCGAGCGGCTGCTTAGCCACATTGATTGTTATCATAAGAAGGCCAACCATCAGCTCTAAAAAACTGTACCAGGGTGATGAGTGCAGCTACATGCATCACCCCGGTACAACCCCTTCAAGTTGAAGGCTGCATATTTGCATATGGTCGGCATGAAGGGGTTAGGAAGCTTAACCACTTCAGCCCCAGAAGGATTTACCCCCTTCCTGACCAGAGCACTTTTTGCAATTCGGCACTGCGTCGCTTTAACAGACAATTGCGCAGTCGTGCGACGTTACACCAAAACAAAATTGACGTCCTTTTTTTCCCAAAACTAGAGCTTTCTTTTGGTGTCATTTGATCACCTCTGTGGTTTTTATTTTTTGCGCTATAAACAAGAAAAACACATTTTTTCCTCAGTTTTGGCCAATATGTATTCTTCTACATATTTTTGGTAAAAAAAATCGCAATAAGCATATATTGATTGGTTTACGGTTTTTAAATTAGTAACGGTAGAGATCTGCGATTTGTATCATGACTGCGACATTATGGCGGACACATCGGACACTTTTGACACTCTTTTGGGACCATTGTCATTTATACAGCAATCAGTGCTATAAAAATGCACTGATTACTGTGTAAATGGCACTGGCAGGGAAGGGGTTAAACACAAGGGGCGATCAAGGGGTTAAGTGTGTCTTAGGGAGTGATTTTAACTGTAGGGGGGATGGGCTTCCACTGACATGTCAACGATCACTGCTCTCCGATGACAGGGAGCAGTAGATCCCTATCATGTCACTAGGTGTTTTGGACTTCAGGACCAGATTGCGCTCCCTTATTATTTAGATAGGTACTCTTCATGCCCCCAATTGTTTAAGCCTGTAAAATGATGGTTGCCATGGGTGTCCAAGGCTTTGCAAATTCCCCAAGTTTCACCATGGCTGCGTTCCTCTTTGGTTTGTTGCTGAGACCTAAATAAATGTTTTTTGGATTTGAAATAATCATTGACTATTGTGTTTTACTTTTCTACAATGGCAGTTTTTCTTTGAGTAGGCAGGTACATTTCACTAATCCTAAAGTAGAATTAACAAGGGGCACCAACAACCAACAAACTCCTAGTAAATTTAAGCAAGAAATACAAATGTTAATAATGTGGTTTTGGTAAGTTGAGACACACAACCCCCCTCCAAAAAAAATAAATAAAATCCTTCAAATATGTATTCCCCAAAAAAAAAAAAGACAAATCATGGTAAAAAAATAACAAAGATTCTTTTACGATCTGAGTAAAAATAAACATGTAGTGTAGAAATGCTGCAAAGTAATAAAGAAGTAAGTTTGTGAGAAGTGCGGGTGAATAGGAGCAGCTAAAACATGTCATTCTTGTTGCATTGTAAAGAAAAAGAGAATGCGCTGCATTAAAGACATTTTAACATTGCAGCGTGACGAATGTGCTGTGTCGATTAGGAAAGGTAGTTTTACCTGACCGAGCGCTTCCGTCACAGAATTTCTTCTGAGCATGCGTAGCACTTTGTCCGTCGGACAACCGTACACACGATCGGATTTGGTGTGATCGGACCGTGTTGACGGCAAAGCTTGCGTTCGCTATGGGCTCACATGATCACAATGTATACACAACTGTTATGAATGAGTTTCATTCATAACAGTTGTGCTTTCTGTAATGGTGAATACATTTTCTTTTATATTATTTTTTTTTCTTACTGTCACTTCTCAGTATCCCTGATCACAACCACACCAATCATATGATGGTGCTGTGCTGCACTGGTGACAGTATGTAAAGAAAACAAAAATTTAAAAAAATGAATTTTTTTTTTCATTTTCCAAAAAGTTGCGACAAAAAATTACAACTTCAAAAAACTCACCATGCCTCTTACTAAATACTTTAGACTGTCTACTTTCCAAAAATGGGTCATTAGGGGGATATTTGTACTGTCCTGGCATTTTAAAGGAAAGGTCCAGCCTGATATCCTTTGGCTGGACTTCTCCTAAGGGTCACAGGAGTGCAATTTGTTTTCTGACCCCTTTTCAGCAGAGTGTTCGATGGCTCGGTTCGCAGTGCAGAGACAGCGGGGGACAAATGCAGCATCAATACAATTTTTTTTTTTACCAAAGGCGTGTGACAGAATACATTTTGGCCTAAATTTATGAAGAATTTGTTTTATAGGATGTGTCTTATAACATATCCTCATCCACATCACTTCCTGAACCACCTAGTTTTACTGGTTCTTCTCTCTCCCAATTCTCTATACTTGACTCTGCATCCCTGATTAAATTAGTCTCTAATATGAAATCTTCCACCTGCATACTTGATCCTTTTCCCTTCAATTTATTTAAATCATGTTTTAGTTCTCTATGCCCCGTTTATTCTCAATATTATAAATGACTCCCTTAGCACTGGTTTTGTACCAACAATACTTAAAACTGTAGCCATCACCTCGGTACCAAAAAAACAACATGGCTCTGGACAATTTAAACAACTTTCACCCAATAACTAACTTACCCTTCCTTGCTAAGATCCTTGAGCAGGCTGTGATATCTCAGTTACATAATCACCTAATTACATATTCACCTGACTTTAAATAACCTATTTGAACCCCTCCAATCTGGATTTCGGCAACTGCACAGCAGAGAAACCACATTGGTCAAAGTCACTAACGACCTTCTGCTAGCTTCTGTTTCCGGCTCACTAACTATTGTGTTCTAAAAAATTGATGTCCCATAATTTCCTTCAATTAGACTGTGACAATACTGAAGTCATGCTTATTGCCCCCCCCCCCCGTTAATTATGTAAGGCCAGTCCTAATAGCTTATCTATAGATGGCACTGTACTTGAGCTTTAGTCTAAATTGAAAAATCTAGGGGTGATATTTGATGCTAATTTAACCTTTTGATCCACATGTACAAAATGTTGTAAGAACATCTTTTTTTCACTTGAGAAACATTTCTTGGCTGCTTCCTATGCTATCATACACTGTAGCTGAAAAGCTGATCCATACATTTGTGCTCTACCGACTTGACTACTGCAATGCTCTACTCACTGGTGTACCTAAATCCACTATTAATCGACTACAATATGTACAAAATTCTGCAGCCAGAATCCTGACTACAAGTGATAATATTACCCCATGGAGTCCTCGCACTAGCTTCCCATCAGGTTTTGCATAGACTTTAAGATCCTCTTGTTAACCTATAAGGCTCTTCATGTCTTGGCACCCCATTATCTCTCTGAACTTTTATCAACTTACTCCCCCCCACCTACATAGTAGGCAAGGTTGAAAAAAGACACAAGTCCATCAAGTCCAACCTATGTGTGTGATTTTTTTATCAGTGTTTCATTGTATATCCCAGTATGTGCGGTCATTCGGGTGCACAGTTTTTTGAAATTATTGATGCTCCCCGCTGAAACCGCTGCCTGTGGAAGGGAATTCCACATCCTAACTGCCCTTGCAGTAAATTATTATTATTATAAAATAATATTTATTTTTTCAAATTTTTCTGATTTTTTTCATTTATATTTAAAAAAAACAAAAAAACAAGGGTGATCAAATACCACCAAAAGAAAGCTCTATTTGTGTGAAAAAAAATTATTTACATTTAATTTGCATACAGTGTTGCATAAAAGTGCAATTGCCAGTTAAATTAGCACAAAAATGCTCTTGTCATAAAGGGGGTAAAACCTTCCAGAGGTCAAGTGATTAAAGGCTTTTTTGCAGCAACACCATTAGGGGACAGGGACAGAGCACTGTCATCTTATAATGGGAAATGCTTGAAAAAGGACCATTATGGCATGATCAGCAGGTATAATTTTAATGAAAGCTGCAGCTTTATAAATTTTGAAAATTACCTTTGAAATTACTTTAACATGTTATAGTTTTACAGTTAATTTAAGTGATTATATTTCATATAATTTAATCTCACAGAAAACCTCTAGATTGACAACTAATTTAAAGTGTTGTTTCCTTTTTCCTAAGGAGAAGTGACTAGTCATGTTATAGCTGGAGTCATGATTAAAAGAGGTACATAACGTAGAAACATTCAGGGGGAAACGTATACTGACAAAACATGTAGGTTGCCTTTGCTGCCTTTGAAAAAATAAAAATAAAATGGCAGCCCATATATTTATTTTAGTACAGATTTAGTGATTAGAAACACACACATATCTTACTGTCATAAATATACAAGCATGTAATAGGCAGGATTTGTAGTTCTATAAAGATGTCTGATTTTAGAAGCTTGTTTTTGATAATACCAAACGCATACTGGGCATCTCATACCTCTGCACCCTTAACTCCACTTTAGAAATGCTTAACAATAATATTGTGTCTCGCATGTTGGTTACATTTTTTTTTTTAACAGTTCATTTAAATCAGGACTTCTTACCATCAGATTTTATATGGACACACTGAACCATGTTTCACATAGTTGCGTCTTTATTAAGTTCTGTTAAACAAAGCCTGACTAGGCAAGATGCACATTTTAACTTAAAATTTTCAGGCTTTCAGTTGTCAAAAATAAGATTTCAGAGCATTATCATCTGACAGCAAGGGAGATTTTTAAATGCATTATTATCCTACAGCAAGTGCAAAAAATGTGTCTCTGTGCAAATCAGTCACTTTTCTACCTTCAAGGGGTCACTTTATCTGTCAGACTCTAAGATTTGATATTTGATTGGACATATATTTTTCTTTTTACAGCTGATGTGGAAACAATGGAGATTACTGCAGCATTTTGTGTTTGTAAACCACTTTGTCTGCAGAAATTGGTTATTTGCTGGGAATAAATGGGCCTGTATGCAGAGAACCGTGTAGATGTTCTGCAAGCCCCTGCTGGGAGTCAGTATGACAAGTGGAAATAGATACATTTCCATTATTAGTCACAAGAAATTATGATCTACATCAACTATTTCTGTACTTAGCCTGAAGGCATTTTAATAATTGCATTAATATACATACTTAGCTATGCAAACATCATTTCCATTTTCATGGAAAAAAACATTCATTTCTGTATACAGTATATTGATAGGTCTGCATTAGATAGTGACGTATTTATTAAAACAAAGCAAAAGGTCTTTTAACCCCAAAAAAACTTCTGCTACTGCTGTACTGTCCAAATGACAGATGCCCCGCCCGTTATGTGATGGATAGCACATTTATACCATATAATAATTAAAGGCCATCTCTATTCAAAAATGTAATCTCTGATTGGTTTAGCAATAGTTTATCGAATCACCTGCCAGATTTCCAAAAACTCAGTAATCACTTTTTTAGATGCAGCTCTCTAATACTACTGCCTTAAACTATTCTTATAATAAATAATTTACTATCTTGTATTCTAATCTGCTAAAAAGACCTAAGAAGTACTTACCTGTTGATTAAATTAATGAACTGCTGTGCCTGTGCAAACGTGAGGACCTGCACAGATGTAGACTTAGCCTGAGCAATGGTTCTGTTCAAGGACTGACAACTAAAGCAATCATGCAACTGCTACCAAGTATTTCCCTTATCTTCATTAAATCAGGTTAGAAAATGCTGGAGACTTTAAAATATGTGAGATATACAATAACATTTAGGCTTTATTTAATCAGACCTATCCAATTCATATCATTATATTACAAAGCCTAATGCAAAATAATGACAACAACGGGACAGGTTGAACTTATTTACATCATATGATTTACATATGAATCTCATGCTATCTTTGGATAAATCATAATCCACTCAAAGTACAACAAAATATATTCAATTTTCTCTCATAGGACTTTTTGATGCTGTCCCTTAATAGTTCCATGATCCTTGACTAATAGTGTAATATTCACAAAAAAAAACACCACACATCTCACAATATAGGTGGCCCTCATCAAAGTTCAAATTTGCATTTATATTTTATCATGCTAAATCTCAGTGATCAGCCTTTGCAATTTACCAGTTACCAATATGTATTATAGACACAACCAGTGCCAGGACAAGGTCATCCCCCAGTCACCTAGGGTTAGGGTCAGGGCACCCCCATCCTTGCAATTGTGCCCAGGGCAGCCACCCCTCCTGCCCACCCCTTGTCCCGGTCCTGGACACAACTGAGGCCTAAGAGATTAAACATGTCCACATCACAGGTACATGCAAACAGTGATCAAAAATTCAGGTGTTCGTACTCTGTGGAGGGTTATACAAGGATGGAGTACTCAATATATTTTTCTATATCAGCTAAGGTAGGTGGAGGTGCAGGGATAACAATTAAAGGCCAATTCCAATTAAAAATTAAATTCAAATAGCACTTTGAGTGTCAATGACCTTACTCCTTCGTCTTGATTCCAAACATGTCTTCCTAAGCCATACTACATTGTAATGGATCATAGTCACAATTTCCTCTATGAGCAAAGCAAATTCCTTGCCCTAGACCAGACATTTTTCCCTGCTCTTTATATCGTCTTAGGCACTGGTCCCTTCCTCACCCCAGTGAGTTCTCCTCCCTCTGGGGCCCATGAGAGAGGACCTGGCCTCTGTAAACTTCGACTCCACCAATAGGAGGTGTCCATGTCACGCAAGCAGTGTTTTGGACACCGAAAAAAGACTCCAGAAAGTAAACAGAAGAAGAGAGGAGGATAGTCACATGGCCATGGCTTTAGATAAGTAAAGTGGGCATTTGGCTAATTGTTTTATTCACACCAGCAGTTATATTGGGGAAAGTGTTTCCTCTAGTCTCCTCTAGTAGATAATGATGTTTCCTCTAGTAGATAATGATATGGCTATATTATCAGACCTTAGCTGTATAAATTATTTGATGTAATTCCACAGCAAGTCAGTAAAATATGAAGCAGAAAGGAATCCTATCGGGGACAAACCAGGAGTGGAGAATGACTTGTTGATAACCTGATAAAACCTTCACAAAATGAAAGAAGACACATTTTACATATATTTAAATGTAGACAGTGATCAAGTGTTGTGAAACCAGCGCAGTGTGCACATTGCTAAGGGTTTGGAAAGCAGACTCTGATAATTGGAAAAGAGTCAAGAAGTAAGAAGACAGTCTAAAAACACAGTTAGGAAATGTATACATTCTGTTGATGTGATGTTGTTGTGATGGCTCATGTAACTGGTGTTCGCTAGCTTCTTATGTTACATAGTTCTGGTGTTACATAGGTGCAGCATCAGTTCGCAGAGCAGAATCTACTTAACTGGAGGCCTGGAACACTTTTGCCAGCGGGAATGCTTATGTCAGACTAAAGTATTCGTAGTAGCATATATAAACTCAAAATTGTAACATATTGCAGCTTACCTGTCCTTAGATGAGGTGACTACAATTTCCTTTTTCAGGCTTTTTCCTTTATTTTCACCTGGTAATCCTATTCATAGATACACTTACTTCTTCTCTGTATCTATGGAAGAAGGCATAGATAAACAAGTCTGCCTTTGTTCATCTCTTATTAAATGGTAGTTAATGAGTCTAGTCATTTACAGATGAAAATTATTATTTTTTTAACCAATTAGAGACTGCCCACCGCATATATACTGCGGCAGGGCAGCGCTATTGCACGAAACATCGTACCTGTATGTTTTTTCGTGCACGAGATACTGTGGGTGCGTGCGCCTGCTGCACGGCGGGGGAGATAATCCACTGGACAGGCTGGACAGAGAGGCAGAATGGGGATCTGCCTAGCTAAACAAGGCAGATCACCATTCTGACAGGGAAGTACACTGAAATCTTCTGTTCCTTGTAATCATGAACAGTGATCTCTGTGTTCTTCCTGTCAGTACTTCCCCCGTACAGTTAGAAGACACTAGCAGGGAACACATTTAACCCTTTGATCGCCCCTGATGTTAACCCCTTCCCTGCCAGTGTCATTTATACAGTCATCAGTGCATTTTTTTAGCACTGATCACTGTATTGGTGTCACTGGTCCCCAAAAAGTGTTACTTAGGGTTAGATTTGTCCACTGCAATGTCGCAGTCCCGCTAAAAATCGATGATCGCTGCCATTAGTAAAAACATTAAAAAAATAAAAAGTCCATAAATCTATCACATAGTTTGTAAATGCTATAACTTTTGCGCAAATCGTCCAGTATACGCTTATTGGGATTTTTCTTATCAAAAATATGTAAAAAAATACATATTGGCCTAAATTTATGAACAAATTTTTTTTTTTATTTATTGTTTTGTATTTTGGATATGTATTATAGCAGAAAGTAAAAAAATATATTTTTTTTTTTTTCAAAATTGTCAGTCTTTTTTTTGTTTATAGCGCAAAAAATAAAAACCACAGAGTTGATCAAATACCACCAAAAGCTCTATTTGTGGGGAAAGAAAAGGACATCAATTTTATTTGGGTACAGCGTCGCAGGCCCACGCAATTGTCAGTTAATTGTCAGTTAAAGTAACGCAGTGCCGTATCGCAAAAAATGGCCTGGTCATTAAGGGGGTAAATCCTTCCGCGGCTGAAGTGGTTAATGCAAATTATACAAGGTAGAAATAATAAAGAAATCTGTACTGAGTGAAAATGTAGCCAATTTTGCTACATCTCCTATTTAAAAATGAAAGTTGCCTGGTTGTCATGTTAATACAAAGAATGCACTGTAAATAAAACCTCTATACATCCATGTAAAGTAATTTTGGCCACATCTAAAATATGTGATTTCATTTTGGGCATTGCACTGCAAGATGAACATAAGATTTTTGGAGAGAGTTTAAGAGAAAACAATAAATTGTTTTTAATTATTCACGCCATGGCATAATAAACTTGAAAGATGCAAGCTTTTTAACGTATTACCAAGCAGGAGACCTAAAAGTCATTGACCACTGTAATAATAAAGGTAATTAGTAATTTAATTCCCTATGAAGCAAATACATCACCACGGCCATAATATGATAGAAAGGGGCAAATGTACCCTACAGAAATACTAGTGATAGAGCCTTTGGGACTATCTAGTCAATGGTAGAAGCATGATTCTGCCCCCTTGACCTTTTTTGGAGTGGTTTTCAGATTTCAAGTCATTGAAATACATCTACAGGCTCACAAAACTGACCTAGAAATAGGAGTTTTTTAGCCCCTGTTTACCTTGTGGTGGGTTCTTGCATATCCAGTGTTGTCCTGACAATATTCTCCTCTCAGCAGCCACTGCTTGGGTCCTGCACTGTCATGTTTGTGTGTGACATCATCAGGAAGCCTGCCAGCTCTTCCGGGATCAGCCCGCAAGGCTCCCAGTGATGCACTGCTAGGCTTGCCCCCTCCTTCTCTGTGAATGAAACACTAAGGCCTCCTAGAATATGAGACTGTATCCATCATTTGCCTAGGCAAATGACATGTATTGGAGGCGGAACTGAACACTTTTTCAGAAAAGTGTAGACAAAAAAAAAAAGCCAAAAGTCAGGAAGCAAAGAGGAGGAGGGTTTGGCAGGAGGGACTTTTAATTTGATGGTGAAGATCCATTTTAGGGGGTCTAAAGCTTACCATTACATACTACAGTCTGATTTTTTAAATTTCCTTTGGATCTACCAACAACTGTGTAATAGCAAACAAATTTTCCTGCGCTCGAAAGTGATGTAATGGCGGTAGATATTGCGCGATGCAAGAGTTGCTGGATTCCATACAAAAGAACTAAACAGTTTAGTTAGGTCTTTCTGTTACAGATTTTGACAAATATAGAATTGATTGTCCAAATCTGTACAGCCAAATTTTAATGTGTATGATGAGGATGAAGAGACTCTGTCACCAACTTAGGAAAAGGCAGGTAAAAGTACAGATCCAAAAATTGTAGCGCTAATACATGCACATAATATGAATGTGTATTACAACATTCGAATATTGAACGTGAACAGTGTCAAACATAAAGTGTCAATGTTATTACTGGAAATGATCCCAGTAATATCTAAAATAAAAGTATAAAGTTCATGTGAGTGGTGACACCAACAGATGAGTCCCTCGGATCGGCTCAAGGATAAAGGAACACAAGTGAAAAACAGGCTTGTCTGATGTCACTGGAAAGCATATATACTCTTACCAGAAGTGTTGGATACAGATACCATACGGTATCTGTATCAGGCAGGCTTAAAGGTAGAATTTCTCGCATCCATGGGTCAGGAGGAGACCACCGCGAACTGGAACCAAACAGCTTCCAAGGCAGGCCACAGAAGTGTTGGATACAGATACCATACGGTATCTGTATCAGGCAGGCTTAAAGGTAGAATTTCTCGCATCCATGGGTCAGGAGGAGACCACCGCGAACTGGAACCAAACAGCTTCCAAGGCAGGCCACTGGATCAGTCAGCAGTCACAGCAAATAATGGACATCCAGGCATCAGATGATCAAAAGGGGGTGATCCCACGGACCGGGAAAACAGGATACAAAATGGAGACAACTCCGATGGTGCAGGTCAAAAAAAATTTGTGTAAAATTTATTCACATTATCATGTGACAAATATAAAGATAAAATCTCGAGAAAATATAAAAATGGGTCGGCAATATGAGGGGTATGAGACAGCTGGCCCGACGCGTTTCGACACTATCGGTCTTCTACAGGGGCATATCTCAGGTAAAAGTACAGAACATTCAAAATGTTAAATGCTTATATGCAGTGTTTTACTTTCCCTTATTCTTTTCTATTGACTTGAATTGTGTCTTTGAATGTTCTAGAAAATCTGCCTACTGCAGGAGAGCCAATTTCCTAGCGCAGCCCCCTTCATTCTTGTTCATCACAGCCCCTTTTCTCTTCTGGTAATGTCTAACTACTGTTTACACTACCCCAGCATCTCCATTTCTTCCCTCGCCTCCATACATAACCTTTTATATATGTCTTGGGGTAGGAGCGTAGAGGAATACTATGGAGTGTCACCTGAGTGACAGCTCTGAGTCTCCTGGGGCTGCTTACATCACACTCAAAGCATCCGGTGCAAAGCAGAGTGCATGCTGAGAGAAGGTGTAAATATTCTGGGAGTGACCTTGGAAAGTCAGTCAGTTCTCCCCCGGGCCTCCTGTCTGGGGAAGGGAAGTGTTATGACTGTTGAATCCTCTTAGGCCTGCTGCCTGAGAGGTTGGCTGCACAAAGGCCTGGGTTTGAGGCCTAGCTTGGGTAACCTGGGGATTGTGGAGATATTGAGGAACTGCATATGTGATGAGGGGCCAGATAAGCTTGGCCCTTACTACAGTATGATGACTTCTTCCCAGAGTGTTTGCAGGTGATTTAACAAGTGCTTTACAGTCAGGAGTTACAGTCAAAGA
Organism: Lithobates sylvaticus; assembly: GCA_028564925.1. Lineage (NCBI taxonomy): Eukaryota > Metazoa > Chordata > Amphibia > Anura > Ranidae > Lithobates > Lithobates sylvaticus. Next base: position 401,205,006 of record CM053028.1, read on the forward strand.
ATGTCAGCTTCAAGGCTCTCTTTGTACGACAGTAAGTACTGTTTGTTACATTATTCTGAAGTCTGCTGGTCCATGAGTGTCCTATGCCCTTACCCTCTCTCCCTGGAGTTTTGAGTGAGAGTTAATGTGATCTGAGGTGAAATGCTGTGGGCCACACTAGCCTTTGGGGGTCACAGATGTACTACACTGAGAATGCATTAAGGTAAAAATACTTTTGTAGCTTTTTTTTCCCCATTTCACTTTCCTAGGTAACCATATGTGGTGACTTAGCTTAGCATAGAATTTAATGGGATGCTATCGTATCAGGCACTATTTCAACAACCAACATAAGTGACTGTATAGGCACTGATACAGAATGCATCAATGCAGTGAAAGGAAATATTAGACTCTATTGACATTACAGGTTTAACCTCATTGAAAGGTTGCAAACTCATTGACCAGGATACATGTCTCTGTCCAGAAACTGTTTATTATATACAAGGGTTTTCAAGGCAATAATGTAAAAGGAAGACTCCATTTTAATGAGTGTCAGCAAAGCCGCTGGAATAAACGTTTCTTTGCCGCCAGCTGTTTGACAGTTACAAGGGTGGAGGCAAGGAGCCGTTTATCTTGGTCACTGAGCTGATATTCATTTTAACCTTGTGGGCCTCAATCAATACATTATGTTCTAAAAACAAGATCACTTTGTGTTACATGTCTCTTTATATTGCTTATATAGCTAAAGTCGTTTTTTTAGTTCCATTAAACATGCACTATTGCTATACACAAAGTGCAGCAACCTAGAAAAAACAATTTAGCAATCATTTTTTGTTGTTTTGACAGACCTAAATAAAGGAAAGTACAGTATGCATAGGCACCAGCTAAATTTTATCTTTCTTGATCTAACATCAGCAAATACAAACCTGGTTGCTATTTTGCATATTGTGCATTGCCATTGCTTTCTGTACTACATTATTAAATAAGCAATTTTTACGGAATATGAATAATGACATATAGTAGAAGAACAAGCAAAGCACAACTATTTACAAAGTAGTATTTTCATTTTCTATATGCTTGACTGCTTCCATTGAAGTAAGTATATGCTATTTGTGTTGTAAAAGAAGAATGCAAAATTAAGTTTTTTTTACAGCCTGATATGGAGATTGCATGTTAAAAATAATAATATATTTAAAAAAAAAAATAAAAATATTAAATAAAAAAAATATATAATATATATATATATATATATATATATGTATATATATTTTATATATATATATATATATATATATATATATATATATATATATATATATATATATATATATATATTTATAATAAAATGTTTACCTTGATAGAAAAATAATTAAACAATACATTTGGAGGCAAATTCACAAAAAAATGGGCTGCACACCAGTCCATTCAGTTCAATTTGAGTGTGCGTATGTGTGCCTTTATGTGTTTATGTCACACTCACTACCATTTTCCATATTTCTGCACATTGTGTTCACTAAGAAACACATCTAAAAGATTTTTGAATTTATCTACACTCCCTGCTGACACAAAGAGACTGGGGAAGGGAGCTCCACATCCGTATGGCTCTAACAGTAAAGAACCCTTTATGCAGTTTAAGATTGAACGGCTTCTCATCCAACTTCATTGTGTGAGGGCAGTTGTTCTTTAGAGACCTTAGGTTAAATTGTTTCCTCCCTGAGTCACTATTCAAAGATTTTTATATTGTGATCATAACCCCTCTTCTCGAGGGAGAATACATTTGCAGTTGTTCCTCATAACTGAGGTCTTTCAGCCCCTGTCTCCTTTAGCTTTGTTACCCTTCTCTGGACTCATTCTACGTCAAGCACAAAACTGGGCTGCATACTCAAGATGGGGTCACAATTGGGTTTTCTAAAGTGGTAGAGTTATCATTTTATCTTTTTTTGTAAATAGCCTTTTTTATTGTATGCTCGGAGTGTGCTAGACTTGCTTGCTGGAGCTTGGCATTGCATGTTTTTGCTGAATTTCTGATCTGCTACGACCCCAGATTATTTTCCATTGTTAATTCCCCCAGAGGTTCTCTGCCTAATGAGTAACTTGCATTCATATTTTTAGTTCCCAAGCACAAATCTCATGTGCCATATAGCTACCAAACCCTCTATTCTAACTAGGTTTTCTTGTAAAGTTGCTTTATTCTGTTGTGAAGTTATTGTCTTGCTTAACTTTGTATCATCAGCAAACACTGAGATTGAACTATTTATTCCAAATCTTATATTATTTATAAATAAATTAAGCAGGATTGTTCCCAGGACCAAGCCTTGGGGCACGTCAGGGCCCCTAGAAAGCCCCTCCTTACATCAGGGTCCCAAGAGCCTCCCCTTACATCAGGGTCCCCAGAGAGCACTAGAAAGCCCCTCCTTACATCAGGGTCCCCAGAGAGCCCCCCTTACATCAGTGTCCTCAGAGAGCCCCTCCTTACATCAGGGTCCCCAGAGAGCCTTCCTTAAATCAGGATCCCCAGAGAGCCTTCCATAAATCAGGATCCCCAGAGAGCCTTCCTTAGAGCCTCACTGTGCTCATCATTGCAGCCTCACCGTGTTAATAATTGCCACCTCACTGTGCCCATCATTGCAGCCTTACTGTGCCCATCACTGCCACCTCACCGTGTCCATCATTGCCACCTCACCGTGCCAATCATTGCAGCCTTACCATGCCAATCATTGCAGCCTCACCGTGCCCATCACTGCCACCTCACCATGGCAATCATTGCAGCCTTACCATGCTTATCATTGCAGCCTCACCGTGTTAATAATTGCAGCCTCACCGTGCCCATCATTGCCATCTCACCATGCCAATCATTGCAGCCTTTCCATGCTTATCATTGCAGCCTTACCATGCTTATCATTACTTACCATGCTTTTCATTGCAGCCTCGCCGTGTTAATAATTGCCACCTCACCATGCCAATCATTGCCGCCTCACCATGCCAATCATTGCAGCCTTACTGTGCCCATCATCATTACACTCTAATGGTGCCCATCATTGCAGTCTTACTGTGGCAATCAATGTAGCCTCACTAGTCAGTGCCAGTGGATTACGCTGTGTCACGGAGCTCAATGTGAAATGTTATGCCGCGCTAAAAAAAAAGTCCCACCCTCCTCCTAGACCAGCTTGTGTGATAGACAGAACACTGTATCTATCACATGAGTTGGTCTAGGAGGAGGGCGGGATCTTTGTCATAGCGCTGGCCGAAGGTTTCAGTTAGCTCTGAGACACAGCGGTCTTCCGACTCCCGCTGTGTGACAAGAGGAGGAGGGGGAGGAGGAGATTGGAGCTCCAGAAGCAGAGCCGACCCGCCCTTGGGGGCCCCCCCACAGCGGCGGGGCTCTATGCATCTTGCATAGTGAGTGTATAGGGCGGATCGGCTCTAAACCAGGAACATACAATATAATCAATGCCACAAGACCTTAATTTGTAAATGAATCATTTATGGGGTACTGTATCAAATGCCCTAGCAACATGTAGGTACACTTTGTCAACTATTACAGCTCACCTCCTGATAAAATGTTAAAAGGTTGGTCAGACAAAAACGGTCTTTCATAAATCCATGCTAGTTACTATTTAAGATACTATTTTCATTTGGATGAATTCTTGGATATGGTTCCCTATCATTACTTTCAATAGTTTACATACTAAGCTTGGTTGATTAATTAGGAACAATGGTCTGGCTAAAACACGGCTAAGCTCTTTGAGAAATCTAAAGTGTAAGTCATCTGGTCTTGGTGATTTATTCATATTAAGTTTTTTTTTAATCGTTTTTTTAATACTGGTTTCTGTTAGCCACACGGGTACATTTAATATGCTGTATTATTATTAAAATTACTGTCTTGTTTATTATACCCCTCATTTTCATTCCTTTAAACTGAGGAGAATAATGTATTTAATACATTTGCCTTCTCCCTGTCACTTGTGACCAATATCCCCTGATAATCGTTTATGGGACCAATATATTTTGATCTATTCTTTTTACTATTGATATATTAGAAAAAATTGGGGGGATTAACATGTCTGTCATAATCATTTTTATAGATAAAAAAATGTAGCGCTAAAATATAACACTCTGTGTAGGAGTGAGTAATAGATACCAAAAAGCCTAAGATGTGTGTCCAAAAACCCACAATGTAAGGCAGGTATCGGCAATAGTGTAAAATCAATCGTGTGTGCCGTTACAGGCAAAACAATATGACATATGAAAACCAATGTGACATAAATAATATATATCGAAGGCCTAAAACATGTATCCAAAAAACACACGATAGGCACCAAATATCAACAATAATGTGACATCAATAGTGTATGCCACTGAAGGCAAAACAATGTGACATATGAAAAAACAATACAACATAAATAAAGTGCAAAATGTTGTAATATAAAGTCCACATTGAGTGAAACGCTGATGAAAAGCGAATCCTTCAAGGTAACTCAGGAACAGGAGGAGACTGGATGGGGATGACTAAACCCGGCTTGACTGATGACATAAAGAGGTAGGGTACTCTTACCGCAATGGTTGGATACAGCTACCATACGGTATTTGTATCAAATAGGCTTATGCGCTAGACCTCTTGCGCCAACGGGTACCGGATCAGGGAAGCAGGAATCGGAGGTGGACACCACAGCAGGTAGAAACCGACCCACAGCCACCGCACACGATCAGCCTCTTATGGACAGGTTGTATGATCCCGAGACAGTCCACTTAATAGAATCCCAAAAACCAGGGGAAAAGAAGAGAGAATGGAAGCGACTCCAATGGTGCAGGTCAAAAAAAATTTTTTTTTTAATTTATTCACATTGGCATGTGACAATATCTCAGAGATATGCCCCAGTAGATGACCGATTTGTGTCGAAACGCGTCGGACCAGCTATCTCATACTTCTCACATTGCTGACCTATTTTTGTTTTATACTCTCGAGATTTTATTTGTCACATGCCAATGTGAATAAATAAAAAAAAAAATTCAGGCACTGTAGGTGTTCACCATAATTGGGGCATAAAGCTGCATTAATTAGGTACCTAAGTAAGTGTTTAACCGGTAAAGGTTTTTTTTTTATACACCATTTATCACTCACTATACTCAAATCAATTCTATTCATTACATCAGCCCTAGGTTTTTCCTAATTTACAATAAGAATATGCCATACGAGTAATGATCGCTGTGCACCTGAATCCACAACATTTGTTTTTTTTCTGAGGCAGATGATTCAAGTTACTTACGACGCATGACATGAAGTTAAGATAAACATGCCTACTCATAAAGCAAACGTTTTTATGCACAGATCAGATTCAACTGGTGACAACCTTATCTTAAGAGAACAACAGCAGTCCAATTCCCAACCAAGGGGCATATGCAGTGTTTACATACTGCACATAGATATATGATCAGTTCATATATATTGTTTGTTAGTAGGCTAAGAATAAGCAACTGGCCAGTTGCATGCTTTGAACAGGAATTGCTTCATACGGGGTAAGCATTAGGAGGCTGCTGACTTTCTTGTACCTTATATCTCATTGTTCCAGAAACTACCTAAGGGCTGTGTTGTTCAATTACAACCTTGTGTGACTTGCCACATTTAAACAGGATTATGTAGATCATTTTCAGTGCCCCCTAGGTTTTTCTAAGAAAGTAAAAGTCAAGTCCAAATTTTTAAGCAGTTACCAAAACAAATAACCCCATCATTCTAACCAATTCAATCGGTATTAGAAAATAAATGTTTGACAATTTCTCTTAATAATTTGGCTTTTTTATTTCTTTAAACATTTATTCAATTTTTTTTTTTACTACTGTATTTTGAAAAACATAAATGTATTTTGTCAGCTACATCCTTATGAATAAATATAACAGATTTAGCAACTGGAATGGTGTACTCGCTATATATTCAATTCTGTTTATATTAATAGCTTATTTCAATCCCCCTTAGCCGGTTTCGGCAGCGACTGCATAGGTAATATTAATCAAATATAAATTTATTGCCATTAGATAAATCCTAGCTGTGTATGTTAAGGAGATTGTAGAGGTCAATAAATAATCCATGGCAACTAATGCATTTTTTTTTCTCACCTGTGTCTTACTAGGGAGATTTCTATTTACTTAGGGCCCTGTAGGCTCAACAGGAAGTAAGAGGATTTCTTTCCAGTGTGAGGGATATCCCCTCCTAGAGAGTGTCCCTATTGGGGGATTTACCCTCTATTTCTGTTCTTGTGGTTACTCAACATTTTAGACTTACCCTTACTTTCATTCCCTGTGACATAGATGATCAGGACAACTAGAAAGAGGAAATCACCCTAATAGGGACATAGACAGCAATACAAAATCTAACAGTGGTTCTAATTACTTACTACTGCCTTTAGCTATACTTTAGCTTTCTTTTTTCAAGCTTTTTCCTTTCCTTGGGGTTCTGCCTGTAACAAGTCCTAGGATGACAACATTTACCCTAATGCATCATGACAAGAGAAGCAGGATAGTTTCCATAACATAGAGAAACATGGTTCTATAGTTACCAGAGATAGCTGCAAACAATGTAACTGATTCACTAATTTATTATGCCCCTCTGCAAAAAGTCAAGGGTCTTCTCTTGTCTACCGATGTATATAAAGGCCCCACAGCTAACATAAAAATAAACAATTCCCTATTCGACGCGGTGAAGAGACATGGCTGTCCTCTATCACCTCTATTATTCATTCTAACACTGGAACTGTTCCTCAGAACTTTCAATGCAGACATTTCTATACAGGGTCTGAAGGTAGGCAACAGGGTCTACAAAACAGCAGCATATGCTTATGATATGCTGTTTTTTTTTACCTGTCCACACACCACAATACCCAGTCTGGCCTTCATGTTCACTCAGCAGACGACTCACACACTTGTGGGGACCACACTGGAGCAGTGGCGTCCCTAGGGGGGGCCAGATGGGGCCATGGCCCCCCCAACATTATACTGTGCCCTCCTATGTGCCCCCCCAACTAAAAATAACAGACACTGGGAATGCAGGGGACAGGTATGGACTAAGCCGATTTGTTGCTGGCTCCAGCTCTGCCTCCACCTCCTGAGTCTACTCCCGGTTACTGGTTGCTATAACCGCCTCGTGTCTAGCAACCAGTGACGTCAGAGCCAGCATTGGCACTGATGTCTCTCTCTCCCCTCCTTCCTCTCTCTCACTGAATGATACACAGACTATCTGCTCTTTCTCCCCCTCCCCTGTGTGTGTACCGCTGGAAGTGTGAGCTCTTTAGCTTCACACTTGACTTCCCTGGAACACACACAGGAGAAGGAAGGGGGAGAAGGAGCAGATCATCTGTGTATCATTCAGTGCGAGAGAGGAAGGAGGGGAGAGAGAGACATCAATGCTAAGCGGCTCTCGTTCTCTTAGCTGTTCCATGCAGGGAGAAACCCACCCCAGAGCATCAGTCAATTTCACAGCATCCAGGCTAGTGTAGCCTATCAGCTGCCAGAGCCGAACTGCAGTCGATGGATAGCGGTATGATGTCGGGAGGGAGAGAGGAAGGCACTATCCTGAGCGTCAGCTACCTATTGACTGGAAGGGCAGCAGGGGGTGGTGCTTCTGCCTCCTCAGCCAATGGGTACACACAGTGCATTGTCCTTCCCTGCAAATTCATCCCACGGGCTTCCAGAAGCTTCAGAAGTTCAGTGCAATGATTGAGGTGAGAGAGGAGAAAAGTTACTTTCACTTTCTCCTGATACATCGGCATCTTTCACCCCCAGTTTTACTTTCCTTCCCTCTGTGTACTGCATGGCTCCACATTCTCCTGATAAGACTATGCAGTGATCAGACACACACACCAATCCTCACCCCCCCCCCCCCTTTCCAGTTCACTATCTGCTGTTACTTTCTGCTCTCCACTCCCAGAAATCTGCACTGAGCACATCCTGCAGCCTCCAGTCTCAGATTTGGGCATTCCAAACTAGGAGTCCACACACTGACTGTATGCCTGACACCCTTTCATTCCCAGCTTACTTCCAACTGTTCTGCAGCCTCATACATTCTTTACAGTCCTTAAATATATATTTTTTCTTTCAGCCAGCAGGCTAGTATAGTACTAGAGTGAGACTCAGACTGCAGATGTTTCTACAATATACTGCTGTTACTACTTTTGACAAGAGTAGTAAAAGTATACAGTGCAAACACTGTCTGCAGCCATGAAAGATACAGCCACAGCACCTGTGATCATCATTATCATGCTGATGATCACACTGTACAGCCTATATACAGTACAGTCACATGAAGTACAGTGTAATCATCAGCATGATAATGATGATCACAGGTGCCGTGGCTGTATCTTTCATGGCTGCAGACAGTGTTTGCACTGTATACTTTTACTCCGGGCTTTTTTTCAGCTGAAATGTGGCACTCCTGAAACCTGAACTCTGTACATAGTACACCAAGGACTCTGTATGTAGCACACCCTTTACTCTGCACGTAGCACACCCTGGACCCTGTACTCTGCACGTAGCACACCATGGACCCTGTACTCTGCACATAGCACACCATGGACCCTGTACTCTGCACATAGCACACCATGGACCCTGTACTCTGCACGTAGCACACCATGGACCCTGTACTCTGCACGTAGCACACCATGGACCCTGTACTCTGCACGTAGCACACCATGGACCCTGTACTCTGCACGTAGCACACCATGGACCCTGTACTCTGCAAATAGCACACCCTTGACCCTGTACTCTGCATGTAGCACACCGTAGACCCTGTACTCTGCATGTAGCACACCATGGACCCTGTACTCTGCACGTAGCCCACCCTGGACCCTGTACTCTGCACGTAGCATACCCTGGACCCTGTACTCTGGACGTAGCACACCCTGGACCCTGTACTCTGCACGTAGAATACCATGGACCCTGTACTTTGCACGTAACACATCATTGACCCTGTTATCTGCAGGTAGCACACCCTGGACCCTGTACACTGTACGTAGCACACCATGGACCCTGTACTCTGCACGTAGCACACCATGGACTCTGTACTCTGCACCTAGCACACCCTGGACCCTGTACTCTGCACCTAGCACACCCTGAACTCAGTACTCTGCACGTAGCACACCCTGGGTATGGGTATAGAATTGCATTTTATAGTTGTCCCCCCTACTTGTGTCCCTGTCCCCCATGTACCCCCCCTAAATATGAAAGCTGGAGACGCCACTGTACTGGAGATCTTCCATAAAATTGCTGAACCATATGGGATCTCCAGCACACCAGGCTCCTTAACGCCTCTAGCAGGGAATCCTAAACTTCCACCCAGCAGGGATTACCCATGGTTCACCATTCCATTAGGGAATAAGCCCTTACTTGCCACACAATTCTTCATAACTGGAAAAATGAAACAGCTATCTACACTCATCATAGGATGATCACAGCCCCCCCCCCCCCCCCCACACACACACTTTTAGACTTACTTGCAAATTCATTACTATCTTACATGCAAAAGATCATGCAACAGATCACTCTGCACATACAGAAAGCAGAGAAAGTTATCAGCTTACAACATTTCTGGCAAGATCTATTTCCATTTTTTGAGGTTGCATTTAAACTGGATTTAAACAAATACCCACTGAAGTGACTCAGATGATACATAGGGAAGAAACAAATCCTCCTACAAAAGTTGTACCTGTTTATATGCAGCACTCTCTTCTCTACAGCCGTTCAAAGTGCACAGTTTACACAATATGTCTGAGCTTCAGGAGGCAGGGGGTGGGGAGTGTAATCTGAGATCTGAGTAAAGGGAATGGACACCCCCCCACTCAGTCCCACAGGTAAACATGCACAGTTGAGGCTGTCAATCACCTGATGTGTGCTGGAGGAGGGCAGGGCCTTCTCCCTTGATTGCTTGGTGTCAGCATAAACTGCCAGATGTGACTCATGCAGATAGCAGAGGAAGGACAGAGTAGACAGAAATCATACTAAGTGCTAAAGACTGAGGCAAGTCCACACGATAAAAGGGTATGGCTTGTTTATTTTTCATTTCAGATGTAAACAACCAATTTAACAGACCAAAATAGATGTGAATTTTGAGGGTTTATATATCTTTTAAAGGGGCTGATTTTAGAATTCAGAACTAGGGCAAAATCTAAATTATATTGGCCTAATAATAGAGTGGTTCAACCCCCCCCCCCCCCCACCCCCATTTCCAAAAACAGATTATTTGTCTCATTCTCCCAATAACTGGAAAATTTTATCTGGTTCGTAGCTGTCTGCAAATGTTACATTTTTTTCCCAGATACTCCAGGTTTTAAGCATCACTCTTTTTGTTTGTTTTACTCAGTATTACTATACGTAGAAGACAGCAGATCTTAAAAATGTCTTTTAAAGGTTTTACATTTATCGTGCAATGCAAGGCTGCTCAAATCTACCTGACATTTTTACTGTCTGTACAAAGACTTGTCTGTGAAATAATTAAACTTACCGAGCTCCAGTGCTGCAATGATAATAGGTAATTACAGCCTCACTCATATCAGCGTTTGAGTAGTAAGGCTCCAATTTTCTGCACACTTACCTTACTAACTAACAACTGCTATTATTCTACCCTTTAAAATCTTTCAGCAGGAATAATGTACCTTGGATCGTTCTAATTAATAAGATGTGCAGCCAAGTAGACCACACATTTAATAATAACAATAATAACTGCTGTAGAAAAAAATAATAACAATGATAACTTCATTATACAGGTCCCATATTTTGTAAAATCAAATTCAAAATCAATAGCAGCCAACTAGCTTTGCTCCATTTGATTTAAATCGCATCGCTGAGGTTCTGAGATGAGTCCTCAAGCACTTTGCATAACATTTCAAAAGAAACTGTTGAGCCTTGAAACACTGATTAAAATTATTATTGAACATCATAGGAGAAAATGTTAACATATGTGTGTTACAAATTATTATTATTATACAGGGTTTACATAGCGCCAACAGGATATAAATCCTGTACAATAATAATAATTTGCAACACACAAATGTATCAAACAAATATATCAAACAGGTTTTTAGGATGAAAAAAAGACATCATGTACTACCTTGTTTTCAGCTTCTGACGACTAGCTTGGATCTGTTTGAATCAATATTCTGTACTCCATGCAATTCGTAGAGACCCATTTTTCTTCCCAACCAGTACAATAAGAGAAACTTAGTGAATCCAGAATTTCTTTTGCTGGCAAATTGCCCATCACTTGTCAATTGAGCTTCTGCTGGGGCTTTCTCTTTTGTGTCTAGGGCAGTCACAGCCTTCTGAACAGCAGTGAACCATTGTTGCATCCCCATCTGAACCCAAACCACCATATCTATTGGGGTTAATTTACTAAAGAAAATAGGCTGTTCACTTTGCAATGAAACTTACACTTTACAAGGGAATGTTCCCCAGAGCAGGGGAACACCTGATTCTTCTCTTTTAAGGAAATTGCTCTTTTCTGACCCTTTTCACCAATTCAGTATAAATAGGTGGGTCTATGGAGCCTTTTAACATATATTTCAAAACTATAAGATGGTTAGGGTGGGCTCCCTGTATAACTTGGCAATATAAAGAGGTGAATCTATCCCTTTCTTTAGGATGATCTGATGTAGAATCTTGTCTACTTGAACAATATAATTGGTCAGTTTCTCTCGCTTTTGTTGGTGGGTGTATTAAAACATGTACATTAGGTCAGAAAGCTTTTCTACAATTCCACAATATAGTTCAAGAACGTAACTCAAAACTGAGCAGTCTTGCTGTCCCAATTTTAAGTGTTCTAACTCAGCAGCAGGTTCTTGTAAACTTTTGGTGATTCTATACTTTTTCAGAATCTCTGGGTTATCTCACGTTTCTAGAACTTGAAAAGCTTGGTCCATCCAAGTCTTAAAATCTTTCTCTCAAGCAGCAGCATTCCATTACTTTGTGAGTTACCATTGGGTACAGACACACCTGGTGTATAGGAAGTTTGCTGGCTTGTTTCTAGCTCAATATCTCAACGTGTGAGTTACCGGTAACTGAGCACTTTGGATTTATTACAACAGCTTCTACTCCATCAGACAGTGAAATTTTCAGAGACTGTAAGCAGGGAGGTATTGTATCTCACCACACAAATTAGGCATAGATGCGGGCCCCAAGGGGTCCCCTCTACAAATTAAGAGACCCCAGGCTTTCAGTAGACAATTCTGTAACTATGTGACAAAGTTGATTCTCAACTTAATCTTTGCTATGGAGGCTAAGTACAAGGAAAAGTTCTAGCTTCCATCTTGTACTTCTTACTTGGAGACAAGGTAATCTTGGCATGCAAAGGCTAGGGAAGTCACTGTTGGGGTGTTACATGTAGCCCACCCCTGTAAGAGCAGCTATATTCATAAATTCATTGGTTCATATAGTGAACTTGGTATAAAGTTATTAACTTTAAGGTCCTCACAGAGGACAAGGGGCACTCCTTACCTCTGGTGGAAAAGAGATTTAATCTCCAAATATGGAAAGGCTTCTACATAGTTATAGCTGTGAAAATGGGGAATAGACTCCCTCCAGGTCTGGTTCTGGCCAGCTCAGTTGATTGTTTTAAAAAAGGCCTGGATTCTTTCATGCACATAATATAAATGGATACTAATATTTATAGGTAAAGTTGATACAGGAAATGTCTGATTGCCTCTTGGGGTACCAGGAATGATTTTTCTTTCCCCGCTGGAGCAAATTGAATAATACTTTTTGGGCTTTTTTTTGTTTTTTTTTTGCTTTCCTCTGGATCATCTGTGGGTATATGGAGGTTTTCAATTTGTGTCTGGGTTTTTTTCTTCTCTGTTGGTTGAACTGTATAGACTTGCATCTTTTTTTAAACCAGATTAACTATGTAACAATGTACAGAAAGAGTTTAAGACTGTGTATAAAGATTTCCTAGTGGGTGCTGGCCCCGGTTTACCACCGTCAATAGTAATTGAAGAAAAAGAAGATTGGTTGCACACCATGGAAGGAAGAACTTCTGTAGAATAGTTACTTTATTGTCAAGATGTCAAAGGACGTAGACAGGACATTACAGGAACATTGGTAAACCGGTTTCACACGGCTAAATGGTGCTTGTTCACAATGTGCTTGTTCACAACGTTATCCATGTGAAACCGGTCTACCAATGTTACTGTAAAGTCCTGTCTACATCCTTTGGCACCTTGACAATAAAGTAACTATTCTACAGAAGTTCTTCCTTCCATGATGTGCGACCAATCTTCTTTTTCTTCAATATGTAACAATGTACCTTATAAATTGAGTTAGCAATGTGAATGGAAAGGAGACATTGACAAACGATAAACAATGTTGCAAAAAAAATCTCTAATTTTAGTAACACTGGCCAGTAAAGAATAGATACACAAAATATACTGTATGTAAACGTCAAAGGGGCGCAAAAAGACCTTTCTTAGCAACAGTAATACTCCTACAGAACAATAATGTTGTGCATGAGTTCCTTTTTGAAATTAGAAATTAGTACATTTTTGCCAGCAGTGGGCCCCTTGGCTGCTTGACCGTAGATTCATTACCCATGCTTGAATTTATTCTATGACACCCCGAGGGCAGTCAATAATGGCGCCTATCTAACCTGATTTTTCTATTCAGGATATATTTCTATTTGGTACAACGTTTTGCCTAATATTTGGATAATACACAAAAAGATTTCTTAGGAAATATGGTAGACACAGAACAGGTACGTGTGTGTGTAAATACACACTTCCCTGTTCTGTTCTGACAGGAGTGACAGATCGTGTGTTCCTGCTAGCTAGGAACCACGATCCGTCACTTCCTATAGTAAGTTCCCTCCCCCTTCAGTTAGAATCACCTCCCAGGGAACACAGTTAACCCTTTGAGTGCCCCCTAGTGTTAACCACTTCACTGCTAGTGACATTTTTACAGTAATCAATGCATTTTTATTGCATTGATCACTGTATAAATGCCAATGGTCCCAAAAAATGTGTAAAAAATTGTCCAATGTGTCCACCATAATGTCGCAGTGACAATAAGAATCACAGATCACCGCCATTACTGGTAAAAATAATAATAATAAAAATGCTATGAATATATCCCCTATTTTGTAGACGCTATAACTTTTGCTCAAACCAATCAATATACGCTTATTGCAATTTTTCTTACCAAAAATATGTAAAGGAATACATATTGGCCTAAACTGAGAAAAAAAATTAGCTTTTTTAAAAAATAAAAAAAAATGGGGATATTTATTATAGAAAAAAAAAAAACTTTTTTAAAAAAAAAAAAAAATATTTTATTATAGCAAAAAGTACAACATATTGCGCTCTTTTTCAAAATTGTCGCTCTTTTTTTGTTTATAGCGCAAAAAATAAAAACCGCAGAGGCGATCAAATACCACCAAAAGAAAGCTCTATTTGTAGGAAAAAAAGGACATCACATTTGTTCGGGTACAACGTTGCACGACCACGCAATTGTCAGTTAAAGTGACGCAGTGCAGAATCGCAAAAAGTGCTCTTGTCAGAAAGGGGGTAAATTCTTCCGGGGCTGAAGTGGTTAAGCTGACATCTCAATTTTAGCATAGCATTTAGCCTAGGTGTATGAACCCAAACTACAATATTCTGTATTGTTGCTTTGTATAATGACGATAATGCGATAACCTACTTTTGTTATTTTTTCTTTAAAACCTAATAAAGAGAAATATATATATATATATACGACCTTCTTAAGAACCTCAGCCTCTCTGACACACTAGGTTGAGTGTACAAACATACAATATCCCAGGAAATCAAAGAAAACAGGCATAAAACCTGGTAGCAAAGGCAAACTTAATATACTGTCACCCAGTATGGTTGATAACTAGGTAAGCACAAAATTAACAATGGTAATAATGCAATTTAGCATGCAAAGTGAATAACAGTTATGCCGCGTACACACGAACTCTGGTCCGCCGGACAATTCGTTCGTGTGTGGGCTCCGGCGGACTTAAAAAGTCTTGACTCAAAATTGTCCACCGGACTCAGCAGTCCGGAGGACAATCTTCCCATCTGTGTGCTAGTCCACCGGACTTTTGAAATGAATGGACTTGCCCGCACAAGGACTAAAGTCTGTTCATTTTGAAAATTACTCCAGGTAGATGAGACTAGCGAAGTAAGTCAATGTCGCCGCCTCCATCTGCGAGATTGACTCCTTGCTAGCTCCGTCGCCTGGTATGGATTTAAAGGGGAACCCCTACGCCAAAAAAACGGCATAGGGGTCCCCCCAAAGTCCATACCAGACCCTTATCTGAGCACGCAGCCCCGGCCGGTCAGGAAAGGGGTGGGGACGAGCGAGCACCCCCCCTCCTGAGCCATACCAGGCCACATGCCCTCAACATGGGCCCCCCCACCCCAAAGCACCTTGTCCCCAAGTTGATGAGGACAACTGCCTCTTCCTGACAACCCTGGCCGTTGGTTGTCAGGGTCTGCGGGCGGGGGACTTATCAGAATCCGGGAGCCCCCTTTAATAAGGGGGCTCCCAGATCCCGGCCCCCCACCCTATGTTAATGAGTATGGGGTAAATGGTACCCCTACCCATTCACCTGAGGGAAGAAGTGTTAATAAAAAAAACACAACACAGGTTTCTAAAGTAGTTTATTAGACAGCTGCGGGGGTCTTCTTCCGACTTCTGGGGTCTTTTTGCCGGACTCCTCTGCTATCTTCTGCTCTTTTACCGCTCGTTTACTAGCGGAGGAGCCCGGATTTCTCCTTCGTCGCCGCCGTCCGGGGGTCTTCTTCCGACTTCGGGGGTCTTCTTCCGACTTCAGGGGTCTTGTCCCGCTCTTCGTTTCTTCTGCTGGGCCTCCACAATCTTCTTGCAGCTCTTTTACTAGCTTTGGCCCGGTCTTCTGTCGCTGTCGCCTTCTTCTTCTCTTCTTCTTCTTCCTTCCGATGTTGACACAATGCTCTCTCCGGCCGCAATGCCAGGGACGTGTTGTGCGGCGACTTATATAGGGATAAGGGGCAGGGTCACCGGGTGATGTCACATGGTGACCCGCCCCTTATGATGTCACAGTCCCAGGGGATGCTGGAACTGTCCGGTCGTGTGTGGGCATGTGTGGGCAAGTCCGCTCATTCGGAAAGTCCAGCGGATTGTCTGATCGTGTGTACGCGGCATAAGGAATAGTCATAAGATGACATTAAACTTCCAGATCAGCATAAACAATAGCGAGGCCAACTCATAAGCAGTAGTAAAATGTAATTTACTGAGTGCTGGAACTATACTGCCAGAGCACATTCATGGCGGTGATGCTAGTCCTAGACCGACTTGGTATCCATTGTCCAAAAAAAAAAGAAGTATGGTAGCGGAGGGGGCAGAGGAACAAAGGGTGTTGCAGAATAATTATTATGGGAAGGACAGTACTTTGAGATGTTCTTCTGTTGGCTATTGTTGGGACCCTTTAAGAGCATTGGTGCACTTAACAATAGTCCCAGTTAATATGCATGCAGTATACATGCTGTATATGTATGGCATCTCGGCACAGGTGCAAGGTAGATGTGGTTTAAATGTGGTAAAGGTTTGGTCTAATGCGGTATAGGGTTGGTATAGGTGTAGTCTAGGTTTGGAATAAGTGCGATATAAAGTACAATATGGGTGTGGTATGGTTTGGCTACACTTGGTGCCCTGCTCTTAGTGGCTTAGTCCCTGCTAGCAGTATCAACCATGGGCAAATAGCCCTCTCAGCAGTTTCTCCCCAAAATAATCCAATCATCTATAGTGGGAAGCAGAAGGTGAGTGGGAACTCAAGTCCACCTGCGGCAGTGGTGCAGGTGCTGCAATGTGGATGGTGCTGCACTGCCCCCTGGAGTCCTCACTCCCAGTCTCAGATCTCTATATTTGGTATGGTCTCCTGCTTGCCAGAAAATATTCAGACAGAGGTGCTCTCTTTCTAACCCCCTTGGTCTCTCTCCACCACCTCTCCTACTGCAAAGTGCCTATTGGGATCAGTAATGTAACCATTATAATGTAGACATTATATGGCTGTCATCTCAAACTACAGCTCCCAAGATTCTCAGTGCTCTTCATAGAAGTCTATGGGCTTGCTTGGCTTTAGCTCTCCCCCTGCTGGCCAGAAAAGGAGGGTGCAGTATAACATCTGTATCTCAGTAGAGGGAGATAGGAATAAAGGCAATGTCTCCTTCTCCATATTGCTGTAGCTCAGCACCGGGCTACACTTGCAAAGTCACTTCAGCAATATCAGGCACAGTCTTTTTACATACAGCAGATCCATATAGCAAGTCAGCAGCTGAAGGCAGATACAAATCCACAACAGAGTTACACAAACAGCGTTGTTATGCTTTCTGACACAACCACATATAAATACAATGCATGCTCTGGAAACAGTTGCTATATGAGTCTCTGTTAAAGGGGAGGTCCGGTTAAAAAAAAAAACACTGTAGCTGCTGACTTTTGATAAGGACACTTATGTGTCCAGGGAGCCAGTGATGTCGGCCGCCTGAGGCCGATCCGTCCACTGGATCGGGTGCCGGCGCCGCCAACTTAACGAAGGGAAACAGGCAGTGGAGCCTTGCGACTTTACTTCCCGTTTCCTATTGCGCATGTGCGAGTCGTGCAGCATTTTGTGAATGGGGCGCGCTTTGTTCTGGGACACACACAGTTCCCAGAACACAGCGCGCCCCATTCCCCAGAAGACAACATGGGAGGAGAGCACTGAAGATCTCTGCGGTGTAGAAAGTGGCAGATTAAGACGATCTGCCTAGCAACAGCCATTTCTGGTAAGTTAAAAAAACTTTTTGTTTGGAGCCTTTTTATGCATTTTTTTATTTTTTTTAGGGTGGACCTCTTATTTAAGCAATACATGCCCTCTTCTTATATGTGTATGGGCTGAGAACAAATGGCACTGAAATTTGCACCACTTACTGTAGAAGCAGTTACAAGAGCAGCACTATTTTCTGCAGGGACCTTGAAACAGTATCTCACAAAAGTCAGTACACCCCTCACATTTTTGTAAATATTTTTGTATATCTTTTCATGTGACAACACTGGAGAAATTACACTTTGCTACAACATAAACTAGTGAGTGTACAGCTTGTATAACAGTGTAAATTTGCTGTCCCCTCAAAATAACTCAACACACAGCCATTATTGTCTAAACCGCTGGCAACAAAAGTGAGTACACCCCTAGGTGAAAATGTCCAAACTGGGCCCCATTAGCCATTTTCCCTCCCCGGTGTCATGTGACTCATTAGTGTTACAAGGTCTCAGGTGTGAATGGGGAGCAGGTGTGTTAAATTTGGTGTTATCACTCTCACTATGTCATACTGGTCACTGGAGGTTCAACATGGCACCTCATGTCAAAGAACTCTCTGATTCGAAGCTGAAAATAACAATCTGTGTCCATTGGACCTGTGGTCGAATGTGCCTAACCTTAGCTCTATTAGTCCAAGATTATTCTACATACAAAAGATTTGACATAGAGAGAAAAGATTTGACGTTGAGAGACAAGATTCGACGTAGAGAGAAAAAATCCCATGGATTTTGATCCATGAAATCCAAGAATGCCCCTTACATTGGTGGTCACCAGCAGGAATGCCCCTTGCATTTGTGGTGAGTGGCAAGAATGTCCCTTACCTTTGTGGTCAGTGGGAAGAATGTCTCTTATATTGGTGGTCAATGGCAAGAATGTTCCTTACATTTATGGTCAGTGGGAAGAATGCTCTTTACATTGGTGGCCAGTAGGAAGAATTGTCCCTTTCATTAGTGGTCACTGGCAAGATTGCCCCTTACATTGGTGGTCACTGGCAAGAATGCCCTTTACATTTGTGGTCTGTGTGAAGAATGCCCCTTACATTTGTGGTCAGTGGGAAGAATGCCCCTTTCATTAGCCCTCTGATTTTTTCCAGTATTGAATTGTATTGAAACGGCACTGTTTGCCCTAACGTTGCAAAGAGCTGCACAAACTGTTGGTGCTATATAAATCCTGTATAATAATAATAATACAGTTGTGCTCATAAGTTTACATACATATATATTATAATTTATAATTTCTTGGCCATTTTTCAGAGACTATGAATGATAACACAAATACATTTATTTCACTCATGGTTAGTGTTTGGCTGAAGCCATTTATTATTAATAAACTGTTTTTATTCTTTTTAAATCATGACAACAGAAACTACCCAAATGACCCTGATCAAAAGTTGACATACCCTGAAATGTTTGGCCTTGGTACAGACACAGAAGGTGGCACACACAGGTTAAAATGGCAATTAAGGATAATTTCCCACATTTGTGGCTTTTTAAATCACAATTCGTGTATATGTATAAATAAATCCCTCCCACTGCTTGTAAAAGCAGTCTAGAGGCTAATTAGCCACTAGGATTGCTTTTACATGAAAGCTAACTGCTGGATGAAAAGAATGATACTAAGATAATACCTAAACCCACAGGCATCATTCTGGTATAACCACTCAAAGTCCAGCAATATACCAGTACGTTGCTGGTCCTTGTTGGGCATATACTTTCATCTTTTTTTTTTATGCAGCATGTGGGCTGAACCGAAAAAAAGAGATTGATCGGTGGGTATGCCCACCATTAGAATACCTCCCTTCATCCACCCACTTCTAATGATGGGCATACATGCACCATTTTGTTTTTAACTGTGGAGGTGAAATCACCTCCTACAGCGATGGAGTCGCGGCTTTATGTAACGTGGGAGCAAACGCTGTTGCTGTCAAGATAAATAAATACACGCTGCAGCTGAATGGCGCACCTGAAAACAAAAAAAATGATTAACAATAGAACACAGTAAACGGTATAAAAGTAACAGTAAAAGTATAAAAAAAATTACATACCTGAAAAGCAAACATGATAAAACATAATAACAATAAAACATTTCAGAATAGAATACAGTAAAAAAAAAAAGAGCAGAACAATAGAGAGAGAACAATAAAGCGCTTTTCCTTTTTTTTTACTTTTTTATTGTAACTGTAACGGTTGTAACTGTAACGGTTACAGGTTCGGGTCTCTCAAATGCTATAGCATCTTGGGAGACCCTGTGAAAGTGTATCCTAGTCTGTGTAGTGCTGTACCCTACGCTAATACTCAACTAGTGTACGGTAGCGTTCAAAACATTCACCAATGCAAAGACCAGGATTGTCAGGACAGGAGGGACAACAATAGCGGGTATCACGCCTATATCCGCGCTTGCTTCAGACACGATATCTTCTTTGTGGGGCTTGTTGGGTAGGGGTACTCGGGAGAACATACGGAAAATGCCTCTCATGCAGCCAGCTTACTGCATTTGGATTGGGAAGGTGAGGTGGAGCACCGTCTGGAAACAGACAGGATCGTATTCTGAGACTGAATCTGACAGATGAGCGACTTCCTCCTCACTATCTGTCATGCTCAGAAATGTGTAGCCCTCTTCACTAGTGTACCTTCGATTTGCCATTTTGGGATCAGGCCTGACTCTGTGAATGCTCCAGTTATGTGTTTAATGTTTTGTAAGTGACAGTGATCGATCGATACTGCACGTGGGTGGGCTGGGCTGGGTGGAGGGGCAAAACGCAGGTGCTAGCAGGTATCTGGGCTGATCCCGCTAACACTGCGTTTTTGGGGACGCTAGTATAGCTCTGATCAGATCAAATATCAATCCATTCAGACACTATACCAGTGAGGTGTATGCTGCGTGCGTGGGTGTTAGCGGTACTGGCACTAATCTTATGCCACGTACACACGGTCGGAATTCTCATCGGAAAAAGCTCTGATGGTTTTCCCGTCGGGATTCCGACGGAATTTCACTCAAACTGTCTTGCCTACACACGGTCACACCAAATTCCGACGGTCAATAACACCACGGCATACAACACGTTCGACTGCACTATAAAAGGGAAGTTTAATGCTTCTGAGCATGCGTCACATTGTTTCCGAGCATGCGTCGGGGTTAAACCTTTATTAGGGGACCTACCACTAACAGCCCTAACACTTATAACAGTCACAAATTACACCAATGCAGTGATCAGTAAAAAAATAAAAACTGCTATTGCTGTCACTGTGACAGGGGTTGCAGAGGGGGGTGATCGGGGGGGGGGGGGGGGGGTATGTGCTTATGTGTACTAGTGTTAGTGTAGTGTTGGTGCAACTCACATTTATGTCTTCTCTCCTCGGGAGCCAGAACGAAAAGGTTCCACAAGGAGAGATGACATCACTTCCACTGCTTCTGTTTAGATTTCAGAAGCAGAGGAAGCTTCTCTTTCGTCAGGAGCGATCGTGAGGGGGTGGCCATGAATCAGTGGCCTCCCCCTCAGGACTGATTGCTCCTGGAACGATGCCGACTGCATCGGGCACAGGGGGGAGCGATTGCACCCACCACCCACGGAAGGGGAGTAACGTACCCATACGTTACGCTGCCTGCCCGTGCCATTCTGCCGCAGTATATCTCCGTGAGGCGGTCGGCAAGTGGTTAATGCTGCTTTTCTCCTGCCAGGAGAAAGGTTTTTTTAGAAGAGCTAGGCAAATGTACAGTGTGCATGGGGCCTAATGGCCGTACACATGATCGGACATTGATCAGACATTCCGACAACAAAAGCCATGGATTTTTTTTCCAATGGATGTTGTCTCAAACTTGTCTGGCATACACACGGTCACACAAAGTTGGTTTGAAATTCCGAACGTCAAGAATGTGGTGACGTACAACACGTACAACGAGCCGAGAAAAATTAAGTTCAATAGCCAGTGCGGCTCTTATGCTTGATTCTGAGCATATGTGGAACTTTGTGCTTCGGAATTGTGTACACATGATCGAAATTTCCGACAACGGATTTTGTTGTCGGAAAATTTGAGATCCAGATCTCAAATTTTATGTGACGGAAAATCCGATGGAAAATGTCCGATGGAGACAAAAGCTCCCATCGAACATTTTCCTTCGGAAAATCCGACCGTGTGTACAGGGCATTAGGCTCCATTCACACCTACTGTATTAAATTTGCTTTTGAGCATTTCTACAGTGATTTTTGCATTTTTTTTCTACCACGATTTTGCTGCGATTTGCATTTTTTATGCTTTTTTTTTGAAAATTTGTTGTTGGGCAGATTAAAAAATGCAAAATGCAAATCTCTGCAAAAGTGCACTACGTGCTATTCTGCATTTAAGGGTCCCTGATCCTTTTTAAAAATGAAGAGGCACAAAAATGCATTGATGTGAATGTGTTCCATAGGAATCCATGTTAAAAAAAAATGTCCTGCAATTCTGAAAAAAATCAAAAAGCATGAAAAAACACATTGGTGGTAATGGAGCCTTAGCCAGCCGGTAGGCAGAGGGGTTGGACACTGCACTAAAATGCACTCAAATGCTGGAATTTTACACACAGAGTCTAGACGCCTCATGTGCAAGGTGCCTAACCCTGAATTAGAGGGAGATAGGCATGTAAATGAGTTACACAGAAATATTGTGAAACTATGAATCATTATAGTGTGCCTTCATTCACAGAAGATCTCCCTCTGGGGCAATGTTGCCAATTATTTACATTCCTGAGCTAAGGGCATAATGTTTCCACGCTGATACATTGTTTTCTTTCAACTTACTGGACAGTGCTAGGGATGAGCCGAACACCCCGGGTTCGGTTCGAACCAGAACCTTCGAACGGACCGAAAGTTCGCGCGAATTTTCGAACCCTATACGTTATAATGGACGCGAACGTTCGAAATCAAAAGTGCTAATTACAACGGCCAATATGCATGTTAATGTCATAAAACAGGTTTGGGGACCCGGGTCCTGCCCCAGGGGACATATATCAATGCAAAAAGAACTTTTAAAAACTAACGTTTTTTCGGGAGCAGTCATTTTAATGATGCATAAAGTGAAAAAAAAAAAGTGAAATTTTCCTTTAAATATGGTACCTGGGGGGTGTCTAAAGTATGCCTGTGAAGTGGCATGTGTTTCCCGTGTTTAGAACTGTCCTTGCACAAAATGACATT
The DNA here is from genome assembly GCA_028564925.1 of Lithobates sylvaticus. Classification (NCBI taxonomy): domain Eukaryota; kingdom Metazoa; phylum Chordata; class Amphibia; order Anura; family Ranidae; genus Lithobates; species Lithobates sylvaticus. The sequence continues at coordinate 401,227,958 of CM053028.1, forward strand.
TGTAAAGGAAAAAAAGAAGCCATTTAAAACCACTTGCGGCTTTAGGTTTGATCTTAAGTAGAATCTGAACAGGTACATTATGAAGTGTAGCTCCATCCCAAAAAAATCTATTTTTAAGCTTTTTGGAGAACATAGGGAGGGGTTATCACCCCTGTAACATTTGCTGTCTTTGCACATCTGTTCAGAACATGTCACCTCACTTTCCGTCCCAATGACAAATGTTTTTGGAAAAGTGGGGTTTTAATTGAAACAAGGATTGGTGATAAAGTATCAGTAGAGAGGAGATACCTTTTTCCCAAATTAAATCTAACAGGATAGAATTTCCCTTCCTAGGGGTAGATTTCCTCTCACTTCCTGTTTTCTCTTTCCATTTGCAAGTAGGAGTCGTTTGTAAGTTGGATGTTTGAAAGTAGGGGCCTGGCGTATATACTCTGCAGAAATTTGCCCTATTAGATGTTGGTGTAGCCACAAGACTGGTGGGCACAGGAATGGGCCCTGCTGTGAGTTAATAGATCAAGATTTGTAATTGCATGCACCTGTTGAACAGGGCAGAAAAATTGGGGGTGGTGGTGGTGGTGGTGGACGGTTTTGCCACAAGACTGTAAGCTCTCACAGTTACTCTTGGTGGGCGCAGGAATGGGCCCTGCTGTGAGTTATTAGATCAAGATTTGTAATTGCAAGCACCTGATGAACAGGGCAGAAAAATTGGGCCTTTGGCGGTGGTGGTGGACGGTGTTGCCACAAGACTGTAGGCCCTCATAGTTACTCTTGGTGGGCGCAGGAATGGGCCCTGCTGTGAGTTATTAGATCAAGATTTGTAATTGCAAGCACCTGATGAACAGGGCAGAAAAATTGGGCCTTTGGCGGTGGTGGTGGACGGTGTTGCCACAAGACTGCAGGCCCTCATAGTTACTCTTGGTGGGCGCAGGAATGGGCCCTGCTGTGAACTATTAGATCAAGATTTGTAATTACCCGCCCCTGTTAAACAGGGGCTGAAAAATTGTGCCTTAGGCACTGGTGCTGGTGCCACAACACTGCAACCCCTCACAGAGACTGTACTTGGAGCACAGCAGTCACACGTGTTGCGAAGCATTTTTTTAAAAAAATTGTAAGTACACGCCCCTGTTAAACAGGGGCTGAAAAATTGTGCCTTAGGCACTGGTGCTGGTGCCACAACACTGCAACCCGGCCCTCACAGATACTGTACTTGGAGCACAGCAGTCACACGTGTTGCGAAGCATTTTTTTTAAAAAATTGTAAGTACACGCCCCTGTTAAACAGGGGCTGAAAAATTGTGCCTTAGGCACTGGTGCTGGTGCCACAACACTGCAACCCGGCCCTCACAGATACTGTACTTGGAGCACAGCAGTCACACGTGTTGCGAAGCATTTTTTTTAAAAAATTGTAAGTACACGCCCTGTTAAACAGGGGCTGAAAAATTGTGCCTTAGGCACTGGTGCTGGTGCCACAACACTGCAACCCGGCCCTCACAGATACTGTACTTGGAGCACAGCAGTCACACGTGTTGCGAAGCATTTTTTTTAAAAAATTGTAAGTACACGCCCCTGTTAAACAGGGGCTGAAAAATTGTGCCTTAGGCACTGGTGCTGGTGCCACAACACTGCAACCCGGCCCTCACAGATACTGTACTTGGAGCACAGCAGTCACACGTGTTGCGAAGCATTTTTTTTAAAAAATTGTAAGTACACGCCCCTGTTAAACAGGGGCTGAAAAATTGTGCCTTGGGCACTGGTGCTGGTGCCACAACACTGCAACACGGCCCTCACAGAGACTGTACTTGGAGCACAGCAGTCACACGTGTTGCGAAGCATTTTTTTAAAAAATTGTAAGTACACGCCCCTGTTAAACAGGGGCTGAAAAATTGTGCCTTAGGCACTGGTGTGGTGGCATGGATCATTGAGGAGGAGGAAGAGGATAGTCAGTGAACATAAGAGGACAGTCACTCAGCATCAGCATAGGCAGTCTTGAAGGGATGTGACATTAAAAATTATTCGGTTATATCCGCCTCAGGTGCCTGGTAGCTGGTGGTGATCCAAGACTGATTCATTTTGATGAATGTCAGTCGATCAACCGAGGCGGTGGACAGGCGCACCCTATGATCAGTCACAAATCCTCCAGCAGCACTGAATGTGCGTTCGGAAAGAACGCTGGAGGCAGGACAGGCCAGTAGCTCAATTGCATACTGTGCAAGCTCTGGCCAGTGATCCATCCTCAGGACCCAGTAAGCCAGAGGATTTTCGGTGGGAAAGGTGTCCAAGTCTGACCTTGCCCCAAGGTATTCCTGCACCATGTATATCAGACGCTGGCGATGGTTGCTGGAACCGATCATACCTTGGGGCTGCGGACTAAAAAATTGTCTGAACGCATCGGTCAGACGTCCACCTTCCCCACCGCTCCTTCTGCCACTGACCGAAGCCTCAGCAACTCGTCGCCCAGGACCAGGAGTTTGTAGCCTCCCAGTTTCTGGGAACGCGTTGCACAGACCTTTCTGCAAGGCCTCCCTGAGATGTCTCATCCTCTGCTCCCTCTGCGACGGCAAGATAAGGTCCGCAACCTTACCCTTGTACCGCGGATCAAGGAGAGTGGCCAGCCAGTAATGGTCCCTCTCCTTGATCCGAAGAACACGAGGATCCTTCCGCAGGCTTTGCAGGATCAGGGAGGCCATGCAGCGTAGGTTAGCTGAGGCATTCGGTCCGGAGTCTTCTGGGTCACTGAGGATGACATGATCGCCAGCCACCTCCTCCCAGCCACGTACAAGTCCACTGGCTTGTTGGGACTGTACATCATCCCTAAAAGACTGCTGCTGCTGATGCTGAGTGCCAGGCTCCACCTCCATGCTCACACAATCCTCCTCCTCCTCCTCCTCCTCCTCCTCCTCATCCTCTTCCTGTGTGATGGGTGGGACAGAAGGAACACTGTCCGGATAAAGGGGGCCTTGAGAGGCAAGGAAGTCCTCCTCTTCCTGCCTCTGTTCTGCCTCAAGTGCCCTGTCCATTATCCCACGCAGCGTATGCTCCAACAGGTGGACAAGAGGGACAGTGTCACTGATGCATGCACTGTCACTGCTCACCATCCTCGTGGCCTCCTCAAATGGTGAGAGGACAGTGCATGCATCCCTGATCATGCTCCACTGACGTGGGGAAAAAAAACCAAGCTCCCCTGACCCTGTCCTGGTGCCGTAGTCGCAAAGGTACTCATTGATGGCCCTCTGCTGCGTGTGCAGTCGCTGCAGCATGGCCAACGTTGAGTTCCACCTGGTGGGCATGTCAGATATTAGGCGGTTCTTGGGCAGGTTCAGCTCCTTTTGCAGCTCAGTCAGCCGAGCACTGGCATTATAAGATCGGCGGAAATGCACACAGACTTTCCTGGCCTGCCTCAGGACATCCTGTAAGCCTGGGAACCTGCCCAAGAACCGCTGCACCACCAGGTTGAGGACGTGAGCCATGCAGGGCACATGGGTGAGCTGCCCCTGTCGCAGGGCGGAGAGGAGGTTGGTGCCATTGTCAGAAACGACCATTCCTGGCTTAAGCTGACGTGGCGTCAACCACCTCTCGGCCTGCCCCTGCAGAGCTGCCAGAACCTCTGGCCCAGTGTGGCTCCTGTCCCCCAAACACACCAGCGCAAGCACGGCATGGCATCTTTTTGCCTGCGTACTTGCGTAGCCCCTTGTACGCCTACGGAGCACCGCTGGTTCCAAGGACAGAGCACTGGAGGAAGAAGAAGAGGAGGGGGTGGAGGAGAGAGGTGTGTCACAACCAGTAGCAGTAGTCGCGTTTTGGAGGCGTGGTGGCGGAACAACCTCCAACACTACTGCACCTTGTCCTGCATCCCTCCCAGCTGCCAATAGAGTGACCCAATGGGCCGTGAAAGAAAGGTACCGTCCCTGTCCATGCCTGCTGGACCATGAGTCAGCGGTAATATGCACCTTACCGCTGACCGCCCTGTCCAGCGAGGCATGGACATTGCCCTCCACATGCCGGTAGAGAGACGGAATCGCCTTCCGCGAGAAAAAGTGGCGTTTGGGAACCTGCCACTGAGGAACCGCACATTGAACAAACTCACGGAAGGGGGCCGAGTCTACCAACTGAAAAGGCAGCAGTTGAAGTGCTAGCAATTTAGCAAGGCTAGCATTCAACCGCTGGGCATGTGGATGGCTGGGAGTGTACTTCTTTCTACGGTCCAGCAGCTGGGGCAGGGAAATTTGCCTGCTGCAATCGGACGTCGGTGTACTGCAAGTACTTGGTTGTGACACACCGAATTCTACACCTTCAGTCCTCTCAGAGCAGCTTTCAGAGAGGACTGAAGGTGTAGTGGGGATGGAGATCCCAGCTGAGGAGGAGCAAGGAGAGGTCCGCTTAGTTCTTTGGTGTGGGTCTTTTATGTGTGCCTGCCAACGAGCTGCATGGCAGGTCGCCATATGTCTGGTCATGCTTGTCGTGCCCAAGCGGCTGATGTTTTGGCCACGCGAGATACGCTTGAGACAAATATTGCAAATAGCAGTGGTGCGATCTGCTGCACTCGTCTCAAAAAAGGCCCACACCAAAGAACTTTTCTGATAACGTGCAGAGGCAGCGCCCTGCACAGGCGGAGCTCTGCGGTGTTGTACAGTTGCTGTGCTGGCCTCTACCTGGCCTCCAGGGGGCATCCTGCCTCGTTGGACATGTGACGCCGCATCCTCCTCCTCCTCGTCCTCCTCCTCATCCTCTCTCCCTTGAGGCACCCACGTGGAGTCAGTGACCTCATCATCCCCTCCCTCTTCACCACTAGAGCAAACCTGGCAGTAAGCTGCAGCTGGTGGAACTGTACTGCCAGATTCCTCAAGCTGGGTATCGTCATCCGAGCCTTCGAATCGTTGGGCATCCTCCTGGAGCATGTACCCAACACTGTGCTCAAAGAGTTCGGGGGACTCCTCAGGAGGACATGGTGGGTCTAGGGAAGGGGTGGCTGATGATGCTCTGTCAGTACCCTGAGCCTGGGTGAGAGAGGATGAGGAGGATGAGGAGGGCTTGGTCATCCATTCTACCAAGCCTTCAGCATGATGCGGCTCCACATGTCCAGCTGCCGAAAACAAAGACGCGCGTGTCCCATGGCCACGTGCTGATGACGATGCACGACCACGTCCACGTCCACGGCCACGTCCACTAGAAACAGAGCCTGCCTGCCCTGTGTTCTTGGCTCTGCACGCTCTGCCTCCCCTTGGCGGTCTTCCAGCCATTGTAGTCGGTAGTCCTGTGGGTGCTGCTGAGAAGAAAATATAGGAGCTCTGTGTGATGCCACTAACACACTAGAAGTCCTATGGGTGCTTCTGCAAAGAAAATAGAGGAGCTCTGTGTGATGCCACTAACACACTAGAAGTCCTATGGGTGCTTCTGCAAAGAAAATAGAGGAGCTCTGTGTGATGCCACTAACACACTAGAAGTCCTGTGGGTGCTTATGCAAAGAAAATAGAGGAGCTCTGTGTGATGCCACTAACACACTAGAAGTCCTGTGGGTGCTGCTGAGAAGAATATATAGGAGCTCTGTGTGATGCCACTAACACACTAGAAGTCCTGTGGGTGCTTATGCAAAGAAAATAGAGGAGCTCTGTGTGATGCCACTAACACACTAGAAGTCCTGTGGGTGCTTATGCAAAGAAAATAGAGGAGCTCTGTGTGATGCCACTAACACACTAGAAGTCCTGTGGGTGCTTATGCAAAGAAAATAGAGGAGCTCTGTGTGATGCCACTAACACACTAGAAGTCCTGTGGGTGCTGCTGAGAAGAATATATAGGAGCTCTGTGTGATGCCACTAACACACTAGAAGTCCTATGGGTGCTTCTGCAAAGAAAATAGAGGAGCTCTGTGTGATGGGACTAAACACACTTCAAGTCCTATAGGTGCTTCTGGGAAGAAAATAAAGGTCTGTGTGATGGGACTAACACACTTCAAGTCCTATAGTTGCTTCTGGGAACAAAATATAGGATCTCTGTGTGATGGGACTAACACACTTCAAGTCCTATAGGTGCTTCTGGGAAGAAAATATAGCTCTGTGTGTGTAATGGGACTAACACACTTCAAGTCCTATAGGTGCTTCTGGGAAGAAAATATAGCTCTGTGTGTGTAATGGGACTAACACACTTCAAGTCCTATAGGTGCCTCTGGGAACAAAATATAGCTATGTGTGTGTGATGGGACTAACACACTTCAAGTCCTATAGGTGCTTCTGGGAAGAAAATATAGCTCTGTGTGTGTGATGGGACTAACACACTTCAAGTCCTATAGGTGCTTCTGGGAACAAAATATAGCTCTGTGTGTGTGATGGGACTAACACACTTCAAGTCCTATAGGTGCTTCTGGGAACAAAATATAGCTCTGTGTGTGTGATGGGACTAACACACTTCAAGTCCTATAGGTGCTTCTGGGAAGAAAATATAGCTCTGTGTGTGTGATGGGACTAACACACTTCAAGTCCTATAGGTGCTTCTGGGAACAAAATATAGCTCTGTGTGTGTGATGGGACTAACACACTTCAAGTCCTATAGGTGCTTCTGGGAACAAAATATAGCTCTGTGTGTGTGATGGGACTAACACACTTCAAGTCCTATAGGTGCTTCTGGGAACAAAATATAGCTCTGTGTGTGTAATGGGACTAACACACTTCAAGTCCTATAGGTGCCTCTGGGAACAAAATATAGCTCTGTGTGTGTGATGGGACTAACACACTTCAAGTCCTATAGGTGCTTCTGGGAACAAAATATAGCTCTGTGTGTGTGATGGGACTAACACACTTCAAGTCCTATAGGTGCTTCTGGGAACAAAATATAGCTCTGTGTGTGTGTGATGGGACTAACACACTTCAAGTCCTATAGGTGCTTCTGGAACAAAATATAGCTCTGTGTGTGTGATGGGACTAACACACTTCAAGTCCTATAGGTGCTTCTGGGAACAAAATATAGCTCTGTGTGTGTAATGGGACTAACACACTTCAAGTCCTATAGGTGCCTCTGGGAACAAAATATAGCTCTGTGTGTGTGATGGGACTAACACACTTCAAGTCCTATAGGTGCTTCTGGGAAGAAAATATAGCTCTGTGTGTGTGATGGGACTAACACACTTCAAGTCCTATAGGTGCTTCTGGGAACAAAATATAGCTCTGTGTGTGTGATGGGACTAACACACTTCAAGTCCTATAGGTGCTTCTGGGAAGAAAATATAGCTCTGTGTGTGTGATGGGACTAACACACTTCAAGTCCTATAGGTGCTTCTGGGAACAAAATATAGCTCTGTGTGTGTGATGGGACTAACACACTTCAAGTCCTATAGGTGCTTCTGGGAACAAAATATAGCTCTGTGTGTGTGATGGGACTAACACACTTCAAGTCCTATAGGTGCTTCTGGGAACAAAATATAGCTCTGTGTGTGTGATGGGACTAACACACTTCAAGTCCTATAGGTGCTTCTGGGAACAAAATATAGCTCTGTGTGTGTGATGGGACTAACACACTTCAAGTCCTATAGGTGCTTCTGGGAACAAAATATAGCTCTGTGTGTGTAATGGGACTAACACACTTCAAGTCCTATAGGTGCCTCTGGGAACAAAATATAGCTCTGTGTGTGTGATGGGACTAACACACTTCAAGTCCTATAGGTGCTTCTGGGAACAAAATATAGCTCTGTGTGTGTGATGGGACTAACACACTTCAAGTCCTATAGGTGCTTCTGGGAACAAAATATAGCTCTGTGTGTGTGATGGGACTAACACACTTCAAGTCCTATAGGTGCTTCTGGGAACAAAATATAGCTCTGTGTGTGTGATGGGACTAACACACTTCAAGTCCTATAGGTGCTTCTGGGAACAAAATATAGCTCTGTGTGTGTAATGGGACTAACACACTTCAAGTCCTATAGGTGCCTCTGGGAACAAAATATAGCTCTGTGTGTGTGATGGGACTAACACACTTCAAGTCCTATAGGTGCTTCTGGGAAGAAAATATAGCTCTGTGTGTGTGATGGGACTAACACACTTCAAGTCCTATAGGTGCTTCTGGGAACAAAATATAGCTCTGTGTGTGTGATGGGACTAACACACTTCAAGTCCTATAGGTGCTTCTGGGAAGAAAATATAGCTCTGTGTGTGTGATGGGACTAACACACTTCAAGTCCTATAGGTGCTTCTGGGAACAAAATATAGCTCTGTGTGTGTGATGGGACTAACACACTTCAAGTCCTATAGGTGCTTCTGGGAACAAAATATAGCTCTGTGTGTGTGATGGGACTAACACACTTCAAGTCCTATAGGTGCTTCTGGGAACAAAATATAGCTCTGTGTGTGTAATGGGACTAACACACTTCAAGTCCTATAGGTGCTTCTGGGAACAAAATATAGCTCTGTGTGTGTAATGGGACTAACACACTTCAAGTCCTATAGGTGCCTCTGGGAACAAAATATAGCTCTGTGTGTGTGATGGGACTAACACACTTCAAGTCCTATAGGTGCTTCTGGGAACAAAATATAGCTCTGTGTGTGTGATGGGACTAACACACTTCAAGTCCTATAGGTGCTTCTGGGAAGAAAATATAGCTCTGTGTGTGTAATGGGACTAACACACTTCAAGTCCTATAGGTGCCTCTGGGAACAAAATATAGCTCTGTGTGTGTGATGGGACTAACACACTTCAAGTCCTATAGGTGCTTCTGGGAACAAAATATAGCTCTGTGTGTGTGATGGGACTAACACACTTCAAGTCCTATAGGTGCTTCTGGGAAGAAAATATAGCTCTGTGTGTGTAATGGGACTAACACACTTCAAGTCCTATAGGTGCCTCTGGGAACAAAATATAGCTCTGTGTGTGTGATGGGACTAACACACTTCAAAGTCCTATAGGTGCTTCTGGGAAGAAAATATAGCTCTGTGTGTGTGATGGGACTAACACACTTCAAGTCCTATAGGTGCTTCTGGGAACAAAATATAGCTCTGTGTGTGTAATGGGACTAACACACTTCAAGTCCTATAGGTGCTTCTGGAAGAAAATATAGCTCTGTGTGTGTGATGGGACTAACACACTTCAAGTCCTATAGGTGCTTCTGGGAACAAAATATAGCTCTGTGTGTGTGATGGGACTAACACACTTCAAGTCCTATAGGTGCTTCTGGGAAGAAAATATAGCTCTGTGTGTGTGATGGGACTAACACACTTCAAGTCCTATAGGTGCTTCTGGGAAGAAAATATAGCTCTGTGTGTGTAATGGGACTAACACACTTCAAGTCCTATAGGTGCTTCTGGGAAGAAAATATAGCTCTGTGTGTGTAATGGGACTAACACACTTCAAGTCCTATAGGTGCCTCTGGGAACAAAATATAGGAGCTCTGCCTGCCTGCCACGAACACACTACAAGTCCTATAGGTGCTTCTGGTAACAAAATATAGGAGCTCTGCCTGCCTGCCACGAACACACTACAAGTCCTATAGGTGCTTCTGGTAACAAAATATAGGAGCTCTGCCTGCCTGCCACGAACACACTACAAGTCCTATAGGTGCTTCTGGTAACAAAATATAGGAGCTCTGCCTGCCTGCCACGAACACACTACAAGTCCTATAGGTGCTTCTGGTAACAAAATATAGGAGCTCTGCCTGCCTGCCACGAACACACTACAAGTCCTATAGGTGCTTCTGGTAACAAAATATAGTAGCTCTGCCTGCCTGCCACGAACACACTACAAGCCCCTCTTTCTCAATCAATCTTTGTAACTGAATCTATCTAACTCAATCTCTGTAAGTGAATCTCTCTAACTATCTAAATGCAGCAGAGTGTCACAGAATCAGCCTGCTCAATCTGCGCCGGAACAGCATGTGACCGGCGCAGACGGCGTGGCGGCGTTTTATAGGGGGGGGCGTGTACTACAGCCCCTGAGCTGTAATTGGCTACAGGCGTCCTGCCTGTAGCCAATTATGGCTCTTCGAGTTTCCGGGGCTGTGATTGGCCAAGCATGCGGGGGGTCACAGTGCATGCTTGGCCAATCATCAGCCAGCAATGCACTGCGTCGGCCGCGCCGGCCGCAATGCATTGCGGGGCCGCTCGCATCACACGAACGTGATGCGAGCGGCCAAAATAGTTCTGGGCTCGCCGAGCGAGCGAACGCCCGGTGCTCGATGCGAACGTGGGTTCGCATCGAGCACCGGGCCCATCCCTAGACAGTGCAGAGTTCCCCCTCACTGTTATTTTGTACATTCCAAAAATATCAACTCCCTAGCCTTACACAATGAGATAAACAACAATTATTTTTTTTAAATTTTAGCAACATTGCCCTCAGCCAAATCACATACCTGTACGCCATTTGGCTTCAAGTGGTTATACCGGGGTGATGCTACTCGCTTGGGCTCTTCCATCCCACCGGGAGACCTGAGCCACCAGCCGAAACGTCCGAACAAAGCTGAAATCAGGTTTGATTGGGTCTCAGATGTAGTCACCTGGAAGCAATGTCATAACATCACTTCCGGTTTTCTTTTGAACCAACGCCACCAGTTTTCAAAAATCAAAAGTATTTAAAAACGCAGATCTTGGTGTTTTGAATGCTTTCAAGTGCAGAGGAGGCGTTTGGGGTCTTATACACCCCAGATCCCTCCATAAAGAGTACCTGTCATGTGCCTATTGCTGTCACAGGGATGTTTACAGAAAATGAAAGGGACAGTGTAAAAAAAAAAAATGTAAATTAAAATAAATAATAATAATTAAAAAAAATTTAAACGCCCATTCCTCCGTACTCGTGAGCAGAAGTGGACGCATACTTAAGTTGCACCCACATTTGTGTTCAAACCACACATGTGAGGTATCACGATGATGGTTAGAGCGAGAGCAATAATTCTAGACCTCTGTAATTCTAAAAAAGCAACCTGTAACATTTTTTAAAGCGTCGCCTTTTAAAGTACCGTAGTATGTCACCACTCCACGAGCGCTCACAATTTTAAAGCATGACATGTTAGGTATCTATTTACTCGGCATAATGTCATATTTCACATTATACAACAAAATTGGGCTAACTTTACTGTTTTGTTTCTTTTTAATTCATGAACGTGTATTTTTTCCCAAACAAATAGAAAGACCGCTGCGCAAATACAGTGTGACATAAAATATTGTAATGACCGCCATTTTATTTTCTAGGGTCTCTGCTAAAAAATATATATGTTTGGGGGTTCTAAGTAATTTTCTAGCAAAAAATACTGCTTTTAACTTGTAAGCAACACATGTCAGAAAAAGGCTTGGTCTTCAAGTGGTTAATGTTATATTGCAATTTTTATTATTTACGGCACATATTTACAGGTTTTTTTTTTTTTGCGAATTCCATATATTATTTTAATGAGATTTCTCTTTAATTATAGCATGTGACACAAATATTGCATGCAATAACTGTTAGGGCCCATTCATACTAAGAATTGTAGTTCTGTGCAGTGCAATTTCAGGCCTTCATTTTAAATCGGCTGAAATTGGACTGCACCAAAAGTAGCGCATACACTACTTTTTGAAAAGCATTGCAACCGGACCGCATGATACTTTTTTTTTACCGTTTGATCTGGTGCGGGCTAACACACTGCATTTGCGACCTGTGTTTGAGGTGTCATTTACACCTCAATCACTGACAACCACTGCAGATTGCAAGGGCAGTGCGATTGGAATGTAAGGTGAGAGAGTGCACAGGAACGCAGCTTTCCTGTACTACATTTTAGACCCTCCAGCCCCTTAGTGAATTGACCCCTCTGTCCCAAAGAAGCTCATGTACTTTTTCAAACTGGTGCGTCAAGCTTCAATCAACATAAAATACACTGCAAGGGGAGGAGGTGGAGTCACCTGCGACAGACATGTCCAGCTGAAGCTCCACATCTCTCAGGACTCCTCGGCTGATAAAGACACCCGCAAGGCATGGTAAACTAAAAATAATCTTGCCATTAGCCTCCTCAGTGACCCAGGGATAAATAAAATGGTCTTTGGTGCCGCCTGAGGTCAAAATAAACTAAAGAGTGCCAAGGATACACAGGCAAGAGGCCCCTGTAAAATGGCACAGCATCCTTCCTCACACAAAGGCACATCTCGTGCTGCTAAGCAACTGCAGTTAACTTAGGATGCCTATAATGACTCTGACTGTAAATACAACGCCGCCTCACAAGAAAAACAAACAGATTCCCTACATCCAAATATTTTGAGACAAATAGAAAAAATGTTACAGAAAGCGTTAAAGCAGACCTCAGACTATATAATTGAAAGTCTCACAAAAGAAATCCATGAGTTAGGCCAGCGCACTTCTGACCTAGAAATCAGAGTGGATGACATAGAGACGAATGTACTGTCCCATGATAATGAATTAGAGACTCTTAAGGAAGAAAACCTTATTCTGCAAACATGCTTAGAGAACTTTGAAAATAGAACACGTCGATCAAATCTTCATATACGAGGAATACCTGAGACTATTGTTGACCTTCATTCTACTATGACCGTACTTTTCCAAGAACTACTACCATCAATCCTGGTCAATCGTTTGGAGATGGATAGGATTCACAGAGCTTTAACACCACGCAAACCAGAAGGTCCCTCTTGTGATATTATTGCGAAATTCCACTTCTATCGCACCAAAGAACAACTCATGTCTGCAGCTAGAGGAAAAGATTCCCTCATCTTTTAAGATCATCATTATCAGCTTTTTGCTGACCTTTTCCCAATTACTGTGGCTAAACAATGTGCACTGAAAACCCTTACTTCATAATCTACAGCAACACCAGATCCCTTATCAATGGGGATTCCTATTTTCTATCTGCTTTACCTATCAAAGTGTCAAACATTCCTGTAGTGTAGATCCTCAGATGAACTACAAAACCTTCTTCAAGAACTACATCTTATCAAAAAATCTTCAACTAGCCCTCGTCAACACACAACATCCAGCTCCCCTCAAGAATCCTCCAAATCTGAAAAAGATAGAGGCCGACAAAATTCCTCTAAGAGAAGTCGATTCAATTCTCCTGATATAGATCCTGTAGACACAATGGTCTGAATGACTTTCCCTCCTCATCTTGAAGCGTATTCAATCTTAAGGCTTTGCCTTTCTTTGGTCACTAAGTAATTTACCACCTTCGGTATAATCTGACTAAACTTATTTAAAATAATAATGTTCTATTAAGTTTTAAACTTCCCCCTTTAAACCCCCACAACCTCGGATAAACATATTTTATGTTTTTTCTATTTACCCCCTTTCTCCCTTCCCCCTTCCCTCTCTCCCTCCCTCCCTTAAGCCAATGAAATACCTATTATCTCGATTATAACCTTATTTACTTATATTTATCTTAGAGAAATATCTAGTTATTTTTTTTTAAATTGAAGTACTTCTATTGTTTTATATTTAATGATCCTGTTTATCAATATCACTATTTTCCTTCTTCATTACTGGCAATCCTATGATAAGTAATATTGCTATGAAAACTATACAGTTTCTTATTTTGATGTATTATTTCCCTAGGGTTACCTGTGTATATATACTCACCTTACAGTATAGTTGTTAATAGCTAATTAACCTTTTACTTTACCCTTGCTCGTTTTTTTTTCTCAACGGCCGAACTTGCGTGTCCAAGTATTTATCTTTTTCTGTATATAGATTTAGGCCGTTGGGGTCTCGAGAGATTTTCACTGATCCCCCTATCTTTCTGTCCTATGATAAACCTCCATTCTGACCCATTATTGGAGGACCTCCTCGGATAGATACTAGGCCTCTGAGTTAGCATTTTTTTTTCACACACTTAGTACGCTGCCTTTTTACTTTTCTTATTCGCACAATTTACTTACTATTATTTGACTATAACACTCTTACTCTCTCTTTCTTCCTCTTTATTCTGTCTCTACTCCCCTCTTGGTTCTTGCCCCCCCCCCCCCCGGGTAATTGTAGAATCACAATCTATGAATGCGGAATACTACAATATTTCCTTTAACCACTTTCAGACCGGACCAATTTGCAGCCAAAGGACCAGGCCCCTTTTTGCGATTCGGCACTGCGTCGGTTTAACTGACAATTGCGCGGTCGTGCGACGTGGCTCCCAAACAAAATTGATGTCCTTTTTTTCCCCACAAATAGAGCTTTCTTTTGCTGGTATTTAATCGCCCCTGCGGTTTTTATTTTTTGCGCTATAAAACAAAAAAGAGCGACAATTTTGAAAAAAAACACATTATTTTTTGCTATAATAAATATCCCCCAAAAATATATATAAAAAAAAATTTTTTTCCTCAGTTTAGGCCGATACGTATTCTTCTACATATTTTTGGTAAAAAAAATCGCAATAAGCGATTATTGATTGGTTTGCGCAGAAGTGATAGCGTTTACAAGATAGGGGATAGGTTTATAGCATTTTTATTAATAATTTTTTTTTTAGTAGTAATGGCGGCGATCAGCGATTTTTATTGTGACTGCAACATTATGGCAGACACATCGGACATTTTTGACACATTTTTGGGACCATTGTCATTTAAACAGCAATCAGTGCTATTTAAATGCATTGATTCCTGTATAAATGACACTGGCAGTGAAGGGGTTAACCACAAGGGGGCAGTGTAGGGGTTAAGTATGCCTAGGGGTGTGTTTCTTACTGTGGGGGGGCGTGGCTGTCAGCTAGTGAATGCTGATCTCTGCTCCAATCACAGGGAGCAGAGATCGGCGTCACTAGTTGCTAGGCAGAACGGGGAGATGCTGTTTATCTCGGCATCTCCCCGTTCAGCCTTCCCGTGAGATGATCGCGGGTGTCCCGGCGGCGATCAAGTCCGCGGGTCCCGCGACCGGCCTCACGGGGGTCCCGACCGGCGCGGGAGCGCTCTGCTCCCGGCACGCTCCCGATAGCACGACAGGCATTAAGGAGGGACTTTATATATACGCCCTCCTGCCTGTACGTGCCATTCTGCCGACGTGTATCTGTGTGCGCCAGTCGGGAAGTGGTTAAGATTTACCAATGGCCCCCTTAAATGTCCTTATGTTAAAACGTACAAGGTCTAAATATCCCACAAAAGCGAACTAAAGTTTTTCACTCCTTAGTTTCCTCAAGAGCACATGTTGTATGCCTCCAAGAAACCCATTTCGCAGATAAGGCGACCCCTAAATATTTTGGTTCATCTGATCCCCAAGTTTTCACAGCCTCTGCCAAACAAAACAACAAGGGGTGCTAAAAGCATTTCATCGTACTACTCCCCTTTCCCCTTTCCCTTCTGACAGAGATCAAAAACCCAGAAGGTCGCTATCTTATACTCACGGGATATCTATTAGATTCTCTAATCACAGTGGTATACTACTATGCGCCTAACAAAACTCCATCCTCATTCCCATTTATTACAGGTAATTGATACTCATAAAACGGACACACTTTTAATCTGTGGAGATTCAAATCAAGTCCTTTATCCTTTTTTAGATAAATCCCCAACTGCTATTGCATCTAGTTCTCAATCTCGTAAGTTCCAAGAACTTCTTCAACAGCACTCTGTATTAGATTCTTGGCGTGAAATCAATCCTTTTCCCGTATTGATCACATTTTGATCTTAATAGGCATGGCCCCTGAACTCCTTTCTTCATCTATTATCCCTTTTACGTGGACTGACCACTCTGCTGTACTTTTAACTTTCACTTCTCTAATACCCAAAACACAAGATTCTACATGGCATATTAATGACTCCATCCTATTTCATCCATCACACTCCTCTGATCTAGAAATAGCCATAAAAGATTATCTGGCCAATAATGAGACCCCTGATATATCCCCACTGACCCTATGGGAAGCTCATAAACCTGTTCTCCGTTGGGTTTGTACACGCCAAGCCTCATTTCTTAAAAGAGAAAAACGACAACTAAAACAAAAATTAGAAGCAGAATTTAATACATGCCACACAATCTTTCAATCCAATCCTACCCAAACCTACCCCTGTGACTAAATTAATATCTTACCTCCTTATATAAAAAAGAAGTATCTTTTGATCAAACTTTAGAAGAATAATTTTTTTTTTACAAATCAAACTTCCTACTATTCCTTTATCCCAATGTGATTGTGCCCCATTACAGCTATCAAAATTAAATTAGCAATTAACTCTGTTAAACCAAATAAACGTCCAGGCCCAGGTGGCTTCTATGCCCTATACTATAAGAAATTCTCTCATATCCTTGCTCCAATGTTAACATACGCATTTCATTCTCTCCTTAACGACCAATCCTTTCGCCCCAAACATTAATGGCTATAATTTCAATGATCCCCAAACTTCAGTCAGACGATGCATCTTGTTCAAACTATAGACCCATATCATTACTCAACCTTGACATTAAGTTACTAGCGAAAGTCTTAGCGACCTGCTTAAATAGTGTAATAGGTTCTTTAATAAATAAATACCAGGTCGGCTTTATCCCACAGTGCCAAGTGGCAGATAATGTACGCAGGACTACTTTACTAATTCAAGCAGCTAAATAACGACAAATACCCATCTGTCTATTATCTTTAAATATCAAAAAAGCATTTGATACAGTTTTGTGGCATTACCTACATTTTGTCTTGCAGTGTTGGGGATTTGGTCCTCATTTTCTTAGCTGAGTCTCCTCATTATACAAAAATCCCAAAGCTTATGTTAAATATGCTGGATATAAATCAAACCTATTTGACATCTGTAGGGGTATGGGTCAGGGATGTCCATTTTCCCCACTCTAATTTGCCCTACTTATTGAACCCCTTGCTCAATCAATCTGTACTGACCCCTCTATTAAAGGTCTAGATTTAGCTGGTCACCAACATAAACTTTGCCTATTTGCTGATGATATCTTAATCTTTATGTCATCCCCTCATATTTCTGCTCTTAATCTTATAAGTAAACTTGATCACTTTGCCCATTGATCTGGTCTAATTATTAACTCTCAAAAATCTATAGCCTTAAATATATCTTTACCTTATATTTTACAACAAGCGCAAACATCCCTCCCTTTTTCATGGTCCACTCCACGCCTTCTTTACCTAGGGATAACTCTCACACCCAATATTTCTGGCATTTTCACTGCCAATTATCCTCCAATATTGCATCAAATATCTAATCTTCTGACACAATGGTCCTCTCTACCATTATCTTGGATAGGTAAAATTTATGTAATAAAGATAGATATACTGCCCAAAATTCTTTACCTTTTTCGAGTTTTACCTATCCCTGTTCCAGCATACTTTCTCAGAATACTACTTAAGGCATTAGCTTTCATTTGGGGCTCCTTGAAACCCTGTCTGCCAAAACACACTCTTTTCCTTCCAAAGCCCAAAGGGGGACTAGGGTTTCCTAATTTTACCACCTATTACCATGCAGCTCAATTAGCCCATATCCCTAAATATCACGCAAAACGTGAAATTCCGCTTTGGGTTGCGATGGAATCAATACATTGCAACACCACTTTCAATAACTAACCTTGTAACCATAACCATTCCTAACCTGCTATAACCATTCCTCTGACCGTAAAAAAATGAATAATCTTATAACTAAACATACACTAGTCATTTGGGATAAATTTAAATTAGTAAATGGACTACACTCTCCCCATATACCTCTTTTATCATTTCTTAAAGATCCACTTTTCTATCCTGCTTGGTTTTCCCCTAAATCTTTTAAAGCATGGACCTCCGCTAATTTAACTCAACTCTGTGAACTAGCATCTTCTACTTCATTCAAAACATTCCCTGACTTGTCACCAACTTCCTAATTCAGAGCTCTTTCAATATCTTCAGATTAAAACATATATGCCCTATATACAAGGAAGAATTAATTTAGATAAATGAACGTGCTTTGAAAATATATGTAAACATGACCCACACACTAAGGGACTTATTTCAACTCTTTACACTCATCTTATTACTAAACCCAACTCAGACCCACCATCATATGTGGTTAAGTGGGGAATGGATTGTGGGTTTTCGTTGGAAGCAGCCGATTGGGATAAGATTTGGATCACTAAGTCATCCTCACAAAACATAGCTGCCTTAGAGACAAATTACAAAGTACTCACACGGTGGTATTTGGTCCCTGTCAGAATTGCAAAATATGCTCCAAATTATTCCCCATCCTGTTTTCGTGGCTGTGGTGATCTTGGATCACATTTTCACACTTGGTGGGATTGCCCGGTAGCAAAAAATTTCCAGAACAATGTATTTCTTATGATTTCAACACTGTTTGAAATCCCTATCAATCCTGATCCTAAAATAGCACTTTTAAACTTAAAACCGGCCACTCTCTCCAACCGCCAATTCAAACACCTATTACAGATCACTACTGCCGTGAAACAAACAATTGCCAAGCAATGATCCAAGATAAAATATCCAACTTTGAAAATATATGGAATCCCTGGGTGACTCACTTTTTCCCTTCTAATTGTGAGGCTTGCCTACTAAGTAATCTCGATTTATACTTCCATTCTCTGCATTCATGGTATGTGTTTATTACCATGTACTACCCCGGGAACCCTTACTACCCCTCATTTCTTTCTTCCCTATCTTTTCTCCTACCAAAGATTACTTTTTCTTTTATCCTCTTTCTCTCTTCTACTTTTTATATAGTTCTGGTAGCAGAACTTTTATTTCCTTGGTTATCATTATACCAATTGTACAAAGTTCCAATATGTAATATAAGATTTTAGATTCTATAATAAATAATTTATTATTTTTATTTAAGAACTACACTCTTGATAATAATTAAGGCCTTTTTTTTTTTTTATCTGAGGTCATCTTATATTAACTTGGTCTAATGCCCCGTACACACGATCCGAATATCGTACGACCGATCGTACGACCGTTTTCGGTTAATAATCGCAAGTAGAAATTGAATAGCTAAATAAAGTCACGAAAATTCTCGTACGATAGGAAAAAAAATCGGAAGTCATGTCATGTGTTGTAATGTATTTGTATTGTATTTTCGGACGACAACTATACTGACTAAACGAAAATCGTACAATCCGGAATCGTACGAGGAAAATTTCCGTGCATGTTCGATCGAATAATATTGGATGAACAGTCGTGATCGGCTGTCGAAAGCAGTGTACACACGATCCGAAAATCATATGATCCTTCCTCGGACGACCGTTTTCGTACGATATTCGGATCGTGTGTACGGGCCATAAGTCTCTTATACAATGTATGATGCAATCTTTTGAGTAGTTAGATCCATGCTAAAAATTTTTAGTTAAACTACTTTTAGTTTGTGTTGGAACTACAGCTCAATATTATTACCATATATGTGATCTTTTCTATTGCTGCCACCATATGTACTTATGTATACTAATTCTTAAAATTCAATAAATAAATTTGACAAGAGAAACGCACTGCAAATTGATTAGGTGTGAACGAGGTCTAGTGACTATACATACTTTAATTTTATTATTCAGCGATGTGCAGTTTTTGATTATAGGGAACCACCAAATAGCCACAACTTATTACTTTAGAAGAAAGGCTGCATTCACACCTCAGTGTTTTGTAGCTTGAAGCTCAAAGCTCCAAAAAGCTAGAGGAGAAAAAAAAAATCACTTATTCCCTATGGAATAGAATACACTACAGGTTGCCTGAAGCTCAAAAAACTTCTGGAGCTCTTTTTGTAGTTTGAATTGGGCAGACTGGTATGTTTTTAAAGTGTTTTTTGTTTCATATGCATGAAATGCATGAAAATGCTTGATTAGAGCATTTTTGAGCATTTTGTTATGCGGTTTTCTGCTCAAATGCAATAATTAAATGAAAATAAATAATAATAAATACATAAATAATAAATAAAATAAATAATGAAAATATAATATAAAAAATAATATATATATATATATATATATATATATGAAAAAAAAACTAACCCCGAACCTTAACCCTAATATTAACCCCTTACCCTAATCCTAAAGCCTAATATTAAACCCTAACCCTTAACCCCTAAACAAAACTCCTAATAATAACACCTAACCCTATTATTAAACACTAACCCTAACATTAACCTCTAACCCTAATCCTAAACCCTAACCCTAATATTAACCCCTAACCTTTACCCCTAACTTAACAAAATAAATAATAGGTACAGAAATAATAATAAATCAATCAACCCCTAACCTTTAAACCTTAACCCTTAACCCCTTACAAAAAAGTAAAACAATTAATAAATACATAATAAATAAAAACATATGAAAAAAAACGAAAAAAAAAAGAAAAACAAAGCAACAAATGATGAACCAGATGATATTTGTCTCTATTGGCTAATTAAAAAACACCAAAGATCAAAAAATTCTTTAAAAAACGCTGTGCACAAATGCTCAAAAATATACATACAAATGCTCGAAAAAATGCCTGGAAAAACGCTCAAAAACGCGATGCTCAGGTGTGAATGCAGCCAAAGGGAAGATGCTTACCATTTTAAAGCCAATGTTCACGTTCATTAACCACTTAGGCCCCGGACCAATTTGCAGCCAAAGGACCAGGCCCCTTTTTGCGATTCGGCACTGTGTCGCTTTAACTGACAATTGCATGGTCGTGCGACGTGGCTCCCAAACAAAATTGGCGTCCTTTTTTTCCCCACAAATAGTGCTTTCTTTTGGTGGTATTTGATTGCCCCTGCGGTTTTAATTTTTTGCGCTATAAACAAAAATAAAACTTTTTGCTATAATAAATATCCCCAAAAAATATATAAAAAAACATTTTTTTTTTTCCTCAGTTTAGGCCGATACGTATTCTTCTACATATGTTTGGTAAGAAAAATCACAATTAGCGATTATTGATTGGCTTGAGCAAAAGTTATAGCGTTTACAAAATGGGGATAGTTTAATAGCATTTTTATTAATATTTTTTTTGACTAATAATGGCGGCAATCAGCGATTTTTATTGTGACTGCGACATTATGGCGGACACATCAGACATTTTGGCAGACACACTGGACATTTTTAAAACATTTTTGAGACCATTGTCATTTATACAGCAATCAATGCTTTTTAAATGCATTGATTCCTGTATAAATGACACTGGCAGTGAAGGAGTTAACCACTAGGGGGCGGGGAGGGGTTAGGTCTGTGACGTGTGTGTTTTTTTTACAGTAGGGGGTGTGGCTTTACATCTGACGTCACTGATCGGCTTTCCCGATGACAGGGAACAGCCGATCAGTGACAGGCAGTGTAGGAAGCACGGGGAGAGGTTTGTTTACACAGACCTCTCCCCGTTCTTCAGCTCTGTGACCCAATCGTGGGACACCAGCAGCGATCGGGTCCGCTGGCCGCGGTCATGGAGCTCAGCACGACCCACGGCTGGGCTCTTAAAGGGCAACGTACCTGTACGTTGATTTGCCCAGCCGTGCCATTCTGCCGACGTAAATGTGCAGGAGGCGGTCCTTAAGCGGTTAAACAGTCTGATGCACAAACTCCACCACCTGGTTCTTCCAAAATCCCAATGCATTTTGCTCCTACATGAAATGGATCCGTATAGGCTCCCTGCAGGAGTGAAACACATTAGGATTTGGAAGAACCAGATGGTGTAAACTATTTATTACATTTGAACATTGGCTTATAAACAAAAAGTTGCTTCACCTTCTTCTTAACCCCTTCCTGCTGCCACCTTCTAGCTCTTTAAGAGAATCAAAATGCTGGGAGGCCAAGGTGGGCAATCTGATTATGCGACTCTTGTGATTGGCTGTCACCGCAGTCACATGATCAGCATCTCCTGATAACAAGGCTCTATCAGGAGCTGTCCACAACATTTAACCACTTGCTTACTGGGCACTTAAACACCCTTCCTGCCCAGATCAATTTTCAGCTTTCGGTGCTCTCACACTTTGAATGACAATTACTCAGTCATGCAACACTGTACCCAAATGATTTTTTGTCCCTTTTTTCCCCACAAATAGAGCTTTCTTTTGGTGGTATTTGATCACCTCTGGGTTTTTTATTTTTTGCGCTAAAAATGAAAAAATACCGAACATTTTGAAAAAAAAACACATTTTTCTTTGTTTCTGTGATAAAATTTAGCAAATTATAAATTTTTCTTCAGAAATTTTGGCCACAATTTATACTGCTACATATCTTTGGTAAAAATAACCCAAATTAGTGGATATTATTTGGTCTTTGTGAAAGTTACAGACTCTACAAGCTGTGGTGCGAATCATACAAAATTGATCAGACCTGATGCACTCCACTGGCAGGGCTCCACCCTAGCTCCTATCACAGGACTCTATATTAACCTGTGCACTGCAGGCCAACCCTGCTGATCAACCTTTGTGTGTTTGGCTTTCTGTTACCTGCCATGTGCGCTGCTGTTGTTCTGTTACCGACTTTGGCGTGTCCCTGACTATCCCTGTTTGCCTGTGACCCTGACCTTCTGGCGTGTCCCTGACTATCCCTGGTTGCCTGTGACCCTGAACCTTTGGCGTGTACCTTGCTGTCCCTGTCTGCTTGTGGCCCAGACCTTGGCTTATCCCTCACTATCCCTGTCCTTCTGTTGCCTACTGTGGGTGTGAGCTGGGGGACCCTGGGGGTCGCGACCTGGAGCCAGTTGCAGCCCAGTCCATCCTCACCACTAGAGGCTCTGGTGAACACCAGCTGGCTCTTAGACTCTGCGCCCCAGGGAATCTTATGCTCTAACTCCGGTGGGATCCGTCTTGGTGTCCTGCGGCCCTGTCTTCCGTACCACCTTGACTGCTGTCTGCTGCAGTCAGCCATAGGGTCCACTACCTTGCGGTGCACTCCTGATCCCTACGGTGTGCATCTGTCACCTAGCCCCAGGGTGACCTGACATGCACTGGTGACCTATCTAATTTCTTGTGACCCGAACAAGCCAGGAAAGTACAAATACCCCCCAAATGACCCCTTTTTTGAAAGTAGACATTCCAATGTATTTAGAAAGAGGCATGGTGAGCTTTTTAAAGTTGTAATTTTTTTCCCACAATTCTTTGCAAAATGAATCCTTTTTTTATTTTTTTCCACAAAATTGTCATTGTAATAGGTTATTTCTCTCACATGGCATGTGTATACCACAAATGACACTCCAAAATAAATTCTGCTACTCCTCCTGAGTATTACGATACCACATATGTGGGACTTTTTCACAGCCTGGCCACTTAGAGAGGCCCAAAATACAGGGAGCGCCATCACGTGTTCTAGGAGCATAAATTACACATCTAACTTGTTGACTACCTATTACACTTTTGAAGGCCCTGGAGCACCAGGACAATGACACGTGACACTGACGTGGCACTAATGACAAGTGACACTGATGTGGCACTGACACCCGCTATCCCATAGGGATACATGTATGTCCGTTTTTCATCCGAAAACTGTAGCGTGCAAAATCTTGCGCAGCTGTGCATTGTAGCCAATCAGCTTCTAACTTCAGCTTGTTCAATTAAAGCAGAACTCAATGAAAGAAATTGTATTTTCCCATGCAGTTGGGCTCTGCTCGCACTGCGTGGGTTAACTGCTTGTTTAGTCTAGGGGTGCAAGGAAAGCTTTACTTACCTGGTCCTTCTATAAAAACTGTGCTCCCCCACGTCCAGCAATGGACTGTCCCTGCCGTCCTCTAATCCAGAGCCAGTATATGAGCGTGATGACATCAGGAACAGTCCATTCACAAGACTGCTAGCTTGCGGAGGGATGGGGGGCCGGAGTGGCAGGGACTGGTCTGGCCTGGCGGTTGGAGGATTAGGTATCTATATCTCCGTTCTGCAATCTCCTAGGTGAAAACGAGCAGTTAACCCATGTAGTGAGGGCACAGCCCCATTGCATGGGAAAATATTTTTTTTTTTCCTGGTTCTTCTTTAAAGCGGTTGTAAACCATGGATATTATAAAAAAAAAAAAAACACCTGCAAGGCAATGGTATAATGTGCTAGTATGCATTGCATACTAGCACATGATGAAATACTCACCTTGGAACAAAGCCCTCCAGCGCTGTACTGTCACCACTGAGAGGGCTTTGGTCTTTCTTTCGGGTTCGCACGATCCAGCTATGTGATTGGCCACAATGACATCACTGGCCCTCTGGTTCTGGCACGAAGCTCTGAAGACCTGGCAAGGTATGCTGGACCTTCAGAACGCATGTGCCAGTGATGGTACTGGCTGCATGCAGTGTGCATATCTCCTAAACGGTCATTTATGAGATAATAATTTTACCTACAGGTAAGCCTTAAAGCCTCATACACACGATCGGACCGTGGACCAACTTTCCCGTGGATTTTTGTCCAAAGGGCGTTGGCCCCAAGTTGGTATTGCATACACACGGCAGGACTTTTTTCAGCCAACTTTCACCAAATCACTTGTTTTTTCTGCTCTTTACCGCCACCTTTGGTCAACTTCTGTATTGTTGTCTGATCTTTTGCATTGGTTCTGCATTGGTTTGTACAAAAGTCCGTTGGTTTTGTGTACACACGGTTGGACTTTGGTCCATCGGACTTTTGTTGGCAGAAAGTTGGTCCGTTCGCACAGCCAACAAAAGTCAGATGAAACCTGCAAAAAGTTGGTCCGATGGAGCGTACACACGGTCGGATGTTGGTCCAAAACAGCTAATTTGCATGTTGGTTGTCAAAAAGTCCGATCGTGTGTACGGGCCTTCATACACACGATCGGACCGTGGACCAACTTTCCCGTGGATTTTTGTTGGCAGAAAGTTGGTCCGTTTGCACAGCCAACAAAAGTCCGATGAAACCTGGAAAAAGTTGGTCCGATGGAGCGTACACACGGTCGGATGTTGGTCCAAAACGGCTAATTTGCATGTTGGTTGTCAAAAAGTCCGATCGTGTGTACGGGCCTTTTTGATAACCTCACCTGTAGTTAAAAATGACCAAGTTTACTACCGCCTTAAGCTTTGACAAATAAACCTGGAAGCTGATTGGCTTCTATGCAGAGCTGCACCAGATTTTGCGCTCTCCAGTTTTAATAAATCAACCCCATTGTGATCTGATTAAAATGATCAAGTCTGCAAACAATCGAAGTGCCACAATTTCCCTTCCAATCAATTGAGATCGGATTTGACCCAAAGGATCCGAACAACCAGGGTGAAAAAATAATGCTTGTTTTGCCCTAATTAAGGATGAGCTCAGGCGTGTTCGCATGGTCCACGCACAGAGCCCGACAGGAAGTCGGCGCAGTGCCGCGCTAATCCCAGGCAGTGAGACATTCCCCCCCGATGCGCTGCTGCAGAGATCGGGCAATGTCTCACTGCCTGTGATTAGCGCTGCGCTGTGCCAACTTCCTGGCGGGCTCTGCACGTGGACCATGCGAACACGCCTGAGCTTATCCTTAGCACTGATCAACAGTACCAAGCTACTTTGTAAGTACGATCGTATGTCGATTGATCAGATTATGAGTTTACATGGTGGAAGCAGAGATGTGATTGATAACTGTAAGTTATTATTGCATCAAAACTATTGATTGGAATCCACTGCCCTGTGTGATGGAAACTACATATTGATTATTCCTATGGTATGATAAGGATAGGGTAAGAAATGGATCATTGATGGCCATGGTATGTGAAGTGCTGTGTGATGACAGATGGCTGTCCTGGCACACCTGGTGACACTGGCAGGCTGCCCTCCTGCCATCACACAATGATCGGTCCCGGGATCACACGGTGAATAGTAGGGGAAGTCTCCTTATCAGAATGTATGTTGTTTTAGAGGGATGAGCTGAGACCACGCCTGCTGACAGAGGCCGAGCTTCCACCCACATCGCTCCCCTCCCTCCTCCTCCCTCCTCCCAGCTCTCAGCGCCTCATTCTCCGGAGAAGTTGTCTGTGTGAAGGAATCAATGTGGTGGGGAGGAGGTGGAAGAATCCTTGCACCGGCCACACACAGCAATGCAACTTTGTCCGACCTCCGCCGGCTCCTGAGATGACAGCCCGGGCAGCAGATCGCAGCGAGCACGCCGGGAGGTAGGCATGGCTGGGGCAGGGAGGGACGGCACACACCCGACCTAGGCAAGTGGGTGGAAGTTTGCTAGGACTGTGCCCTTTCCACCTTCTTCCTGATCAATGACACCAGCCCATAGGACTGCTCACAGTATGGGCATGGCTGGACTATGGGGACTGGCAGCGATCGGAGACATTGGAGACCATCTGATCTATGCAATGTATGGGCAGAGCGGGGGACCCTCACTAACCCTATTCTATGGCATGATCACCATAGCAAACTACCTGATTCTCTCAATGTATGGGCAGAGTGGGGACCCTTACCAACCCAATTCTATGGCATGATCACCATAGCAAACCACCTGATTCTCTCAATGTATGGGCAGAGTGGGGACCCTTACCAACCCTATTCTATGGCATGATCACCATAGCAAACCACCTGATTCTCTCAATGTATGGGCAGAGCGGGGGACCCTCACTAACCCTATTCTATGGCATGATCACCATAGCAAACCACCTGATTCTCTCAATATATGGGCAGAGTGGGGACCCTTACCAACCCCATTCTATGACATGATCACCATAGCAAACCATCTAATTTACTGGCTGCATGGACAGAGTGGGATGACCCTTACCAACCCCATTCTATGGCATGATCACCATAGCAAACCATCTAATTTACTCAATGTATGGGCAGAGTGGGGGGACCCTTACTTACCCCAATCAGTGGCATGATCACCATAGCAAACCATCTGATTTACTGGATGCATGGGCAGAGTGGGGGACCCTTACTTACCCCAATCAGTGGCATGATCACCATAGCAAACCATCTGATTTACTGGATCACCATAGCAAACCACCCCATTCTCTCAATGTATGGGCAGAGTGGGGGACCCTTACTAACCCCATTCTATGGCATGATCACCATAGAAAACCATCTGATTTACTGGATGCATGGGCAGAGTGGGGGGACCCTTACCAACCCCATTCTATGGCATGATCACCATAGAAAATCATCTGATTTACTCAATGTATGGGCAGAGTGGGGGGACCCTTACTTACCCTAATCAATGGCATGATCACTATAGCAAACCATCTAATTTACTCAATTCTTGGGCAGAGCGGATGGATCCTTAGTAACCCTGTTCTATGGCATCAGTGTAGGAGAGGCATGATCACCATAGCAAACCATCAGCTTCACTGAATGCATGGGCAAAGTGGGAGGAACCTTTGTAACCCTCTTCCATGGCATCAGTTTAGGAGAGGCATAGTCACCATAGCAAACCATCAGTTTTTTTCAATAGCTGGACAGAGCGGGGGACCCTTCAGTAACCCCATTCCCTGGCATCAGTTTAGGAGAGGCATATTCACCATAGCAAACCATCAGCTTTACGCAATGCCTGGGCAAAGTGGGGGGACCCTTTGTAATTCCATTCCATGGCATCCGTTTAGAACAGTTACAAGCACCATAGCAAACCATCTGGTTTATTCAATAGATGGGGAGAGTGGAGGGACCCTCAGTAACCCTTTGCCCATCATGAGTTTAGAATAGCTACAATCACCATGGCAAACCATTAGGTTTATTCCTTAGACGAGCAGAGTGAAAGAACCTCCTAGCAAGCCTTTCTATGTCAGAGTCTTGATCATCATTGAAAACCATCAGGTTTATTTAATAGATGGGAAGAGTGGAGGAACCCTTAGTAACCATTTGTGTGTCAAGAGTTTAGAAGACTCATGATCATCATTGGAAACCATCAGGTTTATTCAATAGATAGACAGTGAAAGAATGCTTAGCGAGCTTTTCCATGTCATCAGTGAGTGTAGAAGAGTCATAATCATCATTGCAGACCATCAGGTTTATGCTATATGGAGATGGGCAGACTGGAGGAACCCTTAGTAACCCTTTGCATGTCATTAGTTTAGAACAGTCATGATCACCATTGCAAATCATCACGTTTGTAAATACATAAGCATTTATATGTCATCCATTTAGAATAGGTATAGTCACCATTGCAGACGATCAGATTTATTCAATCAATGGGCTGAGTGTAACCAATAGTAACCCTTTGCATGTCACCAGTTTAGAATAGTCATCACCATTGCAAATAAGCTTATTCTGTATGGAGATGAGCAGAGTAACCCCTAGCAAGGCTTTACATGTCACCAGTTTAGAACAGTCATGATCACTATTTCAAACAATCGGGTTCATTCAATAGATGAGCAGAGTGGAGGAGCCCTTAACAACCCTTTGCATGTCACCAGTTTAGAACAGTCAGGATCATCATTGCAAACCATCACGTGTATTCAATAGATGGACAGAGTGGAGGAACCCTTAGAAACCAATTGCATGTCATCACTCATCGGTTTAGAACAGTCATGATTACGATTGCAGACAATCAGGTTTATTTAATAAAGAAATGAGCAGAGTAACCCCTAGTAACCCTTTGCATGTCACCGAGTGAAGGAACACATAAAAAGCATTTACATGTCATCCATTTAGAATAGACATGGACACCATTGCAGACAATTGGGTTTATTTAATCAATGAGCAGAGCAGAGTGTAACCCATAGCAACCCTCTGCATGTCATTGGTTTAGAATAGTCATCATCGCCATTGCAAACAGGCTTATTCAGTACGGAGATAGGCAGAGCAAAGTAACCCCCAGCAAGGCTTTGCTTGTCATCAGTTTACAGCAGTCATGATCACTATTGCTAACCATCAGGTTCATTTAATAGATAAGCAGAGTGGAGGAGCCCTTAACAACCCTTTGCATGTCATAAGTTTAGAATAGTCATGATCACCATTGCAAACTATCAGGTTTACTCAATAAAAGGGCAGAGTGGAGGAACCCTTAGAAACCAATTGCATGTCATCACTCATCAGTTTAGAACAGTCATGATTACGATTGCAGACAATCAGGTTTATTTAATAAAGAAATGAGTAGAGTAACCCCTAGTAACCCTTTGCATGTCATCCGTTTAGAACAGTCCTGATCACCATTGCAAACCGTCTGGTTTATTCACGAGATGGGCAGAGCGGAGGACCATTAACAACCCTTTGCATGTCATCGCTCATCAGTTTAGAACAGGAAAGATGTTTGTTAAAGGCTCTTGCGTTTTGCACATTGCTCTTTGCCGTATTAGACTTTTGATTGTAATAGATGTATTTGATGATTGCATAGCTGTACATTGTCAGGGAGCGTATTAGACCAAGCATGGCTCACTATTAATCCCAGCATGCACTAACCTTGATCTGACTGCTAATGTAATAACCCGTACCCCCTCCTTGCTATTTTTTTTTTTTTTTTCTTTTTAGATGATTGCAGCCACCAACCTCGTTGTTTTCCACTCCCTGCCTGTTTTGACTTGAAAAGACCATGACAGAAGTCTTTCTATCAGCTCTTTTAAATGTTACTCAAAGCACTTTGCTGGCAAGTGGCTCATCTACTGGGAATGTCACAAAATGCACTCTGACAAAGACAGGCTTTCAATTCTATTACCTCCCCGCTGTGTATATAGTGGTTTGTATCACAGGATTTATCGGTAATAGTGTGGCCATATGGATGTTCATTTTTCACATGAAACCATGGAGCAGTATTTCCGTCTACATGTTCAATTTGGCACTGGCAGATTTTTTATACATCCTCTCCCTCCCAGCCCTAATCTTTTACTATTTCAATAAAACAGACTGGATATTCGGAGATGCCATGTGCAAACTGCAGAGATTTATATTTCACGTCAACCTGTACGGAAGCATCCTATTTCTGACTTGTATCAGTGTTCACAGATACACAGGAGTAGTGCATCCACTTAAATCACTTGGAAGGCTTAAGAAGAAAAACTCCATCTACATCAGTGCTCTGGTCTGGTTCATTGTGATTGCTGGTATCTCTCCCATCCTGTTTTTCTCTGGGACAGCGATCAGGAAAAATAAAACCATTACATGCTTTGACACATCATCTGATGACTACTTAAGAAGCTACTTCATCTACAGTATGTGCACCACTGTCTTTGGCTTCTGCATCCCTTTTATACTCATTCTGGGATGTTATGGATTAATCGTTAAAGCTTTGATCTACAAAGATATGAACAATGCTCCTCTGAGAAAAAAATCCATTTATCTGGTTATTATTGTCTTAACTGTCTTTGCAGTTTCATACCTTCCTTTCCACGTGATGAAGAATCTGAACTTGAGAGCCAGACTGGATTTCCAGTCCCCTGAAATGTGCTTCTTCAACGACAGGGTCTACGCCACCTACCAAGTGACTAGGGGGCTCGCAAGCCTCAATAGCTGCGTAGACCCCATACTCTATTTCTTGGCAGGAGATACCTTTAGGCGGAAGCTGTCAAGGGCAACTAGGAAAGCATCTAGAAGAAGCGAAGCGAATGTGCAATCTAAGAGTGAAGAGATGACTCTCAACATCTTATCGGAGTACAAGCAAAATGGTGATACCAGCTTGTGAAGACAAAGAACTGGATTGCTCAAGACACCCAGCTGTTAGCACTATGGGATGCATTAGCTCAAATGATGGCTGTGTAGAGATTTTTTTTTTTTTTACGGGTTATTGTCAGTTGACATCCTGAGGCAGGCTAGAACAATTTATCCAAGAGGAAGTAGAAAGTTCTATGGTTTGGGGACAGACATTTGCATTCCCACCACAAAGGAACACAAAAGGGTGCTCTGTTTCTTGTAGTATCGCCACAAGTTAAACTATTTCATTTTTTTTTTTTTTTTTTTTACAAGTTATTCCAGAATTTACTGTGAATAAGTTTTGACTACTGCTAATATGGTGAAGGAATGTATCTCAATAAAAGTTATGTGCTGATATTTAAAAAAAAGTATTACTAAATTAGCTGATATTTTTGTGAACCTGCTTTTCTTTAAAGCAAAGGACTTTTTTTTTTTTTTTAATCTTCTGGAAAGACTTTTTCATTTTAGAATATTCTTACATGACAGAATTGAACATATGTGGAGGAAGCAGGGAATAGCTGCTCAATATTAACTATCACTGTCAATTAAAAAGAAACCTAGACAACACACTCTGGCCGATATCAATATGCTGGGTGACAAAGTTGCCCAAACGTGTGTTTTTTACTGATAATGTCTGTTGTGATCAAAAGGTTAATTGCATACCCATCTCAGTTAGACTTGTATATGCGGCACTTGAGAACGTAAATTTGTATTATGGCTCTTTAGAAGAGCATTGATAGTCCGTGACAGTTTTATTGCACAAGAGAAAGGACTCCTATATATATTTTTTTTTAAAGCATTTCAAAATATTAACGATATAAGGAACAAGGCAAAAAAAAAAAAAAAAAGTTAGTAATCTGGATCCTTGTGTACAAGGGCTCTATATGATAAAGGTTATTACTACCTACCTAAGCACTATTTACTTCAAAAATACCAGTGGATTGTTTGTAAAAGACTAATCGTGTTAGTTGAGAGTAGATGGTTTCAATATATATAACTTGGCTACTATGGGAAGGATGTATGCTGGCAGGATGGAAGATAACGTAGCCTTTTGACCTCCAGAGCTTGCCCTGGTACCACTAACTACTGAGAAACTCAAACGTGTGTGCGCATTTCTTAACTATAAACTGGACATCAAGACTTTTTTTTTTTTTTTTTTTTTTTTATTCTTTAACCTGCTGCCTAGCAGCTAATATTACAATCATTTTCTTGACCTGTGGCATGGTGTAGCTGTATATCATGTCCGAAAATGAATATATGAAGGGATAAATGTGATCTCTATGTTAAACGTACTGTGTATGTTTGGAGTATCGTATGTGTTTTAATGCTCATGTGAAAAATGTTTTATTTTTGTACCATTATCTGTAATTTAATATAGTTCAGTAAATCTGTTTTATCTGTAATTTAACAGTGCCATTGACTTGATTTGCCTATGGAGACAGTGTTACTTGACATTTTGAAGCCTCTCTCAGGTTTTGTAGACTGACCGAAAACGTAATGTGTTTTAACTTTCACAATAAAAAAGGGGTATTCGTTTCTCGGAGATGCTGTGATGTTTGCATGCACACAACGAGGTGGAAAGGAGATGGGGAAGGATAACAATGAAGCAACAACCCCCCCAAGTGTTTCTGGAATTTTACATTGCAATCGTAAACTTAAGTAATAAAACATGCTAAAGAAAGTAGGTTTTTTGTAGTATGATAAAGCTACATTTTATTTTATTTTATTTTATTTTTTTGCAGGGCAGTGCAAATGCACTTACGTTAAGTGTAGTGACCCATACCAACTGATCAGGACAGGGGTCTCAAACTGGCGGCCCTCCAGCTGTTTCAAAACTACAAGTCCCATCATGCTTGTAATTGTCAGCCTTGCAATGCCTCATGGGAATTGTAGTTCTGCAACAGCTGGAGGGCCGCCAGTTTGAGACCCCTGGATCAGGACAATTAACAATAAATGCCATCTGGTTGCTATGGGATGCTGTGCCCTATTAAATAGCCTGCACGTGTATTAATCGGATAAAGAGGTGGCTTTTGAATCTGTCTAGGATCTATCTGAGATACAACTCTGGCTAGGTTTTCAGGTAGCAGCAATCTTTAAGTACCCAGCATCCTTTTATCCATTTGATATGGCAACTGTCAAGCTAGCTTAGCAGCATGATAGTTGTGAGATGCAGGGCACCGAGCCAGTGTTCATTTATACTTGTGTAAAGTAAAGAACCGTGAACGACAGCAAGAGCAAAAGGTTCCCTAGTTTTCATCTTGCATGAAGAAAAGCGATCCCTGGTGTAGCTGCACTTTAATCATCTTGCTGTTAATTTTTCAGCCGGCATCCTGTTTATAGGAAAAGAAGGGTTCTGCTCATTACCCTTGATTAGAGTGCATGCTTTTGATATAAGCCTCCAAGACAAGACACTATGCAAATTTTTTTTTTTTTTTCTCCATCAGTGCTGTTCTGTTAAATCATGACAACTCTGTAACATACATTAATGTGTTTTCCAAACACAGCATAAACAAGTGTACACCTTCTTTTTTTTTTTTTTTTTTTTTTTTTGATTGAATGCTAATCGGCATGACATAATAGAGGTGTGCTTCAAATAGGAAATCTATATGCAAATATTTGTATAAGCAGAATCATTATTAATGAAAACAGGCGAATGTTTATGTACAAGTACATTTACAACTCGCTGTTCAATTGAAAGGAAAAATTTATATTTGGATTGGCATTATTATATAGTAAATTAGTCTCTTTTTTTTTTTTTTGCTTTCAGGTATGTGCAGTCAAGCAGTGTTGATTGATATGTTCATCCTCACTAGAAAACAGTTACATATTGTAACATTAAATTGCTGCATTTAAGCTTGCATGTCTATTTTAATTATGAAATGCCTGGTAATTTATTTAAGGTTGGAAGGAATAATTAACCTGCTTTCCACATTTCTACATAGCTGAACATTTTGTTCTAACTAATTTATTTTCATTTTCTAACACTTATGTGAGCCACTTTTAGGTGTGTCGCAGTAGATATAAAGCTGTCCTTTAAGTGGCAGACGTGTCAATGAAAATAACGGACAGCTAGAGATCTGTCCTTGAACATATCCCAGGACAGCCAGGATTTGCTGTTATCTTTTTTTCTGACTTGGCCAACATTAACAGCACGAGAGCAGTGAAATGTTCATTCACTGGATAGAAATGGCAACCACTTATGTCTGGTCATGCGACAAGTAGAAACTATCCGTGTCCGGTAATGAGCTTTGATGGTTGGAAGTATTGGCTATCACTTTCTGATCCATGTCTTATAGTCACAAGTGATGCTTAAATCAAATGCATGGATCATTCCCTGCATGTACAGCTTTACATGTAGTATTGCAGTCAAACATCCGGGATGTATATGTACACCCACTGCCAACTGCTTATCTGCAGCAGTTGGATAATGTAGATGCAAAGAAGGAAATTAGCTGCCACATGAAATGGACTATGTATGCTCTCATCATTTTCTATGTAGGGTGACCAAAAATGGCCATAACTGTCATCAAGAAAGACGATAGCATGTCCATGCTGCAACCCCATTCATTTGGACACAATAGCACTTAAACTCTGTGTTACTTATTACTGACCCCTGAACTCTGCGTTGCTTATGCCTAAGCCATGCCTTGTGGGTTACATTCTACTAACCCCTGGACTCTGGATTACTTACCCCTGACCCCAGTGTTACTGATTCCTGAACTCAGTATTACCTAAAGTGTTACTAAGCCCAGGACCCTGCATTCACTATATCTGTTCTCCCACAGTACACAGAACATGGAAATGCAATTATCCTAGTTAATATAACCTGCTAAATACCTTTTTCTCATCAGCTGTATATAGCAGTCACGTGACTTATATCAATGTCCGTCCGAGCACTGGTTAAAGCTTGTAGGAGGCGATTTCATTCTGCTCTGACTGTCCTATGAGACTGCATGCCCCCTGACCCTCTGTCTAGACATGCCCTGTGCCGATCACTTGCACCCTCCCAAAAAAAAACTCTCCACACACCAAACTGAGCATGTGTAGAGTGCCCCCAAGGCTCTGTACTATCAACAGATGGATTGGGGACTGGAAGAAGTGGAGGATCAGAGAAGACAGGATCAAACAGCTTTTTTACATAATGTTGAAGATGAACTCCCTAGGTTCCACAGTGAGTGTAACAAGCATGCTTTACTGCATAAACAGATTTTACTGTTGTGGGTTTAGTAACACTGTAATGGCAGTGTACATTTTGTGACAAGTCTTTTACCTATTCACTGGAAAAAAAAAAAAAAAAAAATGAATATACTGTTATTTGGCTAAATCAGTTTTCTAACAAATTGGGAGATCTTAGCGAGCATTTGTGTCCTTCTGATACATTCATATATTAATCCATACACTGACCAGTGATGACAAGAGAAACTCTGTAACTAGCTAGCCTTTTAACAGAAATCAAGAAAATGTGAAATCTCTAATAACAACATGCTTTAACATCATCAAACCGCTGGTAAAATATATATGAAAATGCAGTTATGATGCAGAGAAAATGCACTATAAACCTAAGGCTAGTTAGGAACAGTATAACTCCAGACCTCTATAGCAGCTGTTAAGTATTGGGGAAGATGTCGTAGAGCAGGGACGTAGATATTGAACCTATTAGAAATAAATCTTCAAGTTTGTGGTTTCATCCACTTTATAAGTCAAGTGGTTCAAATACTCTGTTTTTAATATACACAAATGAGATCTTTTCATCTGAGCATATGGCAGCATGACTGTGTATGTATAACTGTTCTGCTCCAGGTGGTGACTATTTTTACCATGCTAGAATTCGTTTTGTATACTTCTCTGAAGACCCCACGCATTTTTAAAGAAAACACATTAGTTGTCCTAATTAATCTCACACAAACAAGTTGAACTTGGCTTTATGGGATATAACTCATGATGATAGTGTAGACCACTGTATTTATATGATTAACTGGGGCTTGGTTATTAACATAGGGCCTCATGCATTCATTCATCTGTGCTAAAGATCTGTCCTTATGTCCAGCAATCAGATTCAAGCTTTCATTGTCAAGGTTAGGTTAAAGTGGAACTTCACTTTCTCAGTCAACATTGACTATTTTTAATCCGTATGCTGCTAGCATTAGTAAATCGATAGAAATATTATATTTGTTTTAAACTTTTTTTTTTATTTTTTTTTACATTTCCTCACTTCCTGGTTTTCAGGCCTAGGCAAATGATGTCATACATCCCAGGAGGAGAGGAGAGGTTTTCTCAGCTAAGCACACCCTCCTGCCTGCATGCTTAAGCTATGGGTAGATGGAAGTAAATGCTACATGAATCATTTGTCCTTACCTAAGATGGCCGCTGACAGACATGGGGATGGTTTTCAAAGTGATAGGAAGTAATGTCACCAGCACTCCAGGATCTCCAAAAATGGGTCCAAAACTTTAATCAATGACCATATAATTACAACAGAAAACAACGCATCGGAGCCACGCAGGACCCCTTCATCAGGCATATGACAACGTCGCTTTCTGCTGTAATTATGTGATCGTTGAAAGTTTTGGACCATTTTTTAGAGATCCTGGTGTGCTGGTGACATTGCTTCCTTTTGTCTATACGCGGTTCCAACCGTTGGTTGCTTCAGCACCCATTTTATGAATACAGCCATCTTTGCAGGAATGTGTGCATTGAGAATATTGTATTGGTTTTCAAAGTGATTCTCCGCAAAATAAAGAAGAGTATTAAAAATTAATTAAATAGTGTTTTTGATTTGTGGTGCTCAGATACAGTGTACTGTAGTTCTGCTTTTATCTGAGTGATGGCTGTAAGGAAAAAATACTTCTTAGTACTTAGCACTTTGATACATGAGCTCATAGGGGTTGATTTACAAAAGGGCAAATGGGCTGTTTAAGGGAAGTTGCACTTTGCAATTCTTCCCAGAGCTTAGTGAATGTGGTGACTTCCTCATCCAATCATGTGCAAGCAATAATGCAGTTTTTAAAATTTCTTGCAGGTGATTGGGTATTTTTTGTAAAGTCAAATTTCACCACATTTATTAAGCTCAAAGGCAACTTCCCTTGCAAAGTAAATCAACCCCATAGTGGGCAGTAGACCATGACAGCCAATCAAAAACTAGCTTGCCAAATCAATTCTGAATGGTTGACCTAGAATATTGTATACCCAGCTGTCACTTCTTTTTGCAAATGTCATACTTTTTTAATGTGAATAAATATATATTTTTGGATTACATTCTGCCTCCCGAATGAAAGGATTCATAAGTCTTGTTAAGTAGTCCTTCTTCAAATTCATTTTAATAGTAGCATTTTGTATACATACTCAACTCTTTGCTTTTGTAATCCGCTTACTAATGTCATGGTTTTCTAATCTGAATTATTTTAGTGAATTATTGCACACCATTATTGTTCTTCTAAATCCTTGTCCTTTTTTTGGCTAAATTCCCTGTTCCACTCGCTTTTGTTCTTTGTGTGCCACTTTAAATGCCATTTTAATTTGAGGATTTTTTTCATATTTTTAGGTTGGGACTTTGCCAGGATAGTAATGGATTGCTCACTGGACGATCTTCTGAACTCCTTACTGCATTCATCATTTGGGAATATAGTTAGATATTTAATTAATGTTGGGATTCATTTATTTTTTTTACTTTTTTTTTTTTTTTTATGCGCTTTTATTTTCCACACCATTGCCATTTTTTTTCCCCTGCAGATTTCGAGGTCACCCTTCTCAAATTGCAGCTACCATCCTATTTAAGGGTAGCTAAGGGTTGTAAGATTATTAAAGCAGTGGCCCATGATAGACTTGCTTATAATTGAGCCTGCAGCTTAGCAGAGTGTTATATTAAAAGACTTCTCTGTGTTTTCTTTTATCTTACAGAAGTTATGATAGCGAAAAATAAAGCTTGTAACATAATAAGAGAAGCCTGTTGTGAAATTGCAGAGTTAAGTCTCCACGCAGCAGGGGAATTATGGTGCATTGGCCCCCATTCCTCTTCTGCTGAAAGAAAAATAAGTAAACGTTCAGTGTTCGTGTCTTTTGTTAGACACCACCATTTTCTTCTCTTAGAACAATTATTTAAGCTTCAGCCACTGAAAGTCCATGCAGCTGAATCCTCCCTTAAAAAACAGCAAAGTCCTTTATGTACAATGCTGCGATAAGCGTCCCCCATCAGTCCAGCCAGCCATGAGCAGTTTCTTTTTTTCTTTGAACAAACAAGCTTCTGCTTTCTTCAGCAAACTCGGTTTCCCCCTACAATCTTTTTCAACAGTGTTAAGACATGTCCTTATTTTCCCTGCAAAATCATCACTTAATAGCTTTCAGATGTTGAAATGTGAATTCATCCTCCACACTGTGATGTAAGGTGTCACAATAACAGAGGCATTTATATGGCTCAATGAGTTGGCACTTATTTATTGAATCAAGGTCAACCATTTTTCAAAGGACCTGTGATTGTTCTGCACGGAAAGTTTTAAAAACTTGGGGGTTCCTTTTTACTTTTAAATAGATTTAGAAATTGTACAAACAAAATAATCAAATAGTGCTAAACAAGCCTCAAAGCTATACTATTTGATGGGGCAGTGCTTAATTGCAACAGACTGTCGGGTTGTAGCATCTGACTTTTCTTAAACGGAAATAGCTGTGTTATAAAGGTTAGTCCTTGGAAGGATAGAAGAGAAGATTAAATTAGCATTAATATACCTTTTTCTGTATTGCAGTACAGGGTTGATTGGTATAAGGACAATGTTTACCTAAGGCCGTTAATGATAAGTTCTGATTACCTTGTGTTTTTAATTTTATTTTTATGTGTTCCCTGTGCAGTGGGGTTATGCCCGCACTCGCGGGGGTTAACTGCTCGTTTTGCCCGGAGATAGCCTTTGAATGCTTTTTCCTGGTTGTACATACTAGTCTCTGAAAAAAGCTTTGAGTTAAGAACTCATCTCTGGTTTTAGCTTCCTGAGGGCAACATAGTTTAGTGCCATCAACGTGTTTTTCAGCTCCCGAATGCATTCCTGA
Source organism: Lithobates sylvaticus (assembly GCA_028564925.1). Lineage (NCBI taxonomy): Eukaryota > Metazoa > Chordata > Amphibia > Anura > Ranidae > Lithobates > Lithobates sylvaticus. Next base: position 401,266,336 of record CM053028.1, read on the forward strand.
TCTTCATTCTTCTGTATAATTCTATGAGCCCCAAATCCTATATTCTCTCCACCAAACTTGTCAGTCAGCAAAAATTTATTTTACAGGAATTCATGGTAAAGATGGTCAGTTTTCAGGGCCATTTCCAAGAAAAGTCAAAAAATTTAAATAAATAAGGCTATGTTTTGAAATAAGGAAAACTTGGAATTGAGATAAAAATACAAATAATGTAAGTGATTTAGGGTCCACACACACTGGGCTTAAAAAAATTGCTAGTTCTTTTGGCAGGAAAAAAAATGTTTATATAGATCATTTTTGTACGGGCGTTTAGGAGCTTTTAGTATTTTTTTTCTGCCAGAAAACTCCTCCCAAAAATGCTAACTAGAAGTTTTTTTTTTTTCTGCCTCTAAACGCTGGGCTTAAACTATGCCTTAAATGTCCTAATGTGCATGGACACATAGGATAAGATTGAGCTGCTTCTACAGGCAAAACGCAAAACTCCAAGCAGCGTTTTTGAAGTCCAGTGTGCATGGACCCTAAAGCCCATCTCTGGGCAAAAATAAAAAAAAACCTTTAACCTTAATTCCCATCCTCTCCAAAATATTATTTTTTATTGTTTCCGTAAATACAGCAGTGTTAAACACAGCATTGATATACTCCATTTAAGCTCATTGAGGTCACTCACTGGCACTGTTTCCCGGTGTGGGGAATTGGTAATCAAGCTAGACAGTCAATAACAAATGTCCACATCATACAGGTAGTAATGTAGACACCTGAAGAAGGAATCTGCCTTCTGTACCCAAAAGAAGTGAAAGAAGTGGAGCATCACCTGACTATGGATTTATGTAAGTAAAAGGGACATTTTCTTCTATGGGAGAGATTAGTTAGAGGAAGGTGGTGGAAGGAGTAAGTGTGCTTACAGGTGTAGCCAAGAGATGAGCTTCAAAGTGGCTGTAAAGGCTGAAGTTTTTTACCCTCATGCATTCTATGCATGAAGGTATAAAAAAAATTCTGTATCCAGCTCCCCCCCAAAGCCCCCTCATTTACTTACCTGAACCCCATCGCAATCCAGAAATGTGCACAAGAGTAGCAGAGTTCTCTGTTCTGACCCTCCTCACAGGGCAGATACATAGCAATAGGAGCCATTCTCCCACTGCTGTCAATCAAACTCTGTGACAAGGAGGTGTGGGCGTGCCCCGCTGTCTGTGCCTATGGACACAGGCAGTGGGGCTTGGGTGTGAGCACGTATGAGATCACCCATAGAAAGTGGCTTCCTATGGGGGCACTAGATCAAGAGAAGGAGCCAGAAGTGCAGACGGGGGGGGGGCACAAGAAGAGGAGGATGGGTGCTGCTCTGTGCAAAACCATTGAAATACTTTAATAAGAAAGACCATTTGAATAACTCTGTATGTTTATTTAACAACCTGGTCCTCTCAAGGCAGTAGGTCTTTCACACTCAATGCCTGCTGATATAAAAACAGCAGTTGGTTCCCTCCCACTGGTCCCCCAGCATAACCCATGGCCCTGGACTGTTTACTCCACAATGTCTTTCAACTGATGCAATACCATGTACTATACTGTACTTTCTTTTGGTTTGGGGGCTGTTCCCATAGTAGATTTAGAAAAATTCCAAAAACTTAAAACCAAACCCCATTGAAGTCTATGGGGGGGGGGGGGTGAATCTGAAAAATTATTTCTGCCAATTTTTGAGGCTAAAAAACAAAGAACATGGGTAGCTGGGTACTGCCATGGGGATCATTGCAGGAATAAATATTTAAAAATATCTTTCAGCGGTCAGAGGATCCTCTGTATACAACGTCAGGGCGAGATTGGAAAATCACTGATCCTAAAACATGCTTGGGATATACCTTTTAAGGTGTATGTGGTATTACAGAACAGTACAGTACTCAGACAGTGTCAGCGAAAAAGCCTTCCGACATCCCATAATTTGCATGTGCAAAACTTTTTTTAAATTTGACATTGTTGCTTGGCATAATATATAGCAGGAGCAGCACCCCAATCTGATTCTTTATAACTAGGGAAAAAACACCAGGCCGTTTAGAAAGCAGCACCTGATTTTTTTTTTTTTTCTCCTTACCAGTAGCAACAGGTATGAACTGACTTGTGGAAGAAGCAGCCACAATCTAAAAACTGTAGAAAATATACAAATCTAAAAAAAAAATGAGAGAATATATTTATATATAATTACACACAGCAAAGCACTTTCACCCCACATTCTATAAGCCCCCCTCTTATCTCCATATCCCCATTTATTCCCCAAATATTCAAAATATAGACTTTGTATGTGTCTTGTATAAATTGGCTAGCGGCAAAGAGTTCCTGAACACTTGAAAATAAAAGAAATGTAAATTGAAACTAAATATTTTGCTTTAACCTAAAAACAAAACAAATGAAGAAAAGTGCCAAAAACCAACCGATGCTGTTTAACTTTAGCCCCAGAAGAATTTACCCCCTTCCTGACCAGGCCATTTTTTGCGATACAGCACTGCGTCTCTTTAACCGACAATTACATGGTCGTGCGACGCTGTACCCAAACAAAATTTACGCCCTTTTTGTCCCACAAATAGAGCTTTCTTTTGGTGGTATGATCACCTCTGTGGTTTTTATTTTTTGCGCTATAAACCAAAGAAGAGTGACAATTTTGAAAAAAAAAAACACAATAACTTTTTTACTTTTTGCTATAATAAATATCCCAATTTAAAAAGAAAACAATGTTTTTTCCTCAGTTTAGGCCAATATGCATTCTACATATTTTTGGTAAAAAAAAAATCATAATAAGCCTATATTGATTGGTTTGCACAAATGTTATAGCGTCTACAAAACAGGGGATAGATTTATGGGATTTTTATTTTTTATTAGTAATGGTGGCTATCAGCAATTTGAATAGAGCGGAGGAGCTCGCACACACAGCAGGGAGACATCGCAGGATCCAGGGGACAAGGTAAGTAACTTTCCCTGTATCCTGCAATGGGATCCCGAATCTGGCTCGGGGTTACTGCTAATGGTACTGAAATTCCACCCCGAGCCAGACTCGGGAATACCGCCAGGGGGGTTAAAAAGCACACAATATATTGTAGCTAGTATGCGCATAGTCTTTAAACACTTTGACTAGGCCTCTTTTCAACAGGACCTGTACCAATTATTTTTACATCAGGAAATCAACATAAAAGTGTATTAATTTTGATGAAAAAAGACTCTCAAATATTTTAGTAAATATGTGCACAGTCTTTAAACACTTTGACTAGGTTGTTTTCTCAACAAGAGCCACACCAGCTATTAAAGTAGCACTAAACTCTGTATTCTTATTAGTAAAAAAAAAATCCTAAAATCCTTTTTTTTTTTTTTTTTGCTGCTGTGATCTCACTTCCTGCTAAAGGGTAGCTTTGTTCCTTCATTAATGATTAGTGTTCAGATTGAACTCATGGTCCAGATATTGGACACAAACTCCTGTCCCTCAGTTCTCATGTTAATATCCTCTGTTCTCAGAGTCGAGATATCCCTCACTTAATTCCTGCATGGAGCTTCTGGGTCTGACAGTGGCCTCCTTCAAGTTGGCATCATATGCCCAGTTTCACTCCAGACCATTGCAACTCAACATTCTGGCTGTGAGGGATAAACAAACTTGGTCTCTGATCCACCTCTTGCATCTGACCTGCAAGGCCAGACTCTCCATGGTTTGGTGGATTTCCAATTCAGGGCTGGAGTCAGGTAAACCCTTTCCACCGAAGATATGTACAGTTTCTAAAATGTATGCCACCTGCTGGGCTGTGATGAAGTCCTGGACCTCTGAGCTGTGAGGTCTGCCAACCAGGATCCATTTGTACCAGGGATATGCAATTAGCGGACCTCCAGCTTTTTTCAAAAATTCTGAATTTGGAAATTCGGAAATCCAAAAATTTGGATTTTCACATTTCCGAATTTTCAAATTTAGAATTTCGAATTTTCAAATTCTAAATTCCAAAATTTTTGAATTTCGAAATTCCGAATTTCCAAAATTTCAGAAATTTCAGAAATTCGAAATTTCTGAAATGAACAAATTTGTCAAAATTCATTAAAAAAAAATTAATTCAGAAATAAACAAATTGCACATGTCTACTGACAGACATAAGCATGAAATCCAGAGGCATGATGGGACTTTGGTAGTTTTGCAACAGCTGGAGGTCTGCTAATTGCATATCCCTGATTTATTCAATACAGTAGCCTACATCAACCACCAGGAAGACATCAGGAGTTGTTGCTAAAAGAGAAACTTTATTCTGTCTTGGGCATAACCAGGGGCGGACTGATCATTTATGCAGCCACCAGGCAATAGAAGATAATGGGGCTCGCTGTGTCCATACTTAAGTCACATCCACACAAAGTCCCACCTACATATTTCAGCTCAGCTGCATAGAGAGGGAATTTTAATATCTATATAGCATAGTCTGAATGGAAGTTCCTGGCTTCTTTCGATAGAAGCCACTGGGCACTTCCAGGTTGAACCACTTCAAGACCAGGCCTATTTTTGACATTTGTTGATTACAAGTAAAAATCTGTATTTTTTTGCTTGAAAATTACTTAGAACCGGCAGTCATTGCAATATTTTATGTTACACTGTATTTGTGCAGCAGTCTTTCAAATGTAATTTTGTTCGGAAAAACTACACTTCAATGAAAAATAAAAAAGCTAAACAGTAAAGTTAGCCCAATTTATTTCTATAATGTGAAAGATGATGTTACGCTGAGTAAAGAGATACCTAACATGTCACGCTTTAAAATTATGCACAGTTGTGGAATGGCGACAAACTATAGTACTTAAAAAACTCCATAGGAGACGCTTAAAAACTTTTTTTAATCGTTACCTGTTTAGAGTTACAGAGGCGGCCTTGTGCTAGAATTATTGCTCTTGCTCTCACAATTGTGGCGATAACTCACATGTGTGATTTGAACACTGTTTACATTTGCGGACGTGACTTATGTATAAGTTTTGTTTGGCGTACGAGCCCAGAGGGATGGAGGGCTTTTATTTATTTTATTGATTTATTTTTTACACTGTCCCTTTTAAAAAAAAAATCCTGATCACTTTTATTGCTGTCACAAGGAAGTGACAGTAATAGGCAGTGACAGGTACTCTTTATGGAGGGATCTGGAGTCTAAAAAACCCAAACCCCTCCTTTGCACGTCAAAGTATTAAAAATGCCAAGATCTGCGTTTTTGAATACTTTAGATTTATTAAATCTGGTGCCGTCGGCTGCTGAGTAAGCCGGAAGTGACGTCGCTTCTGGGTTGCTACATCAGAGACACGATAAAAGCCGATTCTGACTTTGTTTGGGTCTCCGGCCAGCCGGTGGGAAGGCAGACCCCAGCAGAGCAGCAGAAGGAGGGGGTGGAGTTGTCCCCTCCTGCTTCTTGTAATAACAACCGAGTGGCTGATTAACCACATCGGTTTTTATCACAAGAAAGCCGTCTGTCGACTCTGAAAAACGGTACTGATGTGATGCCTGTAGCTGCTGGCATCACCCCTGGTACAACCACTTCAACAAAATGATGTACAGGTACGTGATTTTGCATTAAGAGGTTAATGATGGCTGCCGTGCAGAAGCCATCTTAATGGCACAACCAGGGGCATTTGAGGGAGGGGGGGAAGAGGTAGGGGAAAGCAGTGGGGTGAGAAAGGGGGGGTAGAGAGAGAGGGATGGGAGAGAAAGGGGTGTGAGCGAGGGTGGGGGAGAGCAAGAGGTGGAGTGAGAGAAGGAGGGGGTGAAAGAGAGAGAGGTGTGGGGGGTGAGAGAGAGGAGGAGAGAGAGGAGGAGAGAGAGGGGGAGTGGGGTGAGAGAGAGGGAAGTTGGGATGGGGGGTGAGTGAGGGAATATGAGAGAGAGAGAGAGAGGGGGGGAATAGAGGGTGGGTGAGAGAGAGAGGGGAAGTTGGGATGGGGGGGGGGGGGTGAGTGAGGGAATATGAGAGAGAGAGAGGGGGAATAGAGGGTGGGTGAGAGAGAGAGGGGAAGTTGGGATAGGGGGGAGGGGGTGAGTGAGGGAATATGAGAGAGAGAGAGAGGGGGGAATCAAGGGTGAGAGAGAGAGAGGGGAAGGGGGTGGGAGAGAGGGGAAGGGGTGGGAGAGAGGGGGAGGAGTAAGTGAAAGAGGGGGAAGGGGATGAGTGAGTGAGTGAGGATGGCAGGTTTGTTTCTAGGTCCAGCTCTCAGGCATTCACAGTGACCCTGGTGACTCTGTGGGATCAGTTCCAGCTGATGTATCCTTTTCCCATCTACAGCTCCTTCTCTATCAGCTTAACAGGATTGAGATGGGGGTATTCCAGTGATCCGCATTGCGTCAAACTGGCCCAGGAGAATGTGCGCCCTTCCAGATTATAATTTGTCCCAGGGGCCTGTCCACCATCCTGCTTCTCAGGCACTGGCTTTACTTGCATGAGTTGATATTTGATCATTCGTATGCTCCCTCTGTTCTTGAGGGTTAGGACGTTGACTTCTCACAACGTCTGCTACAGACATCTGGAAGACTTGCTTTGTGTGATGTGAGTCTAGGAAATTTCATCCTAGGATGTACTTCTTTTTTTAGTCTGGTCTAGACAAGCATCTGGCCTTGAGTAACATCACAGGTCAAATCTTAGCCCTGGACGTTCTGTTTTAGGGACGAATAGCCTCTCATTCATACACTAAGATTTGTGTGTAGGCATATTACCTCCACTGTATGATCCCAATTGACACTGTTGAACCTCAACCTAATTCTCCCATCCCTTCAGAGACTGCCCTTCCAACCTATGAGAGATATTCCCTTATTTGATCTTGCTCTCAAGGTGGCCTCTCTAATTTCTTTCACCTTTACAAGATGGGTCTTTAAGTGCTATCCCATAAGGAGATTAGGTTATTCTGAGGCCTAGAAAAGCCATCATTTGAACCTACCTACTATATTCTAGGTTCCACATTTCACATCTCTGTTAAGGCTCACTCTACCAGATCCTTTAACACCTCACAGGCTTTTTAGCATCAAGCATTTGTTTCAGGTTTGCAAAGTTTCTACCTGGTCTTCTCTTCACACACTTGTTAAGTTTTACCAAGTGGGATATTCAGGCCTCCCCGATGCCGTTTTTGGGTGTAAAGTGATTCAAGTTTTTCTCTGAGTCCAAGCAAGCTTCTCCTTACCCTGTAGTTTTCAGTGTCCTGTACTGTACTGTTACAAAAACAGGCTTATCTGTAAAATCTTTTTCTTGGGGTACAATACAAAACACAGGTCCCACACCTGTTATTTGTTTCTTGCTACAAAACTGAGATTTGCTTGGAGTGGAAGGTGTTATAGATGGCATCCTGTATCCAGTAATTTTACTTGTAAGTTAAAAACCCTTTTATTGCCCAACCACTGGGCTTGGCAAACATTAGCAATAAATACATTAATGAGGTTGTGTTCTTTACAAGCATTAACAGTTTTTTATATTGTGTCTTATCCTGTTTAAAAAAACAAAACAAATCCATCATGCTGTATATCTCTTGTCTAAACTTCTGTAGTGCTTGCTAGAAGTGCACTTTCAAATTTCACTGTACAGTGAAATCATGTCTCACATGCCAACCCCACCCATGAAAAAAGTGCTGTGCTTTCTTCCTGAAAAGATATAAATAAATCAGCTGTCTACAATAATGGAGAAGTTTGACTTTCACATTATATATGAATCATTTTCTTAACAAAAAAAAAATAATATTTAATATAGTCTCTTTATTTCTAACCAGCTGTGCCTATAAAAATGTAAATCTGCCATCTGAAGAATAATAAAGTGGTTATACGTTCTAAGAGTAAAAATAGAAATAAGAAAAAATAGTGACGATAAGGCCCTTTTAAACGAGATATAAAACGTTATTATAAACTAGACTGTTTTAAGAAGGTTCTTTCCATTATCCCAAACCTTTTTGACATGCTGTATATTCACCCTGGGCTTACCAAACATTCAGAAGATGTTATTGTCTAATCTATCCTCTAATGCAGTGGTTCTTAACCACTTCAGCCCCGGACCAATTGGCAGCCAAAGGACCAGGCCCCTTTTTGCGATTCGGCACTGCGTCGCTTTAACTGACAATTGCGCGGTCGTGCGACGTGGCTCCCAAACAAAATTGGCGTCCTTTTTTTCCCACAAATAGAGCTTTCTTTTGGTGGTATTTGATCGCCCCTGTGGTTTTTATTTTTTGCACTATAAACAAAAATAGAGCGACAATTTTGAAAAAAAATGCAATATTTTTTACTTTTTGCTATAATAAATATCCCCAAAAAATATATAAAAAAACATTTTTTTTCCTCAGTTTAGGCCGATACGTATTCTTCTACATATTTTTGGTAAAAAAAATCGCAATAAGCGATTATTGATTAGTTTGCGCAAAAGTTATAGCGTTTACAAAATAGGGGATAGTTTTATAGCATTTTTATTAATATTTTTTTTTTTATTAGTAATGGCGGCGATCAGCGATTTTTATTGTGACTGCGACATTATGGCGGACACATCGGACATTTTTGACACATTTTTGGGACATTTGTCATTTATACAGCAATCACTGCTATTTAAATAGCACTGATTCCTATGTAAATGACAGTTGTAGTGAAGGGGTTAACCACTAGGGGGCGGGGAGGAGTCAGTGTGACGTGTTGTGTTTTTTTTTACAGTAGGGGGGCGTGGCTGTACGTCTGACGTCATTGATCGGCGTTCCCGATGACAGGGAACCGCCGATCACTGACAGTCAGTGTAGGAAACGCGGGGAGAGGTTTGTTTACATAGACCTCTCCCCGTTCTTCAGCTCCGTAACCCGATCGCGGGATACCAGCGGCGATTGGGTCCGCTGGTCCCGCGGCCGTGGTCACGGAGCTCCCGACCGGGTCGCGAGCACGCCGCTGGCGGCGTGCGCGCGCCCCCCGGGCAGGCAAATTAAAGGGGACGTACCCGTACGTGCTTTTGCCTGCCCGTGCCATTCTGTAGACGTATATCTACATGAGGCGGTCGGGAAGCGGTTAACCTGTGTTCGATTGAACACCAGGGGTTCGGTGAGTCAGTCTCGCGGGTTCGGCGGAGGTCAAGACACACACCCGACTCATATGATTCGTAATCCCTTCATACTAACTATGTTGAGCAAAAAAAGAAAGTGGTGGGAAGAATATGTACAATATGGATTCACATGTATTACGGAACGTGATGGGAGTCAGCGTCCTAACTGCATGACTTGCAATGCCAAGTTGAGCAATTCTAGTCTAGCACCGGCAAAACTAAGAGAACACTTCGTTAATCTGCACGGAAAACACAAGAACACAACGCTCGCTGAATTCAAGGCAGCTGACAGGAGGATCGCACAGACACAGGCTGAGATAGGCAGGGAAGCGTCTGGCATTCTATTGGCTGTAGCGCGCTGTTCCCTGCAGGCTCCTCCTCCCCTCTTGTTCTTCCTGAGTACGTAACATCACCTGGGGTGGACAGGATAGGAGGAGGAGGGGCCGAGGGGGAACAGCGCGCCACTAGTGGATATAAAATGTGCTCTGAAGCCAGAAAAAGAAAGCCACTGGTACTGTGCCCAGCTGTCCCCCCCACAATGTGCCCAACAGTCTGCCCCATGTAATGTCGCCTGTCATGTCCCCCACCCCATGTAATGTGGCCTGTCTCATGTCCCATGTAATGTCCCCTGTCATGTGCCTTGCCCCATGTAATGTGCCCTGTCCCATGCAATGTCCCATGTCATGTACCCTGCCCCATGTAATGTCCCCGTCCCATGTAATGTCCCCTGTAATGTGCTCTGAATGGATCAGCTCTGCAGAAAAAGAAAGCACGAGTTTCACATTAAATAGGTACATTTTAATATTTATTCTTTTATTTAATGCTATTTCTACAAATATGTTTTGTGTTCAACAGCTCGCTGATCATACCAATGTTCCAAGAGCTGTAGATGTGAAAATTATTTCAGGGGTTCCTCGAGATCTCAAACTTTTTGCCAGGGGTTCCTCCAAGGTAAAAAGGTTGAGAAACACTGCTCTAATGACTATACAGGATCCAGGTTCACCTGGGAGAGAAACATTTACTTTTGATTATTTTTACTAGTCATAAAGGTACAAAGGATTTAACTAGGTTACTACAGTTCATGACCTAAAATTGCAAATTATCCATGTTCTGTTTTTTAGGTTCCCAGGTACTGAGAGCTGAGGCAAAGGGTGGGCATCCAGGGCCAGTCCTACCATGGGGCACACTGGGCCCATTGGGCTGCCTCAAAGGGGAAGGGAGGGGGCAAGCACTGCTGGATTGAACAGAGCAGGGATCTCTTGCTTACCCAGCGGCCGCTGTCATGCAAAGTCCTGCCTTCTGGAACAGCTCCTATAATAGACAGCACACTGGTCCAATGATGTGTAATCTGGTGAATCTCCTCTCTCTCTCAAACCCCCTTCCACTGGTAAGGCTGCGCTGATGGGCACTGATCAGGCTGCATTGATTGGCACTGGTGAGGCTAAATTGGATGGGCACTGGTGAGGCTGCATTGGATGGGTACTGATCAGGCTGCATTGATGGGCACTGGTGAGGCTGCATTGATGCTCTTCCATGTGCTCCTTGCTATGAAGGCCAGTTATAGGTGGGGGCAGGGGCCATTTGTTTGTTACTGGTGTAAATATGGTCAAGGAACACACTGGGCATCTTTGCTGCCATTGTGCTACGTGCTGGGTGTCCAGTGTGCTCCTGTTCTTTTAAGAGGGATTGGGCTACCTCCAGGCCCACCTGTCCCTTATGTATCCATTAGAATGCACGTGCTCCCACTGTGGAGATGCTCATAAATTCAGTAGCGTTAGAACTGCAAGCATACACAGGGTGCTGTGAAGAGGCCTTGCAGTAGGACGTAGGGACAGAAAGGCGCCAACTCCAGTCTCAGAAGCATCAACCTCAAGGATAAAAGGTAATGTAGGATCAGGATGTGTCAACACAGTAGCAGAAACAAAGGCAGCCTTGAGACTTTCAAAGGCCTTAATGGACTCTGGAGAACAACTCTGTGGGTTACCGTCCTTTCTGGTCATATCAGTCATGGGCTTGACCAGAGACGAGAAGTTATGAATAAGCTTTCGATAATAGTTGGCAAAGCCAAGAAAACACTGCAGAGGATGTAAACCCACGGGTCGGGGCCACTGTAGGACTGCTGAAAGTTTCTCTGGGTCCATCGAAAAAACCAGCAGTGGAAATGACATAACCCAGGAATTGAACCTGTTCACAATGGAATTCGCACTTCTCCAATTTACAATAGAGATTGTTCTCTCTTAGTTTCTGAAGCATTGGAAAATATGAGGATATCGTGCAGAAAAACCACCAAACATAACATGCAACAAATCTCGGAGGACATTGTTAATTCCTGGAAACTTCCGGGGCATTACAAAGGCCAAAAGGCATTAGGTAATCATAATCGGGTACTCATAATGGCCTGTTCTGATATTAAACACAGTTTTCCACTCGTCACCCTCCTTAATCCTCATGAGATTGTATGCCCCTCTCAAATCAAGCTTAGTGAAAACCATTGCTCCCTTGAGGTGGTTAAATAACTCCGTAATCAACGGAATCGGATAGGCATGCTTAATCGTGAAATAATTGAGACCCCTATAATCAATACAAGGTCTCAGTTCACCACTCCTCTTCTTCACAAAGAAGAAACCAGTACCAGCAGGAGATAAGGATTTGAGAGTGAAACCTCGAGAAAGTGCGTCTGCAACATACTCCTCCATGGCCCTATCCTCCAAGACCGACAAAGGGTAAACCCGCTACGAGGGGGTATGGCACCAGGTTGAAGGTCAATTGTGCAATCATAAGACCAGAGTAGATGCAAACTACCTGCTTGACCTTTGTCGAAGACATCGCTAAAATCACAGTACTCCTCCGGCAAGGAGGAGAGTGAAGAGGTGCACAGGACCTTGGCTACCTTCTGGAAGCATGTCTTACTGCATTGTGGCGACCAGGAGAGAGAACCTCAGCATGGAGCCAATCAAAAGAGGGGTTGTGCCTCTGTAACCAAGGATAACCAATAACCAGTGAAACTTAGGTGAGGAAATAACTTGAAATTGGATTATCTCATGGTGAAGAGCCCCTACGGCCATGGACAACAGAACAGTCTCATGAGTCACATGGGCAGGCTGTAGAGGTCTCCCGTCAAGAGCCTCAATGGCAAGTGGAGTGTCACGCAGCTGCAGCGGAATCAGGTGCTTCGACACAAAGGCAGCATCAATGAATAGGCGTGCAGCCCCAGAATCGATTAGAGCCTATATCTTGATGGATGACTCAGCCCAAGAAAGGGTAACCGAAACTAGGGACAAAACAACGCCACCTAAGGTCTGTTCATGACAGGACCTCAAGGTTCGAGCGTTCCCTGGATGGGTAGGACAAGACTTCAAAAGGTGACCTGCCTGGCCACAATAAAGGCACAATCTCTCCCTCCTCCTAAGGGTTCTCTCATCCGCAGAGAGATGCGTGAAGACTTTTTTTTTCTGTCCTGCAAGCGCGTCGTCCCAGCACTCGGGCTTTCACACTGGGGAGGCATGGGAGGCAGTTTACAGGCGCTTTACAGGCGCTATGTTTAGAGCTAAAAAGCCTGTAAAGTGTGAAAGGGGTCTAAGGGGATGAAATAGTCATTTAATTGTTGGGATGTTGGGAGATACTTGTGATGTTAGACCAAAAATTTATCAGTTTAGAGCAGAACCAGAAGATATGGGAGCGTAAACCTTTCTCTCTTACTTACCAGTAAGGGGCCGAAGATGAAGGATGGGCAAAACACTGTTCTAACCTGAACAGTGAACCCCATTGAAGTCTATGGGAGCCAAACAGGAAAAATAAAAAGTGCCCATTTTGAAGTCTTATAAGCAAGTAATTTTCCATAAAAGTGATATGGGGGGTCTGGGTACTGCCCTGAGGAACATGTATCAATTAACCACTTCCAGACCAGCCTCGTTTGGATTTTAGGTGTTTACATGTTTAAAACTGTTTTTTTTTGCTAGAAAATGACTTAGAACCCCCAAACATTATATATTGTTTTTTTTCTAACACCCTAGAGAAAACCATGGCGGTCATTGCAATACTTTTTTTCACACCGTATTTGCGCAGCGGTCTTACAAGCGCACTTTTTTTGGAAAAAAGTCACTTTTTTTGAATAAAAAAATAAGACAACAGTAAAATTAGACCAATTTGTTTTTGGATTGTGAAAGATAATGTTACACCGAGTAAATTAATACCCAACATGTCACGCTTCAAAATTGCGGCCGCTCGTGGAATGGCGTCAAACTTTTACCCTCAAAAATCTCTATAAGCGACATTTAAAAAATTCTACAGGTTGCATTTTTTGAGTTACAGAGGAGGTCTATGGCTAGAATTATTGCTCTCGCTCTACCGATCGCGGCGATACATCACATGTGTGGTTTGACTACCGTTTTCATATGCGGGCGCTGCTCACGTACGCGTTCGCTTCTGCGCGCGAGCTCGTCGGGACGGGGTTTTTTAAAATTTTTTATTTTTTTTTCTTATTTATTTTACTTAATTGTATTATTTTTTACACTGTTTTTTAAAAAAAAAAAAAAGATCACTTTTATTCCTATTATAAGGAATGTAAACATCCCTTGTAATAGAAAAAAGCATGACAGGTCCTCTTAAATATGAGATCTGGGGTCAAAAAGTCCTCAGATCTCATATTTGGACTCGTGACGTTTTTGACGTCGCTTCCGCCCTCCTATGGTATAGAGATGAGTGGGGGCCATCTTAGCTTCACTCATCTCTATGCACAGGCAGGGAAAGGACCCGATCGCCTCCGCCGCTGCCGACGGTTCCGGTAAGTGGCGGAAGGCACGGGGGAGCGGCAGGAGGGGGGCACCTCTCCCGCCGCCGATAACGGTGATCTCGCGGCGAATCCGCCGCGATGACCACCATAATCGGAAAGGGGACCGCTCACTGTGAAGAGGGATACCTCAGTTGTGGCAGCAGCTGCTGCCGTTACCGAGATATCCCTCTTCAAAAAAATGACGTATATATATACAGTGAGCGGTCGGGAAGTGGTTAAAAACAAAAAGGAAATCGATGGTTTTTGCAAGAACAGTGATTTTAATTATGCTTAAAGTGCAACAATATAAATATATTGCCTGGGGGGGTGTCCCCCTAAATTGCCTGTAAAATGGCGCATCTGTAGCATGCATCAAACATGCTGCAGCAAAAATTAAATTTCTAAAGAAAAAAAAGCAAGTCAAATTCTATTTAAAATGACCCGCGGTTGCAATTGCTGGCTAATGAAAAAAGACCCTTGGGGACTGGTATGGATTTGAAGGGGAAACCAACGCCAAAATTAAAAAAACAATGGCGTGGGGTCCCCCCCCACAATACATTCCTGACACTTATCTGGTATGCAGCCCGGCAGGTCATAAAAGGACCTGAACCATACCTGGTCACATGCCCTTACCATGGTGGGTAGGTGCTTTGGGGCGGGGGGCTCTGCCCCCTACCCCATAGCACCTTGTCCCCATGTTGATGGAGACAAGGGCCTCTTCCTGACAACCCTGGGCTATGGTTGTTGGGCCCCTTACCTATATAAGTGGCCCCTGCCCCTTACCTATATCTAAGGGCTTCCAAACTCTGAAAATCCCCATGCTGACAGACCCCAACAACCACCGCCCAGAGTTGTCAGGAAGAGGCCTTTGCCCCCACGCCTTTTTTTTTAATGCTGGCATGGGCTTCCCCTTAAAGATTGGGTGGGTGGGGGGGGGGGGCACCCTCGCCGTTTTTTTTTTTTTCACTTTTTTCTATTGCCGGCAATGTTTTTTTTTTTCATTCAGCTGTCAGCGGGATAGCCGTTGACAGCTGATGACTCATTCGTTGATATGGACGCAGTGGCCGGCTTCTTAACCAGCTATTCACTTTGCCCAACCAGGGCTTAGAATGCACTATGCAGAAAGCAGTGCATTGTGGGGCACTCGGCGGCACTCAGTGTACGCTGAACAGGCAAATGGGTGATGTTTGGGCCAAACTTTTGCTCGGCTCAGATTGTTTGCCTCCCTACTGCTTAGTAGTTTTGTATTGGAGTATGTGACACAACTAGGATTAAAGGGTTAAATGTAATCTCCCCTCTTTACATTGCCTATAATAGTATACCTATAACTATATTGCCATGTTTGTCATACTTTTAATTCTATATTTATAACATTATATTATTAAGAATATGATGTGTTACAAATGTTGATTGCGGTTGGTTACTGTACTTTGTGCATTATTTGGTGATTCATTTATTCTTTTGGGAAAAACAAGTCTGCATAGTAAAAGTAAATTTTCTGCATGTACAGTGCCTTGAAAAAGTATTCATACCCCTTGACATTTTCCACATTTTGTCATGTTACAACCAAAAACTTAAATGTATTTTATTGGGATTTTATGTGAAAGAACAACACAAAGTGGCACATAATTGTGAAGTGGAAGGAAAATGGTAAATAGTTTTCAACATTTTTTACAAATATATATGTGAAAAGTATGACGTGCATTTGTATTCAGTCCCCCTGAGTCAATACTTTGTAGACTCACCTTTCGCTGCAATTACAACTGCAAGTCTTTTTAGGTATGTCTCTACCTGCTTTGCACATCTAGAGAGTAACATTTTCGCTTTGCACATCTAGAGAGTAACATTTTTGCCCATTCTTCTTTGCAAAATAGCTCAAGCTCTATCAGATTGGATGGAAAACATCTGTGAACAGCAATTTTCAAGTCTTGCCACCGATTCTCAATTGGATTTAGGTCTGAACTTTGACTGGGCCATGCTAACACATGAAAATGCTTTCATCTAAACCATTCCATTGTAGCTCTGGCTGTAAGTTTAGGGTCGTTTTCCTGCTGGAAGGTGAACCTCCACCCCAGTTTTAAAGTCTTTTTCAGACACTAACAGGTTTTCTTTTAAGATTGCCCTGTATTTGGCTCCATCCATCTTCCCATCAATTATGACCAGCTTCCCTGTCCCTGCTGAAAAAAAGCATCCCCACAACATGATGCTGCCACCACCATGTTTCACGGTGGGGATGGTGTGTTCAGGGGGATGTGTAGTGTTAGTTTTGGTCTCATCTGACCAGAGCACCTTCTTCCACATGTTTGCTGTGTTCCCCACAAGGCTTTTTGAAAACTGCAAATAAGACTTCTTTTGGCTTTCTTTTAACAATAGCTTTCTTCTTGCTAATTTTCCATTAAGACCAGATTTGTGAAGTGCATGACTAATAGTTGTCCTGGGGACAGATTGTCCCACCTGAACTGTGGAACTCTGCAGCTCCCCCAGAGTTACCATGGGCCTTTTGGCTGCTTCTCTAAATGAATGCTCTCCTTGCCCGGGCCTGTCAGTTTAGGTGGACGGCCATGTCTTGGTAGATTTGCAGTTGTGCTATACTCTTTCCATTTTTGGATGATGGATTGAACAGTCTTCCATGAGATGTTCAAAGCTTGGGATATTTTTATAACCTAACCCTGCTTCAAACTTTTCCACAATATTATCCCTGACCTGTCTGGTGTATTCATTGGCCTTCATGATGCTGTTTGTTCACTAAGATTCTCTAACAAACCTCTGAGGACTTCACAGAACAGCTGTATTTATTCTGAGATTCAATTACACACAGGTGGACTCTATTTACGAAATAGGTGACTTCTGAAGGCAATTGGTTCCATTAGATTTTAGTTAGGGGTATCAGAGTAAAGGAGGCTGAATACAAATGCACGCCACACTTTTCACATATTTATTTGTAAAAAATGTTGAAAACCGATTATCATTTTCCTTCCACTTCCCAATTTGGTTGTAACATGACAAAATGTGGAAAATGTCAAGGGGTATGAATACTTTTTCAAGGCACTGTATATAGTTGTTTTAGATTAGTAGAATTAGAACTTCTATCTAAACTTACTTATGCTTTTTGCTTTTACCACATTGAATGAAACATCACTTTGCCTAACTTGCTGGGGTTTTCTGACCACAGTTAAAAAAAGGAGTAGAAACGAATAAAGTTGTTGTGTAGATCACCTTAAATGTATGTATATTTGAAAAACTGAAATGTACTGTTTCGATTAGTATCAGAATTTTCCTGCAGCTAATCTGCTGATTTTCTTTTTTAAGGCTGCATTTGAACTGCTTTAAATAAAAATAGAACTGATGCTGCACCATCTGCTTTCAGCTTTTAAGTGAACCTATACTGTGTCCTTGCTAGTAGGCACAATAGAAACCCTGTACTTACCTTCCCAGTGCCCCCACCCCAATCAGCCATCAGAGCTATACAAAATCATGGACAATGCCATTATAGACTCTCACCTCATGGAGTTATGCCTGGGCCACTACATTATGTTAGTTAGGATCAGAGATAGGACGTTATTAATTTTGTATTGCCATGCTGCATTGCAACAGTCAAGTTATATTAGCTCTTCTAAGCCTGGTCTGAAGTTAAGGGGTGCATGTTGGTTCTGGCATATTCCAAAAGAACATGGGTCTGTATAGCACAATGGGATATGAAGTCACACTACTACAAAAAGTTACCTTGGCAAGACAAGGAGGAGGAGAGTGGGTACTATGAGTAACCAAGTGAGGGAAAAAGCTACAAACAACCAGTCATGGTACCTGGTAAGGTGACATGTTCTCCGGTAGTGAGGGAGTCGATGTTCCCTCCCTAGCGGTGCATCTCCCATGGTAAACAGGAGCAGACTAGCATCACAAAGATCTATGGCTTGGTCACATGGTACTTGAAGTGAAATAGTTAAGTGAGAGCATGCATGAGGGCCACACTAGTTGCTCAGCAGGACCCCATTCTGTTACTGAAAGTGAGGCAACAGAGGTACACTGGAATGGTGGAGTAAAAGCAGGCTCAGCATTTCCCTCCTAATGCAACATACGAGTTAGAGTGTGTAGTAACAAGTGGGACAAGTTGCTTTTCAGAGGTACTCTGCACTTTATTACTGCACAAAGCTCATCTCTTAGTCGGGGACCTGCCTTAGGCTGGGTTCACACTTATGCGAATAGGATACGGGTTTCCCCACATCCAATTCGCATGACAGGAGAGAGTGAACTGGCTCTCAATGGAGCCAGTTCACACACCTCTGGGCCGTCGGTCTGCATTTGGAAAGGGTCTTGTGTGTCTTTGGCTCCGGATCAGGTGCAAATTCAGGCAGAAATTCGAACCTGATTCTCACCTGGATCAGTATATACGGACCCCCAGTGGCCACAGCAAGTGTGTACCCAGCCTTAGTGTTAGATTTTTCACATTAACCGCAGTCTCCGCCTGGTCCCAGGCATTGATGCATGTGCAAATGATACACCCATGTGCACAGGCGAGTAGACCCCGCCCACACACTTGGCATAGTCAGAGAAATACCTCCCATCAACAAGTTAACCCATAGTAACATTTTACTATGTATTATAGGCAAATACAATGATTCAACTTACATTCTATAGATGGGTTTATGAATATATTGCAAAATACCTTTTTTAGAGCTTTGATACTAGGGTCATGTGACCCTATGGAACTAGGTCTGCACCACACTGTAAGATTGGTAGGTGGAGCCATCAGAAAACTTTTGACACAGCTTCTGTTACCTGCCATGTGAGCTTCTGCATAGTGTGTTACGTCGGGCAAATAGCAGGGGAGAAGAAGTCTCTGTCAAACACCCTGCAGGATCAACCAGGCATTTATTGAGAAAGATTTATACATGATAAAAATGTTAAGCACATAGGTAGAGAATCTAGTTTTACAGATAATGAGAAAAAAATATTGAGTTTACTGACATTTTAAAAGATAAGTTTGGGATGAAAAAAAAAACAATTATACTCACCTAGGTGGCTGCAGCATTGATCTGATGCTGCATATGTCCCCCTGCCGGCTCTGCAGTGAGTACTGAGTGATCAAACCCTGCTGATCGCTCAGTCACTCCACTCTGAGCAGAGAGCTGTGCCTTTCAGTCAGCCGCTCTCTGCTCTCTCCTCCAGCTCTTACTGGATCGCTGGGCTGTGGAGGGGGCAGGAGGGTATGCCTCAGGCTCTTAGCACATCACTGAGAGGCTTAGCCAGGTGCCGGTCCAGGCATCTGAGTGGATCCAAATCTTATGGAACTGCACTGCTGTGATCCATAATAGTAGTATGGCCAAAGAAGCTTTGGCTATACTTCCCCTTTAAAGGATCATCTTTTTAAATAAATATTAAATGCAAACATTTTTGCAGGTAAAAAAACATGCATTTTTTTTCTTGGGAGCCTGCAAAGCTGACATATCCAAAATGTCATAGGCTTAGGTCAATGTTGCACCATTAACAGCCTGGTTGTTTTTTCTAAAACTGACAAAATCAGAGTTAACACGCATCAATCATCTGTAGAAGATTGAAAAGCTGAGCTGCCCATTTGTCTTTTAGACTTCAGATTGCCCCAAAATTATACAAGGCAGTGTATACGCTAGGAATGGTTGCAAAAGATAAATAATGTTGGCCAAATACTGTAAGTTGGCAAAAATAATATGAAAAATGTTGAATGATGTTGTTTTGCCATCCTGTGCAGACTTAAGGGTGTTTTGTTTATAGAACTATAATTTGTCCTGTAAAGGTTCATTTGTATGTAAAAGGATTACTGACCAGTTGCAGTCTTACTAATAAACAACTATCTCTTACTGTTTAAATCATTGCAATGTAGTGGCATGCCACTCCGCAAGTAGGCAACATCCTCAGGCAGCTGTTTCACTCTTATGCTGAAATTGCCTTTCTTATTAGCTGTCAAAGAAAAGTCAGGTCACCAAGCACATTCATGTTAAGCTATTATTTTATATGAGATCCTATTGCATTAGTCTTCTAAGGTGTGTCTTAAAACGAAAAACGGTATAGTTATCTTTCCATAATTTCCTCTCCTCATTCAGGAAGAACAGGGTCTCCTTGATTGAAGTAGAATGATGTTGACACCTTGGAGATAAAACACCCTGAAGGTCTTAGGATCACCCTGTATGGCTAAAATATCAAATGAGGTACCTTGAAGACAAATGCTTGCAATTCTGGCAGAGGTTACTGCCACTAGAAAATATACTTTCTAGGTCAGATCCCAGAGTGTGGCCAATTCAGATGGAAATAACAGAAGCCTAGATAGGGCTTTGAGGCCACAGTGAAGTCCCATTTGGGAAAGGTTAGCTTTCTAGATGGCCTTAGTTTCAAGCATGCATTATTGAACTGAATTACCAAGGGATTAATAGCCCATTTGGTTCTTGTCATAGCAGACAAGGCTGAAATGTGAACTTTCAACGTACTTGAATCTAAACCTCTATCAAGACCCAACTGCAGGAACTAAAGGATTTGGGCAAGTTCCAGGGATAAAAGATTCCAGGCCTTTTCCCTTGATGCCGGTGTGAAGGAGATCCTGCCTAGTGGCAATGGCTATGGGAAAGACAGTGAGGGACTTAGCCTAGAGCGTCTATGCCTTAATGGCAATCTGTGATTAGAGCACTATATTCATCTTGATACTGAGAATCTTGATGTTCTTGTATGGGTGCCAAAATATTATGCCAGCATTAGGACCATGCCCTCTCTTTAGCTCAATCTTCACTACTCCCCTAATCTCTTATCTAGGTAGGTAGTGGATGATCTTCTGGGGAGGCATCCTCCAAAGACCATGTGGGAATAGCAAGCAGCACACACCTAAAAATACATAGCCACCAAAGTGAGCACAAGTAAGGAGCAGAACTAAGAAAATAAAGGCACAGCACTGCTGTCACGCACCTGGTCAGCATGCCTGACGTGCAGAGGAAGGCCTCTGATACAGGGCTACTGGTAGTGAGACAGTAGCCACAGGGGCACAGCGAGGTATGAATGCCTATAATCAGTCCAGTAGTCTGCATGGCAGCAATCAGCAGGTGGGTGTGGCAGCAGAACAGACTGATGGCAGATGAGCTGGCACGGAGCTTGGCTGGCGTCAGACTGTGGGTAAGCAGCTGGGACCAGGAGCCAGATTAGAGATTGCTGGACTGAAGAGCTGTATCATGCTGAATGAGCAGAATGCAGGATCAGACGAGCCAGGTCGGTAATGATCAGGCATAGATGACAGACAGCAGGATAGTCCGATTACAAGCCAAGTCAGCAACAGGAGGTAGATCAGGCAAAAACAGGAGGCAGAATCCAGAGACAAGCCGAGGTTGAGGCAGGTAGCAGGCAAACGCAGGTCAGAAGCAAGCCAGGTCAGGATCAGAGGTCAAAACAGGAATTAGGAATCAAACACACAGAAGTTGCGGACCAAACAGCAATGAGCCCATACTGTAGCCTGTTTAAATAGCCAGTTTGGTGCCAGCATCGGTGACATGTGTGTGCCTGAATGTGCGAGTGCACATGCCTATGCTCACGTCCATGCACATTTGCCCGGCCAGTTGCCGGTCTGTGCTTGCGCATATGTATGCACCGGGAGACTTCATCTTCATGCCTTACCTGACAAATGCACTGCAGGCATACAGTACAGACTCCCACCTGAAAAAGCAGTATTCCTCAGAAAAGGCAACAAGAGGAGTGGAAACCACTTTACTAGCCTTTAAATAGTTTAAACTCACGCCCTGTGATGACGTCACCCATTCAGCCATGCTCACAAGCACTCACGGTCACTGGGAGCCATTTAGGAAAAGAGCAGAATACTGGCAAACTCCGGAAGTAAATGGGCATCACTTCCTGTGATACATGTGCAGTATAGATTTCTGCCCACCTCCACTATCTTGGAAAGGGGAAGAACGTCTAATTGATATACACAGTCCACGACTGGAGGATAAAGGGGAAAATAAAGACAAAGAAGAAAACGGGGGAGATGCTGTCATACTTTTGTTAACCCAACACTTTATATTCCTGATATGTACCTGCTGTACCATGTACTTGTATAAGAAAGTATCCTGTTCTCTTTTGTATGCTTCTTCTATGTGAAATCACTGGTGTTCCTGGCAGTCCCTCTGCTTTCCTATTAAAAAGTGACCACACTAAGTGGGAGAACACACCATGGTCAGTTCTCTAGCTGTGCTGGGAACTCAGCCTTCTCTCCTCCAATGATCAGACTTGTCCTGACAAGCCCCCACTGCACAGCCATTCACTGGGTAGCTCAGTGTGCTGCTGCTGCTGCTGCTTCTCCTCCTCCTCCCAGCTTGTATGCAGCTGAGAACAGAGAATATGTGATCACTTATAAAAAGGAAAATATTGTTTTTATATATCTATATAAAAATGTTTTGCCTTTCAGTTCTATTTTTAACTGAATGTGTTGTTTACAAAGTGATTGTTTACAATCACTTTAAGCTTATATAAAGCTTACAACCAATGAATGTCCCCCAGACCACCAGAATGGGGCTCCCTTCATAAAGCTCATTTAGAGGCTGCACAGAGAGGAATTTCACTCAGGAGAGGCTGAACCTGGCTGGGGTGATTAGCAGTAAGCGATGTTCCACAAGCCAACCAGTCCTAACAGGTGATGACAAAGAGAAGAATGCCGGGGGGGAAATCACTCTCGAATTTATAGTTAAAGGGGTTGTAAAGGTTCGTGTTTTTTCACCTTAATGCACCCCTGTTTTACTTACTTAAGCCTGTTTACCTGCTTGGCTCGTCCCCGGCGTCCTCTTCTCCATGGACAAAAAGAGTCTTGGTGTTGATTGGATAGATTGATAGCAGCGCAGTCATTGGCTCCTGCTGCTGTCAATCAAATCCAATGATGCGGCCGCCGGGGGGGGGCGGTACCGAGACATACACTCTGTGTCTATGGAAGCAGAGTGTATGAGACGGGAGCACGCCTGCAAGGTAACCCCCTCAGGAGAGAGCTTACTGAGGGGGTTAGCTATTGCAGAGAGGAGCCGAGAGAGCCACCATGGGACCCCAGAACAGGAGGTTCGGGGCCACTCTGTGCAAAACGAGCTGCACAGTGGAGGTAAGTATGACATAAAGTAATACAAAAAAAATAAAAAATTAACCTCTACAACCCCTTTTTAGGTTGAGGGGCAGAGCTAAAACCCATTGTATGATGCCATGATGCACCAGGAAATGTTTTTTCAGTGTGATTTTTCCCTGATGGCTTAGAATAAGAGGTAGTACAGCATGGCAGTCTAACGGAGAGAGCTGGGAAAAGTGCCAAAGGAAGCTTGTGGAGTCTGTTAAAGTGCCTTTATAGTTGGCATCCTAAGAAGAATTTTTACAGCAGAGGACTTACTGTATATTACAGAAAAATATAATTTAGGCAGCCTTGACACCTAAGATAAAATATCTCCTTCAAAAATGCCAGGAGTGACATTTTAGATCACTACAGATCTTATGTGAATAGAGAAGTATCTACTCACAACAGGTGTCCTGGCTCATAGGAAAGTTATAGGTGGAGAGAATATAGGGTCTCAAAGTAGAAAGAAGTAGGCTTGCCATCTTCTACCTACATGCTCAGTGGGCCATCTGAATTTTCTTTTTAAAGCATCCAACCGGAGTAAAAAAGAGAACATCTTATGCAAAAGAAAACAGGAACTTGTAGGCCTTTCCTTCTCTCTGGTCATGGTTGCACGTGCCATACTTCCCCATATTATGACCACTAACTATAAACAATTAGTAGAATAACAGATATGGGAAAGTTCACTGAAGATCTGATAAGATTTAGAAAACAATGGGCTCCATTCACAAAAGCAGATCGCATGCAGTGTTTTCCCAAATCCTGAAAATGTCAATTCACTATTGCTTTACTAAATTCACAAAAAAAATGCATGCAGTAAATAAGTAGCCCCAGCATGCAAAGTTGGCAGCTGAATGTAAAATAGAGGAATTGCCGGCAATAAATAATTAAGAAAAAAATTGCGTGGGGTCCCCCCCAATCCATCCTAGGCCCTTCCCCCATGCCAAAATAAAAAAAGGGTCCCCCCAGAATCCATACCAGACCCTTATCCATGCAGTCTGGCAGGTCAGGAAAGGGAGGGCAAGTGAGCACCCCCCCTTTCTGAACCATACCAGGCCACTTCCCCTTAACATGGGGGTGCTTTGGGGCAGGGGGGCTCTGTCCCCCCCAAAGCACATTGTCCCCATGTTGATGGCCAGGGGCCAGGGCTGTGAGGATTTGCGGGTGGGGGGCTTATCTGAATCTGGAAGCCCCCTTTAACATTTTCATGGTACCCCTATTCATTCACTAAAAAAAAGTGTCATTTAAAAAAACACAAGAGGCAGTTTTTGACAAGTCCATTAATAAAAAACAACAACAAAAAAACGTCCCCCTGTGTAGATCCATCGTCAATCACGATGCCCACCGCCACCACCAACCTGCACTGCGTATTTTTTCTTAATTTTTCATTGCTGGCAATTTTTTTTCTACATTCAGCTATCAGCGGGGCACCCTGCTAATAGTTGATGACTCATCGGTTGTTAAGGAGGTGCCGGCTGCCCGCTCCTTAACAACCAGCTGTTTACAGTCTTTGTTAAGGATGCTGTCTACCGCCGGTGGTAAATTGCCACAGGCTTTCACTACTAACTTAAGGCATGACTTCATTAACCACTTCCCGCCCACCATTTTACAAAATGACATGCGCAATGTGGTTTAATTATCCTAAACGGACATCATATGACGTCGGTCAGGATGCGCCACTATTGCACGCTCCCGGTGGCGCGCACCGCGGCGATCGAAGATGACGCTTGTCCCTCGGACACAGCGCATCCCTGATCAGGGTAAACAGCCAATGAAATTGTCCAATCACAGCCAGTCACATGTTAAAACAAAGAGGATGCACGCCCGACAGGGGCGCGCAGAAAGCCGATTGGGGATGGCACATGTCCCTCAGGAACAGCACATTCCCGATCAGGGTAAACAGCCAATTAAATTGACTGTTTACCACGTGATCGGCTGTGTCCAATCACAGCCGGTCACAAGTATGAACATTGTGGCGGTTTCCAGGGATATCTCCTTCTCTCTCCTCACACGCCGATTGTGTGAAGAGAGAGATGGAGAGATCTGAGATCTGTGAGTGTTACAATTTACATTGTCATTACTGTCTACACAACACTACCCCCCAATAAAGAGAACCTGTCATACAGAACATCTGGATCTGTAACAGCCTGTACATCTGTAATCTGGATCACAGGCCACCACCAGTACTGCCATCGGTACCACCATCGGTCCCGCCACCAGTACCATCTGAATCTGTCAGAGCTCATCTGTCACACAGGCTGCCACCAGTACCGTCATAAGTACCGCCATCGGTACTGCCATCGGTACCGCCATTAGTACCATCTGAATCTGTCACAGCCCATCTGTCACACAGACCGCCACCAGTACCCCCATCGGTATCGCCATTACTACCACCACACAGGCCCATCATCAGTTCTGTCATCAGTACCGCCGCACAGTCCCGCTATAAGTACCATCACACATGCCATCAGTAACCTGTCAGTTCCGTCACACAGGCCCGCCATCAGTGAGCTGTCAGTAGCACCACCAGTTCCGTCACACAGGCCTGCCAAAAGTACCGCCATCATGTCTCAAGGAGTTTATACAGCTGAGGAGGCATATAACATACTTACCATGTCGGATGATGAGAGCAGCGGGAAGCTCCCATCATCCGATTCTGGTTCGGAATACGAGCCAGTAGAGGGTAGTGGATAAGAGTCTGAGTCAGAGAAAGAAACTGACCCTCCTAAAAGAATAAGGAGATTGGGACCAAGATCAGAAGACCCCAGGAAGAGGAGCCCAGTGCCAGTACTGGAAGTACATGCCCAACCCGAAGAATCCAGGCCCAGTCCTACCTTCCGATTCCCTGGCAAACCCCTTAGGGTTGCCTGCCAACTCAGTATCCGCTATAATTCCCCCTTTCACCACACAGCCAGGTGTGCAGCCCAACATTTAAAATTTTGCACAATTGGATTATTTTTATTTGTTTTTTCCCAAAGATTTGTTGCAGTACATGGTGGACCAAACAAATCTCTATGCAGAGCAATTTATTGCTGCCAACCCAAATTCGTCCTACGCCTGTATGTTCCATTGGCAATGTCTTACACTAGACAAATTCTAATTGTTTTTGGGCCTTATGTTCAATATGAGGCTTACCAAGAAAAACAAACTGCATGCCTATTGGTCCACCAACCCCATCCACCACATGCCGATATATTCTGCTGTCATGTCCAGGACACTGTACGACATGATTATGCGTCTACTACACTTTAACGATTTTTCGCAGTGCCCTCCCCAAGATCATCCCAACCATGATAAATTGTATAAGATTTGCCCCCTAATAAATTATTTTACCAAACGATTTTCTGAAGTGTTTATCCCCGACCAAAATATTTGTGTAACCGAATCCCTTATCCACTTTACTGGCCGGCTGCAGTTCAAACAGTATATCCCAAGTAAGAGAGCCAGGTATAGGTTGAAATTGAACAAATAGTGCGATCGAGCCACTGGGTACATGTACACATTCCGGATTTATGAAGGCAAAGACTCCCAGCTCCAGCCCCGTGAGTGCCCCACATATATAGAAACCAGTGGTAAAATTGTCTGGGACCTTGCATACCCCCTGTTCAAAAAAGCATACCACTTATACCAATTACTACAGTAGCTTTCCCCTTTTCTGTCACCTGTATTGTAAACAAACCCTGGCCTGCGGTACCTTCCAAAAAAATAGGAAGGGCTTCCCACAGAGCTTACTATCAAAACAGCTACAAAAGGGGGAATCCGCATTCATGAGGAATGAGGAGGTGTTGGCCATGATGTCTACCATCCACAATGACACCTTGGTGGAGATTCAGAGAAGACGTGGCCTCTTAGTACTGCCTGAATGTGTCCATGACTACAATCTGTATATGGGGGGGGGGAATGATCAGATGCTACAACCATATTCAACCCGCTAGTCTCGGTATTGGTATAAGAAAGTTGCTTTTCATTTGTTTCATATGGCCCTGTTCAATTAGTTTGTCTGTTATCAAAAATCACCCAAAAACCAACCCACCACCTACCTCAAATATATTGAAGACATTGTCATTGCCCTGACTTACCAGCAAGGACCCACCCCAGAAAGCATTCGCTCTGATAGTGTGAGTCGACTTCATGAGCAACATTTTCCCTATAACATTCCCACCGCAGAATCTGGAAGAAGACGCCAAAAGAGATGTTGTGTATGCAGCAGTGGAGGAGTTAGAAAAGATACCAGCTATTATTGTCCCCAATGTCCCTCCCAACCTGGCCTGTGTATCGGTGATTGCTTCAGAAATGATCACATATCCATCAGATATTAGTTACTCTTATTAGTAACAGGCTGCCATTTCCCCATTTTTAATACCTGTGTAGATCATTTGCCTTATTTGACATGTTTCTACCTTCCATGTTAACTGACCCTGGCCTGTTTACCGACGATGTCTTTGCCTGCCATTTCAACCACGTTTTTGACTTCCACATGCACCAACCTCAGCCTGTTTACCGACAATGCCTTTGCCTTCCGTTTCAACCACGTTTCTGACTTCCATGTGCACCGACTTCGGCCTGTTAATTGACCATGTTTTTGCCTGCCACTTGGACTGATCTTTTGCCCTTCTACTTTAGTACACAGGGGTCTCACATATGTGAGGGGCTTCAGAATAGTGTTCTGAGTAGAGAAAATACGTTTTTGGTTTTCTGTGCTCCCAGAACAGGGTCTGTTTGCCCATAGGCTTCAAAGAGATTTGGGTGGGAGAAGCCTCTATCCCTGTTCCCCTGGCCCTAAGCTTGATGGTCCTTCCTGCTGCCTGGACCAATACTTTGGCTGTGCTGACCATATCGCTGCCTGTAATGACCGAGGACTTTATGGACTATGTTTCTTCCTGCGGCCTGAACCAATACTTTGGATGTGTAGACCATATCTCTGCCTGCTGCCTCCACTGACTATGGACAGTATTTCTGCCTGGACATCTCTTTCTGCTACCTGGACCAATGCTTTGGCTGTTTCTCTGCCTGTACTAACTATGGACAGTATTCCTGCCTGCTGCCTGGACAATTGCTTTTGCTGTCGCTGACAATATCCCTGCCTGCTGCCTGGACCGATGCTCTCCTCTGTGGACCACTGCACTACTAAAACCACAGGTAATCGTTTGTTATTTGGTATGTACATGCTATGTGTTATAAATATGCAGGACCTTCAAAAATGTGATCGGTAGTCAGGAAATGATATGTGTAATTTATGCTCGTAGAATGCATGAAGGTGCTACTTGGATGTTGGGCCTCTGTATGTGGCCAGGCTGTGTAAAAGTCTCACACATGTGGTATCCCTATACTCAGGAGGAGTAGCACAATGTATTTTGGGATGTCATTTTTGCTATGTACGTGCTATGTGTTTACAAATATCTTATAAATGGACAACTTTGTTTAAAAAAAATGTATTTTAATTTTTTTCCCCACATTTTCCGAAAACTTCTACTTTCCAAAAAGGGGTCATTTGGGGGTATTTGTACTTTCCTGGATTGTTAGTGTCTCAATAAATGAGATAGGCCTTCAGTACATCAGGTGTGATCAGGATGTGATCAATTTTCTGTGATTTGCACCATAACTTTCACACAGACTAAATAATATCCACTAATTTGGGTTATTTTTACCAAAGATATGTAGCAGTATACATTTTGGCCCAAATGTATGACGCAAAATTACTTATTTGCAAAATTTTACAATAGAAACTAAAAAAAGTGTTTTTTTTTTTTTTTTTTTTTTTCAAAATTTTCGCTCTTTTTTCGCTTATATCCTAAAAAAATAAAAAACCTCAGCAGTGATTAATTACCACCAAAAGAAAGCTCTATTTGTGAGAAAAAAAATGATAAAAATGTTGTTTGGATACAGTGTAGCATGACTAAGTAATTGTCATTCAAAATGTGAGAGCACTGAAAGCTGAAAATTGGTCCGTGCAGGGAGGTCAATAAGTGCCCTGTATTGAAGTGGGTAAATAGCGCATGCAGTATTTTTGTAGTGTTCTTTTAGTGAATGCCAAAAAATCTTTGCGGTATTTTACTGCATACTCAGCTGCGGTAAGATACCACTTTGTGAATGAATCTCAAAACATTTGGAGGCCTCAAAAGCAAACTAATACAAATTAGACAACAAATCCTGAACTACTTTTTAAGCAAAATCACACCTTGCTCTTTTGCTTTACAAACCAGCCTTCAGATTCAGATTTCCATACAAATGACCTATTGGGCTTATTAACTAAAGGGGTAGTGAAAAAATGATTATAGGTTCAGTGTGAACAAAACATCACCTAATTGACTGACTAAGCTGCATATAGACAACATTTTATGGACACCTACCATCACAGCTATAAGAAGCTTGTCAGACATTCCATCCCAAAACTCGATCATTAATATGAATTTGTCCCTTCCAGCCTTTGTGGCAATAACAGCCTCCACTCTTCTGGGAAGAGTGAAAAAGATTTTGGAGTGTGTCTGTGGGAATTTGTGCCTTTCGACCAGAGGAGCATATGTGTGAGGTCTGGTATAGTACAGATATTACATGAGAAGACCAGACTTTCAGTTGTTCCAATTTATACCAAAGGTGTTCTGTAGGATTAAGGTCAGAGCTGTATGAAGCCGCTCAAACTCTTTCACACCAAACAAACTTGTCACACCATGGGACTAGTTTTATACAAAGGGGCCTAGTCATGATGGAACAGAAAAAGGTCTACCTTAAACTGTTGTCACCAAGTTGGAAGAACACAACTGACTAAAATGTCTTTGCTTACTGTAACATTATTAGTATCCGTCACTGGAAACATCTGAATTGAACAATTTGTAGAGGTGTCCATTGTCCACATACTTTTGGTCATAGTATATTAGTAAATAGTACATTGGCCCCACAGAATTTAAATGTTATCATTTTATAACAGCAAGAACCCCATACTGGTCCACCTTTCTTCTCTGCTCTGTGTGATCAATACAAAAAGTTCAGAGGTCAGTAATAGTAGACTGAATGAAGATCAATGAATTTATATGCATGCAGAATTAATAAGTGAATACATTTTTTTTTTTGAAAAACCTAAACATAAAAGCAGACTTGCACTCTTTGTTGGAAAATAATACATTGTATTGATTGCAGTTGTCTGATTTCTGAAATGCTTGATTCTCCATAAATAATATAGGTTCTATTAGGAGACTTGATTAATCCCAATTTTTGATTTGCCTTAAATATTTCCTTTAGACCCTGCTTTTCAAGCGCTTTGGAAGCACTGCCCATTCATTGCAATGGGCAGGGGCGTTTTGGGAGCGCTGTACACATCGCTCCCAAACCGCTCCAAAGATGCTGCTTGCAGGACCTTTCCGAACGTCCCGCAAGCGCATCGCCCAGGTGTGAAAGCACTCATTGTAATGAATGGGAGGCAGTTTTCAGGCGCTTTACAGGCGCTATTTCTAGCGCTAAAATGCCTGAAAACTGCCTCAGTGTGAAAGGGGTCTTAAATATGTCTGATATGTAGAGGATCAGTGAATATCCACTGTATGCCATGAATAGATTGGACATTAATATATTTAAGACATTCAACATTTTTTCTCTACATTACAATTTTTTTCACAGATCCCTAAATTAGGCAGTCTCAACATGCTGGTTGTAATATAAAATAAAATAATGCTGGGACTTGTAATTGCATAACTGAACTGCCTACAGTATTAAAAAAACACAGAACAAACATTTCATGGTCGCGGCCATCTTTTTTTCTATTTTGCTTTTGGCGTTGGATGCAGAGAAGGCTTTTGACAATGCTATGTGAAATGTGTTGATAGGAGGCGCTAAACAATGACACTAAACCGTGCGTGATCGGCATGCGTTCCACTGATGCTGAGAGACAAACCAGAGGCTTGGACCCGGAAGTGACGTGAGCTTCCAGTTTGTCTCTCAGCATCTATCCAGGATAGGGAGGGGTTTTGTAGTTTATTTAAGGGGGAAGCAGGGTCTCTCGGGCATCATTGGAGAGGCAGAATAGAGAAAAAAAAGCAGGCAGTTTCCCACCCATCCTCCCTGTGTTTGTCTGTTTTCTTTATTTGCAGGTGCAGTATGAGCAGGTGATGTCATGGCAGCTGATCGGGTGGCGGTAGTTGGTCCTTGATGAAAATACTTACGATATGGAAGTATGGGGGACTCATCGATGGTATGTGCCCCTCTGGTGGATTCCAGTTAACATGGTTTAGCTGGAATAGAGTAATGGTTGCACTGCAGGTAGAGGGGTTGTCTCCGAGCTGGTGTGTTACTGCTGGAGGCCTATCATGGTAAAGGTCCCGCAGTGTAGCAGTGGAACATGTTTTGGAATTTGAGGTTGCCGTCAAAGACCAACAGGCCTGTGGACTGTGAGCTTGTTTCAGATGTTGATGTGAAAAAGAATGTTAATTGAAGTTGTTTTTGTTAATAAAAGACTGCTATGGCCATTTGTACTCCATTTCATGTCTGGTCTTGTTAATTTAGGTAATGATAAGGGGTGGGGTGAGTACAAATGGTCGGGCAGACAAAAGAAAGTTGGGGACATCTGATCTACACTGGACAGGTATTCTCAATCACTGTCATCAATTATTAATTCACTATCCATGACACATGGTCTGAAACTGTTTATTTTAGCATGTTTGAGGCTGGGTTCACACTGCTGCGGTGCGGGAACGCTGCGAATACACTGCGAGTTCCCGCACCGCATGTCTCCCGCCGGCAGTTCACACTGCCCTATGCGAGCTGCTGGGGGTGTCAATGAAATGTTAATGACACCCCCATAGCAGCTCGCATATCGCAGTGCGATCTGCAAACTCGGACAGGAATCGGATCGCATGGTGAGAACACCATGCGATCCGATTCTGCTGCGGAGCGAAAAAAAGGGTCCTGTCCGATTTTGGGCCGAATGCGTTGCGAATTCAGCCATACTATCTGTATGGCTGAATTTGCATCGCACAGAGATCGCATATGATTTGAACTGCAGTGCGGTGCGAATCATATGCGATCTCCCGCACCGCAGCAGTCTGAACCCGGCCTCAGTGTCATTGTTTAGCACTCCTATCATCACATTTCACATTGTTCAGTAGCTTGCCTAAATTATTTGGGGAGCAGCTTTATAGTTTTTATATATATTTGGCACAAGGTTTGTCTTTTTATTAGTTTTGACAATGCTAACTTGACTTGGCTTTAAATGGTGATTTTTACATACATGAAAAACCCCAATATGAAATAAAAGTCCAAAACAAGTGTCTTCAATGTGCTTATTAATCTCATATCACAGTATTTCTGATTCAATGTGATATATCCACTGTGTCAATCCTCATCACCCATGCTGTGCTCTGTTACCATCAAAATAAACCATCTACCTCTATGTTTGACCCACTGTTAACGTGATTGTAACAATCACCTTGTAAAGCAATCCATTCAGTTTAAAATTGAAATTATAGATATACAACATTATACTATAAATACCTTTTTTACTATTTTTTTATGTGATCACATTCCCTCTGTTCTCAGCTGCATAAGAGCTGGGGGGAGGAGAAGCAGCAGAACACTGAGCTTCCAGGTGAAAGGCTGTGCAAGGGTGGCTTGTCAGGACAAGCCTGATTATTGGAGGAGATCAGGTTTAGTTCCCAACATAGCTAGAGAACTGACCATGATGTGCTCTCCTGCTTAGTGTGGTCAGTTTTTAATGGTAAAGCAGAGGGACTGGCAGGAACACCAGGGATTTTACTCAAAGGAAGCAATACAAAAAGAACAGGATACTTTTTACTACAGGTATATGGTACAGCTGACATTATGAAATGTTTAGGTAACAAACGCTTTAAAGTGTGGAACTTCCACTTTAAGCACTCCTCACCCCCTTACATGCCACATTTGGCATGTCATTTTTTGTGGGGGGGGGAGCGGGTACCTAGTTTTGACAGGTACCCAGTTCCCACTTCCGCTCAGCTGCCTAGGTGACTCCTCCTCTCTCTCTTTCCCTCCCTGCAATCTCCTGTGACACGACACAGGTCCGAGGATATTTCCTGGCCACTGAGAAGGTGCAGCGTGACTCGCGCATGTGCAGTGCGCACACGACTGTAAAGCCGCAAGCTGTCACAGCCAGGTGCCCACACTTGTAATGACGGCGTCGCGGAGAGGAGAGGGAGAGGACCGAGGCTTTGGGCGGGTGGCCGCATCGCTGGACAGTGTGACAGGTGAGTGTCTGTTTATTAAAAGTCAGCAGCTACACTTTTTGCAGCTGCTAACTTTTAATGAACTTAAAAAGTAAGGTCTATTTACGCCCAGTCATTTAAATTGGGCTGTTGCTCTGGCTTACCCCAGATGTATCAATGTTATGTGTAGCATATGCCACTATAACCTCCTCCAACAATCTCAGCTCAAAGAAATCAAAATAGCTTTCTTAGTGCAGTATATTTAATAATCAATCCTGTTTATTAAAAGAAATGTTAGAATAACACTCATAAATATAGTGCACCCAAGACATGTGCACTTAGGGTTAATAGGTTTATCGCCTTTTCAAAACATAAATTGCCCCCTTAAGGTACAGCATCAGCAATGTTTACATGTATGTGTATCTCACTTCCTGTTCCACCTGTGCGTGATGACATCACGTGGCCACACCCCTGGCATCTTTTAATAAATGGGATTGATTATTAAATATACTCCACTATGAAAGCTATTTTGGCTTCTTTGAGGTTATGGTGGCATACATTACACTAAGATTATTACATCTGGTGTAAACAAAAGCAGCAGCAGCCCAATTTGAAGGGCCAGGTGTATTCAGACCTTACGTAACAGTGGGCCAAACATAGAGGCAAGTAGCTTGTTTGGATGGTGGCAAGCACAGCATGAGTGATAAGGACTAACACATACCTCCCAACATTATGAGAAGGGAATGAGGAACACCTACTAGCAAACGTATGTAGGCATAGGACATTCTTAACCGCTTCCCGACCGCCTCCTGCACATATAAAAATTGCTGATCGCCGCCATTACTAGTAAAAAAAAAAAATATTAATAAAAATGCTATAAAACTATCCCCTATCTTGTAAACGCTATAACTTCTGCGCAAACCAATCAATAATTGCTTATTGCGATTTTTTTTACCAAAAATATGTAGAAGAATACGTATCGGCCTAAACTGAGGAAAAAAAATGTTTTTTATATATTTTTTTGGGGATATTTATTATAGCAAAAAGCAAAAAATATTGCATTGTTTTCAAAATTGTCGCTCTATTCTTGTTTATAGCGCAAAAAATAAAAACCGCAGGGGCGATTAAATACCACCAAAAGAAAGCTCTATTTGTGGGAAAAAAAGGACGCCAATTTTGTTTTGGAGCCACGTCGCACGACCGTGCAATTGTCAGTTAAAGCGACGCAGTGCCGAATCGCAAAAAGGGGCCTGGTCCTTTGGCTGCCAATTGGTCCGGGCTGAAGTGGTTAAAGGAGAATTTTTTACCACTACTATTCCTTTATAATGACTTTTAAAATTTACAAATGCAGCAATTTAGAATTTGGTGAAAGGTTTAGCACTGGGAAAACACTTTTTGAAAGATAAAAAGTGCATTTTAAATACAACTATATAAATCAGACCAAAATGAGGGACAAATGGGGGGGAAATAGGGACAGAGTGACATTGCTCCAAATCAGGGACAGTCCCTTGAAAATCAGGGACAGTTGGAAGCCAAGCTAACACAATGGATATATCACATCGAAGCAGAAATACTGTGAAATGGGATTAATAAGCACATTGAAGACACTTGTTTTGGACTTTTAGTTGATGGAATTTTACATATATTTTTTTTTTATTTTTCATGTATGTAAATGTAGCACTCTGGTGTTTAGGCAGGGTTGCAAGTAAATTTAGTTTGCCAGGCAGTAGTTGCCCTGGTTAATTGTTAGTAGATCCACTGATTCCTCTCTTCTGGACTTGCTGCACCTTCTGGCTTCTGTCGCTAGGTGGCGTTATGCTGGTGACATTAGATAGACAAGGGCTTAGCAAGGTCAGGTTATGAATGGTGGGGGTTTCTTTAGCCCCTTGGCCTGCTGGGAGAGCCTATTTATTTGGGTGGAGTCAGGTGATCAAGGTTCCCCATTGAGAAAGACACATTTGTCGAAACTGGTCTGGGAGGGCACGCAGTGACGCCACCATACTACAGAGAGGAGGACGGGCTCCTACATTTGCCGGCCGGCACTTTTTTACATGCACCATAGCATTTGAATAAATGTAAGTGCTTTCTATTTTGTTTTAATAAATTGTTTTATCGGATTCACGCTATGGGCTTCCTTTTTTCCTCTACTTCCCATATGGACCCCATGTGAACAAGTGTCTCCTTATACCCATGCCATTTGGAGTATCGATTGTCGCCCTATAGTAACAGGAAGAATCGCATCCTCTGGTCGTCTAACTTATTAGCTGAGCCTTCTTACCTTGGCTTTCCGGTAAGCAGCCACTTTTTAAGGGTGTCGGGCACTGTGTTCAACACTATCGCCATTCACAAGTCACCGGGTGCCTCTTCTGTTTACTTCAGAACATTAGGATCATCTCCTCCACCATTATTTCTTTATGTCTTCTCCCGGAGATTGGGGAATAGTTTGCCTTTGTCCCTATTTCTATGCCTAGGACTTTGTGCTACCAGAGACTGTCAGTCCAAGGGGACATTAGTGTTTTCTGTGGATAGTACAAGTTATTATTGTTTAGGACAATATTTTGCGTATTATTCCATATTGACCAGATCATATGGTGATTAATGTATGCTTTCTTTTTTTGGCGCAGCTTTCTTTCTTTATGTAACTTTGTGTGTGTATCCCACCTTGAGCAGCAGCCTTATTTGTTTAATCATTGACCATTAGGTATAGCGCGGTTTTTATTTATTTTGTATCAAGGTTCTGTGCCACCCAGACGGCTGTCTGGGTGGACGTGGGTTATACTACCCCGGGCTGCTAGGCTGTAAGCCTGAGGCCTATCCCGGGGACATCTGGCTGCTAGGCTGTCTGAGGGCCTATACAGAAGCAGGAGAAGCAGCATAGGGTTGGGATGACAGGATTGGAGTCCAACCGAGAGTAACGGTTCCGCCGAGTGGGAAACCAGTTGTGATCGGAGGTAGAGGGGAAGCTGTCGCCACTAAGGAACCATCCACTTTGCTACCGGAGACCACTGTGAGTAAGCTGGAGCCAGTACCAGAGTAGTCTTCTCAGCAGCAAACTTCAGCAAGTGCCAAGCCAGGGACCCAGCGGGACAGCAGAGGTGATGCTTGAGGAGCATCAGTGAGTGCTAAGCCAGGGACCTAGCGGGTCAGCAGGGGTGATGCTTGAGGAGTATCTATAAGTGCCAAGCCAGGGATCCAGCAGGGAAGCAGGGGTGACACTTGAGGAAGATATCGAATTATGGAAGTGGAAGAGCTCAGGGGATCCAGTGGTGATTGGGTCTGAGAGTCTAGTGGGAACTTGGTGAATGAAGATCTACAGTGAGAGACTCTAGAGTGCGAGGAGAACTATTTGTGTTACCAATAGTTAAATACAACTACCATTAGTGACTGTTACAAGATTTGTTGCCATAGGAGACTGCGGCCCCACCTATACAGAAGTGGTGACCGGCTGGAGGCCTTCCACTGTATAGAGTCTACCTATAGAAGTCTCGGAGTCTGCCAATTGTCTTTGCATCTACTTAAGAGTGTCTTGGCCCTAACCCTCTCTCCCACAGTTCTTGTTCAAGAGACAATAAATCTCTTTGCATTAAAAAAGTGTCTGGCGCCCATCACTTCGGCTTGTATTACACCATGCCTTGTAACCCACTCTACATAGAAGGATGTCAGCTCTCCCTGACTTTGGAGGTCACCATTAGGCCTCTAGAGGTCCGGGACCTTG
Organism: Lithobates sylvaticus; assembly: GCA_028564925.1. Taxonomy (NCBI): domain Eukaryota; kingdom Metazoa; phylum Chordata; class Amphibia; order Anura; family Ranidae; genus Lithobates; species Lithobates sylvaticus. The sequence continues at coordinate 401,303,099 of CM053028.1, forward strand.
CTACATAAAAATGGACACATGTAGAAAATAAACTATTAAGAAGTTGCTCTGCACTTATATATATTGGTATACTCTGTTTGGTATGGGAACATATATCAGTGATTAACCACTTCAATACTGGGCACCAAGTCCCCCCCCCCCCCCTCCTGCCCAGACCAATTTTCAGCTTTCAGTGCTGTCGCACTTTGAATTATTTTTAGAATTTTGTTCCCACAAATAGAGCTTTCTTTTGGTGGTATTTGATCACCACTGTGTTTTTTTTTTTTTTTGCTAGACAAAACCAAAATTTTGAAAAAAAAAAAGTTTTTCTTTGTTTTCGTTATAATTTTTTTCTCCTTCACTGATGGGCGCTGATAAGGCTGCACTGACTGGCACTGATGGGCACTGGTGAGGTGGCACTAATGGGCACTGATGGTGGGGCACTCATAGGTGACACCGATAGGCGGCACTGCTGGACACTGATTGGCATCTAGAATGGGCACTGACTGGCACCTTTAAAGTTAATACCTGGTGGTCCTTGGTGGCATCCCTGGTGGCCCTGGGTGGGCATCCATGGTCAGCATCCCTGGTGGACATGGGTGGCATCCCTGGTGGTTGTGGGTGGGCATCCTTGGGGGGCTGCGCTAATAATCAATCAGCCCAGACCCCCCCTGTCAGGAGAGCAGCCGATCGGCTCTCCTCTACTCGTGTCTGTCAGACTTGGGTGGAGAAAAAGTCGATAAACGGCTCTTCCTGTTTACACTATGATCAGCTGTGAACACAGCTGATCACATGGTTAAGAGTCTCTGTCAGAGGCTCTTTATCCAGATCGGAGATGCGGTGTGTCAGCACCACAGGGGGTGCACGATCGCGGGTTATCCTGATCATGTCATATGACGTCGGTCAGGATAACAAAACCGCTTTGCGCACGTCATATTGCTATATGGCGGGCGGGAAGTGGTTAAGCTGCAACATTCACATTAGGTTTTGTTCTGTTTCTATTGCATTTTAATTTCTATCTTTTGGAGTGGCAGCGCGGAGGATATTTGCAATGTATATTTGGTTAATGCCTGTGTTTGAGTGTAAGTATGTTTTTATTTCTTTTTTTAAATGTCTGGTTTAGTTCAGATAATACTTGCTTGACATTTGTTTTTCATGGTGCTTCTTAGAAGTATGGTTGCTGTCCCATTTGCATACAGTTTTCTAGTCTATGGGATGACATTTCTTTTCTGAATTCTTTTGGTTTGTGCCCTTAAATCTAAGATCAGGAGGTTGTCTAAGCCAATCTGTTCCTTTCTGCTGCCTTGCAAAAAGGCACTTCTTACTCAAAGATTTCACAGGAAAAGGGTAATGTTGATAACTGCTGGGTAGGGTTGCCACCTTTTCATCAAGTCAAACCCGAACACTTTAACCCGGCCCCCCACCCCAAAGCACCTTGTCCCCATGTTGATGAGGACAAGGGCCTCTTCCCCCTTTAAAAAGGGGCCCCCAGATCCGCCCCCCACCCTATGTGGGGGGTCTTCTCGCCGGACTTCTTCCGTCCCTTCTCGCTCTCTCTCTGCTCTTTTACCTAGCTCTTTCACGAGGGGGGGGAGTCCGGCTACCTTCTTCGTCGTCGCCGCCGTCTGGGGGTCTCGATCCGCCTTCGGGGGTCTTCTTCCGTCTTGGGGGTCTTCTCGCCGGACTCCCCCGCCATTTACCAAGCTCTTTTACCGAGCGGGGAAGTCCGGCTACCTTCTTCGTCGTCGCCGCCGTCGTCTGGGGGGTCTCGATCCGCCTTCGGGGGTCTTCCGGGGGTCTCTTCTGTTCTTGCGGCGGTCGTCGTCTTCCCGCGCCGCCGGCGCCTTGTCCTTCTTCTTGTTCTTGTTCTTCTTCTTCCGATGTTGACCCGACGCTCTCTCTGCCCGGAATGCCTGTGCCGCTCTGCGCTGAGACTTATATAGGGGAATGGGGACAGGGTCACATGCACATGTCACATGGTGACCCCGCCCCCTTGTGTTGTCACAGTCCCGGAGGATGCTGGGACTGTGACATCGCAAGGGGCGGGGTCACCATGTGACATGAACATGTGACCCTGTCCCCCATGTCCCTATATAAGTCCGAGCGCAGACCGGCACAGGCATTCCGGGCAGAGAGAGCGTCGGGTCAACATCGGAAGAAGAAGAAGAACAAGAACAAGAACAAGAAGAAGGACAAGGCGCCGGCGGCGCGGAAGACGACGACCGCCGCAAGAACAGAAGAGACCCCCGGAAGACCCCCGAAGGCGGATCGAGACCCCCCAGACGACGGCGGCGACGACGAAGAAGGTAGCCGGACTTCCCCCGCTCGGTAAAAGAGCTTGGTAAATGGCGGGGGAGTCCGGCGAGAAGACCCCCAAGACAGAAGAAGACCCCCGAAGGCGGATCGAGACCCCCAGACGGCGGCGACGACGAAGAAGGTAGCCGGACTCCCCCCCTCGTGAAAGAGCTAGGTAAAAGAGCAGAAGAGAGCGGGGGAGTCCGGCGAGAAGACCCCCAAGACGGAAGAAGACCCCCGGACCAGTGCAATAAAATATTTTTTCAAAAGTGTGTGTGTTGTTTTTGTACTTTAATTTATTTGGGGGGGACCCCCACGCCGTTTTTTTCGGCGTGGGGATTCCCTTTAAATCCATGCCAGCTTGCGGAGCTAGCGCGGCGGCATTTGCGATACAGCGTTGTACCCACACAAAATGTATATCCTTTTTTTCCCACAAATAGAGCTTTCTTTTGGGGGTATTTGATCACCTCTGCGTTTTTTATTTTTTGAGCTATAAACAAAAGCACCACAGGCCCCTTACATCAGATATGACATCAGAGCACCCCCCCCCCTCTTACATCAGATATGACATCAGAGCCCCCCCCCCCTCTTACATCAGATATGACATCAGAGCCCCCCCCCTCTTACATCAGATATGACAATTTAGAGCCCCCCCCCCTTACATCAGATATGACACCAGAGCCCCCCTTACATCAGATATGACACCAGAGCCCCCCTTACATCAGATATGACACCAGAGCCCCCCTTACATCAGATATGACACCAGAGCCCCCCTTACATGAGATATGACACCAGAGCCCCTCTTACATGAGATATGACTCCAGAGCCCCCACTTACATCAGATATGACATCAGAGCCCCCACTTACATCAGATATGACATCAGAGCCCCCCTTACATGAGATATGACTCCAGAGCCCCCACTTACATCAGATATGACATCAGAGCCCCCCCTTACATCAGATATGACTCCAGAGCCCCCACTTACATCAGATATGACATCAGAGCCCCCCCCCTTACATTAAATATGACACCAGAGCCCCCCCTTACATCAGATATGACTCCAGAGCCCCCCTTACATCAGATGGGACTCCAGAGCCCCCCTTACATGAGATATGACACCAGAGCCCCCCTTACATCAGATATGACTCCAGAGCCCCCCTTACATGAGATATGACTCCAGAGCCCCCCTTACATCAGATATGACACCAGAGCCCCCCTTACATGAGATATGACTCCAGAGCCCCCACTTACATCAGATATGACACCAGAGCCCCCCCTTACATGAGATATGACTCCAGAGCCCCCACTTACATCAGATATGACATCAGAGCCCCCCCTTACATCAGATATGACTCCAGAGCCCCCACTTACATCAGATATGACATCAGAGCCCCCCTTACATCAGATATGACTCCAGAGCCCCCACTTACATCAGATATGACACCAGAGCCCCCCTTACATTAAATATGACACCAGAGCCCCCCCCCCCCCTTACATCAGATATGACTCCAGAGCCCCCACTTACATCAGATATGACATCAGAGCCCCCCCTTACATTAAATATGACACCAGAGCCCCCCTTACATCAGATATGACTCAAGAGCCCCCCCTTACATCAGATATGACTCCAGAGCCCCCCTTACATCAGATATGACTCCAGAGCCCCCCTTACATCAGATATGACAACAGAGCCCCCTTACATCAGATATGACTCCAGAGCCCCCACTTACATCAGATATGACATCAGAGCCCCCCCTTACATCAGATATGACTCCAGAGCCCCCACTTACATCAGATATGACATCAGAGCCCCCCCCTTACATCAGATATGACTCCAGAGCCCCCACTTACATCAGATATGACATCAGAGCCCCCCCTTATATCAAATATGACTCCAGAGCCCCCACTTACATCAGATATGACATCAGAGCCCCCCTTACATTAAATATGACACCAGAGCCCCCCCTTACATCAGATATGACTCCAGAGCCCCCCTTACATCAGATGTGACACCAGAGCCTCCTTACATCAGATATGACACCAGAGCCCCCCCCCCCTACATCAGATATGACACCAGAGCCCCCCCCCCTACATCAGATATGACACCAGAGCCCCCCCCCCCCCCACATCAGATATGACACCACAGAGACCCCCTTTCCCCCTGTACTCACTGCTCACTAACTGCAGAGAAGTTCCTCATTTCTCTTTCCAGGCTCCACACACTCCGTGTTCGTTCCTCAGCAGTGCTGCTGAGACTGTCCAGTCAGTACCGCTCTCTATTGCCACCTGCAGGCTGGAGGGAGGAGAACACCTAATCCTCTCTCCAGCTATGAGCCACGATCCTATCTGAATGTGTCCGGTTTTCAGGGGTGCTCAAAACCGGGCACATGATTCAAATCCCGGACTGTACGGGTGAATCCCGTACAGGTGGCAACCCTACTGCTGGGTCAGCAAGAATGAGGCCTGTGGACTATAAACATGTAGGTTTTGGGTGAATACTACATAACCCTCATAGTGTTCTTTCTGAGCTAGAAGCAGATGCAAAGGTAGCTGCTTGTAAGAATGGCAACCCTTTTCTGCATAGGAAGGAGGTCCCTGAGAAAAAATGCTTTGCCAAAAGTAACTGTTGTATCTGACGTTGCAAACCAGGCAGGTGTTGTGGATACGGCTCCTAAATGGAGAAGGCATCTTCTTGTTGGTGATTTTATTGTAAGAGGTTTCTTTAACCTCCCTGGCGGTATGATTATGTCTGGAATTTTGTACCAAAAGCGGTACAATTATTTTGCATGGAAATTTTGCGTTTTTATATTGTAGGCATGCAATTCTTATGAATAACTCACTTAAATCTGTCCAAACCAGAGTCTAGTAGACATCCCGGGTATGATAAAGTTTGAAACACAAAATCATAAATTATAATATAATAAATAACTATAAAAATGATTCAATAATGTAATCAAATCAAAAACACAGAAATTTGCTCAGTTGCAGAATTGTCGCTGTCATTAGGTTTAGTGTTTGATGATGAATAATTATTGCTGTTTTCTAGCTGGTCTAAAACCACTTTTGACATAAAGGGACACTTTTTGATTGCTATGGACAATCTCCAGTTTCCAGGCAGAAAAAATGTATTCATTATATAAAACTACATGCAGGGCACTGGACAGACCACTAGGGACAAAGGGATGTGTAATTTTTTTTATACAGTACTGTAATCTGTAAGATTAAAGTACTGTATGTGTATTGTGTGTTTTTTGAATTTGGCGCCGATCTCCACTCCCATGCGTTGTAACGTCGCAGAGAGCGGAGTTTAGCGGCACTCACGCACTGTGTGAATCGAGCGAGGAGACAGCTCGCACACACAGCGGGGAGACATCGCAAGATCCAGGGGACAAGGCAAGTAACTTCCCCTGTATCCTGCAATGCGATCCCGAGTCTGGCTCGGGGTTACCGCTTATGGTACTGAAGTCCCATCCAGAGCCAGACTCGGGAATACCGCCAGGGAGGTTAAGAAATGATGTGGAAGTGTGAAAAGAAGTTACAGTAGGTCTTTACCTTATGCTACTGTTAGTAGAGATAAAAGGCGCATTTTCAAAATTGTCAAAAAAGCTAGTGAAGAGTGCAATGTTGATGTTGTTGTGCACCTTGGCACAAATGATTTGTCCCAGAATGATGTGTGTTCTGTACAAAGGGATTTTCAGAATTTGAGCCAGGATCTTCAGCAGTTAGGGTGTACTGTTACATTTTCAGAGGTCTAACCTGTGCATAAGGGACAACAAGAGAAACTATTATATACTTATATCAAATTTCATATAGCAGAGTTCAATGCTTGGTTAAAAGATTGGCGCAAAGCTGAAGGTTTTGGTTATGCTCGTTATGATTCTAGCAGGTGTTCTAATATTTAGTTGTACAAAAGAGATGGTCTGCATCCTTCACACAAGGGCACTGAGCTTCCTAGTATGGAATTCAGGGTTTTTTTGGACATGCATTTAAACTGAAGACTGGGGTCAGAGGTTTAATTGAGGAGCATTTCTGTCCCAGGTAAAAAAATGTGAAGGTTTGTGTTGCTAAGGACTGGGCTGATGGGGTTGTTACATCAGTTAAAGTTTCTGGTGCTAAAAATAAAGCAGTATATACTGTAGCAGTGTTTGTCACGCCATGTGCACTAATGCTTGTAGTTTAGGCAGCACACTTTGTAAGCTGACAGCTCTTATATCTAGGGACAAGCTCTTATATCTAGGGACAACTTGGACATTGTTGTAACTACAAAGACATGGTTCAAGTATTCAAATGACTGGGAAATAACTATACCAGGGTACACACTATACGGAAACAAAAGGCAGCAAATTTGAGTCAACTTTGGACTTTCGTGGTTTCGGTAAAGATTCACATAAACAGGAGTATAAAAAAGTATACATTTATTAAGACAAAACATAATAGCCTTTAAGGAGAAAGTACAATACACATGATAACTTAAATCTCTGAAAAGAACTGAAAGAGTAAACGTGTATCCATCCGTGGGGGGGAATCAGATAATCGTCCCTTGTCAGTTAAACCTCTACATGTTTCGCGGCGGGACCACTTCTTCAGGAGTGTACTTCAGAGTTTTTTTATGTGTAGGTATCTCTATAGAGAACAAACATAGATATGAGTGAACTTCAAAACAATAAAGTCAGGGCCAGCATCTGGGGGCAGTAGCAAAGCAAAACTTTAGAACATCAGAAATCAGCATAGAAATGTAAGCACAGACATCAGTACGCCCAAGTTGTAGTGCAATACTATGAAATAACTAGTTATAATGCAACCATTTATTTGTGTCATTTAATTAAACAGTCCCAAACATCTCCTCCCTGACCCACAGCCCAAAAGAGCTGTGAGCTTCAGTCCCATAACCAAAACATATACTGGGGTAAACAAAATTGTTCTATTCCTGCACAGAAAGAGGAAAAGGTAGGGAGTTCCAAATAACCAACTCCAGGTCATCAACACTGTGTTGCGGAAGACCTGCTGCCTTAAACTTTTATTTGGGAATGGGTTCATAGAAGTATCTGTATGAACCATAATATCTTGTAAAAGTAAGTGTAACAATAAACACTGGGGTTGACCTACAGTACTAAAGAGAAATAGACTGTGCAATTTTCAAGTGCAGTCATACTCATATTCCCCAGAGATTAGTAAACGTGGTAAAGCTCTGCTGATTTCTATCATCCAATCGTGCAAACAAAAATGTTTCTTTTTATTTTCTTTGCATCTGATTGGGTATGCCTTACAAAGTGAGGCATTACCATATTTGATTTACCAAGGAAAATAAGTGTAGCTGCACTTGCAGAGTGCACAGTCTGTTTTCCCTTAATCAACCCCACTGTCTTAAGCCTCATACACACGATCGGATTTTCGGCAGGGAATTGTGTGATGACAGACTGGTTGCCTAAAATCCGACCGTTGGTACGCTCCATCAGACAATTGTTGTCCAACTTTCCTCCAACAAATATTGGATGGCAGGCTAGTAAATTTTCAGCAGACAACTGTCTGTTGTCAGATTTTCGTCTCATCTGTACACAAGTCCATCACACAAAAGTCCAAATTACAAACACGCATGATCGGAAGCAAGGACGAACCGGAAGCGGTCGGTCTTGTAAACTAGCGCTCATAATGGAGAATTAACATTTGTGACGTGGCAAATTATGAAATCTCGAAATGCAGTGCACATTCTCTTCTTTAATGGGATAATAATGAAGCTGCTTTGCTGGTGATACTGATAGAGTTCTGCCAAATGTAGTTTAAAAGGCGTTTTTTTTATAGTGATATCAAGAATAATATTATTATGCTTGTTTTTTTGTTTTTTTTTGGGCAAGTTACCACAACACCATTATCCAGTAGTTTTTAAGATCAAAGATACAACTATGTTGGTGTCCCTTGTTAATTTTACCTTGTATTTTTTTTTAATGTAACTGCCTACTCCCAAACTGTAATTTGAAGTAAAACACATAGCAAAATATTATTCTCCACAATTTTTTTTATATAGAAAATATATAGAAAATATATAGAAAATATATAGAAAATATAGAAAATATAACAAATAAAATCATTATTCCAAAACAAAAAAAAGGGAAATTAGTAATTGATGAAGGGCTATAAACCCCCAGTCAAGCGGCCTTGTTGTGGGTCTTGTGGCTGGTATTGCCACTGCCATGCTGCTGTGGTGGGTGGGGTGGCTGTGGAGGTGGTAGAGGTTGGGCCTCAAAATCCGAAACGTGCGTTTTTTCAGAAATTTGGCCCCTCCCCCCTTGTTGAGGAGCTGCAGCATGAGTTCCTCACACCTTCTCCTTTGCTCAACATCCAACTCCCTTAATTTGTTTGCCATCAGACACCCAAATGCCTCAGCCGCATCTGGGCCACACACACGGCAGAACATTTGGAATGGACAACACGGCGGATTTGGTGGATTCCAGGCAGCCCCACAGTGGTGGAGCTCATAGGAGGCATAAAGCAACCACCATGAGCAAGGATGTGATGGTAAAGATTGTGTGCATCCTAGAGAAGCACGATTACGACTGCGCAATTACGAAAGGCCCAACAGCCAAAAGGAAAGCATTTCGAAGAAGGTCATTGCCGTTTTGCAGAGTGATTTTTCGGTGGAACGATCAAAGGACCAAAATCAGAAAACGATGGTCTGATCTCAAAAAACGTGAGCAAGACCAGATGGAGTACATACAGTACATTAGATCATAAAAAAAAAGTAAGCTATATTTGTATCTAACCAATATGTATATGTGTAAATTAGCTGTCTGTATATGTTCTTTCTCCAAGTAGCTCTAGAGAATTATATATAAAGTTATATAAAATCTCTATATGACTTGGTATTCGAAAGATGAAGGTAAATATAAAGCAGATATGAACGTTCTTATTTGGTCATGTTTTTGGACATTTCTTTATTTTTGTAACTAATTTTTTAATCTTCTTTCAGTAGCGAGGCACCAAAAATGGAGGCACCAGCCAAGCCACCACAATGCACGAAGGGAGACTACCCTCGCTTGGGGAGGCAACAAGGGTATCTTCCCCCCCCAAAAACGTAAGTGACAACTTAAAACACACTCATTTAGCCACAGACAGGGGTGCTTTTAGGTGGGCCAAAGGCCATGGGCTGAGGTCAGAACTTAGGAGACAAGAGGGGTGGGGGGCAACTGCTGGACTTTTTAAATGTTGGTACTTGTCCAGTGTTTGTCCTCTGTAAAATGACATCACCATCCCTTTTCTATGCATTTTTCACAGGAAAACAACCAGAGTGCAGCATGGTGGAGTCAACAAGTCAGGAGCAAACATTGACATCAGACCAAGTGCAAGGTTGGTCAACTAATGTAGCAAAATGGATGCTAGAAACAGATGGGACTTGGGGTGGCTTAATGAATGGTGTATTGTTTCTTTTTAGAAGAAATGAAGTGTGCTGAGCTCACCCAGGATGATATTTGGGAGGCATGGGATCTGACTTTTGGACCGAGCACAGAGGTATAATACCCTGACGCGAGTCACACTGAGGGCCAAAGCCACCCATAAGAGGAAGATAGTATTCGGGAGCCTCTTGTTTGTGCAAGTAAGTATTGTTGGACTCTTGTTTAGACATCAAAACACTCATCATGTATACACATTTGAAGCCAAACACCCACTCCACACATTAGCAAAATATGTAGTGCATTAACATTAGCATGGAGAAGGAAGAGGTGGAAGGAGCTGGCAGTGTTGCTAGGTACCCGAGTTTTGGAGACCCAGGCACCATGGCCAAGATTAAAGAGTAGTTGCAGTGTGTACATTCCTAGTAGTGTAAGTGTCTGAAGGGCAAGCAGGTTGCAAACAATAGACTGGGTAGGTAAGTATTTACTGAATTTGACCATAACTCCCTATGTAGGGCCTCAGCCACTTAACCATCGTTACTTTAATACTTTTTACTCTTCTTACTAGGTCATGATCTTCCACGATGCACTATTGGCAGAATGAGTGCAGATATGTTGCATTGTTTGAGTGATCTGGCGAACATCAAGGAGGCTGCCACTGCTTTACAGTGAAGAATCAGAGATTTTGTGGACATGCTTGCCAAATTTTAATTTCCTCTTGCCTGTACTGAAGTTTTTTATTCCACTTGTTGGCTCCTGTTTGCCCTTTTCTGATTTAATATGTTTTTCGGACTTGGAAATGTGAAAGTTTAGTGACAGAACTCAGTGTTTCTCCACTCTTCTAGGTGCACCACCAAGTCATGTTTTCTGTATTTTCCTCAGTCAAAAAATGACTGTGCGAATTACTAACAGTGAACATGACAACATCACCTGTGCCAAATTCTACAAGTATAGAAAACATGACCTGGGTTTGCATCTTGAGGAGAGTTGGGAAACATTACCCTAACTAATGTGAATTGTAATTTTTAAGTTTTTTTTTTTAAATATAAAACCCAAAATTTTAAGGTGTTCCCCCCAAATTGTGTCTTAACATTCTTATTTTCCTCATGATCCCATGCCTAAAATGTGTGTATTTCCATACATCTAGATTGCCAAAACACAGTGTGTCAACATGTGCTATATACCATCACTGGGTATCAATGGACGCGTTTTGAGGGTGTAACCCCTTCCTGAGGAAGGCAACATCCACACAGTCTTGGGATACTAATGTCTCATTTGGCCTTCATTTTACCAAAATCAAACTTTGTAAGTCCCTGAGTTTGGGATGTGTATCTAATGTTTTTGAACATGCCTGTTTAGCCCCAAAAAATGGGAATTAATTAAAAACATACATGTTATACACCAAGGTGTTGGTTTGTTTAAAAACCTTAAAATGCACATTTGAATGTGCTTTGAGTAAATTGTTTCCTATTAACCACTTAAGCCCCGGACCAATTTGCAGCCAAAGGACCAGGCCCCTTTTTGCGATTCGGCACTGCGTCGATTTAACTGACAATTGCGCGGTCGTGCAACGTGGCTCCCAAACAAAATTGGCGTCCTTTTTTTCCCACAAATAGAGCTTTCTTTTGGTGGTATTTGATCGCCCCTGCGGTTTTTATTTTTTGCGCTATAAACAAAAATAGAGCAACAATTTTGAAAAAAAATCAAAATTTTTTACTTTTTGCTATAATAAATATCCCCCAAAAAATCAAAAAAAAAATTTTTTTTCCTCAGTTTAGGCCTATACGTATTCTTCTACATATTTTTGGTAAAAAAAATCGCAATTAGCGATTATTGATTTGTTTGCGCAAAAGTTATAGCGTTTACAAAATAGGGGATAGTTTTATAGCATTTTTATTAATATTTTTTTTTTTACTAGTAATGGTGGAGATCAGCGATTTTTATTGTGACTGCGACATTATGGTGGACACATCGGATATTTTTTACACATTGTCATTTATATAGAAATCAGTGCTATTTAAATGCACTGATTCCTATGTAAATGACACTGGCAGTGAAGGAGTTAACCACTAGGGGGCGGGGAGGGGCTAAGTGTGACGTGTTGTGTTTTTTTTTACTGTAGGGGGGCGTGACTGTACGTCTGATGTCATTGATCGGCTTTCCTGATGACAGGGAACAGCCGATCAATGACAGGCAGTGTAGGAAGTGCGGGGAGAGGTTTGTTTACACAGACCTCTCCCCGTTCTTCAGCTCTGTGACCCGATCGCGGGACACCAGCGGCGATCGGGTCCGCTGGTCCAGCGGCCGTGGTCACTGAGGCTCCCGACCGGGTCACGAGCACGCCGACAGCGGCGCACGCGACCCCACGGCTAGGCAATTAAAGGGCACGTATATATACGTGCTTTTGCCTAGCCGTGCCATTCTGCCGACATATCTCGGCGTGAGGCAGTCGGGAAGTGGTTAAACAATGTGTGGCTTATTATTTAAAAGCTCAATACCAGTGTATTTGTCACTGTAGCTACAACTACTTAACAATGTGCTCTTAAAATGTGGCCAACTCCTGCAATTTTTAGTCCTCCAAAACATTATAAGAGTTGAAAAAGCATAATGTTTTTGAACTTCATGCATTGGATCCATTAAGAACAAACACATTGTGTGTGTGTAGCAGACCCACAGCACACCATAATAGTTAGCTGAAGAAGATATTGTCACCTCATGTAGCAAATAAGGTACATTTGCACTATTTGTCACAAGTACTCACCGGGCCGAGATGCTGAGAGCTGCTCTCCTTGCGACTAAGTGCACGATGCCCCTGGAGTGGGTACAGTAGGCACAGAGCACAAAGATGCACGGGTTGCCAGCAGGTGGGTTGCAGGTGGAATGCAGAAGAGCTGAAGTCCGTGTGAAGATGATGCAGCACTGGAAGTAAACACCCGGCAGGGCCAACACAAGGAAGAGGCACAGGATACCGTAGGCAAGCCAGGTCATACACAGGGAGGCAGTCCAAGGGTGCATGTATCAGGCACAAGGGAAGAGGCAGAAGAATGTCCAGAAGGCAGGCCGAGGGTCAAACACTGGTAAGTAGCAGAAGGATATCCAAGAGGCAAGCCAAGGGGGTCAAACACTGGAGAAAGGTAGCGGTAGTCAGGAGCAGTCCGGGTCAAACACAAGTAGGCAACAAGGAGCAGGATACAGGATACAGGAACAGGAAGCCAGGCACTCAGGAACTGAGACAACAAACCAGCAATTTCAGAGGTGTAAGGGACGGCCTTTTATAGGCCAGGTAAGTGGTCAGGTGGGGTGCCTAGGCGCACGCATGCGCACACACTTCCTGCCAGGATCGCGCACAGACGTGCGCCGCGCTGGATAGTAAAGGGCGCATACCCGAGGACCGCGCACCCGCTGTCCCGCGTACTTGTGTGCGCTTTCGTGCCATTCTATCCCGCATGCGCACCGCAGAGAGCCGGCGCTAAGGTGCGATGTTTCCCTGACAGTGCCCCCCTCCTAGAGGTAGCCTCCGGATGCTCAACCCGGGATGTCTTTGGTGGAACTCTCGGACTAGCCGAGGGGCATGAATGTTTTTGGATGGTTCCCAGGAACTGTCCTCGGGGGGATACCCCTTCCATTTGACCAGGTATTGCGTCTGTCTTCCTCTTCTTTGAAAATCCAAGATCTTCTCTACTTCATACTCTTCTTCGCCCTGGATGGTAATTGGTGGGGGAAGTGCCATCTGCCTGCCAGGGAAGGAGTTTGGGTCACTGGTTTTAGAAGAGAGGCATGGAAAACCGGATGAATCTTATATGAGCTGGGTAGGGCTAGTTCAAAGGCTACTGGGTTTATCACCCTTTTGACCTCAAAGGGGCCAATGAATCTGGGGCCTAGCTTCCGGGAAGGGCATGGTAATTTTAGATTAGCTGTGGACAACCATACTTTGTCCCCAATTCCGAAGGCTGGACATTCCTTCCTGCCCCGATTGTAGTGTGTCTCGTACCCCTTTTGGGCCTCCTTCATGGCCCGTTGGATCTGGGTGAAGTTGTCCTGGATAGCCTTGACGAGCTCCTGTGCTGCCGGGGTAGAGATTTCTGGGATGGAATCCATTAGGAAGGTAGGGTGGTAGCCATAGTTCGCCCAGAAGGGAGTTTGGCTTATAGCGGAGTGTAAGGAATTGTTGTATGCAAATTCCGCGTAAGGCAGGAGGGAGGACCAGTCATCTTGAGAGCAGGAGCAGAAACATCGAAGGTATTGTTCTAGAGTTTGGTTTGTTCTTTCGGTTTGACCGTTGGTTTGGGGGTGATATGCAGAGGACATGAGGATTTGATTTCTAGGGCTCTACAGAGGTCCTTCCAGAATCTGGAAATAAATTGGACACCCCTGTCAGATGTGATGTTTGAAGGGACTCCATGGAGCCTCACAACTTCTTTGATGAAGATATTGGTGGTGGCAGAGGCGGAAGGAGTACCCCTTATAGGGAGGAAATGAGCCATCTTTGAGAGACGGTCTACCACCACTAAGATGGTGGTGAAGTTGTCTGAGGGAGGTAAGTCCACAATGAAGGCCATGGAGATTTCTCTCCAGGGACGTTCAGGAACCGATAAAGGCCTCAACAGGCCCCAGGTCTTGGTGTTGGTCCCTTTGCTTCTCTGGCAAATGGTACAGGATTGCACGTATCTTTGGCAGTCTTTCCTCCAACCTGGCCACCAGTAGGAACGATTAATCAGATTGGCAGTTTTTTGAGTCCCAAAGTGTCCTGCCATCTTGTGGTCGTGGAGGGCTTGCAGAACCTGGAGCCTTACTGGTGGGGGGACAAATATCCGGCTGTGAGCCCATAGCAGGTCCTGCTTCTTTTCCAAGAAGGGCATTGAGGGTACAGGTAATTGGTTGGAGGCCTGTTTAATGGCCGTTGTCAGGTCCGGTTGGATGGCGTGGAGGAAGTTGTGCGGGGGTAAGATGGTCGCAGGCTCTTCTGAGGTTTCCATGTCTAAAAACATGCGGGAGAGAGCATCCGCCTTCCCATTCTTGGAGCCAGGCCGGTATGTGATGTGAAAATTGAATCGGGAAAAGAAGAGGGCCCAGCGTGCCTGCCGGGGTCTTAGCCGTTTTGCGGCTCTGAGGTACTCTGAATTGCGGTGGTCGGTGAAGATCAGAATGGGCTGAGATGCTCCCTCCAGCAAGTACCTCCATTCCTCCAGGGCAAACTTAATAGCGAGGAGTTCTCGGTCGCCTACGTCGTAGTTCTTTTCGGGGGGACTAAGTTTCCGGGAGGCAAAGGCGACTGGTGGAGAAGGGCCTTTGAGCCACTCCTCTGAGAAAGGATTGCTCCGGTTGCTGTGTCGGAAGCGTCCACTTCAAGCACATATGGGAGGTCTGGGTCAGGGTGCCGGAGGATGGGAGCAGAAGAGAATAGTTCTTTTAGTCTTTCAAAGGCCACCTGGGCCTGGGTAGACCATTGGAATTTGGTTTGCTGGCGGGTGAGCTGGGTAATTGGAGAGACAATTGTGGAAAAACCTTGGATAAACCGACGGTAAAAGTTAGCAAAACCAATGAATCGTTGGACTGACCTCTTATCCGTGGTATCTGGCCACTCCTGAATGGCCTTGACCTTCTGTGGATCCATTAGAATGCCTCCTGTGGTAATGATGAATCCCAGGAACTGGATGGAGTCCGTCTCAAATTCACACTTTTCCCCCTTTACATAGAGTCCATGCTTCCGGAGTATGAGGAGGACCTTCCAGAAAATTAGAATGTCATCAAGGTACACTATCAAGAAGTTATCCAAATACTCACGGAAGATATCGTTGACCAGATGCTGAAAAGTGGCCGGTGTGTTGCAGAGCCCAAAGGTCATTACGAGGTACTCAAAGTGGCCTAATCTCGACCGAAAGGCTGTCTTCCATTCATCCCCCTTGCGGATCCGTACTAAGTTGTATGCCCCCCGTAGGTCAAGCTTGGTAAAGATCTTCGCCGTCCTCAGGCGCTGGAAGAGTTTAGGGATGAGGGGAAGTGGGTACCTGTTTTTAATGGTGATCTTGTTTAGCTCTCTATAGTCCACACAAGGCCTGAGCGACCCATCCTTTTTTTCAACAAAGAAGATCCCGGTGCCCGCCGGGGAGGAGGATGGCTGAATGAACCCCTTGGCAAGGTTCTCGTCTATATAGGAACGCAAGGCCTCTAACTCAGTTTCTGATAGCGGGAAGATCCTTCCAAAAGGAATCTCTGCACCGGGTAGGAGGTCAATCGGGCAGTCACATGACCGGTGAGGAGGTAATGCGTCAGCTTTCTTCTCATCCAAGATGTCCTGGAAGTCCAGGTAGGCTGTTGGGACATGCTGGAGGTTGCTAAGGCTTGGCTGCATGGTGAGTCAGGTGGTGGGTTTGTGGGTAGATGGTAAGAAGCAATGCTGTAAGCAGTAAGGAGAGGAGACTACTTCCCTGCTGTTCCAGTCGATTTGTGGATTGTGGGCCTGTAGCCAAGGGAACCCAAGGATGATTGGGAACATTGGGGAGTGGATGATGTCAAAACAGAGGAGTTCACGATGGCCAGAGTCCGTACATGTCAGGATAGGCCCAGTTTCGTGGGTCACTGGCCCTGAGCAGGGTGAAGAGCCGTCGGCTAGATGGACCTGGAAATGCTGCTTCTTAGTGCAGAGAGGAAGGTTCAGGCTATGGGCCAAGGACAAGTCCATGAAGCAGCTGCAGGCCTCTGAGTCAAGGATGGCTCCCAGCCGGACCACTTCTTCCACCACCTGTAGAGAGAGTTGGATGACAAGGTGAGACCGGGTGATACCCTTGGTGTGCGAGCTCATAAAAGTCCAAGGTGGGCACTTACTGGGTCTCACCGGGCAGTTGAGCAGGTAATGTCCAGAACCACCACAATATAGGCAGAGGTTAGCCTGTCGTCGGCTGAGTTCCTCTTCAGGAGTTAGGGGGGACCGGACTAGGCCCAGTTGCATAGGTTCCCCACGAGGAGCAGAGGAGGAGGTTGGAGCAGGCATAGGTACTGGAGGGACCCGGGGTAACATCCAGGTAGGCCTGGGGCTTTGGAAACGTTCTGCACGACGTTCCCGTAGACGGCGATCCAACTTGGTAACCAGCTGGACTAGGTCTGCCAGGGAGGTTGGGATCTCTACCCGAGCCAGTTCATCTTTCAGAGTCTCTGAGAGTCCAAGGCGGAATTGGTATTTTAGAGCAGGTTCATTCCAGTCTGTGTCTGCGGACCACTTTCGAAATTCCACGATATAGTCCTCCACTGGCCTTCTCCCCTGTGTCAAGGTGTGCAAGGTAGACTCTGCTGTGCCCGTACGTTGGAAGTCATCGTATAGCTGGGACATGGCTGCAAAGAATGTCTCTACAGAGTCCAGATAGGGACTCTTCGGTTCCATCAGGTGGTGAGCCCAGGATTGAGGCTCGTCAGAGAGCAGGGAAATGATGAACCCCACCTTTACGGACTCCGACTGGAAGGTCCTGGGCTGCAAGACTAGGTTGCAGAAGGAGAAAGGTCCACTTGGCTGGGTGAAATGGCTAAGTGTTGGAGACGTCCTTCAATCTGAAAGTAGCCATCCTGGAGGCGCTGTACTGCCTGAGTGAGGGCTGTCACCTGCAGGGCCTCGAGGGGTGAGCCAGCTCTGTAGGCCTCGGACATTGGCTGGTTTGTACTGTCACAAGTACTCACCTGGGCCGAGATGCTGAGAGCTGCTCCCCTTGCGACTAAGTGCACGATGTCCCTGGAGTGGGTACAGTAGGCACCGAGCACAAAGATGCACGTGTTGCCAGCAGGTGGGTTGCAGGTGGAATGCAGAAGAGCTGAAGTCTGTGTGAAGATGATGCAGCACTGGAAGTAAACACCAGGCAGGGCCAACACAAGGAAGAGGCACAGGATACCGTAGGCAAGCCCGGTCATACACAGGGAGGCAGTCCAAGGGTGCATGTATCAGACACAAGGGAAGAATGTCCAGAAGGCAGGCCGAGGGTCAAACACCGGTAAGTAGCAGAAGGATATCCAAGAGGCAAGCCAAGGGGTCAAACACTGGTAAGTAGCAGAAGAATATCCAGAAGGCAGGCCGAGGGTCAAACACTGGTAAGTAGCAGAAGGATATCCAAGAGGCAAGCCAAGGGGTCAAACACTGGAGAAAGGTAGCGGTAGTCAGGAGCAGTCCGGATCAAACACAAGTAGGCAACAAGGAGCAGGATACCAGATACAGGAACAGGAAGCCAAGCACTCAGGAACTGAGACAACAAACCAGCAATTTCAGAGGTGTAAGGGAAGGCCTTTTATAGGCCAGGTAAGTGGTCAGGTGGGGTGCCTAGGCACGCGTATGCGCACACACTTCCTGCCAGGATCGCGCACAGACGTGCGCCGTGCTGGATGGTAGAGGGCGCATACCCGAGGACCGCGCACCCGCTGTCCCGCGTACTCGTGTGCGCTGCCGTGCCATTCTATCCCGCATGCGCACCGCAGAGAGCCGGCGCTGAAGCACGATGTTTCCCTGACACTATTGGAGCAAGTGGCCAAAATAAAGCTAATTTGTGAACATATTAGACAGATAAGAAACACAGACAACAGTAGTTCAAATGAAATATGAGTTCATGATCTCAAAATTATATTCGGCATAATCAGCTACAATTTGCTGCCAAGCCACTGCTCCTCTACCCACAAAATAATCAAGGTATTTCTGAAGTACATCTCTGGCAATTTGTGAGGGCAATCCAGCACAGGCATTTTCAAGAGTCGCCAGCACGTCCACAGACGGCCGAGCTGCAGCCTATTCAGCTGGGGCTGCCACTGCAGGGTCCACGTCACTTGGCAGTGAGGCAAGGTAGCTAGTCACATTCCTCCTTAACAAAATTATGTAAAATACAACAGCACAGGACCACAGGGTTGATCTTGTAGAGTGCCAGGTTCATTGGAGTAAAAAACAGCCTGAAACTACTCTATAGGATGCCAAAGGCGTCTTCGACCACCCTTCTGGCACGAGAGAGCCTGTAATTGAATATTCTCTGCTCTGGAGTGAGGTTCCTCATAGGAAACAGCTTCACCAGATGTTCCCCCCAGAGCAAAGGCTCATCTGCAAAAAATAAAATAAAAATCAAGGCCCTCAACATTTTTCTAAGCAGGTGGCAAGTTTAAGGTGCCATTCTGGAGCTGCTTGTAGAACTCTGTCAACAACTTCCCAACATCCAGATACAAAAACTCATAGTTGACAGACACTACAGCTAACACGACTATGCTGCAAAATCCCTTATAATTATAATAATATGAGTCAGAGATGGGTGTTGGGACAATCCGAACATGCTTGCCATCAATAGCACCAACACAGTTGGCAGCACATTTTGACATTCTTAAAATACCTATCAATATAATAGGAGACAAAAACTGTCTACATTACAATTTGTAGGTAATCAGGCAGACCCTTGCACTACATGGTTGGGTGAATTTATACAGAAATTTAAGCACAAAAGAGGGAAAGTGTGTATGGGTTTGACAAAGTCAGCAGAATATTTGTATCTGTTGACTTTGCATTTTTTTTTGGGGGGGCTTCCAAATGATTTTTTGCCCCCAAAAAAGGTCTCTTGCACCTGAATTTGAAGACAACAATAACATTTGTACACATTTTAGGGGTTGTTTAGGGTAAGCCCCAAGATTTAGCTGACAAAAAACACTGTGAAGTTACTAGGCTAGGTGTGTATGGGCCCAGGATCACCTGCTGGGGAGGTTAGTTATGAAAAATATGCATGTAGACAAAGAGGACATTCACAGCATATTACAATATTGAAATGATGTAATCAACAAATTAAGACAATACATTAGCAAATATTAATACATAGAATGTGATCTTAAAGGGAAAAACTTACCCAAATATAGTCCTTCTGCAGTACTTGAATAATGGCTGAGCAGGTGAGCAATGGCAAGAGTTGGTGAAAGCAAGGTCCCGTCATCCAGAGATAATGACAGACCCCTGAAGCTCCCGCAGCAAAGGCATATGACATAATTGGTCACAATTAAGCAACCAATTTTTGGTCCAAGAACTCCTCCTCCTCCTGTTCCTGGACTGGACTTGGGTCAAAGCAATAATAGCACGTTCTCTCATCCAATTCCACAACATGACTGGTTGACGAACGGACATTCAGAAACAAACTAAAAAACACAAACTGAAAAGCGCGAATCAACATTCACCAAACTTCTACTAACACAAAATTAGCAGAAGGAGCCCAAAGGGTGATGCATGACAATTGAATTTCCTCTTTATCGGCTCATAGTACGTCTAGTATGTCACTACGTTCGTGATTGTTGGCCAACGATTGTGTACCGTTTGTATGGAAGACAAGTTCCCGGCACACGCCCTTCGGACAAAAGCCTGACGCTCTGTTGGCCAATAATCGGATCGTGTGTACGAGGCTTAACATGAAAGTTATAGGAAGTCAAATTACATTGTTTACGATGAGAGGGGGCAGTTAGCCTGTAAGTCCAAGGCCTAAACCAATAGGAGACAGTTAACCTGTGAGTCCAGGGCCTAAATAGAGGTGCTTGCCGGAGGGAAATTAAAAGTTCACAGGACATGTCACATCTTATCCAAGCCCTCATCATTGCAGTCTTGCAGGGTGATGTAGAGGAACAGGTGCGTACACTGGTATTGTGTATGCCCCAGAGAGATAAGAAGTGGTGGGCATCCCCAGTATTTAAAAAGAGGTTCCCTGATTCAATCCTTTTGGCACGATGTGAGGCTACTAATACAGAAGGTGGTGGATGTGTCCCTTCCGCTAGATCCCTTAATTTGTCTGCTGGTCTTTCCTTTTTCAGGCTTAACCAAAAAAGTAATTTGGCTAATTTCTTATATTTTGCTAGCTGCCAAAAGGCTTATTCCATTATGCTGGCTGTCCAACACACCTCCTCCGTAGTCCAGATTTCTTCACCTGGTGGCTTTGATTCAGAGGATGACATTTTTAACGGCCTCTGTACATGATTCCATCTCCCAATTTGATAAAGTTTGGGAACCTTGGGATCGATCAGAATATGGGACCCTTATGCCAATTGCCACATCTTAAATTGTATTAGCGTTACATTATTTTTGATCGTACTCCCTTCCTCACCCTCCCATTTCTTTGTATACCACTTGGTGCCTTCTTGGATTTTATGTTACCTATCATATACCCTCCACAAAAACCTTTGTCTTTTTATCTTTATGACTGCTCTCTGGTTTTGAGTTCTATTATCTACCTATGAGTTGTTTATTTTATATATTTTTGACAAGCTATGCATATCACCCCTGTGCTCTGTATTTATGGACATTGTTCATCTGTACCTACTACTTCTATATTTTTTTCTGTTATCATTATGTTTTTATTATCAGTGCATTGGGCATTATGTAACAATTTTATATCTGTTCTTTTATAACCCAATAAAAATACAAAGAAAAAAAGAAAAGGAATATAATTGTATGTATAGTATTGAATGTTGTTTCCCAGGCTGTAGGAGTTAGCCATTGTAAGCAATTAGGTAGAGCTTCCATGTAGAATTCAGTGTTGGATTCAGTTGTGGTCAGAGGATTATGAAATGTCTATATGAATCAGGATATCTTGTAAAAGAAAGTAAACATAAAACCTGACACATGGGAAATTTGGAGGAAGTCTGATGGTGTTGCTTATGATTAAAGGGAACAGTTAACCTGTATGTCCAGTACTTAAACAGAAGAAATGCGTACATATACACAGGTGTTGGTTATTTCCCAGAGAGATTAAGTATTGGGAATCCCTCAAAGTTACAAGAGGGAATATAAAAGTATGTACAGGATCAGCTGTTATTGTGTTGTTTCCCAGACTGCATATATTAGTCATTGTAAACAAGTGAGAAGAACGTTCATGTGAATATTTGCCGGAGCACTCTGTAGCAATTAGAAATGAACTTTGCCTTTATCAGTTCCCCACAGTTTTTACAGCACAAAAGAGCATACTGTAAATAAGGTTTTGCTCTTGGAGCTGTTTTTTGACATTCAGGAAATGTGCATGCTGTTTCTGTGTCAAAGCCAAAAAACTGGATTGCAATAGTAAACTGACTGAGAGTAAACTGACCATGTAATCATGGCTGCCAATCCATGCTAGCGTGGTCAGTTTATGTCTTGTGTCATCCCAATGTTAATACAGGCACGCTGTGCTATAACACAGCGTGCCTGCGTTTTCCATAGTCTGAGGGAAGCTGCGCCCCTTCGAGCCATGCCCCCCTTCAGCCGCTTCTCCCCTCCTCTCACTGCATTGCCTGGGGAAAGGGGGAAGTGATGTTGCCACTGGGTCAGACTGCGTTTTATTGCTATGGAAACACAGAAGCTCAGCGGCAATGGCATTTCCTGCAAAGACGTCACAACGCCTTCTCTCGACATGCCCACCGGCAGATTTGTGGAGAGCTCAGTAAGCTAGAGCAATCATGTGACCTGCAATTTACAGGCAGGGAATATTGTCCTTATTATCATTATTATACTATCGATATGTTTGTGTGGATTGGTTCCTTAGCTGGCTGCCTTCCTGTGTGAACTACTGGTTTTGAACTTTTGCCTGATGATTCTGCTTTCCTCTGATAGACCGTGTATGACCTCTGCCTGCCCTTGACTGTTTTTCTGGTTCCTGATTTTATGTCTTTCTGCCAGAATTGTTGCTAACCCAGCCTGCCTGACTACACTTACGCCTCAACCCTCAGCCTAAGGTCCACTTCTGAATTGTCCTTACAACAGTGTCATTGTTTGATGAGCACCGTTGGATTCGTTTGATACCCCTGGGGGGTTATTAGGTGAGATTGCCGAGCATGAGAGTGCAAGGCATGTCCTATTGGTGAGTGCATTTCTTAAGGGAGCGGAGGCACTGAACACATATGGTGTGGTGGAAGATTGTTTCAAGTCACGTCAAGAAGATTTTCTGTTTATTTTTAAGTGTAATCACTTGGATCAACATAATTATTCACAGACTTGAATTTGAATTTTTTTTTATTATTATTATTTATAATTATATTTTATTTATATTATTTATATATCACACTGATCACTTTATTCACGGGGTGATTGTTTTGTATATATACTTAGGTTTATTCAATTAATTGTGAATACAGCGCTACTATTTTATTAATTTGAAATCACTTACATACATTTTTTCGTTTAAGTAGCAGCTAGAGGTGTATATTTTATACACAGTTTTCCATTATTGTTTTGGCGAGGTGGCGGTGTGAGAAGGAAAAGGGGCGCATATATTTCTTTTTTCACCACTTGTTTATAATATCGATATAGCCACATGTAACAGGAAAATAAACCCTGCGTTTATGACAGTGTATTATTTCTCTGTGAAATAATGTGTTTGTCATCAGTGAAGTTTACAGCTGCTTTAAGCTCTTATAGCTCTGGTTGCTTTGAGTATATTTTCTTTATCTCTAAAGTTTAATATGTATGCAATGAGAGGCCTTGGAGGGAGCTCTCTCATGGAAATCCTGTGTACACAATCAATGGCAAAACGGTATGAGAACACATCAACATCCATTACTTGTTTGAGCTGATTTTCTAAGGAGTCCTTAGGGTTTTTACCCTTGGATCCTTCAGGGAAATTGAGCAGTCTTACATTGTACTGCCTTAAATGGTTTTCCATGCTTCCCAGTTTATTTTTATGATCAGTAATTCTTTCTAAGTAGCTCTCTTGTCCCAACTAAGAGATTGATTTGCTGCTGCATATCAGTTTCCAAAGCTGCACTTCCCTGTGTTTTCCATATGATGCCAACTTGAGGAGTTTGCTGTGCAAATTTAGCCCTAGGGATTTTTACCATAGTTGCGGGTGTGGCAGTGAGAGAAGGTGCTCTGGCAACACATTGGCAGGGCTCAGCGGGATCAGTATGAAAGAACAGAGATGCAGGACGGCTCCTCCAGTGTAGTAAGTAAAAGTAAGATTTAAAATAAAAGCTCAGGCATCCACTGCTCTCAAAAGGGGAGAGACGGCATCTCTGGCTTTGAATAGAGACGCTTGTCTGTAGCCGTATATACGATAGATCTCAGACATCATCCTGACAGGAATGCCACAAGGGAACACTGCTCTCCTCCACCCTAGCAATGGTCAGAACATGTTTAGAGGAGAACCTCCTCTTACTCAGATTAACCTGAGGATAGGATTTTCACAATTGATAAAGGCTGGCTGAGGAGATTAATACTTCTGAGCACCCAAATTAAATTCAAATCTAAAGGGACTCAGAAGTTTCTCAAACCGGACCAGCAGTAACATACTAAACACTTACTACAAGGCATAATTGTAATAATAATAAATATAACAAATTAAGAAATAGTGCAGAATAATGTGGCCATGTCTAAGCTCCAAAGTGCTGCTGCTTAAATCTGCCATTATCAGCACTTAAAGGAACCAGAGCCAATGTCATCATCAGTGTTTAAAGGGACCAGAGCCAGTGTCATTGTTAGTGATGACAAAGGGAAAAAAATCCTGAGCGTGCCGACACACCAGCTGGACCCCAGCAAGCTGGCCAGCAGAAGAGAGTATATTACAGACTGCTGGACTGTTAAGGGTGCGGTAGCTCTCCCTGGTTAGGTCTGCTCCAGTATAGGGCTTAAAGGGGTTGTAAAGGTTCGCGTTTTTTCACCTTAATGCATCCTATGCGTTAAGGTGAAAAAACATCTGACAATACCGCCCCCCCAGCCCCCCTGTTTATCTTATCTGAGCCATTGGCTCGCGCTGCTGTCAATTGCATTCAATGATGCGGCGCGCCGTGGGTGGGGCCGAGTGATACAGTGAGCTGGCTGTATCACGGGAGCGCGCCCGCAAGAACTAACCACCATGCGAGAGAGCTTGCAAAAAGGTGCTTAGTTCTTGTGAGGAGGAGCCGAGACAGCTGCCGAGGGACCCCAGAAGACCAGGTTCGGGGCCACTCTGTGCAAAACGAGCTGCACAGTGGCGGTAAGTATAACATGTTTGTAATTTAAAAAAAAAAAAAATTGCCTTTACAACCCCGTTAATAGGAGATTGTTGTTGTTACAGTTTATTTCTTTTTACTGTACTGTATACTTATTTGCAGTGTATACCTTGCTAAACTGTTTTCTGTATTATTGCAATTGTTTTATATCTCTTTGCAATTGAGGTACTGCATATACACGTGCAATAAATATTCCCTACCCAGTCAGGTGTGTCAGAATGCATGGTGCTATTTGCAGAGTCAACGGCATAGGAACAGGGGAGCCAATACATCCAGCTGCTCCTTCAAGGGTAAGCACAACAATAGTACTGTAATAATGTAGCTACAGTATAGGGTCAATGAGTACATTTGCCAAATTGATTACCTTCATTGCTAAGTACTGCATTTGCCCCTGTCTAGAATAGCAGTTACTAGTTGTGCTACTTTAAGAGATTTTAGAAAGATGGGCCAATATAAATATGTAATACATATTTAGCTTAGACTCTAAAATATGCTTAGCATAGCAGGCAGCTCACAGTTATAGCCTGTTTCATGCAAATGTGAATATAATTGGTAGTAGCTGTAAAGGTGCTAACATCTGCTCATGGATGGTGTTATTCCTCAGGTCTAGGATAAACCTAGTTCACTGAGAGAATTAACAAAATGATGTAATACATCTGTGCTGTACATTTGAGCTGCCATATAACATATAAATTTATAGCTGCTTGAAGGAGAGCACTGCAACTAGGACTATACACACTGGCACCCAAAACATCACTCTGGGTGCCCATTTCAAATGCTTGTCATAGTGTCATGTGCTCTTGTAGCCCTGGGGCAAAATTATTTTACTGAGATAAACAGTTCAACAGAGTGCTTTGCAAAATGCTGGCTTCATAAAATTGCTGCAGCACACTAAAATCAAGGAGTGCAGTGCCTGGCTGTGTTTGATGTTCCTGTACAGTGCATTTTAATTATTTCTCGTGGCAAGTTCTTCCATCAGAGATAGCGTGGACAGCATACACAAATATGGGAGAAAGATCACACACTGGGTGTGCTTCTATTTCCAGTGACTCTCTGTACAAGCTTTATTAGAAAAGGTATACAGGTAGCTTTATCCAATATAGAATTAATGCTGCCTGTATTTCACTTTACAAACCTTGGTTTCACTTGTTGCACTGTATCTTTGTGTTCTTCTTGTGGTGCCACTATTTGCAGCGATAGAAACATTTAAAACATTTTTTTTAGACACATCACACTAAAACCCATGCCTGAGGGATTTCAGAATGTGACAAGCTTGAAATATTTAGGCTTCAGTTGATCTGAGTCATTTCACATTCAAAAATGTAAATTGAACAGGGCGTGGCAACAATGCTCTTAGATAAGCGCAGTGTAGGAAAGCTTCGCTCCACAACCGGGGAGATCGCCCTGTACAGGACCCACCTACGGTCCTGCAACCTTCGTGCCTTCCAGTGCTTAAATCCTGCACCATGGCCTACAGATGTTGGGAGGATTAGATGTTGCAGAAATTGGAGGGTTTCTTCCCTCCGCTGCCCCTGAGGCTTCAACACAATGGTGGCTTCCTCCATGTATAGCATGCTGGCTCCAGTACAGAGGTGCCCATGGACAGCCAATACAGCATCAGAGAGGCCGGGCAGCTCAGTTCAGGGAAATCCTATGCATTGGGCTCCTCCACACAATCCACTCGCAGCCCAGCCAAATCAGGACCCCGTGGAGGCAGATGACGGCCTTGCTTTCCAGAACAACATGGAGGTAGGCACACCACAAACTGCAACCCACTTTCCAGTAGATCGCCCTGATCCCATCACCTCTTTCCCCACTTCTGGTCAACCTGTGTCTGATTCAATGATGAAGAACATGCTACTCTCACTTCCAGCATCCCTGCAGGCGGACATGCTATAATGTATACATGGTTTTAAAGGGGAACTCCAGGAGATGGGGGAAAAATCAGGGCAAATTGAAAATAAAATGGGGATCTATGCTTCATCCTTAAATTCACTATTGGAAGCTTATGAGGCCCATAGAGAGGAGCTACACAGACTTAAAACAAAAGTTGTGGATCTTGAGGATCTTATGCTCCATAATGCACTGCGTGAGCACAGTGCATTGCGTCTTATGGTTGGCCAAAGCATGCTTTGGCCAATCACAGCGTGCTCTTCTGAGAGAGCCATAATTGGCCAAAGGCAGGGTGCCTTTGCTCAATTATGGCTCAGGGGGCTAAGTTCAGGCCCCACACTATATAAGGCTGTTTAATCGGTGGCCGTATATAGTGTAATTATGAATGAAGAGAGATTAGGCAGGTTAGTTAGTGGCGTGCAGGCAGTGTATTTGATATATATACAGTATCTCACAAAAGTGAGTACACCCCTCACATTTTTGTAAATATTTTATTAGATCTTTCCATGTGACAACACTGAAGCCATTACACTTTGCTACAATGTAAAGTAGTGAGTGTACAGCTTGTATAACGGTGTAAATTTGCTGTCCCCTGAAAATAACTCAATAAATTAAAAATAACTCAAGATACAGCCATTAATGTCTAAGCCCCATACACACGCGCGGACAATCCGTGGACCAGGTCCGTCGGACCATGTCCGTCATACTTTGTCTGATGTTGGTTTTGCGTACACACGATCACAGCCAAGTGAGTACACCCCTAAGTAGTAGCCAATAGCTTTGGTCTTGTAATGTGATCTGAGCATGCGTAGCACTTTGTCCGGTCGGGCCCAATTAGACATTTTACCTCCTTGGTGCATACACACGGTCTGATTTTTCAACAACCTTGTCCGATCGGACCAAATTGATGAAAAAGTCCGACCGTGTGTATGGGGCTTAAGTGTTACAAGGTCTCAGGTGTGAATGGGGAGCAGGTGTGTTAAATTAGGTTGTTATCGCTCTCACTCTCTCATACTGGTCACTGGAAGATCAACATGGCACCTCATGGCAAAGAACTCTCTGACGATCTGAAAAAAAGAATTGTTGCTCTACATAAAGATGGCCTAGGCTATAGGGAGATTGCCAAACCCTGAAACTTAGCTGCAGCAGATGGCAAAGACCATACAGTGGTTTAACAGGACAATTTCCACTCAGGACAGGCCTCGCCATGGTCGACCAAAGAAGTTGAGTGCACGTGCTCAGCGTCATATCCAGAGGTTGTCTTTTGGGAAATAGACGTATAAGTTCTGGCAGCATTGCTGCAAAGGTTGAAGGGATGGGGGGGTCAGCCTGTCAGTGCTCAGACCATACACTGTATCAAATTGGTCTGCATGGCTGTCATCCCAGAAGGAAGCCTCTTCTAAAGATTATGCACAAGAAAGCCCACAAACAGTTTTCTGAAGACAAGCAGACTAAGGACATGGATTACTGGAACTATGTCCTGTGGTCTGATGAGACCAAGATAAACTTATTTGGTTCAGATGGTGTCAAGCGTGTGTGGTGGCAACCGAGTGAGGAATACAGAGACAAGTGTGTCTTGCCTACAGTCAAGCATGGTGGTGGGAGTGTCATGGTCTGGGGCTGCATGAGTGCTGCAGGCACAGGGGAGCTACAGTTCATTGAGGGAACCATGAATGCCAACATGTACTGTGACATACTGAAGCAGAGCATGATCCCCTCCCTTCGGAGACTGGGCCGCAGGGCAATATTCCAACATTATAACAACACCAACCACACCTCCAAGACAATCACTGACTTGCTAAAGAAGCTGAGGGTAAAGGTGATATCCAAATTGGGCCCTAAGTGTCAATATTTTGTGTGGCCGCCATTATTTTTCAGCACTGCCTTAACCCTCTTGAGCATGCAGTTCACCAGAGATTCACAGGTTGCCACTGGAGTCCTCTTCCACTCCTCCATGATGACATCACAGAGCTGGTGGATGTTAGAGACTGGTGGGAGTGTCATGGTCTGGGGCTGCATGAGTTCTGCAGGCACAGGGGAGCTACAGTTCATTGGGGGAACCATGAATGCCAACATGTACTGTGACATACTGAAGCAGAGCATGATCCCCTCCCTTCGGAGACTGGGCCGCAGGGCAGTATTCCAACATTATAACGACCCCAACCACACCTCCAAGACAATCACTGACTTGCTAAAGAAGCTGAGGGTAAAGGTGATATCCAAATTGGGCCCTAAGTGTCAATATTTTGTGTGGTCGCCATTATTTTTCAGCACTGCCTTAACCCTCTTGAGCATGCAGTTCACCAGAGATTCACAGGTTGCCACTGGAGTCCTCTTCCACTCCTCCATGATGACATCACAGAGCTGGTGGATGTTAGAGACTTTGCTCTCCTTCACCTTCCATTTGAGGATGCCCCACAGATGCTCAATAGGGTTTAGGTCTGGAGACATGCTTGGCCAGTCCATCACCTTTACCCTCAGCTTTAGCAAGGCAGTGGTCATCTTGGAGGTGTGTTTGGGGTCGTTATATTGGAATACAAGGGTGCCTTGAGCGTGATACGTCACTTCCGCCCCCTGCACCGCAGCTGGAGTGCATATGGCGTTCCCTTACACATGGATGTTTAGCTGTGATGGATATTTGTGTTTCTACTTTTTAAACCTTTGAATAAATCGGGATATACTTCACAATGGGAGCCCTCTTCTTCTTTTCATCTCTCCACTGATGATCGGACGTCGGTGTTGTGATTGTGAGAACCCTCCCATTGGCCTACTCTTTTTCCAGTGCTTTTGACTACCTGTAATGTGTGTCATGGAATTCTGGTGAGTAGGATGTGTGTCAGGTGAAGGTGGTGGAAGATCTACAGTCACTCCTTATTGTTCACCAGGATCAGGAAGATTCACATGCACTTAATTTAATTGAATTTATATATATTGGATGTTGTCTATTATGGACTTTACATACCTTATATTTTATGATTTTGTTTGCTGACATCGTTTTCTATGCACTTTTTATGCATTTGCACGTTATAGTTATTCAGGTCTTTCACTTTTCGAGAGAGTGTGGGGTTTAAATTAATTTATTAATTAATTTCTTTCACTTGCGTTTCATTTACAATGAGCTGCTCTCATTATCATTATTATTATCTGTTTACCCTTTTCCCCCTTTCGCGCAGGTTTGGGGTGTCCAACTAATTCCCCATTTATCTTTCCATGTTGGAATACTGCCCTGTTGCTCAGTCTCTGAAGGGAGGGGATTATGCTCTGCTTCAGTATGTCACAGTACATGTTGGCATTCATGGTTCCCTCAATGAACGGTAGTGCCCCAGTGCCGGCAGCACACATGAAGCCCCAGACCATGATACTCCCACCACCATGCTTGACTGTAAGCAAGACACATGTCTTTGTACTCCTCACCTTGTTGCTGCCAGACACGCTTGACACCATCTGAACCAAATAAGTTTATCTTGGTCTCATCAGACCACAGGACATGGTTCCAGTAATCCATGGCCTTAGTCTGCTTGTCTTCAGCAAACTGTTTGCAGGCTTTCTTGTGCATCATCTTTAGAAAAGGCTTCCTTCTGGGATGACAGCCAAGCAGACCAATTTGATAGAGCGTACGGCGTATGGTCTGAGCACTGACAGCCGGCCCCCCTACCCCTTCAACCTCTGCAACAATGCTGGCATCACTCATACGTCTGTTTTCCAAAGACAACTTCTGGATATGACACTGAGCACGTGCACTCAACTTCTTTGGTCGACCATAGCGAGGCCTGTTCTGAGTGGAACCTGTCCTGTTAAACCACTGTATAGTCTTGGCCACCATGCTACAGCTCAGTTCCAGGGTCATTAATGGCTGTGTTGAGTTATTTTGAGGAGACAGCAAATTTACACTGTTATACAAACTGTACCCTCACTACTTTTCATTATAGCAAAGTGTCATCACATGAAAAGATCTAATAAAATATTTACAAAAATGTGAGGGGTGTACTCACTTTTGTGAGATACTGTATAGTTTTACTTTCTTATGCCGCGTACACACGATCGGAATTCTCGTCGGAAAAAACTCTGACGTTTTTTCCGACGGAATTCCGACTGAATTCCGCTCAAGCTGTGTTGCCTACACACGATCACACCAAATTCCGACGGTCAATAACACAGTGGCATAAAACACGTTCGACAGCACTATAAAAGGGAAGTTTAATGCTTCCGAGCATGCGTCGAATTGTTTCCGAGCATGCGTCGGAATTTTGCGTGTCGGAATTGCATACACACGATCGGAAAATCCGATAGAAAGGTTTTCCGTCGGAAAAATTTAGAACAGGTTCTCAATTCAAAGTCCGTCGGAAATTCCGACAGAAAAAGACCGTTGGGCATACACACGGTCGGAAAATCCGATGAAAAACTTCCATCGGACTGTTTCCATCTGAAATTCCGACCGTGTGTACGCCGCATTAGTGTTCGCTTTTCTTAAAATTCAGGGCATTTTTATTGACATTTTTTTGCCCCTAATAAGGTGACTGTCAAATCTTTTTTTTTTATTATTGTTTTTAATGCCAGATCTGCCTCAATTGCTTTCAGTAACACAATGGATGTTCACAAACATTGATTTAATAACCTATTTTATTAAGTCCCTATACAATTTAATGCTAGAGTCTAAATACTAATATTAGATATTTTGCGGTCAGTATGTGGTGAACGGGATTAATCTGCTTTACAAATGTAGCCATTAAAAAATAACATTTAGAAAAAGGGTTTGCTAGACTTTTAAATAATGCAGCTTTTATGTGCTTGCTCTCTTGCCATTACCGTGACCCTTAATGATGAATATTATCCTTTACTGACCTGCAGTTTCATTTGAATATTATATGCCTGCACTAAGTAGTTAAGTGGTCTCTTGTTGGTCATTCCAGAAAATCAGATCATTCGGTTTTTTGCAGGCAGAGAAACTGATGAATACAACATTTCATTTGTACTTATTTAACCGCATCAGGACCACCCGCTGCAGTTGTACTGTGACAGGTTGGCTCCCCTGCACGAATCGCCATCATTGTATGTCGGCTTGTGCAGGCGCAGTTGCGGGCATGCCACCGGTGGTGCACTCTCGCACCTGCTGCACGCTGCAGGAGCATGTCCGCGGGTCACAAGTAAACAAGGTGGATCCCCATTCTGACAGATGACATGACAGAGATCTACTGTTCCCAGTGATCAGGATCACAGAGATCTCTGTCATGTCCCAGTCAGCCCACCCCCCTACAGTTATTACACACCTAGGGAACACAGTTAACTTCTTTATCGCCCCTTAGTGTTAACCCATTCCCTGCCAGTGTAATTTTTACATTGATCAGTGCATTTTTATAGCACTGATCAATGTAATAATGTCACTGGTCCCCAGAATTTGTCATTTGGGGTCAGATAACCAGTAGAAACAAAAATAAAGTCCCTAAATCTATCCCATAGTTTGTAGACATGATTACTTTTGCCCAAACCAATCAATATATATATATGCTTATTGTGATTTTTTTTAACCAAAAATAGGTAGAAGAATATATATCGGCCTAAACTGATGAATACATTTTTTTTGTATTTTTTTTTTTAACCACTTGCCTACCAAGCATGAACACCCCCTTCCTGACCAAGCCATTTTTCAGCTTTCAGCAATGTCGCATTTTGAATGACAATTGCACGGTCATGCAACGATGTACCCAAATCAAATTTTTATAATTTTTTCCCCACAAATAGAGCTTTCTTTTGCCGGTATTTGATCACCTCTGCGGTTTTTATTTCTTGCGCTATAAACAAATGAAGAGGGACAAGTTTGAAAAAACGCAATATTTTTTACTTTTTACTATAATAACTATCCAATTTTTTTCTTTCTTAAATTTTTTTTTTCCTCAGTTTAGGGCGATATGTATTCTTCTACATATTTTTGGTAAAAAAAATCGCAATAAGCGTATATTGATAGGTTTGCGCAAAAGTTATAGCGTCTACAAAATAGGGGATAGATTTATAGCATTTTTTATTATTCTTTTTTTTTACTAGTAATGGCGGCGATTTTTATCATGACTGCGATATTGCGGCGGACATATTGGACACTTTTGACACATTTTTGGGACCATTCACAAATAATACAGCGATCCGTGCTATAAAAATTAATTGATTACTGTATAAATGTGACTGGCAGGGAAGGGGTTAACACTAGGGGGTAATCAAGTGGTGCACGGCGGACATCGCGGCGCGCGCACACCCCCTAGTGGCCGCAAAGGAAATGCCGCCATATGACGGCGGCCCGGAACAACAGATGTTTCTTGCCGCCGTCATATGACTGTGGGCGGTCAGAAAGAGGTTAAATGTATTAGGCCCCTTTCACACGAGGCGGACTCCGCTTGCACAGAGTCCGCCTCTGTCTGCCGGCTCAGCGGGAGATCTCTCCGTTGATCTGCGCTGAGCCGGCGGATGACAGGTCCCTCTCTGCTCACTGAGCGGGGAGGGGCTTGTCCAGTGCTGCTGTTCTCTATGGAGAGATCGGATGAAAATAGACAGCGTGTCCGTTTTCATCAGATCTCACCGATCCGATCCGACAGCGATGGATTTTTTTTCTTTGTCTGAATTTCTCACTTCCTGTTTCTCCTCGGTAAACTTCACACCATCATCCGAGCAGTGTTTAGTCAGCCAGAACAGCTTACTGAACAGCTTACTGAGGAGGAACAGGAAGTGAGAAATTCAGACAAAGAAAACAAAGAAAAACAAATTTAGAAGGGACATCGAAGAAAAAGGTAAGTGAACCAACAATGCACTAGCTTAAAGGAACCTTTTTAGAAAATAAAAAAATGAACCTTTACAACCCCTTTAAAAATCAGTAGTACCTTCTTTTTATTCTACTGGTCCTATTCTTCCAGAAAAGATATGTTTTGAGGGGTCTTTCACAAATTCTGAATACTGTAAGGGAAAAATTAAAACCTTCAGATTTTTTGAGAAATTTGTATATTTACAAGGCGCAATGTAAAAATTACAACTATTTGTTGTTATGTATTAACTTTATACAGGTTAAGCTTTTATATTTAGTTTGAATTTAGCAGGAATTTTGTTAAATTAGCTGTGTTTTTATCTGCTAATAACGATTTTAGTGTATTTTTAGCAAAAATATTGTTTTGATAAACATTTGCGCAAATACCACGAGGCCTAAAAGCATCAGTAGAACCTTCTTTTTATTCCAGAGGTCACATGCTTTCAGAAAATATAGGGTCTTTTACAAACTTTTAAAGCTGTAAGGCCCCTTTCACACTGGGGCATTTTTCAGGCACTACAGCGCTCCAGTGTGAAAGCCGGAGGGCTTTCACACTGGAGCGGTGCGCTAGCAGGACGGTCAAAAAAGTCCTGCTAGCAGCATCTTTGGAGCTGCAGCGGCACTTTGCGGGGGGTTTTAACCCTTTTTCGGCCGCTAGTGGGGGTTAAAACCGCACCACTAGCGGCCGAATTTCGCGGCTAAAACGACGGTAAAGCAGCGCTAAATATAGCGCTGCTTTACCGCCGACGCCGCTCCCGCCCCAGTGTGAAATGGCCTAAGTGAAAAATAAAAACCTCCAGATTTTTTGATACATTTTTGAGTATGTTCGATTTTCACCATTTTGCAAAAAGGCACAATAGAATATTCTGTTTTAATGAAACACCCCAATGAACACATCTTACACCCCCAATTCTAAAAAAGTTGGGACACTGTGTAAAATCTACATAAAAACAGAATGCAATATTTTGCAAATCTCATAAATCCATATTTTATTTTCAATAGGAAACAGAAAACACATGAAATCTTTAAATTGAGAAAATGGACCATTTTAAGAAAAAAAATTATAATAAATAAGGTAATTTTAAAATTGATGGCAGCAACACATCTCAAATAAGTTGTGTCAGGGCTACAAAAAGCTGGCAACGTAAGTGGTACTAAAAAGGAAAAGCGGAAAAACATTTTGCAACTAATTTGGTTAATTGACAACAGGACAGTAACATGATTGGGTATAAAAAGAGTATCTTAAAGAGTCAGTCATAGTGTCTCAGATTATTGTTCCACAATGTAAAATTGCAAACATGTTCAATATATCATCATCTACAGTACATAATATCATCAAAAGATTCAGAGAATCTGGAGAATTCTCTGTGCACAAGGGGCAAGGGCGAAACACAATATTGGATGCCCCTGATTTTTGGGCTCTCAAACAGCACTGTATTAACAGGCATGATTCTGTGATGGATATCACTGCATGGGCTGAGGAATACTTTGAAAAAATCACTGTCTGTGTACACAGTTTGCCATCTTCTCTGGGCCAAAACCAATTTAAACTAGCTTGTTGCAAATGAGAAAACTGTTCTGTGGTCAGACGAATCGAAATTTGACATTCTTTTTTGGCAACCATGGGACTAAAGAGGAGAGGGACCTTCTCACTTGTTATCAGCACTCAGTTCAAAAGCCTGCATCCCTGATGTTATGGGGTGCATTTGTGCGTATGAAATGGGCAGCTTGCACATGTGGAAAGGCAGCATCAATGCTGACAGATGAATCCAGGGTTTAGAGAAGCATATTTTAGCAGGACAATGCTAAACTGCATACTGTATCTATGAGAATAGCATGGCTTTGTAGTAGAAGAGTCTGGGTGCTTAACTAGCCTACCTGCAGTCCAGACCTTTCACCAATTGAAAATATTTGATATGAAAATATGACAAAGAAGACTATATCAGTCACAAATGGGTCAACATTCCCCTCCAGCAGTGCATCTCCTCAGTTCCCAGACATTTACAAAGTGTTGTTAAAAGAAGAGGTGATGCTACATGGCCTTGTCTCAACTTTTCTGAGACATGTTGCAGCCATCAATTTCAAAATGACCTTATTTTATTCTTAACTAGTTGTCGAGCACAACAGTATATTTACAGTTGGCGGGTGGCTTCCCCCAGGCACCGCAACATACGTTGCAGTGCACATGCACACTGGCGTGCCCCCTGGGGCATGCAGTTGCATGTTCCTGTGACCGCTGTGTCCAGTGTACACAGCGGATCATAATGCTCAGTACCCGGCTGGGTTATAATGTGATCGCTATGACCAATCATAGCGATCACATGAAAACAGGTAAGCAAAACCGTAATGAATGGCATTCATAACAGCTTACATACTATTTTTTTTAATCATTAAGTTTTTATTGCATATTTGCAGAAATAAACAAAGTACAGAAAAGAAAGGATACTTGTAATGATGTGCATCATATACAATGAACAGCTAATATAGTAATTTATAAACAGCATTGCTAAATTAATCAGTAATCAATTAAGGTTAATGCAGTCAACTCTGGAGCAAGTGTTTGGGCCATATAGACCAACATTTGTAAAATTTTACACAGTTTAGAGAATTTAACGCAATGAGGCGTTCGAAAGTATAATTCCTATGTACAGCTGTGGTCACGTCTGATATGTTTATGGCCTTAATGGATTTCCAGCTTACATACTATTGTCATGCTGTGATTGGCCCACAGCCATCACATGCTGTACCATGCGATTAGCTGTGGCCAATCACAGCATCACAATAGTAAACAATTAGTTATTTATGACAGTTCAAATGATTGCTGTTACAGTGATCGTCACTGTAAAAAAAAAAAAAAAAAAACTCTGATCACCAAAGTGACTATGGTGGCACTGAACTACTCAAATAAGAGTATGTAAAAAAAAAAACCAGTAGAAAAAAAATTAGATCAAAAATTAGCACCCTTGTCGGGCGCCGGGCATCTGAATTACAGCAGCGGGTGTGTTTTTGTAAGTGCCTGATTAGAGCTGTCGGCTCTAATAGGCGTCCTGATTAGTAAACAGCGGACGCACTGCGGTGCGTTCGCTGTTTATACAGTGTTGTGTTAGAGAAGCGAATACATCGCTTCCCTAACACTGACCCGCCTCTCAGCCAATCAGGTGCACCGGGTCTGGTTACCCTGTCACCTGATTGGCTGAAGCGACAGGCGCTGTGATTGGATGCCTATCAGGCTTCCAATCATAGCAGAGATGACAGAGGATGGGGGAGAAGACATGGAGGACTTTGAGCGTGGAGGACAGTGCCAAGACAGGTAAGTGCCGGGCAGGGGAGGCACACTGGCAGCATTTGATAGGGAACAGTAGCAGCAATTAATGGGGAACACTGGCAGCAATTGATGGGGCACACCTGTGGCAATTGATGGGGCACACTGGCAGCAATTGATTGGGCACACTGGCAGCAATTTATTGGGCATAGTGGTGACAATGGATTTTGCACACTGGCAGCAATTGATGGGGCACATTGGCAGCAATTGATGGGCACACTGGCAGCATTTGATGGGGCACACTGGCGGCAATTTATTGGGCACACTGGCGGCAATTGATGGGCACACTGGCGGCAATTGGGGCACACTGGCAGCATTTGATGGGCACACTGGCGGCAATTGATTGGGCACACTGGTGGCAATTGATGGGGCACACTGGCGGCAATTGATGGGCACACTGGCAGCATTTGATGGGGCACACTGGCGGCAATTGATTGGGCACACTGGCAGCAATTGATGGGCATACTGGCAGCATTTGATGGGGCACACTGGAATTGATTGGGCACACTGGCGGCAATTGATTGGGCACACTGGCGGCAATTGATTGGGCACACTGGCGGCAATTGATGGGGCACACTGGCAGCATTTGATTGGACACACTGGCAGCAATTGATTGGGCATAGTGGTGGCAATTGATGGGCACAGTGGTGGCAATTGATGGGCACACTGGCAGCAATTGATGGGCACAGTAGCTGTGTTTGATGGCACAGTGGCAGCAATTTATGGGTTCAGTGGCTGTGTTTGATGGGCACAGTGGCTGCGCTTGATGGGCACAGTGGTTGCACTTGATGGGGTTTTTTTTTCAGTTTGTTTGCCCCCCCCCCAAAAAAAATTGATGGGGCACACTGGCAGCAATTGATTGGGCACACTGGCAGCAATTTATTTGGCATAGTGGTGACAATTGATTGGACACACTGGCAGCAATTGATGGGCACACTGGCAGCAATTTATTGGGCACACTGGCGGCAATTGATTGGGCACACTGGCGGCAATTGATGGGCACTCTGGCAGCATTTGATTGGGCACACTGGCGCCAATTGATTGGGCACACTGGTGCCAATTGATTGGGCACACTGGCAGCAATTGATGGGCACACTGGCAGCATTTGATGGGCACACTGGCAGCATTTGATGGGGCACACTGGAGTTGATTGGGCACACTGGAATTGATTGGGCACACTGGCGGCAATTGATTGGACACACTGGCGGCAATTGATGGGGCACACTGGCAGCATTTGATTAGGCACACTGGCGGCAATTGATTGGGCATAGTGGTGGCAATTGATGGGCACACAGGTAGCAATTGATGGGTACAGTAGCTGTGTTTGATGGCACAGTGGCAGCAATTTATGGGTACAGCGGCTGTGTTTGATGGGCACAGTGGCTGCGCTTGCCCCCCCAAAAAAAATTTGAGCACCAGCCGCCACTGCTTTCAACAGATGTAAAATGTAGAACAGAAGATATAAAACTATGCAAGATATAAGCTCTCACAAAGACATAGGCATTTTCCTATGCATATTCATCTTTGACAATTTTTATTAGGATCTTATAACAAACAGACCCATGCTGTGAACTGAATATATAATAGATAAGCAGGATTGATTGAGCATGAGATTTTGTGTACTGGGAATTAGTTAGACTATATATAACTATGGCTAAATCTAGAGGAATGCTAAGAAGGAATTGAGGTGTTCTCATTAGCATATCCAAAATGCCTGAGATCTCTTAGCACTGGAGGATATCCCACAAGAGCAGAGGTTCGCTCTGTGTGAAGATTCAGTATGAGCAGTCATCATGGACAGCATATGTCTGCTAATGGGGTTAATATTCACTCATATTATGGCTAGAAAAAGAATTTCATTGACTCGCACTATGATGTATGAGAAAAAGTAGCTTACGGCTAATGCTAATACCGAGACCACAGCACATATAAGAATTTCAGTTTCAATCCCAGCAGAAGAATCTTTGCACCTAATTTAAGCCACCTTATCTCCTTATGCTTCAGGCTACTAGGTTAAATACCAGAAGTTCCATATGCATGTTCGCTCTGTCCAGCACCCAGCTCTGATAAGAATGCCAGTAGACGTTGTCTTTTTCCACCAGCTGCATCAAAATAGAATTCCATGTCCATAATAAAATACATGTTGCTACATGCAGTAAAATCACAAGTCAAATGCTCAATTGTACCTCACTGAAGAATTATCTCTGGCATTTTGCTGCACAAACAACTTCACACAGGATTTGCACTCTAGGCAGGTATTAGAAGATCACTACCTAATCAAGTTATGCACTCACTGATAAATCATTACATCTATTTTACAGCTAGTATAAATACTTGATCCTATGTTTATGCTAGCTGTCTGCAATTTCCTACACAACACACTTGTGGGGAAGCACTCTGACTTCAGACTTCAGAATACATTTCACAGAGATTTCAACAGTGCGGTCTTGCTGATATCTGGGGAAAACAGAGTGATAACTTCCTCAGTTTGCTGATGCTTCCTTAAGCCTGGTACACACTAATGCCCCGTACACACATTCCGTCCACAAAATCCGTCTGATTTTTTCCAATGGATTTTGGCTGAAACTTGTCTTGAATACACACGGTCGCACAAAGTTTTTAGAAAATCCAATAGTTCAGAACGCGGTGATGTAAAAGACGTACAACGGGACTATGAAGAGGCCAGTAGCCAATAGCTTGGGTCCCCAAATTTATTCTGAGCATGTGCGTCGGAATTCTATACACACGATCGGAAAAAGTCAGATCGGATTTTGTTGTCGGAAAATGTTAGGTCCTGCTCTCAAACTTTTTCCGTCGGAAATTCCGACGGAAAAAGTCCGCTAGAGCCCCACACACGATCGGATTTTTCAACCACATAATCCGATCTGACTTTTTCCGTCGGAATTTCTGACCGTGTATACGGGGCATAACAGTTTTTTTTCTTGCAACCCGTGGCTTCTGTCGAAGGGTCGTGACCGAAAAAGATCTGCTGACTGGCTCCCGATCAGTGCTCTCAGCCAATAACTTAGAGCGCTGACCGGAGTGTTCTGGGGGGGGGGGGGCAGGAGAGATCACTGTACTATCGTCGGGTAGTTAGTACAGCAGCTCCTCCTGAGCTGTCAGTTTTCTTTTTTTCGTTCAGCCTTGCTGGGTTGAACGAAAAAAACTACTGCTGTGTACTAGGCTAGGTGTGTACTATAAGCTGGGCCAGTTAGGGTAAAGATTTGTCTCAGGCAGTTCAATGTGTGGGGAAGATGGAACAAGATTTTTACCTAGCAACTAAGCTCCATTCTGCTGAGATGAGCAGTAAAGGAAAAGAGCAGCAACTCTGAATTAGCATATCTGTTTTTGTTCCTGTAGTGTGTCACTTGGAAGAAACGGCTTGGAAGGTGGGTGGTCATAACTTAAAAGATAAGTATGGCCAAAGATATTTTAGCTATACTTCTCCTGTAGGTCACAGGAGTGCAGTTTGTTCTGCACTCTTGTGACCCATTTTCAGCCGACAGTGGGCCAAAGCCCACTGTCAGCTGATGCCACTCAGCCAGTCTAGGCTCGAGAAAGATTCCAACTTTACAGTCGGGATCCACCTAGATGCCTGGACTGGCAGCAGGATCAGCCTCTCAGATAGTGGCTAGGAGACTGAGCCAGCCACTCCTGTCCCCTTTACAGCCCCAATGCTCCAGTGAGCACTGGAGGGGCAGAGCAGAGAGCCGGTGACTAACAGTCAACTTGTTCTCTGCTAAGTGAAGACTGAGAATTGAGAGATCAACAGTCCTTGATCACTCAGTTTTCAGTCTTAGAAGCAGCGGGAGACAGATGCAGCATCTGATCAAGGTTCGGGTGGTTGTGATGGTTATGTGTTAGATTTTGCTTTAGTAGTAGGAATGCTCTGCAACATAGGGACAATTACGGGGGCTTTAGGATTTGCGCTAGTTCTTAGTGCCATGAGCTTCATGCTAAAAAAAAAAAAAAATCCACCACCAAGCACACACTGTTTGGGGGGTACTGAAGTTTGCAGCTGAGCACCAAAATAACAGCGAGTTATTCTTGTGGAGATCTAGAAAAACAATTGCGCTTGCAATGGACATGCTGGGTGTGAGAAAGGATGTCTTTGCCAGGAGGCAAAGACAGTTAGAAAGTTATTTATGTGGAGTTATTGGAAAGTATAAATAAATGGTTTGTGTGCTAGTGGACGCTTTTTTGGTAATACTGTAGCAAAACTATATTTTGCATGCTTTCTCTGTCTTTTAATACCTTAATTTTTTAACCACTTGCCGCCCGCCATATAGCAATATGACGTCGGCAAAGTCGTTGCGATATCCTGAGCGGACGATATATGACGTCGCCAGGATATCAAGCCGCTGTGCGCCCCTGGGGGCGTGCATCGCGGAGATCATTGTTGCGGCTGATCACTAGGTAAAGAGTCTCTGTCAGAGGTCAGCCGTGTCCAATCACGGCTGATCACAATGTAAACAGGAGCCATTGATCGGCTTTTCCTCACTCGAGTCTGTCAGATGCGAGTAGAGGAGAGCCGATCGGCTGCTGATTGATTATCAGTGCACCCCCCCAGAGGATGCCCACACTGGACCACCAGGGATGCCACCAGGACCACCAGGGATGCCCATCACTAGTCACCACCAGGTATGCCACACATGGCCACAAGGGATGCCAATCAGTGCCCATAATGGGCATCACTGAAGGGCAGGCATTATTGTTTGGCACTGATTGGCATCCATCAGTACCATCTATTAATGTACATCAGTGCCACCTATCAGTGCCCATCCATGCCCATCCGTGCCGCCTATCAGTGCCCAACGGTGCCGCCTATCAGTGCCCATCAGTGTCGCCTTTCAGTGCCCATCAGTGCCACCTATGTGTACCCATCAGTGCTGCATATCAGTGCCACCTATCAGTGCCCATCAGTGCAACATATTAGTGCCCATCATCAGTGCCATCAGTGCCACCTCAATGGTGCCACCTCATCGGTGCCCATCAGTGCTGCCTTATCAGTGCCCATCAGTGCAGACCCATCAGTGAAGGAGAAAACGTACTTATTTACAAAGTTTTGTAACAGAAACAAAAAAACATTATTTTTTTTCAAAATTTTTGGTCTTTTTTTTATTTGTTTAGCAGAAAATAAAAATCCCAGAGGTGATCAAATACCACCAAAATAAAGCTCTATTTGTGGGAACAAAATTATAAAATTTAGTTTGGGTACAGTGTAGCATGACCACGCAATTGGCATTCAAAGTGTGAAAGCGCTGAAAGCTGAAAATTGGTCTTGGCAGGAAGGTGTATAAGTGCCCTGTATTGAAGTGGTTAAATACTTTAGCATTGCATTGTCTCTATTAGTCAGCCAAAGCATTAGAGTCTAATGTTTCTGAGCCCAGAACATTTTGTGCAGATATTGTGTTCATAACATTTTGCTATTCCCAAAGCAGTTATGTACCTAAACAAAGATATAAGAAGAAGTGTTAGTAATTTAGGAAGTGTTAAACAACGTTTTTCTTTTTTAAACATTCAAAGTTTATTTAAGCTCAACAATGATACAAAGTGTGTACAGTCATGTATAGAAATCACATAAAAGAGTAAAATGTCATATCAACTAGATATTGTACTTAGTGGTAATAGTATCGCATATAATTATCTCTGGTGTGAAAGTGAGATTATACCATGGCATCAGCGACACATTGGGAAGTCAATTCTTATTATACCTGCTATCTGGGAGAGCGTATAGCTAATTCAATTACAATCTATACAGTTTATCCATTTACGGAAGTACTATTTTTGTCACACTTAAGATGGTCTATACAAAAGAATAAAAAAAAAAAAAAAAAAAAAAACACTATTCATAAGTGAGAAAAAATAGAGATGAAAGGTTAGAATAGTGAGAGGAGGGTTTGGGGAGGTCCCAAAAGGCGATTATAGGGCTAAACATGTGTGAGTTTCAGCTGTGTCCAACTTGATTTTGCTTGATACCTTTGCAGGGATAGCAGAAGACATTAGGCCTAGCTGGAGTGCGATCAGATGTATTTTAGCCTATCTGCTCATCGCTTGTGAAGGTATTAGTATAAGTTATCTGCCTGCTTTCAGTTTCTTGTAACCATCAGAGTATAGGAATTCAAACCAAGGTGACCAAGTTTTGTGGAATCTGCCCACTCTTCCGGTGGCTTGTGCTAGCGTCTCTTCCATTTCACATATTTCAGCTACCCGAGCCAGCCACTCCAATACAGAAGGCCCTCGTTGAGTTCTCCAGAGGACCGGGATCAATGTTTATAAGGGTGCCTCTGTCATTCCCACATCTCCAGCATGTGCTTGAGGTCTGAGCATTGCATACGTGGAGTTTTGTTGGGGTGGCATACCAGTCAGTTAGTAATTTGTAAGACGTTTCCTGTGTCTTAGTGCTAAATGCAAGCCATTCATCTTAAAGTGCTTGTACACCCTGTACAACCACTTTTACCTACAGGTAAGCCTATATTAAGGCTTACCTGTAGGTGCTTGAAATATCACCTAAACCTCCACGGTGTAGGAGATATTTACTAAAAAGCCGAGCGCCGATGACTAAGGTGCATGCGCCAATGTCATCGGCGTATGTGCCCTTTAGAAAGGGCGCAATGCGCCATTTCTAATAGGGGTCATGCCGTGACTCCGGCCAGTCATAAAGCCGGAGTTCGCGGCCCCGGAAGGAAGAGGGGCAAAGATGGACTCTCCCTGCTAGTGGGGACAATGGGGACATTGCGGGCTTCGGTGTCAGGTAAGTGACACATAATGGACTACTATGCGATGCATAATAACCCATTGTGCTTTACCTTTGCAGGGAAATAAAGAGGAAGTAAAACCCACCAAGTTTTTCTTCCTCTTTAAGTGCATTAGAACAGTGTTTTCTGAATTTAGCCTCGTCATTAGGGTTTGCATATTGTAGCTACATGTATGCCATGGAAGTCAGCCTCTGCTCGTGTTTGCCATTGGCACAGACCTTCTCTAGTTCTGTCAACTGTCTGGTGTAATTGACTTGTTTGGCTATTCCGTCCATATAGCTACATAATTGGAAGTATGTCCAGAGTGGTAGATTAAGGAATCCACTGTCTCTTTTCTGTGCCACATAATCCTTGAGTTTTCTTTTGTGGAAACACTCAGCAGCTAGTAAGGGCTTGTTGGTAGACAGGTGGTGTAGTAAATGATTCTTGATCCCAGGGGGGAAGTCTGGGTTGTCGTTTATCGGTGTTAGGGGGCTAAGTAAGGAGGTAACTTTGGGATGCTTTGCAGCGTCTATGCAAGCAGTCAGCGTGGTCTTCATTAGTGGGTGTTGTTGTAAAATCTGTTTGTGTCGGAGCTCCGGGTTCCACGGTGAAAAAGTAGTGGGTAGGGGCTCAAGCCAGTCTCTAAGGTCACCCAGTCTTTAGTGTCCCTGTGGCAATGCCAGTCCACTATTCTCGTTAGGTGTGAGGCTAGGTAATACTTTTTAAAGTCGGGGAGTCCCATCCCTCCAGTTCCTTAGGTTTGGTCAGTAGGCAAACCTGATCCTGGGCCTTTTATGTGACCACAATAATTGCAGCAGGATTGTGTGTAGTTTTTTGAGAAACCTTTGGGGAATTTTAAGCGGTAGGGCACGTAGTAGGTATAACAACCTGGGTAGGATGACCATCTTCAGAATGGCAGCCCTCCCAAACCAAGAAAAGTAGCCTGCGTTCCATAGTTTTAAATCTTTTTCTACCGTCTGGAGTAGGGGTGGGAAATTTGAATCATAGGTCAGTTACAGCCTAGGGGTCAGCCACACTCCCAGGTATTTAAGTGCTGTTCCCTCCCATTTGAAGGGACATTTTTCTTGTGTCTTAGCAAGGTTTGTTGCAGATAAATTAATATTTATAGA
The DNA here is from genome assembly GCA_028564925.1 of Lithobates sylvaticus. Taxonomy (NCBI): domain Eukaryota; kingdom Metazoa; phylum Chordata; class Amphibia; order Anura; family Ranidae; genus Lithobates; species Lithobates sylvaticus. Next base: position 401,347,565 of record CM053028.1, read on the forward strand.
TTCAGACTTAGATAGGTTTATCTTGAGATTGGAGACAAATTCATAATGGGCAAAGGCATTCATGAGATTGGGTAGGGTGATGTGCGGTTTCATCACAAAAAATAAAAGGTCGTCCACATAGGCTGCAGTCTTGTACACCTTATTAAGGAGGGAGATGTTTTTCACTGAACTATCTCTGTTGACCGCTCTAATGAAGGGTTCCAATGAAAGGATGTCCATTTGTGGGCACTGATTGGCACAGATTGGGCATTCATTTGTACATGTGGATGGCCATGGGGTACATACCTGGCCATCCACATGTTGCCCACTTCCCTGGTGGTCCTGGTGTCTTCCCTGGTGGTCTAGTGTGGGCATCCGAGGGGGGTCTGCGCTGATAAACAATCAGCGCAGACCCCCCCTGTCAGGAGAGCCGCCGATCGGCTCTCCTCTACTCACGTCTGTCAGACGCGAGTGAGGAAAAGCCGATCAACGGCTTTTCCTGTTTACATCGTGATGAGCCATGATTGGACATGGCTAATCACGTGGTAAAGAGCCTCCACAGATCCCCGCGATGCGTGCCCCCTGGACGCGCGGCGACATGTTATCCCGACGGACGTCATATGACTATTTTCCCAGATGTCAATCTGCTATTGACTGGGCGAGAAGTGGTTAATCACTAGTGTTTTTTTTTATTGTTTGTGCTATAAATAAAAAAAGACCGTAAATTTTGTGAAATAAAAAGCCTTATTCTTTGTTTCTGTCATAAAATTTAGCTGATTAGTAATTTTTCTTCATAAATTTTGGCCAAAATTTATACTGCTACATATCTTTGGTAACAATAACCCAAATTAGTGTATATTATTTGGTCTTTGTGAAAGTTATGGAGTCTACAAACTATGGTGCCAATCACTGAAAATTGATGATCAGGCCTTCAGTACATCAGGTGAATCTCATTTCTTGAGACACTAACAAGTCAGGAAAGTACAAATACCCAACAAATGACCCCTTTTTAGAAAGTAGACATTCCAAGGTATTAAGTAAGTAGCATGGTGAGTTTTTTAAGTTGTAATTTGTTCCCAAAATTCTTTGCAAAAATTAAATTTTTTTATTTTTAAATTTTCTTTTACAAAATTGTCATATCAGGTTATTTTTCACACACAGCATATGCATACAACACATTACACCCCAAAATACATTCTGCTACTCTTCCCGAGTATGGCGATACCACATGTGTGAGACTTTTACACAGCCTGGTCACATACAAAGTACCAACATTGAAGTAGCACCTTCAGGCGCTCTACGAGCATAAATAACACATCTCATTTTATGGAGCACCAGCACAATGGAATTGCCACAAAATGACCCCATTTTGGAAAGCAAACACCCCAACATATAATCTATGAGGCATAATGAGTCTTTTGAACGGTTCATTTTTTTACAGAAGTTTTTGGAAAATGTGGGAAAAAAAATAAAACACATTTTTTGTTTACGCACAGTTGTCAATTTATAAGATATTTATAACACATAGCATGTATATAGCAAAAATTACACCCCAAAATACATTCTGCTACTCTTCCCAAGTATGGCGATACCACATGTGTGAGACTTTTACACAGCCAACAGAGGCCCAACATTGAAGTAGTACCTTCAGGCGTCTAGGAGCATAAATTACACATCTCATTTCCTTCCTACCTATCACACTATTGAAGGTCCTTGAGCACCAGCCTAGTGAAATTACCCACAGCCGATCACATGGTAAACAGCCACGGCCAATGGCTGATTACCAGCATCGGCGACGAGCAGTGTTCCCGGGAACACGCCGCCACCGGCGTGCACGCGCAACGCTTGAGATCGCACGCATGCGCTGTGCAAAGTGGGGCGGTACCACCTGTGATTGACCATGACTTCATCACCAATGGCTGTTCACCCCCCTCGGTGGCGAGTGGTGTCTCCGTGACACACCACCACTGAAGGAACAGGGATGCGCACACACGATCTTGCGCATTCCCTGTTTAAATGGAGGGACGTCATATGACGCATGCCCAGAACAAGAGCCGAGCCTATTGGCTATTGGTTAAAGGGGACGTACAGGTATGCCCATTTTCCCACTGCTGCCATTGTGCCGACGTATATCGGCATGCAGCGGTCGGCAAGTGGTTAAAGTGACACAGTGCAGTATCGCAAAAAATGGCCTGGTCATTAAGGGGCTGAAGCGGTTAAAGGGGTCATACAGCAATGTAACCATTGCATCACTTGAAGGTGAAAGTAAGTATTTTGCAGAGTTTAATTCTGCTTTAAAAAAAAAAAAAAAATTTTTTTTACTTAAAGTGTGTGTAAAGGCAGAAGGTTTTTTTTTATCTTAATGCATTCTATGCATTAGGATAAACAACTTTCTGTGTGCAGCAGCCCCCCTCAGCCCCCTAATACTTACCTGAGCCCCATCTCTATCCAGTGATGTGCATGAGTGCCTCTGTCGTCCGGGACTCTCCCTCCTGATTGGCTGAGTCACAGCAGCTGCGCCATTGGCTAACGCTGCTGTCAAACAAAGTCAGTTAGCCAATCAGCAGAGAGAGGGGCAGGGCCAAACTGTGGCTCCGTGTTTGAATGGACACACAGAGCTGCCGCCCGGCTCAGGTACCCCATAGCAATCTTCTTGCTATGGGGGCACTCTATAGAAGAAGGGGCCAGGAGCACCGAAGAGGGTCTCGAGAAGAGGAGGGTCGGGGCTTCTCTGTGAAAAACCAATGTGCAAAGCGGGTAAGTATGCCATGTTTGTTATTTTTAAAGAAAAAAAAAAAAAACTTCAGTATCACTTTAAGTCTTTGCTGTTATTTCCTGTCGCAGGGACATCTTTTTATCAAACAGCAATCTCCCCAGCGGCACCTCCAACGACAGTAAAATCTGATAGAAGTTTCTAATCCTTCCCCACACTGTCCAAAACTAAAAAAAAGTCTATAGAAACATTTTCATTCTTTAAAAATGACATTTCCTGACAGACTCCATGGCAGCCTACGTATGGGTTAATCCCGCCTCTCCTACCTCATAGGACCCCACTCCCATAAATCTTTGCTCCTAGCCAGGTACCGTGTTCCTTTTTTGTCCTCCTCCTTAGGACTAAAGAGGTAGTTCTTACCTTAAGGAGTAGTTGATCCAGGCCTGGCGTTTCCCCTTGCGTTGGCGATGGCAGAATGGCGGTGTTGCAGTCCAGTTACCCAGCTATTAGCAGGGTGGATACGGGTGATGTTGTGGTGCCCTGAAGAGCTTACTATCCAGTCATTGACTGGCAAGCGGCAGTTTGGCCAATCGTCCTCGCTATTAGCAGGAGGCCTCCCCCCCCCCATCGATACCCGGTCATGGTCGCTTAGGAGGCGCTTGAGGGTCAGGTCGGATCATCTTCGTGCTGGATGGGTATCGTATGTTTACTTGTTTCTCCATGGCAGCCTGTGTGTATTCTGTGTGTGTTTCTGTCTTCCTGGTATGGCGGCTGGAGCGCATCTGCGTTCCAGTCCGCCGCTGCTCGTTCCTACTGCGCGTGCGCACGGCCTCGATCCAGATCGAGGCTTGGTTTGCGCCTGCGCGGTTCGACGGGTCAGCGGTGGCCGCGCATGCGCGCGGACGTCGGGGGGCGGCGTGCGACGACGCTCGGAGCGCCGTGACGTCATCCAGGCGGCAAATTCAAATAGCTGTCAGATACAGCTATGCCCTGGCTTCATACAGACACTGCAGACGCCGGTTCTTGTACTGACAATACTTGTGGAAGGTAGGCTGGGTGCTTTCTATTCATATGCTATGAGTTTCTGTGGTTATACTGTTCTTGAATGTTTATGGTCTATATTTCACCTGCAGTCTCTGCTGTTCTGTTGCCATGGATGTGTCGTCGCCGCCTAGTGGTCAGCCCTTATGCCGCAGGTAGGACGGAATATTTTTTTCCCTCTGCCTGTTTTGCATGGGTTTTTGAGGATTGGGGAATTATAAAGTATATTTCTTTCCTGTTGTTTCCTCAGCCCTTCTAGGTCCGATCATCATTCAGTAGCACGTGAAGAAAAATCTAGGTCACAGCGTGACCAATCAAAATCAAAGTCTTCTTCTAGACATCATACGGATAGGTCAAGGTCCGGATCTAAACGTGATTCCCACCGCCATTCTGGTCGCTCAGATAAAAAAGCCTGCTGGGGGTGTAGGGCTCATGTCCCGGAGGACAAATCCCTATGTGAAGCATGCTACTCCAAGGCTGTGAGGGAGAGAGGTGCAGGAGACCAGCAGGTGGAAGCACTGGTTAGAAAGGTGGTACAGGAATCTCTGAATAGGACGGATTCAGCCCACACAGCCATTCCTCCCTCAGCACCAGCCTCAGCCGCGGACGTAGTGGATCTTGAAGTTCCAGGTCCTTCTCACGGCAATTTTTCATCAAATGGATCCTCCGATAGTGAGGTTGAGGTGGATGAATATGGAGCGGGGTTCGACTTCTCCCAGGTTCCTCATCTGGTCAGGGCAGTTAAAGACGCGCTGAAATGGGAAGACCCAATAGAGATGCCCTCCAAACAGAAAAAGTATTTCAAGCATCTGAAAAAAGAGCGCCCGAATTTCCCCTTCTTGGGGGAGCTAGGTGAAATCATATCTGATGAATGGGGGAAGGTTGAAAGAAAGAACTCTTTGATCACCAAAGTAGCGAAAATGTACCCATTCAGGAGTGAGGAGGTGAAATACCTGGATTCAGCCCCCCTCATTGATGCTGCACTGATGAGATTGGTGAGACATGTTACGCTTCCACTGGAAGACACAGTGTCATTCAGAGACGGTCTGGAAAGGAAGATCGATACTGATCTCAAACGAGTATATATCACCGCAGGGATGGCCTGCAAGCCGGCCTTGGCTCTTGCGGCCTTGTCAAAAGCCATGGAAACCTGGACAGATGACGTGGGTGCAATCCTGGGAAGTATATCCGAAGATGTGCTCAGGAATTCTCCAGTACATGAATTAAGGATGGCATCGGCTTTTCTGGGGGAAGCATCCCTGGACATTATCCGGTTAGTATCGCGTGTCATGCTATCTTCGGTCACAGCTAAACGTGCTCTATGGTTACGTCCATGGGCAGCGGATCCTGCCTCCAAACAGGCATGGTGCAAGATTCCCTTTGAGGGTTCTTCCCTCTTTGGGAACAAGCTGGACTCGGCCATCACACGCGCTACTGGGGGTAAGTCGGGGTTTCTACCCCAGGATCGTCGTCTCTTGAGCCAGAGAAGAACCCAACCCAGACAGGATCAGGAGCGTGCTAGGGACGCACGGCGATACAGACCTGGTAGGGAATTCAGAAAAAACTGGAAAAGAAACCAACCTTCAGGTCAGAAGTCCACAAAGGCCACGTCTTCCGGGGGTCGTGATGCGACTAAGTCCTTTTGATATGGAGCCTGTCCAGGTGGAGCGGGTAGGAGCACGGTTACTCCATTTCCAGCACGTCTGGGCAGCCTCGGTCCAAGATTATTGGACAATCAAAACCATCTCTACAGGTCACACCTGGACTTTCACCAACCCACCCACACACCGCTTCATTCCCACAGTTCTACCGAGATCGGAAGAGAAGAAAGAAATTCTCTTATCCTATACAGACTCCCTGATATCTCAAGGGGCCATCATTCCGGTACCAGTGGAGGAAAAATTTCAGGGGGTATATTCCCCCCTCTTCATGGTTCTCAAAAAGAACGGGTCATGGAGGCCAGTCATCGACCTAACATATTTGAATTCCTTCATCCAGAAGGAAAGATTCAAGATGGAGACTCTCTTGACCATAAGTCAAACAATTCAGCCAGGCGATTGGATGGTCTCAGTGGACTTGAAGGACGCATATTTTCATGTGCCAATCGCGAGGAATTTTCAGCAATATCTCAGGTTCGCAGTGGAGCAGAGACATCTCCAGTTCACCTGTCTTCCTTTCGGGCTGACAACATCGCCTCGAGTGTTTTCAAAAGTATTACTGGCAGTGGTAGCCCTAATCAGGGTCAAAGGTGTCCGGTTACACCACTACCTGGACGATCTACTCCTGCTCTCGCAGGACAGAGACCAGCTTTGTTTACATCGGGACCAAGTCATCTCGGTCTTGACGGAGTTCGGCTGGTTGTTGAACAGGGAGAAGAGTCAGTTGGATCCGACCCAGTCCCTGATATTCCTAGGGGCGCAGTTCGACACGGTAAAGAGTACCATTTCCTTACCCATGGAGAAGATCCCGGTAATTCAAGACAGGATTCGGATCGCCCTGGCATGTCCTCGCCTCAGGGCATCATATTGCCTCAGAGTTATCGGCACCATGGTGGCCACAGCTCCCATGGTAAAATGGGCACAGTGGAGGATGCGACCCTTCCAAAAGGGTTTTCTTCAGCAATGGATCCCAGAGTCTCAAGATCACTTTGTCAGAATGACCCCGTCCATGAGGGAGTGTCTTCCATGGTGGCTTCGTCAGGAGAATCTCCTCAAGTGCCACTCTATTGCACCAATCTCCTGGATTGTGGTGACGACGGATGCCAGCAACAGCGGCTGGGGAGCCCTCTGTCTATCGGAAATAGCCCAAGGGAAATGGGACTTCCCATCTCAAGGGATAGTGTCAAATGTCTTGGAACTCCGAGCTGCCTTTCAAGCTCTTCAAGCCTTCCGTCACCTGATTTTAGGAGCTTCGGTTCTGTTGAGGTTGGACAACACGACCGCGGTAGCCTACATCAAGAGACAAGGGGGTACACGCAGTCTAGATCTACTAGAGGAGGTCAGTCCGATTATGGTTTGGGCCCAGGCGAATTTGTCGAATCTAACGGCTGTTTACCTCCCCGGAGTCCAGAATGTCCAGGCGGACTTCCTCTCAAGAGTAGCATTGGACAACAACGAGTGGTCCCTCCACATAGAAGTGTTCAATTGGATTCTGTCTCTAGGAGTAACACCGGAAGTGGATCTCTTTGCATCACCCTGCAATGCGAAACTCGAGAGGTATTACACGAGGAATCGTTGTCCCCAAGCTTATGGGATAGATGCGTTGACGGACCAGTGGAGGTTTCTCAGGGCGTATGCCTTTCCCCCAGTACCGGTCATTCTCCGTTTTCTGTCAAGACTCCGCTGGGAGGAAGCCGAAGTAATAGCGGTAATTCCATATTGGCCCAACAGGCCATGGTTTCCTCTCCTGACGCAGCTCAGTTGTCGGGACCCAGTCCCTCTTCCTCCCAGGCCAGATCTCCTGCTACAGGGAGCATCGCTTCACCCATGTCCATCCCATCTCCACCTGATGGTCTGGTGGTTGAAAGGGAAAGGTTGACAGCCTTAGGGTGTCCTGACACAGCAATTGAAACCTTGATGAGTGCCAGGAGAGCGGGTACTAATAGAGTGTACCAAAGAATCTGGGCAAGATTCGTGAGTTTCATCCCTACTGTTGGAGGTTCATTTAAGGACCCAAGAATATCGGACATTCTGAGTTTCCTGCAGACAGGCCTGGAGTTGCCCTTGGCCGTTAGCTCTCTTAGAGTTCAGGTCTCTGCAATTTCTGCATTCACAGGCATTGCTTGGGCAAAACATCCTCTCGTCAGGCAATTCTTTAAAGGTGCAACAAGACTTAGACCTCAAAGGAGGCCAAGATTTGCCAAGTGGGATCTTCCCCTCGTTTTGGACTTCTTTTCAGGAGAAGATTTTCGACAAACGGATCAATTGTCCATCAAAGATCTTTTTCTCAAGACGGTGTTCCTGGTGGCCATAACATCTGCCAAGAGGGTATCTGAGATCAGCTCTCTGGGTTTCAAAGAACCGTTTATCACCTTTTTTCCTGACAGGGTGGTCTTGATCCCTATGTTGGGATCAAATCCCAAAGTGACGTCCGTCTTTCATGAGAATCAAGAAATAGTTCTCCCAACATTCCATTCATCTGATGATTCTAGTATCCATCCTCTAGATGTCGGAGAAATCCTAAGAGTCTATCTGGAAGCAACGGCTCCCTTCCGGAAATCGGATTACCTTTTCATCTACTTCCAAGGGAAGAACAGAGGATTACGTGCTTCCTCCAGATCCATCTCAGCCTGGATCGTCCAGGCTATTCAAAGGGCGTATACGGCTAAGGGTCTGGTTCCTCCGGAGGCAGTGACGGCTCACTCAACTAGGAGTGTCTCAACGTCTTGGGCAGCTTCCCGTCACGTGTCGGCAGAAGTGATTTGCAAAGCGGCCTCGTGGTCATCGATAAATACATTTATGACACACTATTGTGTTGAGCCAGCGGCTCTTTCCTCAGTTAATTTTGGTTTGAATGTCTTATCTGTTGACGGTGCCAATTAAACCTTTTTTCTTTAAACCAGCAATATTTCCCACCCGGGAGTGTATGGCTAGTTATTTCCCATACGTAGGCTGCCATGGAGTCTGTCAGGAAAATGGAAAATTTATATCAAATACTTACCGTAATTTTCCTTTCCTGATGGACTCCATGGCAGCAGGAGTTCCCTCCCATTGCTGGAGTAGGCTAAGTTATGGAACACGGTACCTGGCTAGGAGCAAAGATTTATGGGAGTGGGGTCCTATGAGGTAGGAGAGGCGGGATTAACCCATACGTAGGCTGCCATGGAGTCCATCAGGAAAGGAAAATTACGGTAAGTATTTGATATAAATTTTCCATTTTGCTATGCCCTTTATATTCATTTGTTAAAGGGTTCATCAAATACAGCGGTAAGTTTAGACTTTTAAGAGAAATCATGCTGATAACATTACTAATGCATAGAGAAATACATATTCACTTTGATTACATTGACTAAGGTCATTGCAGTAATGTGCCATCAATGAAACATCTGTTGTAAAGTCATAATACATTCAAATTCAAATTGAATATATTATGTTCTGCATAACAAGAGAAATATTCTAATGTCTGTAGGAATATTATGCTGTGTGTCACTAAATGTATATTTGGTGAAAATGTGCCCAAACAGGGGGTGCTTTGGACTGTGTTTTGTTATGTAGGTTTATGGATTATCCCCTGCTTGGCTGTGGCTAATAAAAATACAGAAATTTAAATTTAAAGAAAAACTCCACTTGCATAAAAAAATTTGCTACACAAACCACTTGTAATTAAATGCTATTGAAGCCACCTGTTCTTTTCAGTTTATTCTAAATCCGAAAATGATGTTCTAAAACTATCAATAAATGAAAGGATAGGTTCACCTTAGGTAACATGCTACATGTTACACCCATATTTGGGGTTGTAACATGTTAATATGCAGCATCCTCACCCCACTGTGAAAGGGCATGGGTTCTTCTTCATGCAACCACTGTCACATTTTGAAATCAGTGTGACTGTGCGGGGCTCTGCCCACGCAGCCGCTTCATTCATAGGGATCTGTGAATTGATAAACTACAAGTCCCATCTGCCACTGCCGCACAGGGACTTGTAGTGTTAAAGCGGTTCTGCACTCGTTTTTTTTTTTTTTTGGGCTATATGCCAAGGGCATATAGCTCAATTGGGGGACTTACCTGTTCCATCTTCCATCTCGATCGCCGCCGGTTTTCGTCCAATGAAGTTCTTCATCTTCTTCTTTTGTGCTGGGGGCCATCTTGCCTGTGGGCATGTGAAACCCCCACAGGCACTTTAGATGGCCCAGCATGCACCGCCGTTACTCGCGCGTGCGCAGTAACAGCACATCTGCCGACATCTCACGAGATTTCGGAAGATGTGTCCGAAATCTCGCGAGATTTCGGAAGATGTGTCCGAAATCTCGCGAGATTTCGGAAGATGCCCGCACTGACTCCTGGGATCAATGACACCAGATCCCAGGAGACAGTGCGGCGTGACGAGGATCCCTGCAAGACCCCGCCCACCCCCGAAGACACAGAAGACAGGAAGTCATCGATTACAAGGTAAGTAAAAAAAAAAAAAAAACACATTTCATTTAGTACTCTTTGCCTGATTTGGAAGGCAAAGAGATTTACTAAATGAAATGTGTGCCGAACCGCTTTAAGGAACTGCAAGCACGCTGATCAGCAGATTCCCAGTTCATGCACACTGCCTACTGCTCAGAAACTGTCTGCCCACACAGACAAAGGTATGGGCTCTAGGCAGTGTAGTCAGGAGCCTGACAATGCATCCACGATCAATGGCCCTGCAATACTCTGCAAAATATGTTTATTTATTTATAATTTTTTTTTTTAGGAAAGATAAACTAATGCCGCGTACACACGGAAATTCGGCCAGCAAAAGACCGATGAGAGCTTTTGGTCGGAAAATGCGACCGTGTGTATGCTCCATCGGACTTTTGCTGGCCAAATGAATTCCTGCCAGCAAAAGATTGAGAGCAGGTTCTCAATTTTTCGGTTGGAAAAAGTTTTGATCGGAAATTCCAATCGTCTGTACCAATTCTGATGCGCAAACTTCCTACGCATGCTCGGAAACAATTAGACGCATGCTCGGAAGCATTGAACTTCATTTTCTCGGCTCGTCGTAGTGTTTTACGTCACCGCGTTCTTGACAGCCGAAAGTTCAGAGAACTTTTGTGTGACCGTGTGTGTGCAAGACAAGCTTGAGTGGAATTCCATTGGAAAAAATATCCAAGATTTGTGTGTACGCTGCATAAGCCTTTAAAATGTTGTCTCTCTGAAATTATGGCAACAACACTTAGAAAGTGAAGTTACTAAAATTCCTGCAGTGTATCTTCTTGGCCTGATTTTTTAATTTAAAGAAGATCTATTTTAGCCATTTGACTACCAGTCTGTAATACCACTTCATTACCAGCCATTGTTCAGTTTTCAGTGCTGTGATAGTATGACTGACACTTACTTGCTCATGCAACTCTTTACCCAAATTAATTTTATTGTTTTTTTTTTTTTTAGACAGATAGAACTTTCTTTTGTTGTTTTTTTTTTTTTTTTTTTTTTTTTGATTTTTTTTTTTTTTTTTTTTTTTTAGAATTTTTTTTTTTTTTTTTTTTTGTTATCTTTTTGAAAGGCATTTTTTTTTTTTTTTTGGGATTGATTTTTTAAAACAAACATAAAAACCACCACAATTGGGGTGGGTTGTTTTTTTTTTCCCTTTTTTTTTTGCAAAACTTAAAAAGAAAAAATAGCATCTCCTTCTGCATGTTTTCCAGCTGCAGATTCCAGGCCATGATCTGCCCAATAAGCCTGTGGGCACTGTCAGTGGTAAATGGCTCCGCAGCTTGTCGTTCCACAAACAGATCAGCATCACCTAAAAGTTGGGTAGAGAAAACACAAGAAAAAAAGTGTCAAAAACATGCAGACCTTAATTTATTAGCTCAATCTGTGTTCTGAGACACTCACTTGGTGGGGTGCAGATTTGATCGACTTCAACGACCTGTTCCGCCACATCCACGCGTGGGCTTGGGCTAACTGCCCAATTAGTCTGGTGAGGCCGGGAGGTCCTCGTAGGTTCGGACTTCTGAGTCTTTTGCCCCCTATGGTAATGGAACACAAAAAGGTACACTTTTGAATCACACTGATATTTGAGTGCCAAAATAGGATTAGTAAATATTGTTTAAAAGTCTTGCCAATTATTAGCAGTTTGTTAGAAGATCCTACTTGAAGACAGAATTGAAATGTCTATCTAATGAAACTCCAATACTTAAAGCGCCCTTCAACCCTAAATTTGAACTTCCGCTCATTGGATCCCTGCAAAAATACTGAAAAGTCACCACCTACAGTATTTAGAGATGATGAGCATTTTTTGGGAATTGTGAAGGCCTCTGGAGTCCCTGTGTAAGTTACCCCTAAAACCCTTACTACAGCAGTAATTGTATAGATAGTGACAATAATAAACAACCTTACAACTCCAACAACCCAAAGCCAGGTAAACTCAATAAACGTTATGAAGACCCAAGTGCCTGTGTGTAGGGGTTGCTGCCTGTGTGGATGTGTTGCTGCCTGTGTGTAGGGGTTGCTGCCTGTGTGTAGGGGTTGCTGCCTGTGTGTAGGGGTTGCTGCCTGTGTGGATGTGTTGCTGCCTGTGTGTGGGTGTGTTGTGTAATGTTTGTTAAGAAAAACTGGTTGTGCGTTTTAAGTAACATTTGTGTTTTTGGTCTTTTGTATTGCCATTACTAACAAAACAGAAACAAACATGTCATCACCCCAGTTGAATCCATTCAAGGACCAGCAGTTCATGTCCGAATTCATTGCCCTGTACAGAAAAAATACCAACCTGTGGCAGCTCAAGAACCCTTTGTATGGCAATAGGGATGTCCGGAAGGCAACACTGGGGCCACTTGTGGCTTTTGTGAAGACTAAAGTCCCCAACGCAAACACCAAGTTTGTGGAAGCCAGAATTGCAAGTTTAAGGCACATGTACAAGCGGGAGCGCAAGAAGATTGAGGAATCAGTCAGATCAGGAGCAGCAGCAGAGAATGTTTATGTACCCAAGCTGTGGTACTACAACCAACTGACTTTTATAGGTGACCAGATGGAACCCAGGGAATCACTGTCGACTCTTCCCTCCACCCTTCCCTCCACTCTTCCCTCCACTCTTCCCTCCACCCCAGCTGAGGCTTCCACGGAAGGAGAAGACCCCTCCACCTTGGAGCAGGCTGATGCGCCCAGCTGGAGCCAGGTATATATTTAGTAGCCTAAATTGTGTGATTGTGTGAATATTAATGCTGTCAACGTTAAAATGTGAAACAATTAACACCCTGAACTCAGAATTGTGAAAAAAACTGACAAAAATTATGCACACTTCTAAAAAGTGTTGGTGCAACATATCGATACATATATAGTGTATACATACATCCAGTAGTGGCAAAAAAAGCGTTAGACAACATTGGTGATCTGCTTGGAAAATGCAGGGGTCCAAATGATAGCCTTTTGGATCTTTTGGAAAATTTAGATGCTCGTTCCTAAGTTTACAATTGGATGATTGAGTAGGCCAGAAACCACAAAACAGGTGTTTGATTTTTGTTTTTATTTGCACACAGGATGAGCTGACCCAGGATGATGCCGGGACAAGTGGTATGGAGGAGGAGGAGGACATGCCCAGCGAGAGCCAGGAGGTGGCTGGGCCCAGCACGAGCCAGAGTGACAGCCAGACCCAATTAAGAAGTCTACCTCGACCCCTGCCCTTACCCCCAAGAAGGCCCAGGAGGATGACCATTGTGGAGGAGGAATCACTGGAACTGATTCGGAAGGCGAGTGCGATTCTCGACAAACCCCCCCTTCCAGAAGAGGGCTATGCCAGCTACGTGTCCAGCAGGTTGCTGGAAATGGAGAGGGGCCAACGGCACCTGTGTGAGGGCCTAATTTCTGAGGCAATTAGGGGGGGTTTGAGGGGTGAATTACGAGAATCCACCCGCCTGACCCATGAAGGCCCGACACCAACTTCTCCTCCTCCTCCTCCTCGTCTTCCTTCTCCTCCTCCTCCTCCTCCTCCTCCTCCTACTCCTCCTCCTACCACAAGTCAGCCTCCAAGGAAGCGTGCAGGGAAGACTGCAGGGAAGAGTGCAGGGAAGCGTGGTGCGAAGAGTCGGAAGTGATTGCCTGGCTTCAGTCTGGTCTCACAGAAGACACAGGCTGTTGTAGTGCCACAGCTTGGGGACATAGATGTCATCTGCTGCTGTTCCTGGTCTGTCTGATTCCTGGTCAATCTTCTTGTGCTCCCTATATTGTATGAAATGTGCCCAAGCTTAATTTTTGGCTTCACAAACTTGGTGTCTGCCGTTGGGGCAAAAAGTCTTGACAAAATCTACAAGTGGCTCCAGTGTTGCCTTCCTATTTTGTTTTGCCTTGTTTGTTTTAACCAGAATAAATGGTCATTTAATTTTCATCAAATAATGATATACGTGCTTGTTATTCAAAAACATAGTTTCTTTAGGAGTAGGCAGGTACATGTCTAAACATTCATTTGACAATACAAGTGTAAAGTGCAACTTCAATGGAACTGCAAGTGCAGTCGCTGGAAAGGTGAGGTTTAACATCGGAATTAAGGGCAAGCTCTGCTGACTCCACAATTGTATCATGTGTAATAACTAATCCTTTTGATAACCAACAAATAATAAAAAATATCTATATAGAGATATATGTACATATATAATATATAGATATATATATATATATATATATATATATATATAATTTTATTTTTATACACGTATAGATCTATATATCTATATATATTTATATATATATATATATATATATGTAGATATCGATATATATTTTTTGGCGCTTATTGAGAAATATAGATATATTTTTCATTTGGTGATTTGGATATCTATATCTATATCTATATCTATATCTATATATATATATATATATATATATATATATATATATATATAAATATATATATATAATATATATATATATATATATATATATATATATATAACTTCACTAAAGAATGCTGAAGAAAAAACGTTCGGGAGTACTCTGCGTGAATATACAAGCAGCAAGGCAAAATCATTCTTCAAGTACGATACCATACAAATCCCGCTGTCAGAAAAAAAAAAAAAAAAAATTTCAACAGCGTGACGATTGTGCGAGCTTCAAAACGAAGGCTAGTTTTACCAGACCGAGCGAGTCCGTGACATAATAGCTACTGAGCATGCGTCCTTTTTGGTACGCCGGACCATACTACACACGACCGGATTATCCGCTGGACTGCCAAGTCCAGCGGATAATTTGAGAACAAAACCTGAAACTTTAGTCCGCCGTACTTTGGCCAAAAAAAGTCCGCCGGCGCCCACACACGAGGGGATTATCCGCTGGACTTCGGTCCAGCAGAAAAAATAGCAAAAAGTTGAAATTAAAACAGTTTCCTGTACTTTCTGTTAAATAAAAAATACTAAGGCCCCAAGTGCCCCATTTTGGGAGAAAATGAAAGGAGTTAAGGCTTCATGCACATGGACAGAATAAATGCTGCTGTTAAGAGGGGTCTGGCATTTTTTATTTCATTTATATGCCTCCAAAGCAGTTCTAAGTTAGCCTAGTGCACATCAGACATTTGGATCAGTATTTTAAGAGCAGCATTTATAGGCAAAAAAATAAAAAAATGCACTAAAGCAGCATTCACAGAATAGTTTATAAGCATAATTTACGTGTATAAACGCACACTTATGAGCGTAAATGTATTCCAGTGGCAAGAATAAATTAATATTCTGGCCAGTAGAAAGCATTTATCCTCAGTTAGAGGTATTTTTTTCTGCCAAGTTCTGGCAGAAAAAATCCAGCATATTTGGGGCATAAATTCTTACGACGGTGCATGAGACCTAAAACACGGAGCTTGATAATTGTGCCATAGATACATTATTGTATAGGTCATACACCGAAGGAGATGAAGGAGTTATTATACAAGTCAGATTTAGTTGCAGGATATAAAGTGGATGTAAACCCAAAAAAACATTATTTTTTTTTTTTTTTTATGTCATAATGTAGAGAATAAGATTTCCTTTCATTTGAGCCCAGTCTTGTCACACGGATTTACTCCAGCCCTGAGAAATCCTCTTTTATTGTTCAGTTAGAAAAATCTTGACAAAGTGCAGAAAACTTTATCAAAAACGCCCCATTGCTGTGAGTGACAGGTGATTTACATATCTCATGGACTAGCCTGAGACAGGCACATCCTGTGTAATTATAAAAAGTGAGAAATCCACCCCTCCCCCACATAACAAATCCTGGTGATGGAAAGGAATGTTATCTGTGATCAGGTGACCTCAGACACACACACTGCACTATAACAATCATCAGATCACTGGATGTTCTACTCTGCCCAACTCTGACTACATACATCTCCCCTATATTCTTCCTGCTGTTCACTCGAGAATTAATTTTCTTTTACTCTGGTCTGTGGATCTGTGGTCTGTGCCTGTCTCAGGCTAGTGCAGAGGAGGTCTAGGGCCAAAATTATTTTTCTCGCTCTAACGTTCGCAGCGATACCTCACATGTGTGGTTTTAACACCGTTTTCATATGTGGGCGGGACTTACATATGCGTTCGCTTCTACATGCGAGCACACGGGGACAGGGGTGCTTTAAAGTTTTTTTTTTTTACTGTTCATTTTACTTTACTAATGAGCGGACGTTTAACGTGATCCGTTTACCGTGATCCATCGGGTCCTCTGGACCCGGCGGTCACGGATGTTCTCGGGTGCGCGCCCCAAGTGGCGCGTGAGAGTGGAATTCTGGGATTTAAGCAACCGCCCTGTAGCCGTCATTCGGCTATGGGCCAGTTGTTAAGTGGTTAAACATGTTCCTTTAAGAATTTTTTTTTTTTTTTAAAAGGCCCTTATGTGCACTGTGTCCTGGCGCAGTGCAATATGGGAAGTGCCACGTCTATGCAATCACGAGATTGCAGACGTGGCGCTTCATTTGCTGCCAAAAACTCGCTTTGTTGTCGCGCCACAGCTTCCGGCACGATGGACTGGCCAGGTGGGTGCATAGACTTGCACTTTCTTCACCTGGGACATGGGCGGCGCTTTCTATTCTAGTTCCGACGTCACTCAAAGGAAGTGACGTCAGCATTAGCCTGTTCCGTCGAACGTCCCGCCTGAGAGGAGCAACATCAAGAGGTAAGCAGAAGCTCGCAATGCCTTCCCCCCGCTTATCAACTCTATAACATTTCCGGGGGGTGGCGGCAGACCCCCCCGCTTATCAACTTTATTAAACTTTTGGTGGTCGGCGGCCTTTGCATGCAATTGCACAATGTACTTTGAATTATTTAATGGGTAAAGAGTCATTTGGGAAACAACACAATATAAAGGGATAGATCAAAGAATTTCTTTCACAAATAAATAATTTCTCACTGATTTTACTGACAATTTATTATTGTGGGGCATATTTCTAAAGCAGCACATGTAACTTTCCCCAAAAACATTCACTGGCACTCCCACCCCTCCCCCTTCCATGTGTATAGTCTAGCTGACCTGATTGGGGGGGGGGGGGGGGGGGGGGGGGGTTGCAGAATGCAGTTATGTGCAATTTATAGGTTGCCGAATGCAGATATGTGTGATTTACAGGTTGCAGATATGTGTGATTTACAGGTTAAAGAATGCGGATATGTGCAATTTACAGGTTGCAGAATGCAGTTATGTGCAATTTACAGGTTGCAGAATGCAGTTATGTGTGATTTCCAGGTTGCATAATGCATTTATGTGCAATTTACAGGTTGCAGAATGCAGATATGTGCGATATACAGGTTGCAGAATGCAGATTTGTATGTCATCCCATACCAGCCCCCACCCTCTGCTGTCACATTTCATACTCAACTGTCACATCACACACCCTGCTTTCACATTGCACAGTCAACTATCATCCCACATTATTACACTCCCCCACACACTCTGCTGTCACGAATTGGTAAGAAAAGTCAGTACAAAAACAGCCAGTTGGTAGATTGATTGGCAGATTATACACAAGATAGGCATGATTCATCTGCTTTAGTAGAGCCCTGTGTATAATGTGCAGCCTGGTATATGATGTGCAAAGCCCGGTGTATAATGTGCAGCCTGGTCTATGATATGCAGAGCCCTGTGTATAATGTGCAGCCTGGTATATGATGTGCAGAGCCCGGTGTATAATGTGCAGCCTGGTATATGATGTGCAGAGCCCAGTGTATAATGTGCAGCCTGGTATATGATGTGCAGAGCCCTGTGTACGATGTGCAGAGCCCGGTGTATAATGTGCAGCCTGGTATATGATGTGCAGAGCCTGGTGTATAATGTGCAGCCTGGTATATGATGTGCAGAGCCTGGTGTATAATGTGCAGTCTGGTATATGATGTGCAGAGCCCTGTGTATAATGTGCAGCCTGGTATGTGATGTGCAGAGCCCTGTGTATAATGTGCAGCCTGCGCTATATACCATGATTTGTGATGCTGGGGCTGTTTACTGAATGAATGAATGAATGAATGATTTGTATAGCGCTGCAACTGCGAACTGAATCGCCTCGAGGCGCTTGATCCGACCTGCGTTGATTCCTTCTTAGAAGAGGTAGGTCTTGAGTTTTTTCCTGAAGGCCCGATGGTCTTTTTCCAAGCGGATGTTCGTAGGTTGCTGTGCTGTGCTGTGATGCTGGGGCTATATACTCTGTCCTGTAATGCTGGGGCTATATACTCTGTCCTGTGATGCTGGATCTGTATACTCTGTGCTGTGATGCTGAGCTGTATACTCCTGACACTATGAGTGGAAGCAAGTGGAATACAGGGGACGGAGTAGGTGGATTCTATAAGGGGTGTGGCTTATGAGAAGTGGGAGGGGGCAAACATGGAGGGGCGGGGTCTTGCGCCCCCCCCCATCCTAAAACTTCACCAGCCGCCACTGCCCTATACCACTGTATGTTCTCATTCCCTACCACAGTGCTGCTGAATGTACACCCCTATAGTCCGCACCTTCTTGTTGCTTGTGCTTTTCTACTATTAGCACATTGGGGAAAATTGACAGTTGGGAAAAAAGCATTAGAAAACGTTATGGATGGATTGCTTTCTAAAAGATGTCTTCTTTTCAAAACCTGCCCTTGAGTTTGGAAGGTTGACATAAGAAATTGTATCTCCTAGTTGTAATAAAAACAGGAGCAAATATAATGTCAGAATACTGGGTAGAGTGAGCTGTTTTAGGAAGAAATTGGTTTCTGTTGTACATACCAATTTATGTTACATGTTATCATTCTGTTTCACAGTCCAGATGGAGGGGAGTATCATACCCAGCAATTCATTAACTGTTCCACGATGTTGTTTATAAATTAATCTGTTTCTCTAATTTAATTTACATTAGGCATACTATATGCCCTGTCAAGCTTAGGTTAGGGAAACAGTAGCAATACAGTGTCCTAAACCATATTGGGGTTTATTTATTGAGCCCCCGTTCACACCTATGCAAATTAGATGCGGCTTACACCGCATCCAATTCACAGGACATTTTAAAATACATTCAAATGAATGTATCTTGTTCACATATGTGCATTGCATTCGCACTGTGCATTGCACAAAAAACGTGTGCGCTTTCTGGGCATTGCGGTGCGAATTACAAGCACATTAACCTCTATGGGAACGCTTCTGATTCGCAGATGCATTCCGTTCTGAACAAGGAATCTCTCCTTCTCACTACACCTCCCCCTCCTCTCCCCCCTCTCCCTGCTCAGCTGATGCGCTGATAGAACGGAGCGGCACCGCTGAACAGCTACATTTTCTCTTCACAGAGAAAATGTAGCTGGAATTCGCACCGCACTGGTGTGAACCCGGGCTTAAGGAAAATACTGTATGCTGTTCACTTTGCAAGGGTAGTTGCACTTTATAAGGGAATCTTCTTTAGAGCTTAGTGAATGAGAAGATGCTCTGCTGACTTCCATCATTGTCAAGCATAAATGCAATTTTTTTTTTTTTTTTTCATGTGATTGCGTATTTGTTGCAAAGTGAAACTTTATCACATTCACTAAGCTTTGAAGCAATCGTTCTAGCAAATTAAACAGCCTGTTTGCCTTTAGTAATTTACCCCCTAGCTTGACAGATATTTTTCTGAAGTACTGTAGATATTAATAATAATCAATAATAATCCAAGTCAAGGCTATTCCAAATAGTACTTATCCACTCTTGATACACTACAGGATGAGGGTTTCATCTTTCCTCCCACTTTTAGGTAAGAGCATGGGTGGAAGACTCCACTGGAGTAGAAGGTAGAAATCTGATAACTGTATCAATACACTGAGCTGATCGTTTTTCACCCAGTGGAATGAATCCAAGTTTGGACAGACAGATCATCAGTATAAGTTATTAAATGCATTTCTACTGATCAATAACTTAAAGCGGTTGTAAACCGCTGGACATCATTTTTTGTACCTGCAAGTTAATGTCATAATGTGCTAGTATGCAACGCATACTAGCACATTATGTTAAACTTACTTTTAAAAAAAGCTGTTCCACCATAAGTCAGCACTGCAGGCACTCTCATCTTCACCTGTCTTGCTTCTGGGTACCCAGACTCCGGCTCTGTGATTGGCCGGAGCCGCAATGATGTCACTCCCGCGCATGCGTGCAGGAGCCGCTGTTCACGGCACAGGGCTCTGAAGGCACGTCTGGCTGTTCCTTCAGAGTGCATGTGCCAGTGATGTGACTGGCTGCATGTACAGTAAATATCTCCTAAACGTTGCATGGTTTGGAAGATGGAAGTTTACTTCCACTTTAACTGCTTGCCGCCCACCCACCGCCAAATGACGGAGCGACGGTGTAGTTCTTGTTCTAGGTGGACGTCATATGATGGCGCACCCGTATGGCCTCTTCCGCGTACGAAACTTATGCGGCTCTTTAACCATGTGATGGGCTGTGTCCAATCACAGCCAGTCACATGTAAACACAGAAATGCCAGTAATCAGCTCTCATCGCCTCACACTGACAAAGTGTGTGGCAAGAAGAGCCGATCAGCCGCATCTCCTCGCAGGGGACATCCAGACATGTAATCAGGGCACCGATCATCAGGGCCCTGATTACAATACAGTGCCACAAGTGCCTCCAATCAGTGCCCATTAGTGATGGCAGTCAGTGAGTGCTATCAGTGCTGCCCATCAATGCCCACCATTGCTGCTCATCAATGTCCATCATTGCTGCCCATCAAGGCCCATCAATGCCCATTAGTGCCAACCAGCGCCACCCATCAGTGCTGCCCATCAGTGCTCATCAGTGCCACATATCATTGCCACCTATAAGTGCCCATAAGTGCGGCATATTAGTGCCTCCTCATCAGTGCCACCTAATCAGTGCCGCCTCATCAGCGCACATCAGTGAAGGAGAAAAATAACTTATTCACAAAATTTACTGACAGAAACTAAGAAAACTTTTTTTTTTTTTTGTAAAAAATAAAAAACCCAGCAGTGATTAAATAGCAACAAAAGAAAGCTCTATTTGTGTGAAGAAAATTATGAAAACTTCACATGATTACAGTGTAGCATGACCAGCAATGACAATTGTCATTCAAAGTGTGACAGCTAGGGGTTTGCCATTTCATCCCTTTAAACCCGAACACATATTAATTACACAGGTTCTGAGGCTAATTTAATGCAGATAAGGCACCAAGTGAGTTTAATTACCACCTTAATCAGCCTCAGAACCTGTGTAATAAATATGTGTTTGGTTTTAAAGGGATGAGGTGGCAACCCTAGTGACAGCGCTGAAAGCTAAAAATTGGCCTGGGCAGGAAGGGGGTGAAAGTGCCCTGTAGGCAAGTGGTTAATGATCACTTAATTATATGTAATACTTTTATACATACCGTATTTATCGGCGTATAACATGCACCGGCGTATAACACGCACCCCAAGTTTAGGAGGGCATTTTAAGGAAAAAAAAACGTTTTAGGAGGGAAGTTTAGGGAAAAAAAACAACTTACATTTAAGCGTCATTTGCAGCTTGCCCAGCGTCATTGCAGCTTGCCCAGCGTCATTGCAGCTTACCCAGCGTCATTGCAGCTTGCCCAGCATCACTGTAGCTTGCCCAGCGTCATTGCAGCCTTGCCCAGCGTCATTTGAAGCCTTGCCCAGCGTCATTTGCAGCCTTGCCCAGCGTCATTGCAGCCTTGCCCAGCGTCATTGCAGCCTTGCCCAGCGTCATTGCAGCCTTGCCCATCGTCATTGCAGCCTTGCCCAGCGTCATTGTAGCTTGCCCAGCTTCATTGCAGACTTGCCCAGTGCCATTGTAGCTTGCCAGCGTAATTTTCAGTCTTTTGCGGGTTTAAATTTCCCGCCGCCGAGACGCTCTGTCGCGTGCGCCACCGAAAAAAACCCGAAGCACGGCCGAAAAAGACCGAAGCGCCCCCGGAAAAAGCCGAGCCGACTCGGACGGCTAAGCTCGCGGTCCCGCCTCTCTGCTGTTTCCGGAGCGAGCGCAGGGAGGCGGGACTACGAGCAGAGTCTGCTCGGCTTTTTCCGGGGGCGCTTCGTTCTTTTTCGGCCGCGCTTCGGTTTTTTTCGGCAGCGCTCGCTATTTTTCAGCGGTGCTTGCCATTTTTGTCATTTTTTTTTTGGGGGGTATCGGCGTATAACACGCACCCACGACTTTCCCCCGATTTTAAGGGGGACAAAGTGCGTGTTATACGCTGATAAATACGGTATGTACTATATTATACAGTATAGAATATAATCTTGGAGCAGTATAGTTTGGAATGTATGTGCTCATTTTGCAACAACCTAATATATTCCAGTATTTATACCTAAAGACAGACTCATACATTATATATATCTTATACTGCATTATTTATATATTTATATTTGATGTTTTGGTTTTTCTTTCATCCCCATTTTCAGTGTTACTTCTGAATTTTTGTTTCATATTACTATTAAGTTCAATTACAATTTGGTCATTAATGTTCATATTTCAGTTTATAATTTGCTTTGAAAAAGAGGTAGCACAACTAAAACCCACTGGGGTAGATTTACTAAATCCATGAAGAATGTTCATTTAGTAAAGCGAATTTTTATGCTTTAGGCTGGGTTCACATATAAGCATGCAGCGACTCACAGCAAGAGTCCGGTGCATCCCCGTTCACCGTTTCAGGTCCGATTTCAGCCTGAATTTTGGGCTGAATTCGGACCTGAAATGGACCAAAAGACACACAGGGCTCCTGCGCAAATCGCACCGGAGCCGCTGTGGAGATCTGTGAACTGGCTCCACAGAGAGCCGGTCACAATCTTCTGCTGTGTGAATTGAATGCAGGGGAAACCCACATCCAATTCGCACTAGTGTGAACCCAGCCTAAAAGTGTATTTCTACATTGAAGGTTAATGTGTGTTCACTTCAGATACTAATTGCGTGCAAGGAAAACGAAGAAAACAAGATTATGCTTGCATATTGTTAGTTGCTTCAACAGTTACTGGTCTTGAACTGTAAACTAATGTTGGATTCTTTAGATTTTTTTTCCTTTAGATTTACCAAAACATTATAATATGAGATTGCCAATCACTTCAAAGACAAGATTGATGCAATTCGTGAGGACACCTCCACTGTGCGTACATCTTCCCCACCCAACATACCTTGCCTAACAGCACTTTCAACACTCTCCTCTCTTGAATTGGCTACTATTGAAGAGGTTACAAAACTCTTCTCAGATGCCCACCTAACCAATTGTCCCTTGGACCCTGTTCCCTCACAAGTACTACGGTCGCCCTCTTCTTCTATCCTATGCTCCCTCACTCACATCTTCAATCTCTCCCTCTCTAGTGGCACCTTCCCCTCCCCTCTAAAACATGCGCAGATCACTCCCATACTTAAAAAAGCCCTCACTGGACCCCACCAACCTGAACAATTTAAGGCCCATCTCATTGCTCCCATTCACCTCCAAACTTCTAGAATGCCTAGTCTACAGCCGTCTTAGCTCCTACCTCAGTGAAAATAACCTTCTTGACCCCCTACAACTTACCTACAACTCTGTCTCCTCCCCTCCATTGCCCCTTTCTGTGGGGGTCCCCCAAGCCTCTGTTCTTGGACCCCTTCTCTTCTCCATCTACACCTCCTCCCTTGGTCACTTGATAACTGCCCACAGCTTCCAATACCACTTATACGCCGATGACACCCAAATCTGTCTACTCCTCACCTCACTCCTTCAGTCTCCTCTCGCATTACTAACTTACTAACTGACATCTCAGCATGGATGTCGCACCACTTCCTTAAACTAAATCTCCCTAAAACTGAGTTACTAATATTCCCCCCTGTACATCCCCCCTCTATGACAATGCAAACATCAGTCCCTCCCCTCACGCCAGGGTACTCGGTGTAACCCTAGACTCTGACTTGTCATTTCAGCCTCAAGTCCAGTCGTTGTCAAAAGTTTGTAGAATTCACCTCCGTAACATCTCTAAAATTCGCCCCTTTTTAACAAATGAAACCACCAAGCTCCTCATTCACTCCCTTGTTATCTCTCGCCTTGACAATTGCAACTCCCTTCTCATTGGCCTGCCTCTCCATAGGCTATCTCCTCTTCAGTCTATCATGAATGCTGCTGCCAGACTTATCTACTTTACCAACCGCTCAGTGTCTGCCAACCCTCTCCTCCAATCCCTACACTGGCTCCCAGGGAATTAAATTCAAAATACTAACCACAACTTACAAAGCCATCCACAAATCTGGCCAACATCACCAATCTTGTCTGCAAACATATCCCAAACCATCCTCTCTGCTCTTCTCAAGACCTCGTACTGTCAAGCTCTCTCGTCTCCTTCTCCCATGCTGGTCTCCAGGATTTCTCCAGAGCCTCTCACATCCTCTGGAACTTGCTACCTCAACCTGTCCGGCTATCCCCTACTCTGGCTACCTTCAGGAGATCCCTGAAAACTCATCTCTTCAGGAAAGCCTATCACGTCTCCATCTTATCTTTTACCACTTCCATCAGCTCATTCCCCACAGTTACAACCTTTTGTACCACCTTCCCCTCCCTTTTAGATTGTAAGCTCTTCTGAGCAGGGCCCTCTTAATCCTCTTGTATTTTATTGTATTATAACTGTAATGTCTCCCTTTTTATATCGTAAAGCGCTGCATAAACTGTTGGCGCTATATAAATCCTGTATAATAATAATAATGAGGTCAAACCTAAACACTTTCAATTAGTATGCAATCAGGTAGGCCCTTGCACTACATAGGCAGCTACTAGTAGTACTGGTGTATTATTGGAGTTGGACTGGCCTCTCTTTTTTAAGGCTGATAAATTTTGCTATAATCTACTCTCTATTATTGCTTAGTTACTTTGGGACTTTTTGAACAATAGTGCTTCAGAATATAATCTTTAATATTTGGCTGATGTTTCATCAAGAGAGGATTTTGTGATTCCCTTCACGTGGCTGTTAACCATCACTAAAATGTACCACACACAGCTTACTTACCTCAGGAACAAGCACTGCTCACTCTGCTCCCACCCTGCTTTATAAACTGCACATAAAGCTTTTATGGATTTATCCTCAATGTTCACTTGAGATGGGATAATCCACATTTCACTACTCAGTACTAATCTCTTCTTTGTTTGTATGTCTGCGTTTTTATGAAGAAATAGAAAATTATTAGAAAAGAGAAAACCTTTATTTTCTAATAAATATATAACCTAATTATCATTGCTTTTCAAGCAGTATATAATCATCAGACACTGCAGTCTTGAGGGGATATATTGAATCAGGCGAGGACAATTAATTAAACTTCAAATGCAATAATTGTAAAGTTCAAGAGCAGTGCAATTGCTACTGTGTGTTCTAGATTCACTGGTTATGAAGCTATTGTAAACGATACAATGAAGAAACATTCTGCTTTTCTCACTTGGATTCCTCCATAAATCAGACATTTCTCAAAAGGCCTACACTAGTAGTAAACAGTCATTTCTGCTGTGATAGTATTAGTATTCTATTAAATATAATGTGTATTATAGTATCATCTATTGTATTAACATACCACATACGATATATATATATATATATTATATATATATATATATATATATATATATATAGTATGTGTATGTTGAATGAATGTCCGAATGTTGAAACCCTGCAAGGTAAAGGCATAATGTGCTAGTATGCATCACATAGTAAATTATTATGAAACACTTACCTTAGAATGAAGCCCTCCAGCGGCGAGCTGTCACTGCTGAGAGTTCTTCCTTCCTTGTTCGCATGCTCCGGCCGTCAGATTCGTTGCGCCACAATGACGTCACTCCTGCGCATGTGTTCGGGAGTCACGGACTGTGCCATGGGTATGCCGTCTCTTCAGAGCATATGCGCCGGTGACATCCCCGGCTGCATGCAGTGTGAATATTTCCTAAACAGTGCAGGTTTAGGAGATATTCGCGGTACCCACAGGAAAAAAAAAAGAGTTTACTTCCACTTTGAAGTTGAACTAAACATTGAGTTAAAAGAAAAAGAGAGATGCCATGTCACTTCTGCATTAAAACAAACCTACCTGCCTGTTCACATTTTTCTAAGCACTTGACCTCCGGAAGATATACCCCTCTTCATGACCAGGCCATTTTTTGCGATATTGCATTACTTTAACTGACAATTATGCGGTCATGCGACACTGTACGCAAATAAAATGTTTGTCCTTTTTTTCCATAAATAGAGCTTTCTTTTGGTGGTATTTGATCACCTGCTATAGACAAAAAAAGGCAGACAATTTTGAAAAAAAAAAAAAAATATATATATATATATATATATATATATTTTACTTTCTGCTATAAAAAATATCCAATAAAAAAATGTAAAAAAATCTAACTTCTTCATCAATTTAGGCCAATATGTATTCTGCTACATATTTTTGGTAAAAACAAAATCCCAATAAGCATATTTTGATTGGTTTGCACAAAAAATATAGAGTCTACAAACTATGGGATATTTTTATTTATTGTTTTTTTAATTATTTTTTTTACTAGTAATGGCGGCAATCAGCGACTTATAGCAGGACTGCAAATTGCGGCAGACTAATCGGATAGTCTACTTTCACACTGGAGCGCCGCGGGTGCTGGTGGTAAAGCGGCGCTATATTTAGCGGCGCTTTACCGTCGCTTTAGCGGTGCTATTCGGCCGCTAGTGGGGCGGTTTTGACCCCCACTAGTGGCCGAAAAAGGGTTAAAATCGCCCGCTTTGCAGGTGGGTTTGCAGCGCTGCCCCATTGTTTTCAATGGGAAGGGGCGCTTTAGGAGCGGATAATACACCGCTCCTACAGCGCACCAAAGATGCGGCTTGCAGGACTTTTTTGACCGCTCTGCAAGCGCACCGCTCCAGTGTGAAAGCCCTCGGGCTTTCACACTGGAGACACAGCAGCGGCTGTTTCAGGGCGCTTTGCATGCACTATTTTTAGTGCCTGCAAAGCGCTCCAGTGTGAAAGGGGCCTTACTGACACTTTTGACAGGTTTTGGGGACCAGTGACACTAATACAGTGATCAGTGCTAAAAAATATGCACTGTCACTGTACTAATGACACTGGCTGAGAAGGGGTTAACATCCAAGGGCAATCAAAAGGTTAACTGTGTGCCTAGCATGTGCTTTCTCACTGTGTGGGAGGTTCCTGTACCAGGGGGAGGCATTGATCTATGTTCCTGCTTTGCAGGAACACAGGATCAATCCCTCCCCTACAGACAGAATGGCAATCTGCCTTGTTTACATAGGGAGATCACCGTTCGGGGTGTACTGTATAATCGACAGGTGTCGGTGGACATCGAGACTGTGGTATGTGCCGCTGGTCTCCCGCTGTGTGTGATCACAGCGGGAGCAGGTCACCAGTGGCGCGCGTGCACGCCTGAGCTAGTAATACCTAGTATGTGATCTGGCACAGAATGGGTGCCCTGCTGCCGTATATCTGCGGTGGGCAAAAAAAAAAAGACAAAAAAACTCATTGGCTATTAAATACCACCAAAAGAAAGCTCTATCTGTCTAAAAAACAAATAAATATATGTATATATATATATATATATATATATATATATATATATATATATATATATATATATATATATATATATATATATATATATTTGGGTACAGTGTTGCATGACCGAATTTTCAGTCAGATGATCACAGCACTAAAAACTGACAAAATGGCCTGGCAATGAAAGGGTATACACAAGATTATATTGAAGTAGTTGATACATTTTCTGCAACGCTCATCAGATGGAGTCACAGGTCAGCCACACGCACCCTTGCAAAATATATTTAGATACACCCTCCTTGCCGTATTTGCACTTCCTGGCCCAGAGACCCACACTGCTCACATAAAGAAAGTTATTGCCATAAATAACTTACATACTACAGTAAATTTTGATTAGGGCAACACCGCCTACGTCTATGAATTTAGAAAACGTTGTACTCACTAGACATGTGCAATTCGTTTCGGTTTTTTTTTTTTTGTTTTTCTTTTTTTTTCGTTATTTTCGTTCGTTCCTTTTCGTACGAATGAACGAATCATTCGAATCGTACGAATCAGAATAACAAATCGTAACGAATCGTTCAAATCGTATGAATCCGATTAACGAATCATTCCAATCGAACGAATCCGAAAAACAACGAAAATCCAAATTAGAAACAACGAATGTACTAATGAAGAAAATCCGAAAAACGAACGAAAAAATTCGTACATTCTTAAATTTTTTTTTTTTTTTTTTTTTTTTTTGTATTTTAAAGTTTTATTGTAAATAGTAACATTACAAAGGTATAAAAACGTAAAACAGAACTTGAGAACATAGTGCCCCCTAGAGGGTCAGTACAGATGATATCCTACAGGCCTACTCACTCGGCAAGATAACCAGACGGTATGCGCACAACAGACAGGCCGCTTGAGAAGTGGTTGGGAGAATGATTCTTGTTCTAATGGCCTAGGAGCTGTTGCCATCGGGTGGGGTACAATTACCTCCAAGGAAACTTTTTGTACTAGACTTAAACAGCGTCTGGCCGCCGTCCTCCCACACACCCCCTGGGGGGATCTTGCTGTGTGTGGGTGGGGCAGGGGCCAGAGCTTCAGGTGAAGCTGGCGTGAGGGGGCAAGAAAACCCTGCTCACCGTAGCAGAATACTAACCCCTAGCTGGGGTAAGGGAGCTACCGTGGGCTAAAATTTGGTCCCTCACTCAGTGAGGGGAGGGGAGAGAGAAGGCCTGAGGAGGCTAGGGCTTCGGTTTCTAGTCTAGCGGGCTGCTCTTGTGTACCTACGGGTAACAAAACATATCAAACTCGTTTACCAGAACTGGGGTCCTGAGCGCGCCAGTACCCTTCAAGTAGAAGATGAAAGGGCAGGAGGAGAGACAGCAAGAGAAAATGAGTGAAAAGGGGAGAGAGAAGAAGCAGGGGGAGGGGGGGGAGGGTAGATAGGGGGTCCTCGCGGAGGGAAGCTGCGGAGCCTGTGTAGTTCAATCAAGGAGGTTGACAGTATTTCTTATAGGAGAATCAACGATGTGCCCGTGTATTGGGCCCACGGTTCCCATGTGAGATGGAATTTTTCTGTTGTGTCTAGGAGAGTGTGGGCAATTTTTTCCTGGGCCATTATCCATGAGATCTTTTGTTTAGCTCGTCGGAGTGAGACTGAGGGTGATTTCCATGCTTGAGCTATGGTGATCTTGGCCCCTAAGAGGATAAAATGGATGAGCAAGCGGGTCAATTTAGGGGTGTGCGGGATAGTCTTGTTGAGGAGAGCTATGAGAGGGTCCTGCGGGACTTTGTGTCCTGTGACTGTGCGTATGAGGTAAAAGACCTTGTTCCAGTAGCTCCTGATTTTAGGGCATTCCCAGACTGTGTGAAGGAGAGAGCCCAGGCTGCCACATCCCCTGAAGCAAAGTGGGGAAGACTGAGGGTAGAATTTGGAGAGGCGGGTAGGGACTAGATACCATCTAGAAATCACTTTGACATCTGCCTCCATAAGGGTAGTGTTCAAGATACCTTTGAATGAGGAAAAGAAGTGTGTGTGCCAAGTGTCCAGGTCCCATTCAAACTGTAGGTCCTGCTCCCACTTCAACATATAGTTCGCCTTGCCCTGTGGTTCAGCAAGTGCTGAATAGATCAGGGAGATACCCCCCTGACGCCCATGGCTGAGGAGCACCAATGCTCATATTGGGTGACGGAGAGCGGCTTAACTGGACTGTTCCAGACTGTGTGTAGGAAGTGTCGCAGCTGATAGTACCGGTATGTTTCCGAAGGGGGCATGTCCAGCTTGGTTATGCAGTATTTTAGGGAGAAGGGACCATCAGCATTGAAGTATTGACCAATTCTGTACAAGCCTTTGTCGAGCCACCATGCAAAAGCCCTGATGTTTAGTCCTGGAGGGAAGGAGGGGTTGTTGAAGATATGGGTGAGAGGATGCCAAGGAGATATTAGAGCGGCGTTTTTATGGAGGGAGTCGCAGAGGGACATCGAGTGCGAGAGGGTGGGGGATAGGATCGCAGGGCGATCTCTACGTGTCTTCCAGATCAAGTAGTCTAACGTGTGGTTGGGGGTAGCCTGTCGTTCAATTTCGACCCAGTCAGGTTTTGGGGTCTTGGAGTAAATTATGGAGAACTGGCAGAGTTGGGCTGCTTGAAAATACTTCCAAAGATTCGGGAGACCTAGTCCCCCCTTCCTCCTTGCTCTATAAAGCACTGTGTTTGAAAGACGGTGGCCCTTGCCTCCCCAGATGAATCTAGTTACAGTGGATTGGAATCTGTCCAAGTCCCGTCTCTTAACGGGGATTGGTAGAGACCTGAAGAGGTACAGGAGTCTGGGGAGGAGGGTCATCTTGACTGAGTTGACTCTACCCAGCCAGGATAAATTATATAGGGACCATTGTGCTAAGTCGTCTGAAAGTCTCTTCAGCATGGGGGTGTAATTGTGATGATATAAAAGGTCTATTTTGGAGGTAAGGAAGACCCCTAGGTAGGGAAGGGAGGAGGAGCTCCAGGAAAAAGGGAAGTTGGTTTTAAGCCTGTCTACTATGTCTTGGGGGACAGTTATGTTGAGGGCCAGGGATTTTGACATGTTGACTTCAAGACCAGAAACTGCTCCAAAAGCGTGGAGCAGTTTAAGGACCTTAGGAGTAGACGTGAGAGGGGAGGTGAGAAACAGGAGGACGTCGTCTGCAAAGAGAGCACATTTGTGCGTCTGATTGCCGCATACAACCCCGCTAATGTCTGGGTCTTGTCTGATTGCTAATGCCAGGGTTTCTATCGCTATGGCGAAGAGTAGGGGTGAAAGGGGGCATCCTTGTCTAGTGCCTTTCAAGATTGGGATCTGTTTAGAGAGGTGGCCTTGCAGTTTGATCTGGGCTTTCGGGGTGGAGTAAAGGGAAGATAAAGTTTGTAAGAAGTCCGGTCCAAACCCCCATCGGCGTAGGATGGAGAATAGGTAGGGCCAGGTTACAGTGTCAAAGGCCTTCTGCAGGTCTATGGAAAGTATGTAGCCTAGTTGTTGGGGCCCGCCATCCCAGGCGGAGTGCATAAGTGATATCAGGTCCACTGCTCTCCTAATCTGGTCCGGCCCCTGTCTCCCGGGAATAAAGCCTACCTGGTCCTTGTGTATGTAGGACGCAATGAAGGAGGCCATTCTGTTGGCTAAGACTTTGGTCATGATTTTAAGATCATTGTTGATCAGAGATATTGGCCTATAGTTGTTTACTTCACTAGAGTCTTTCCCTTGTTTGGGGATGACTGTGATAAATGCAAGGTTGGCCGCTGGTTCAAGGGGGGAGCCTCCGCGAAGGGAGTTGAAGAGGCGGACCAGACGAGGAGAGAGGATTTCGGAAAAGGTTTTGTAATATTGGGCGGAAAAGCCATCAGGGCCAGGGGCAGAGTTTGTTTTGAGATTTTTAATGACATCCTGGACTTCCTCCGTGGTAAAAAGAGCGTCCATTATGGACCTATGTGACTCAGAAATCTCTGGCAGTTTTATGTTTTCGAGGAAAGTTTCCAGGGGGGCTGGGTCTGTTATGTAGGGGGCAGAGTAGAGGTTCGAGTAGAATGTGTGGAAGGTGTCCAGAATTTTTTGGGGATTCTGGGAAAGGGACCCCGAGTTCGTTTTTATCTTGGGTAGTGTGAAGTTTTTCAGTTTAGGGGATAGTTTCGTCGCCAGACGAGGGCCTATTTTATCTGCCTGTAAGTAAAACTTACCGCTTTGCCAGCGTAAGTGTTTATTAGCACTAGTGGTCAGGGCTAGATTCAGGGCCACGCGGGAGGACTCCAGTTGGGAGAGGCTGGCTGGGGTGGGTTTGGCTTTATGGGCCTTACTGAGACGTTCAAAGTCGTTTTCTAGATTCTCTATAGTAATTTTATGTTCTCTTTTGAGTTTGGATGACAATTGGATTATTTTCCCTCTCATTACTGCCTTGTGTGCACCCCAGAGAGAGCTTGGGGACGTGTCCCCCGTGTCATTGAGGTTAAAGAATTCCTTGATGTCCTGAGCTAGTAGAGTGCAGTGGACAGGATTTGAAAGAAGGGATTTACTGACGCGCCATTGAGGGGGGCCGGTGGGTGATAGTGCGTTGTGAATTTTGAGAGTAACGATGGAGTGGTCAGACCAGGGGGTTTCGTGAATTGAGGCATGTGTCGCAGTGTGGATGTCAGAGTTGGGGATAAAGATATGGTCTATTCTACTGTGTGTTTTGTGGGGGGCCGAGTAATGGGTAAAGTCTTTGGCAGTGGGGTTTAATTCCCTCCAAGTGTCTATCAGGCTTAAGTCATGGAAGAGTCGGGCTATTCTGAGGCTCTGTTTGGGGGGTTTAGTGAGGCGGGGCCTGCCCTGAGAGGACTTATCTAAGGCGTGATCGAATGTAGTGTTAGAGTCACCCCCCATTATGATCCTGCCTTCCAGGTGAGAGGAGAGGGTTGCGAGCATGGAGGCGAAGAAGCGCGCTTGACCCCGGTTGGGGGCGTAGTAGGAGACGAGGGAGAACAGTTCCCCCTCAATGAGTCCTTTGACCAGGAGGAATCTGCCTTCCTCATCTCGGACGGTGTGTGTATGAACGAAAGGGATACGTTTGGACAGTAGGATAGCTACTCCCCTCTGTTTAGTTTGTGCATTAGCTAGATAGAAGGTGGGGTAGTTACGGTGGAGGAATGAGGGAGTGTAACTTGCTGGGAAATGGGTTTCCTGAAGCAGGATGACGTCAAGGCATCTGGCATGGTAACTCTGAAAGGCCTTCCGGCGTTTGGAGGGGGAGTTTAGTCCCTGAGCGTTATGCGAGGCAATTTTTAGTGTCATTGTGCGGGTTTC
This sequence comes from Lithobates sylvaticus, assembly GCA_028564925.1. Taxonomy (NCBI): domain Eukaryota; kingdom Metazoa; phylum Chordata; class Amphibia; order Anura; family Ranidae; genus Lithobates; species Lithobates sylvaticus. Next base: position 401,380,153 of record CM053028.1, read on the forward strand.
AGGTTCAGCCATGGGCATCAGGGTGTGGGTGCGAGATTGTTTGGGGGGAGCTTACCTTAGGCCTGTGGTTTCCGTGTCTATCGGTCTGGGGGATGTGCTTCCGCAGCGATCCTGGAGGGTGTGATGTGGGATAACTCCGCGAGGAACCTTGAGCACTAGGGGTAGAGGGGGAGGAGGGAGGGAGAGAGAAGATGGGGAGTGAGAGAGGAAAAGTAGAGGAGGAGAGAGCACGAAGAGCATTGAAATGGTTAGTAAGTGCATAAAAAAAATAAAGAACAATCAACCAATACATTACAGTTGTAGTGCAATAAGGACCAGTTAAAAAGGTCCGGGTCCAAAGGCTCCCCAAGGAGAGCATTTGGAGAAGGTGCAACCCTAAAAGGGTTGGTTTTCTGGTGTCACCGGGGGGAGTGGGTACCCTCCGCGTCACAACAGGTGGAGTGGCATACTACACCGCTCCGGCCGGTACGGCCCCCATTAAGGAGCAAACTGTAACCGGTCGGCCTAGGAGAGTAATCATAAACTGATACAACAGGAGTTAAAAAAAAAAAGGGAAAAAAAAACAAAAGCAAAAAGGACAATAAAAAATTGAAACCGGACGCATCATGCGCAAAAAGTGTGTCTTAGAATATTTCTTGCTATGAGCAAGAAGGGTGATAGCTCAAAAATAATAGGGGTAGGGGTACCTGCAGGGAAGAGGGAGGGGAGGAGTCCCGGAGGGGAATAGACTAGGGCCAGTGTGTGACTGGCTGATTGGGGAGGATGTGAGCGGAAATTGTCCCAGTCCACAGAGACAAAAAGGAATACAAACAAACAAAATACCCACATGATCCCAGGTGGGAGTGTAGAGTGAGGAAATGAGTCCCATTTAGACCCTGTTAGGGCCGGTGGGATCCATTTAAACAAGGGGGATCCTGGCCTGGCCAAAACTGGTCAGGGCTTAGTGGATCCGTTTCCCCCTGAACCTTGAGGCAAGCTGGGGTGGTCACTGAAAAAGCAAGAGGGGTAGGGTTTGGGTAATGGGGTGACCAGTTGTAAAGGGGGGGGACAAGGTTCAGGGGGAAAGATGTTCAAAAAAAACAAGTTGAAGGAATCAAGACCTCTCAATGGTGAGAGGTGGAGGATGGGGTCTTCATCTCGGAGGATGGGATTCCCGGTGTCTCTTCGTCTGTTGCTTGTTCCACAGAGGGGTCAGGGGGCTGCCTGGTGGTGGACGTTTCGTGGAAGCTGTCTTGATTGGAGCCTGGTGGGGGGCCAAATCCTGGGAGATCAGTCCGAGTTGGAGTAGCAGGCGCTCGCCATCCTGAAATGAGGAGAAACCGTAGGATTTGTCCTTGAAGTGGAACTGGAGCCTGAATGGGAAGGACCAGCGATACTTGATGGAGTTCTGGATGAGGACCTCCAGGAGGGGTTTGAGGGATCTGCGTTTCTGGACTGTAGCGGGGGAGATGTCCGCAAAGACTTGGATCTTGTTGCCTTGGAAGTTTAGGTTGTCCAGATTGCGTGTGTGCTTCATGACGTCTTCCTTGACGCTATAGTAATGCGGTTTGACCACTATATCTCTAGGGAGACCATCTTGTCTGGGGGGTTGGAGGGCTCTGTGGGCCCTGTCAAGTTCCAATCTGTGTTCCTGGATGTCAGGCATGAGATCTTTAATGAACTTTTTGATCGTGCTGGGAACGTCTGTGACCGATTCGGGAATTCCCCTGACACGGAAGTTGTACCTTCTGCTCCTATTCTCCAAATCGTCAATTTTAGAGAGGGCTGTTTCTAGCTGGTCTTGGAGGGTTTGGATACATGCAGTGTTCTGGTTGGTACGTGCTGCATTCTTGTCTACGGCCTGCTCTATAACGTCCATGCGGGCCCCTAGGCCCTGCAGGTCAGCTTTAATGGTGGCCGTGATTTGGGATGCGTTCTGTGCCAGCATTTCTGAAAAATGTTGCAGCATGAGCTGTATGTCAGGGGAGTGGGTCTGCAGCAGGGGAGGATAGTGATGGGGGCCTTCAAGGCCTAGGGGGGATCCCTGGTAAGGGGTGTGTGGATAATCAGTAAAGTTCCTGCTCAGCAGGGATGCTGTGGAGGCTGGGGAGATCCCTTGGGGGTTGCAGGTACTCACAGGGGTTGACGGTGCGCTCGTGTGGAGCTGAAGATGCAGATGCTGGGCTGGTGGGTCTGCAATGGTGTCCGGGTCCTCTGTGCTGCCTCGTGTCGCGGCCGCCATCTTGGATGAGGCCGGAGCCGCCGGATTATAGGTGAGCTGACGGCTCACCTCGTGTTTGTGCGACCCTGCAGCCATATCGGGGGGTGCCTGGCGCCTTAGGGAAGCGGATGGGTGAGGTCCGGTCGGGTTCTGCTCGATCTGAGCGCTCGGGGGTATAATCTGGGCCGGAGCGGTGCGGAGCCTCCGATTAGAGCGTCTTCTCGGAGGTCCCGCGCATGCGCACTCCCTCGTAACTTTTTTTTTTTGTTGAATTGGTAATTTTCCGTGTCCCTTACAATGGTGCTGCTAAACGTGCTTCGAATGGATTGAACAAAAAAATTTGTACATTCGTAACTTTTTTTTCGATTCGTAACTTTTTTTTTTCCGATTCGGAACTTTTTTTTTTTTTTTTTTTTTTCGATTTGTAATTTTCTGTGTCTCTATTGAACAAAAAAATTCGTACATTCGTAACTTTTTTTTTCGATTTGTAACTTTTTTTTTCGATTCGTAAATTATTAAAATGTAATAATAAGCATACACATTACATAAAATTATGAATTATGCTCCGATTACGAATCTACGAATGTTACGAATGTTATGAATGTACGAATAAATACGAATGCGTCCGAAAATTAAACTAACGAAAAAACTAATCAACGAAAAAATAACTCTTACGAATGTACGAATCGTTACGAATACGAACACCGACGACTTACGAATGTACGAATTGTTACGAATCCGAACACCGACGACTTACGAATGTACGAATCATTACGAATCAACGGAAACGAAAAAAACTAAACGAAAAAAAACGATTTTTTTTCGGAAACGAAAAAAACAAAACGAAAATAAACAAATTTTTTTGTTGTGCACATGTCTAGTACTCACAAGGGTTAAGCACAGCGTTTAATTTCTCAGAGGGTAGCACAACAATCATTCACTTAAATGGGCCGACACAAATTGTGGTGATACGGGAGAACCTACACAACATGTCGTGCTTGTCAAATATTAGTGCTGCCATTTGTAAAGTGGAGGCCTAACCTTTTATTCAACCCTATTATGTTGTAAATGTAAACTGTAAACCTACAGGACTTATAATTAGCCTTTGCCAGCCAGCAGAGCCAGGTCTTTGACCTTCATGCCTGCTTCAGGACACACACCAGCTTGCTAATTGGACATTATACCAGCAGCAGCACAGTCATGCGTCAGCATTCTGCACTTTTCTCCTATCAGCATGTTCACTGTCAGCATTTGTTTGTTGAAAAACAGCCTCAGTGGCTCCTTGTGCGACTATGTCTATCATTCTCTGGGTGATGTTTTTCAGGCGATTACAGGAGGATTATATTAAGCACTTACCGTATACTAATAGTAGATACGTCTTGTTCTCGCAGACTAATGTGCCATAGCTAGCTGAATATTTACAATTTGTGCTGTCTTAGACCCCTTTTACACTGAGGCAGTTTCCAGGCATTTTAGCGCTTTAGAGCTTTCACACCCGCTTACAGAACTTTAGAAAAAGTCCTGCAAACAGCATCTTTAGGGTGGTTTGGAAACGCTGTAAACAGCACTTCCAAAATGCCCCTGCCCATTGCAATGAATGGGCAGTGCTGCCATACCGCCTGAAAAGCATTTCCGAAGCGCTGCAACACAGAGTTTTGTTAACCCCTTCTTTTGGGTAAAAGCGCCTCACTAGCGGCCAAAAAGCAGCAGTAAAGCACAGCTCATTTTAGCGGTGCTTTACCGCTGCTTTTCGGCCGCTAGCGGGGCACTTTCAGTGTGAAAGCAGCCTTAGGTATGTGTGAATTAGGGTTGCCGCCTTTTCTTCATGCCAAACCCGAACATGCCACGGCATACAGTGGGTGTGGTCGTATTGTGTTAACAGTGGGAGGGGCCTAAAGGGGCATGATTAAATAAAACAAAAGCATTCTTGTAGCTATAAAATATGCTCATTTTGCTGTGCCACAAGCAAGAGTCTCACTGTATAAACCACAGCACAATCATTTAAAAAAAATAAAAACTCATCCATTACTACAGAAGTAAGTGCAGTGGAGACCAGGGGCATTAGTTCACCTTTTCATTAAGCACAGAGCGTATGATGGTATATGTAGGAAAGGAGTGCAAAGTGTAAGACATTATGTAGAAGAGTGTGGGGGGTTGACAGTGGGTAGTAGGTACGGGGTACGGGAGAGGAGTGTGGAGGGTATGTCAGTGGGCAGTATGTATAGGAGAGGAGTGGGGAAGGTATGACAGTGGGTAGTATGTACAGGAGAGGAGTGTGGAGGGTATGACAGTGGGTAGCATGTACAGGAGAGGACTGTGGGGGGGGGGGGTATGACAGTGGGTAGTATGTACAGGAGAGGAGTGTGGAGGGTATGACAGTGGGTGGTATGTACAGGAGAGGAGTGTGGAGGGTATGACAGTAGGTAGCATGTACAGGAGAAGAGTGGAGGGTATGACAGTGGAAAGTATGTACAGGAGAGAAGTGTGGAGGGTATGACAGTGGGAAGTATGTACAGGAAAGAAGTGTGGAGGGTATGACAGTGGGGGTTATGTACAGGAGAGGAGTGTGGGGGGGGGGGGGTATGACAGTGGGTAGTATGTACAGGAGGGGAGGGTGGGGGGTATGACAGTGGGTAGTATGTACAGGAGAGGAGTGTGGAGGGTATGACAGTAGGTAGCATGTACAGGAGAAGAGTGTGGAGGGTGTGACAGTGGGAAGTATGTACAGGAGAGAAGTGTGGAGGGTATGACAGCGGGGGGTATGTACAGGAGAGGAGTGCGGGGGTGTATTACAGTGGCTAGTATGTACAGGAGAGGAGTGTGGGGGGTGTATGACAGTGGGCAGTATGTACAGGAGAGGAGTGGGGGGGGGTGTATGGCAGTGGGCATTATGTACAGGAGAGGAGTGTGGAGGGTATGACAGTAGGTAGCATGTACAGGAGAAGAGTGTGGGGGGTATGACAGTGGAAAGTATGTACAGGAGAGAAGTGTAGGGGGGTACGACAGTGGGTAGTATGTACAGTAGGGGAGTGTTGGGGGTATGACAGTGGGTATTATGTACAGGAGAGGAGTGTGGAGGGGGGGGGGTATGACAGTGGGTAGTATGTACAGGAGAGAGTGTGGGGTGGTGGATGGAGAACTGTATATATGGGTGGTAGAACTGTGTACATAGATGGTATATGGCGGGGGGGGGGGGGTTGGAGAACTGTGTATTTGGATTGTATAAGGGGGGGAGAACTGTGGACATGGATGGTATATTGGAGGGGGGGTTGGAGAACTGTATATATGAATGGTATGGGGGGGACTGTATATGTGGATGGAATATGGAAGGGGGAGACCTGTATATATGGATGGTGTATGGGGGGCTGTATATATGGATGGTGTATGGGGGGGGCTGTATATATGGATGGTATATGGGGGGGGGGAGGGAGGACTGTATATATGGATGGTGCATGGATGGTGTATGGGGGGGGAGTAGTGAGGACTGTATGTATGTATGGTGTATTGGGGGGGGGGGGGGGGAGAAGAACCCTTTGAAATCCTGACATACTAAGATCACAAAAACGTACTTTACAAGCTTGTCTCACACCGCGATCTCTGCACACTTTTCAAAAACACTTTTTGCACTACGAACAAAAAAATTCTGACAACAAAACGACCTATTATTACTTTTTTTCTTTTGTCTTAGATGTCCAAATTCATTTGCCATTATTATTTTCGATGGAATTGGTATTTTTTGAGGATGAACTCTTGTCTCTCCTGCACGTGACGTTTGCAATACATCACTCATTCGTTGCTATGCCTTATGCCGCGTACACACGATCGGAATTCTCATCGGAAGAAGCTCTGATGGTTTTTCCAATGGAATTCCGCTTAAGCTGTCTTGCCTACACACGGTCACACCAAATTCCGACCGCCAAGAACGTGGTGACGTCCACCGCGTATGACGAGACTAGAAAAGGGAGGTTCAGCACCACGACGGCACCCTTTGGGCTCCTTCTGCTGATCTTCTGTTTATTGCGTGTTAGTAGAAGTTTGGTTAGAGATGATTTGCGCTTTTCAGACTTGTGCTTCAGATCGTTGCTGCTCTACAGTTTGTGCTTGTCGGTGCATATCTGCTTATCAGTGCGTGTAGTCAGTTCGTATTTGTGTGTCATTGCGGCCTATATATTTATATAGTACGCTTTGATTTTCAGTGCTTATTGTCCGCTCGTTGCTGATTTGCATTTCGTTCTTTCAGGCCTTGCTGTTTTTTCAGTGCTTTCTGTTAGTCCGTTCTGACCAGCCGACCGCTTTGAAGCGATGTTGCGTGTACGTACTCGTCGTAGGGTTCGTGCTGTGCGGTGGCTTGGTGTTGGGGTTCTTACTTTGACACAAGCCCAGTACATGAACAGGGCAAGGAGGAGTTCATGCCTTTGCTTTGCGAGATCCGTGAGAATAATCCTGATGATTTCAGGAATTATCTCAGGATGACGGACCCCATTTTTCATCGTCTGTTGGCTTTGCTGTCCCCTTATGCAGGTATCCCTTAGGATACCTGCATGCGGCAAGCCATCACTGCGGAGCAGAGGCTAGTCATCACGTTGCGGTACTTGGCGACAGGGAGAAGCCTTCAGGACCTCAAGTTCTCGACAGGCATCTCCCCCAAGGCTCTGGGGATCATTATTCCAGAAACCTGTTCTGCCACCACCCAGGCCCTGCAGAAGGACTATATGAGGGTAAGTTTTATCCTTTAACATCACATTATATGTGTTTACTGTTTGCTAATGTATTGTATTTCTTTCATCATGCTATAATTAACATAATTGTAATAAGCTGGGAATGTCCTCTTTGTCCTCATGCATGTTGGATTTTTGTATGTTCCTTTTTTGTCCTTCATGCATATTCTGCTGACTTTGCCAAACCTATACACACTATACCTACCTCTTTTGTGTGCAGATTTATGGATGAATTTCTCAAAGCATGTAGTGCAAGGGCCTGCCTCAATACTTTCAAATGCTACTGTTTCAATTTTTCTTCTTCTATTATTATCGTGATAGGTAATTGCAGAATCTAAAAATGAGCTTCCATTTATTTAATTTTTTTTTTGATGCCACTTCTTATTACCTGTCCAGTGGGCTGCCAATAGTGTAATTAAGGAGGGGCTGGCCAAAGTAACACCCATTACTTTGTTACTCCATTATGTAGTGGAGAGGGTGGTTACCTGTCCAAAACATACCTCCTCCCCTAAAATATTTACAAGGGGCCATCAGAGGGGGGTGAGGAATCTGATAAGTGGACCTTTTATTTTAGCCTTTAAATACTACAAGAAATGTTATACTGATGTTGGCCAAGAATGTGTGTGTATAATCTGCTTGTAATGTTTCTTTGCAAAATTACTAATTAGATTTTTCTTGTTTGACTCCACAGTTTCCTTCAACGCCACAGGAATGGCAGACTGTGGCCTCCCAATTTGCCCAGCGGTGGGATTTTCCTAACTGCGGAGGGGCAATAGATGGGAAGCACGTCCACATCATCCCACCACCCCATTCGGGGTCATACTATAAGGGGTTTCATATTATCGTGTTGATGGCGATGGTGTCGGCGACATATGAGTTTCTGTATGTGGACGTGGGGAGGAATGGCCGGATATCGGATTGGAGGAGTATTTACCCGGACCGAGTTATACCGACGTCTCAAGAGTGGTGGCTTGGGATTTTGTTTTCCTGCTTGTGTTTCTTTTTTGCGTCTCCTAGTGCACTTGTAGTGCCAAGTGGTTTGTACATATATTGTATTATATAACACCCATTGTCACTGTAAACACCAATTTCAACACAAAAAAAGGTATTGATCATTGAAAGAAGAAGCCACACATTGTTGAGTAAAAATCCTTTTACTCCGTACACATTCAAATGTGCATTGTAAACATTTTTTTTGTCAAAAAGTATAACATTTTGAGTTATCTACATATATTTTTTTTTTTTACGTTACATAAACAGCCATGTTTCAAAACAGAACATACACAACTCTGGAACTTACAAAGTTCAACATAGAAAACCTTAAGGCAAGATCACACATTATATTGTCCAAAATGTGTGGATCTGGCCTTCAACAGATGGGGTGAAGTCACCCCTGTAAAAGCCTAATTTTGAAGATGCACACAAACTGGGGATTTACATCCTGATCCCATGCCTAATGTCTACATGTGGTATCTCCCATCTTGGGGGATAAATGTATGTGTTTTGGGGGTGCAACCCCTTCCTCTCACCTACTTGAGTTTTGAGGAAGGGGTTGCAGGCACAAAACGCGTACATTGATATCCCCTGATGGCAGATAGCACATGTTGACATACTGTGTGCTTCTTCAAAATTAGGCTTTTAAAAATGTTGTCAAAATGTAAAAAAAACACAAAATGGTGCACAAAATTTTTGTCAGAATGAAAATTATATTGAGGGAGGAGAGGGAGAGGAGGGGAGGTGGAGAGGGGGGGGGGGAAGGTGGGGGTTCTTCGTCCAACGGTGACAAGGACATCGCATAGGCGGTGGAATACTTAAAGGCAAATCAGATCTGTTCTTAATGTCCTCCATACGGTATACATAGTCTACCTTTATCAAAACGAGGTATGAGAGATTTCAATACTGGTTTGTCTGTACAGTTCATAGATTTCACATCCCTTTTTTTTTATAATAGCCTCGGGCAATACCACCAGATGTGGGCGTGGGTTGCCGTCTCGCCACATCCCGCCAGCAGAGGGGTGAGGTTTGTGGGAACCGCATATGCTGCATATTTGTGTTCGGTCTGTGTAACTGTTATGCCGTGTATGTTGTGATTCTGTCTAATCTTGGATAGAAAGGGTTCAAGGGAAAGCGCGAAAAGGATTGGGGAGAGGGGGGCAGCCTTGGCGCGTGCCATTATGGAGTACAAATGGGTCACTTAGTGTCCCGTTAACCCGAAGCTGAGCTGTTGGAGCCCTATAGAGTGCCTCTATCTGGTGAAGGAGGGGGGTGTTAATGCCCAGGTGGGACAGTGTTGCCATGAGGAACTCCCAGTCCACCCTGTCAAAGGCCTTTTCGGCATCTGTAGATAACAGCAGGGTGGGCTGGGGGTCCCCCCGGGCATGTGATATAAGGGAGAGGGTGCGTAAGGAGTTGTCCCGGGCCTCCCTCCCCGGTATGAAGCCCGTTTGGTCTTGGGACACCCAACTAGGAATCAGGGGGAGCAAGCGGTTTGCGATGGCCTTGGCATAAATCTTAGCATCTATGTTCAGGAGTGAAATGGGGCGGTAGCTGCCGCAGCTAGAGGGGTCTTTCCCATTCTTAGGGATGACTGTGATGTAGGCATGGGTGGTCTCTGGGCGAAGGGCGCCCCCGTCAATAGTCGTGTTGGCATAAGTGGTCAGGCGCGGGATCAGAATGTCAGCATATGCGCGGTAGTATGACACCGAGAATCCGTCCGGTCCCGGTGCCTTACCCCTCGGCATAGTTTTCAGTGCCTGGTGGAGTTCAGTCGGGGTGAGCTCGCCCTCCAGAGTCGCCAAGGTCTCCGGGGGGAGGGCCGGTAGGTTTGAGCTGAGCAGGTATTCTTTAATAAGCTGTGTTTTAGTCGCACTGTCGGCTATAGAGTGTTGGACTTGGTACAGGTGTTGGTAAAAATCCCTAAACTCTTTGGCGATTTTTGGGGTCTCATGTACAAACTCCGACGCGGGGTTCTTAATTTTGGATATAAAGGACGCTGTTTTGCGTTGCTGGAGTGAACGGGCGAGGAGCTTACTGGGCCTATCGCCCCATTCATAAAATTGTTGAGCCACCAACTGGGTTCGCTGTTTATGGTCAAGGTGTATAAGGGATTTCAGTTCCTCCCTCTTTTCCGTTAATGTGTGCAGTAGGGCCAGTGTTTGTTTGGCTTTATGTAATCTCTCAAGGCTTTGTATCTCGCTGAGTAGTGTAGTCTGTTGGTGTGTGCGTTCCCTCTTCTTTCTAGAGCCCAGCTCGATAAGTTTACCCCTAATGTGGGCCTTGTGGGCCTCCCACAGTATGCCGGGGGAGATGTCAGGGGATGTGTTGTCTCTAAAGTAGTGCGCTAATTCCACTCCTATACTTTTCAGGTCGATTTCGTCAGCAATGAGTGTATCGTTCAGTTTCCAGTTAAGGGGCCTAAGGGGGAGTGACTGTACCTTAATCGTGAGGGAGATTGGTGCATGGTCAGAGATCGGGGATGTTTCCACGTCTGAGTTGCGTAAGAGGGGCAGGTGTTGATGGTCAATGAGTAGTAGATCGATTCTGGAGTACGTGTGATGGACTGAGGAGTAGTGTGTAAAGTCACGTTCCCCTGGGTGCATGATCCTCCAGGCGTCTACCAACTGAGAGTCGTGGAGCTGTTTTCGGATGTATCTCAATTTCTTATAAGACAGTGCGGAGCCGCCCCTGGAAGTATCCAGGGTCGGCTCCAGCGGAGCGTTGAAATCGCCTGCGAGGAGGACGCACCCACCGGAAAAGTCACGTAACTTCCTCAGTGTAGTGGCAATAAAACTGGCTTGGTCCTTATTGGGCGAGTACAGGTTGGCAAGTGTACATTGCATACTGCCCAGGGTACCCCTCAGGAACAGAAAGCGCCCAGCCGGGTCGCACATCATTGATTCCAAAGTGAACGCGGTTCCCCTGCGGAGCCCAATGGCCACTCCTTTGGCTTTGTGCAGGTCCGATGAGCTATAGTACCACGTGGGGTAATGGTGCGAGAATAGTTTAACTGAGGACATGTGGGTGAGGTGGGTCTCTTGGAGGAAAACCACGTCACCCTTCAGGCGGTCCAATTCTCTGTAGAGAGCATGTCGTTTGCCTGGGGCATGGAGCCCCCTGACGTTAAATGATATTAATTTTATTCGAGCCATGGGAGGTCAGCTGGGGAACCGCGCACACATGATACCCCACACACAGAACGTATATAAATCGTCTCTGAACAGAACCCTTGGCGGACAGGGGCAGAGGGGGGGGGGGGAGAGGGGGGAGGAGGGGGGGGATAGGTGAGGGGGGAGAGGAGGGGGTGAAAAGTAGTAGAGTAGAAAAGACAAAGTGTAACCATACAACCATAACAGCTGAATTAGCACGCATAACGGTGCAGTGCATTAGCAGGGCGCCCGACCGGCCCAGTGCAGCCGCCCCCGGGGGAGCCGGGGAGCAGAGGCCCTGCGCCGAGCGGACGCCACCGCGGAGGGGGCGGGGAGACCAAGGCTCCGGGACACAGATCCGCAGCATACGAGGCATAATGTCCCAGAGCCCCGGCGCCGACAATGATCGGCAGACCCGAGAAAGAACCCCTCCGTACATATGACCAGTGACAAACCCCAAACTAGGTGGGGGGGGAGAGGAGGGGGTGAAAAGTAGTAGAGTAGAAAAGACAAAGTGTAACCATACAACCATAACAGCTGAATTAGCACGCATAACGGTGCAGTGCATTAGCAGGGCGCCCGACCGGCCCAGTGCAGCCGCCCCCGGGGGAGCCGGGGAGCAGAGGCCCTGCGCCGAGCGGACGCCACCGCGGAGGGGGCGGGGAGACCAAGGCTCCGGGACACAGATCCGCAGCATACGAGGCATAATGTCCCAGAGCCCCGGCGCCGACAATGATCGGCAGACCCGAGAAAGAACCCCTCCGTACATATGACCAGTGACAAACCAATAAGGGGGGGGAACAAGGAGGCATGTAACAAGCAGCAAGAGACATAATAAAGAAAAAAACATTTAAGTGTCCACCGCGAGAGCTCATCAAAGCCCCGGGTTCCACGTTGTAGAGTAAGGTTTAAACAAAACTTAGGGACTTAGCTTCATGTGTTGCTCGGGCCCATTCCTAGCATCCAACTATGTTACGAGGCCCGATGATGTGGGGACGGTCAGCGCGGCCGCGCTGTGCAGGCAATTAATCGGTGCTCATGGTATCCCAGCACTACTCGTAACGAGTAGGGTTCATGGGGGGTTTTAGCAGTTTTTATAATGTCTTAATCCTGACTAAGGATGAGCCCGGTGTTCGATTCGAACCCATGTTCGAATCGAGCACCGGGTGTTCGCTCGCTCGGCGAGCCCAGAACTATTGGGACCGCTCGCATCAAATTCGTGTGATGCGAGCGGCCCCGCAATGCATTGCGGCCCGCGCAGTGCAATGCTGGCTGATGATTGGCCAAGCATGCACTGTGACCCCGCATGCTTGGCCAATCACAGCGCCGGCAGCGAGGAGAGCCATAATTGGCTACAGGCAGGATGCCTGTAGCCAATTATAGCTCAGGGGCTTTAATACACGCCCCACGGTATAAGAGGCCGCCGCGGCGGCGGCCTCGCATATTATGTTTCACTCACAGTGTCAGCGTGTCAGTGTGCTGCTGACTGCTGACAACAATATGTTCTTTATTTCTGGGGATATGTGTGTGCATGCTGTTAGAACAGCATTGCAGTATCACATCTGGGGGGTGTCTATAGGTAGCCTGTGAAGGAGGGCAGGTTTCCTGTGCTTAGAACTTTCCCTGCAAAAAAGTGTCATTTTTGCAGGAAGAAAGCTATTTAAATCACTCGCGGCTAATGAATTGATGGCTCCTGTAACACAGAGAGCTGTCATTCATTAATAAAAAACAAAAAAAAAAGCGTAGGGGTCCCCCCAAATTCAATAACCAGGCCCTTCAGGTCTGGGATGGATATTAAGGGGGATCCCAGCCAAAAAAAAAAAAAAAAAATGGCGTAGGGTCCCCCTCAAAATCCATACCAGACCCTTGAGGTCTGGTATGGATTTTAAGGGGAACCCTAGCCAAAAAAAATGGCGTGGGGTCCCCCTCAAAATCCATACCCGACCCTTATCCGAGCACGCAACCTGGCAGGCCGCAGGAAAAGAGGGGGGGACGAGAGCGGCCCCCCCTCTCGCCTGAACCGTACCAGGCCACATGCCCTCAACATTGGGAGGATGCTTTGGGGGTCTAAGACCCCTAAAGCACCTTGTCCCCATGTTGATTAGGACAAGGGCCTCTTCCCCACAACCCTGGCCGGTGGTTGTGGGGGTCTGCGGGCGGGGGGCTTATCGGAATCTGGAAGCCCCCTTTAACAAGGGGACCCCCAGATCCCGCCCCCCCCCTGTGTGAAATGGTAGGGGGTACAAAAGTACCCCTACCATTTCACCAAAAAAGTGGCAAAAATGGTAAAAAGGACAGGAGACAGTCTTTGACAATTCCTTTATTAAAATCTTCTTTCTTCTTTCTTCATCCTTCGGTTTCTTCATCTTCTCCTTCCTTCATCTTCTTCCATCTTCTTCTTCCATTTTCTTCTTCCTCCGATCCGCTTCTTCTTGCGCTGGTCTTCTCGTCCTTCTCGTCCGGCATCTTCTTCCGTCGGCGTCGGCGTCGGTGTCTCTGTCTCTTCTTGGGCCGCTCCGCGCAATGGGAGGCTCCCGCTGTGTGAGGCTCCGCTCCGTCTGACAGGTCTTTTATAATGGAGGGCACCTGGTGACCCCCCCCTCTGACGCACAGGGACGTCATGGGGAATTCCATGATGGCTTTCCCCATGATGTCAGAGGGGGGCGGGGTCACCAGGTGCCCTCCGTTTTAAAAGACCTGTCAGATGGAGCGGAGCCTCACACAGCGGGAGCCTCCCATTGCGCGGAGCGGCCCAAGAAGACACCGACACCGACGCCGACGCCGACGGAAGAAGATGCCGGACGAGAAGGACGAGAAGACCAGCGCAAGAAGAAGCGGATCGGAGGAAGAAGAAAATGGAAGAAGAAGATGGAAGAAGATGAAGGAAGGAGAAGATGAAGAATCCGAAGGATGAAGAAAGAAGAAAGAAGATTTTAATAAAGGAATTGTCAAAGACTGTCTCCTGTCCTTTTTACCATTTTTGCCACTTTTTTGGTGAAATGGTAGGGGTACTTTTGTACCCCCTTACCATTTCACACAGGGGGGGGGCCGGGATCTGGGGGTCCCCCTTGTTAAAGGGGGCTTCCAGATTCCGATAAGCCCCCCGCCCGCAGACCCCCACAACCACCGGCCAGGGTTGTGGGGAAGAGGCCCTTGTCCTAATCAACATGGGGACAAGGTGCTTTAGGGGTCTTAGACCCCCAAAGCATCCTCCCAATGTTGAGGGCATGTGGCCTGGTACGGTTCAGGCGAGAGGGGGGGCCGCTCTCGTCCCCCCCTCTTTTCCTGCGGCCTGCCAGGTTGCGTGCTCGGATAAGGGTCTGGTATGGTTTTTTGTGGGGGACCCCACGCCATTTTTTTTGGCTTGGGTACCCCTTAAAATCCATACCAGACCTCAAGGGTCTGGTATGGATTTTGAGGGGGACCCTACGCCATTTTTTTTTTTTTTTTTTGGCTGGGATCCCCCTTAATATCCATCCCAGACCTGAAGGGCCTGGTTATTGAATTTGGGGGGACCCCTACGCTTTTTTTTTTTCATTTTTTTTTTTTTTTTTAAATTACTTTTTTTTATGAATGAGTTTCAATGAATCACTGTTCTCTGTGTTACGGGAGCCGTGAATTAACATTAGCCGCGAGTGATTTTAAATAGCTTTTTTACTTTCAAAAATGACACTTTGCGCAGAGACAGTTCTAAACACGGGAAACATGCGCCCCTTTACAGGCATACTATAGACACCCCCCAGGTACGAAATTTAAAGGAATATTACACTTTTATTGTTTCAATTTAAGCATTATTAAAATCACTGCTCCTGAAAAAACGGCCGTTTTTAAAAAAAATTTTTGCATTGATACATGTCCCCTGGGGCAGGACCCAGGTCCCCAAACACTTTTTATGACATTAACATGCATATTAGCCTTTAAAATGAGCACTTTTAATTTCGAACGTTCGCATCCATTATAACTAATAGGGTTCTAAAGCTCGCACGGACTTTAGGTCCGTTCGCGGGTTCTGGTGCGAGCCGAACGGGGGGGTGTTCGGCTCATCCCTAATCCTGACTACACCACATGATGTCCTGGATTAGCCTTTGGTCACTGTCACTGGTGAAATGATCTGATTGTTCTTCCACAACCTGTACATCACCTAAGAATCAAAAAAACACACCATGTATTATAAATATGCAGGCATACATCTCTTATTACCTGAATCTGGGGTGTCAGACACTCACCTGTTGTGGTGTCAATCTCGACCACCTCTCTTTCCTCCACATCCTCAGGTTGTGAACTCTGTTCCCCTTCTTAAGGAGGTGGGGGGTCCCTGGTGGCATCATATTTCCAGATTCTTTGCTCCCCTATGAGAATGAAACAAAAGGAATATTTAGCACACAGATATTTGAGGCAACAAATATGAATGATAAACATTGCTTGGAAGTGGGGGACAATTGTCTGTTTGGGCAGAATTCCAAGCTGAAGACATGATTTATTCACTTACTAAAGCTGGAATACTTACCCTTTTTGGACAAGTTTACCACCTGGAGACACCCCAAGTATCCAATGGAGTACCTGTGTTTGACACCCTAAAAAGTTTGTTCTGGTGTCCCACACTAGTGCACCTGAGTCCAGATGTGTAAACAGCTGCAGAGTGTCCTCTACATACATTACACTGAATCTAGTTTGCTATTCCTTCTAGGTTCAAACACATCTAGACAACAATGTCATAAACCTAAAATATGTGTTTGGAGATACGGGACTGTCAAGGGTACATAGTCACAAAAAGATTGCATATATGATAAAAATGGTATTTTATTAACACACAAGAGATTTTAAAGGAAATATATTTAAATGACCTCGTATACAACAGTACAAAATATATCAAAGTTCAGGGGTCTATGCATACAATCCCTAATAGACCTAAACATATTCATATACTAGAGACACGCAAGTCAAAGTACTTGTCCATTTGTTCTCGACATGTTTCGCCAGAGTGGCTTCTTCAGGAGACAAGGGTAAAGTACGAGTAAAAGATGAGAGGGGTTTATAAGGGTGTTTCCTTGTTTCTAGGATATGCATATAAGGAAAAAATAATAAGTAAATTTATTGTATAAAAGACACAATTAAATATTTATACATTTACAAGAATGCTGTACTATAAATGCCAGTGCTATGTGCAAGAAAAAATTCTCCCGAGTGTATGCCCGACCTCTTACCTCCAAATTAAGAGAGTCTACATACTCCCAAGGACATCAGATATGAGAAATTGTGGCAGATCCGCGGTAAGGCGTCCTACCCAGAACTTCCAGAGGGGGCTTATACCCAAAAGGCCCGAGCCAGGAACAGTGGCTAGGGAGCCGTAGGGGGAGAGTAAAATCCTATTGGTCTAGAATTGAATTGTCATAGGGCCTGTGAAGTACAAAGTAGTACTTATTAACTGTACACATAAAGTAAAAAATAAATAATAATACATGGCCAGAATAGCAGAGGCAGTCTGATCAGGTCCCATATTCTATCCGACTGAACCTACCTCAATGGCACCTTATTGAAGAAAAGCTTTTAGGAGGCTCGGGTCTGCCTTCAAAGAAGGAAGGGAGAGACATTATCTTCTAAATGTTCAAAGAAAAATAAATTTCTGTAAATGAAGAAAATGAGAAAATACTAATAAAGAATACCACATTATGTATATGTTATCTCTGCTATATACCCCAATGGTTTCTAGCCCCCCTACCTTATGGTGGAGTGCGTAAGTCACCAGATCAGGGTATTACAGAGATTTTCCCACCGATAGCAGCAGCTCCCAGTAGGGGGTGAAGTATACCCGCTGGGTCCTATAAGGTTTATATGAGTATAAATGAAAGTGCATTTGATAGGTAATTATATGGAGGAATACCTCCATAGATAAAAGTTGTAGCCAATGTAATTACCTAGAGTAAAGTCCCTCCACGTTTGCCGAGCCTCCAATTCTCACCACAGCCTGACCTGCAGTCAGGCTGGGCTTAAATGGTCTCCCCCCGTGGCGCCAATTGCGTGGCGTGTGACGTCACGCCACGCCGGCGTCACGCGGACATAATGGCGGGAACCGATGCGGCGCCGACTGGATACCCCGTGGCCGGAAGTAAACGTCACTTCCTGCCGGCCGCGGGACCGGAAGTGGATGTTATCCCCGGCGTGCTGCTGGAAAGGCCAATTGTGGACATCCTCTGCTGACACTACTTGTCAGAGGGGAGTCCACAGAGGCAGATGTCAAGGATACCATAGAACTTCTTAAAAGTACAGATGGTCTACAAATACCCCCCAACGCATGGCTGGTGGCTATAGATATAGAGGCTCTCTATAACTCAATACCTCACAAGAAAGGTGTTGAAGTAATAGGTGAATTTTTGATGGAAAGAGATATAGACTCTTGGAAGTACAACAAATTTGTTTTGGAACTACTTAGTTTCATTCTGATGCACAACATATTTGTATTCAAACGCTCCCACTACCTCCAGGTGCAGGGTGTCGCTATGGGAGCTAAATGTGCGCCCTCCTATGCGAACCTGTACCTGGGGGGTGGGAGCGTGACCTGTTCTCAGATGAGAACAAAATTGAATCTATTGGCAAGATCGTATCGTGGAGTCGTTACATTGATGACGTCCTCATGATATGGTCAGGATCAAGGGATGATTTGGTGATATTTTTGGATGAACTACAGTTCAATGAATATAATCTCAAATTCACCTTCAATTATGACCAACAGAGGATAACTTTCCTGGATGTTGAACTGTTTGTGGACGAGAAGGGAACCTTGTGCTCCACTCTCTACAGAAAAGCATCTGCAGGCAACAGTATGCTACATGCGAGTAGCTCACATCCCGAAAAACTGATTAGGAGCATTCCTTATAGTCAGTTTTTACGGATTAAACGGAACTGTACGCACCTTGCTGATTTTCAGCGGGAGGCAAACCTCTTGCGTGATCGTCTCTTATTGAGAGGGTACAGTAAAACATGCCTCCGGAGGGCATATAACCAGGTAGCGGGCACTAATAGACAGCTGCTGCTATATAAACCCAGACGTGTGAAAACGCAGGATAGTACACGAATTATCACTAAGTACAATGATCAAAAAATCTCCAAACACATCAAACCATATCCAGAAATTACATATAAGAGATCACGCTCCCTGCGAGACACTCTTGTAAGTAGTCATCATACAAATGAACAAGTATCTACCAAAAAGACTCCAGGGACATACCGTTGCGGTAAAACCTGGACCCCAAAATATCGAACAAACTGCCAATCTGTGGGATCAGTATACCTGATGAAGTGCTCATGTGGAGCATTTTATGTAGGGAAAACAAAACGCCCATTCTTTTGCCGTATAAGAGATCATGTATCCCTTATTTCCAAACATAAAATGGAGACCCCTATTAGCCGCCATGTCGGCTTATATCTTTTAAAAGCGACCCGGCATCCGGGCCTTTTGCGATGTTACCCCTGCCAGCATCACTGTACTGGCTCTTTTTTGAGGGTGCTATATTGGGTTCTGCCCATTTTTGAATGCTTGTTTTTTGTTTTTTTAATAGAAAATGATGTGGCCCGATCTAGGGGCACACGGATGTCTTAATGTACTTTGTGTATATAAATCAATAAAATGCTGTATTGGATAAATGTTCTTGCTATGGTGCCCCAATAATGTCCTTATGTATTTCTTCTCTTCTCCCCTTGCTCTGACAGATGTGCGCTAACTACGTTGCCCCAGGTTGTATTAACATCTACACTTCCTCTCCTCTCCCCTTGATTCTTGGTTCTTTTTGGGGGGGGGGGGTGAACTATGTGCGCGCCCCCATATCAGGTGGCGGTTCTAAGTTCCCATCATGCGTCCGGTAGCGGGGACCGCTCTGCGGCGCCGGCTCGACCTAGTCTGCATGTTAAAATTCCACTCTGCCTCTGTGGACTCCCCTCTGACAAGTAGTGTCAGCAGAGGATGTCCACAATTGGCCTTTCCAGCAGCACGCCGGGGATAACATCCACTTCCGGTCCCGCGGCCGGCAGGAAGTGACGTTTACTTCCGGCCACGGGGTATCCAGTCGGCGCCGCATCGGTTCCCGCCATTATGTCCGCGTGACGCCGGCGTGGCGTGACGTCACACGCCACGCAATTGGCGCCACGGGGGGAGACCATTTAAGCCCAGCCTGACTGCAGGTCAGGCTGTGGTGAGAATTGGAGGCTCGGCAAACGTGGAGGGACTTTACTCTAGGTAATTACATTGGCTACAACTTTTATCTATGGAGGTATTCCTCCATATAATTACCTATCAAATGCACTTTCATTTATACTCATATAAACCTTATAGGACCCAGCGGGTATACTTCACCCCCTACTGGGAGCTGCTGCTATCGGTGGGAAAATCTCTGTAATACCCTGATCTGGTGACTTACGCACTCCACCATAAGGTAGGGGGGCTAGAAACCATTGGGGTATATAGCAGAGATAACATATACATAATGTGGTATTCTTTACTAGTATTTTCTCATTTTCTTCATTTACAGAAATTTATTTTTCTTTGAACATTTAGAAGATAATGTCTCTCCCTTCCTTCTTTGAAGGCAGACCCGAGCCTCCTAAAAGCTTTTCTTCAATAAGGTGCCATTGAGGTAGGTTCAGTCGGATAGAATATGGGACCTGATCAGACTGCCTCTGCTATTCTGGCCATGTATTATTATTTATTTTTTACTTTATGTGTACAGTTAATAAGTACTACTTTGTACTTCACAGGCCCTATGACAATTCAATTCTAGACCAATAGGATTTTACTCTCCCCCTACGGCTCCCTAGCCACTGTTCCTGGCTCGGGCCTTTTGGGTATAAGCCCCCTCTGGAAGTTCTGGGTAGGACGCCTTACCGCGGATCTGCCACAATTTCTCATATCTGATGTCCTTGGGAGTATGTAGACTCTCTTAATTTGGAGGTAAGAGGTCGGGCATACACTCGGGAGAATTTTTTCTTGCACATAGCACTGGCATTTATAGTACAGCATTCTTGTAAATGTATAAATATTTAAAAAATAAATTTACTTATTATTTTTTCCTTATATGTTTAGGTCTATTAGGGATTGTATGCATAGACCCCTGAACTTTGATATATTTTGTACTGTTGTATACGAGGTCATTTAAATATATTTCCTTTAAAATCTCTTGTGTGTTAATAAAATACCATTTTTATCATATATGCAATCTTTTTGTGACTATGTACCCTTGACAGTCCCGTATCTCCAAACACATATTTTTTCTTATAACAATGTGGGATGATGGTACAACATACATATATCAAATATTGGAAAACAACATAGTCTAACGAGAACTTCAAAAATGTCATAAACCTCTTTTATTAACTTAAAAATTTGCAGGAACAAATGTATTTAACCACTTCAGCCCCGGACCAATTGGCAGCCAAAGGACCAGGCCCCTTTTGCGATTCGGCACTGCGTCGCTTTAACTGACAATTGCGCGGTCGTGCGACATGGCTCCCAAACAAAATTGGCGTCCTTTTTTTTTTTCCCACAAATAGAGCTTTCTTTTGGTGGTATTTGATCGCCCCTGCGGTTTTTATTTTTTGCGCTATAAACAAAAATAGAGCAACAATTTTGAAAAAAATGCAATATTTTTTTACTTTTTGCTATAATAAATATCCCCAAAAAATATATAAAAAAACATTTTTTTTCCTCAGTTTAGGCCGATACGTATTCTTCTACATATTTTTGGTAAAAAAAATCGCAATTAGCGATTATTGATTAGTTTGCGCAAAAGTTATAACGTTTACAAAATAGGGGATAGTTTTATAGCATTTTTATTAATATTTTTTTTTTACTAGTAATGGCGGCGATCAGCGATTTTTATTGTGACTGCGACATTATGGCGGACACATCGGACATTTTTGACACATTTTTGGGACATTTGTCATTTATACAGAAATCAGTGCTATTTAAAGCGGAAGTAAACCCATCGATTTAACAGTCTAAAAAAAAAAAGGCATGCCGTGAATGCTAACTGCACATTGGCTGTGCTCTCAACCAAACAGTCAAACCATCCAATGTCTGGTGTCATAACGGATCACATGTGCAGCACTGTGGCAGTTGAAGATTAAACAGAGGCAAAGATGGCAGCTTCCTTGGCTGAAAACGATAGGGGGGTTTACTTCCACTTTAAATAGCACTGATTCCTATGTAAATGACAGTTGTAGTGAAGGGGTTAACCACTAGGGGGCGGGGAGGAGTCAGTGTGACGTGTTGTGTTTTTTTTACAGTAGGGGGGCGTGGCTGTACGTCTGACGTCATTGATCGGCTTTCCCGATGACAGGGAACAGCCGATCAATGACAGGCAGAGTAGGAAGCGCGGGGAGAGGTTTGTTTACACAAACCTCTCCCCGTTCTTCAGCTCCGTAACCCGATCGCGGGATACCAGCGGCGATCGGGTCCGCTGGTCCCGCGGCCGTGGTCACGGAGCTCCCGACCGGGTCGCGAGCGCGCCGCTGGCGGCGCGCCCCCCGGGCAGGCAAATTAAAGGGGACGTACCCGTACGTGCTTTTGCCTGCCCGTGCCATTCTGTAGACGTATATCTACATGAGGCGGTCGGGAAGCGGTTAATAAGGTATCTGGAAAAACATCGTATTTATTTGGGAAACAAACAATGTTTACTACGACCAATTACTGTGCGTATGACCATGAAAGTAGCCATTTTTGAATGTACAACACCTTAAAGAAAAACACATGGCACAGAATGCAATATTAATAATAATAGGAACACACGACAAATACTTACTTTTTCAAATAACTTTCTTGATCTTTCTGTACTGATCCTGCTCCCTTAATTTGAGGTCTGACCAGCGTTTCCTCAGTTGATCCTTGGATCGTGGTACCCCAAAATTCCTGTACAGACTCTTTACAACTTTATTCATGATCTTGGCCTTTCTCATATTTGGGTTTGGGTACGGACCATAATTCCCGCCATAGTCGTTACTCAAGATGTCGACCATCTCCAACATCTCCACAAAGGACAAATTTGAGGCCTTAAATCTCCTCCAGGATCGTGACGTTTCTGGCTCCGGGCTTTCCTCCTCCTCGTTACTGGAATTATGCACCTGCTGTGTCTCCGCCATGTTCATCTCCCACTGCGACGAAAGAGACGGGGTGGGGAATATTCTAGAAACAATGTCAGGTAACTAGATTATTATTGATAATAAATGAATGATTTAACAAAAAGTGTTTCACATATCAATAGACAGAAGTGGCCAAAAATGATTGTGACAAGGATGAAAAATGCTAGGCTCAGAATGATAGTCTTTTCTATTTATTAACAATAAATTTGCAACAGTCATGAGCTGAAAATTGTGTGTGTTTGATGAACAAAATACTAAAACTATGTCCCTTTTTCATACACAGGAAGACCTCAGCCAGGACGAGGCTCTGGCAAGTGGCACATAGGAGGAGGTGGAGGTAAGTGTCATCCAGGAGGTGGCAGGGCCCAGTCACACCCAATCCCAGGTGCCTCCCCTCTGCCTTCCATACAAAAGGCCCAGGAAGGGGACGAAAACAGAGGAGGCAGCACTGGCCCTCATCAAGGAGGCTAATGACGCCCTGAAATCCCCCCTTGATGCTGTAGAGGCCTATGGCCTCTACATAGCCTCCAATTTACAGCAAATGGAGGAGGGCCAACGGCGCAAATGTGAAAAAATAATTTTTACCATCCACAAGGGGTTGAGTGGCAAAATTACTGATGACGACCACCTGTGTGTGCTCCCCCATCCTCCTCCTCCTCCTGCCACAAGTCCACCTCCAGAGCCACAGCCTCCAGTGAAGGCTGCAGGGAAGGCTGTACGGATGACAAGAAAGGGATTGACTGCCTTCAGTCTGGTCTGACAGAACACGCAGCCTGTTGTAGTACCACAGCCTGGGTACATATATGTCATCTGCTGCTGTTCCTGTTCTCTGGGAATCCTGGACCAGATTGACCTCCTTTCTATATGGACTTTTCAAGCTACCAAGTTTTTGAGCCACAAAGTTGATGTGTGCCTTGGGGCCAAAGTCTTCACAAATTCAAGCACTTTCTCCAGCGTTGCCGTCATCTTTCTTTTGTTATTATGATGGAAAATAAATTGTGTTTTTGGTTTCAGAAAATACTTGCCTATGTGTTTTTCTTCAAATAGCAAATATACATTTTTTAGGGTGAGTAGGCAGGTACATTTCAAAAATACAATGTCAAAATTAACAAGGGACACCAACAACAAACAGGTTTACAAATACAAGATAATAATGGTGTTGTGGAAATAAAAAAATAAAAAGGAGAGCACGAGAAAATAATACAATAATCCAAATATTGTTATTAAAGAAAAAAAAGGACTTTAAAAAAAAAAAAAAAACAAACATATTATGTAGATCTGGCTTAAATTCTAATAAAGATTATACAGGAGATACCTAGAAATAATAAAGAAATAAGTTTGTGATAACTCTGTGTGAATATGAGCAGGAAAACAACTTCATTCTTCTAGCATTATAAAGAAGAGAATGCGCGGCATTGAACAATTTAAAAATTTTCAGTGTGAAGAATCTGCTATCTCTATTACGAACGCTAGTTTTACCAGATCAAGCGGTTCCGTCTCGTACTGGATTCTGAGAATGTGTGATTTTTAGCGTGTCAGAATTGCATACACACGATCGGAATTTCCAATAGAAAGTTTTTCCGTTGAAAATTGAGAATATGCTATCAATTTTTGGCTGGCGGAAATTGTGACAGCTTAATTCCGTTGGAGCATACACACGGTCGCATTTTCCGATGAAAAGCTCTCATCAGTCTTTTTCTGGCCGGAATTTCGATCGTGTGTATGCGGCATTAGTATGCCTCCACTCTTTACTTATTTGATCCTAGTCTTGATTGTAAGCTCCTAAGATATAATGCTGCATGGTTATGTTTAAACTTATTTTTTTTTTCGATCTCCTCTTTGTCAATTATGCTTTATGTCATGTCACATGACCAAACATGTATATATACATTTCTCTCCTTTTTATGTCACTGTCTTGACCGTGAGGTCTGGAATTCTTGTATTACAATCCTTATTTGTTTTGTACTATTTTATGACAAACATTCTTCAATAAAAATGTACAAAACTGAATTTTTTTTTTTACTTTCTGCTATGAAACGCATCCAATAAAAAATGTAAACAAATCCAATTTCTTAATAAATTTAGGCCAAAATGTATTCTGCAACATATTTTTGGTAAAAAAATCCCAATAAGCGTATATTCATTGGTTTGCGCAAAAGTTATAGCGTCTACAAACTATGGTATATACTGGATACTGTATACTGGAATTTTAATACATTTATTTTTTTACACTAGTAATGGTGGCGATCAACGACTTATAGCAGGACTGCGATATTGCTTCGGACAATGTGACACTAATGCCCTGTACACACGGTCAGACATTCCGACCACAAAATCCGTTGGATTTTGTCCGAAACTTGTGTTGAACACACACGGTCGGACAAAGTTGTCGGAAAATCCGATCGTTCCGAACGAGGTGACGTACAACACGTACGACGGGACTACGTAGAGGCCAGTAGCCAATAGCTTTCGTCTCCAAATTTCTTCTGAGCATGCGTGGCACGTTGTGCGTCAGAATTCTCTACACACGATCGGAAAAAGTCTGATCGGATTTTGTTGTCGTTAAATTTTAGATCCTGCTCTCAAATTTCCGACGGAAAAAGCCCGCTAGAGCACACACACGATTGTATTTTCCGACAACATAATCCGATCGGACTTTTTCCATCGAAATATCTGACCGTGTGTACGGGGCATAACCGGCACTTTGTGGGAACAAGTGACACTAATACAGTGATCAGTGCTAAAAATATGCACTTTCACTGTACTAATGACACTGGCTGGAAAGGGGTTAAACATCTAGGGCTATTAAAGAGTTAAATATGTGCCTGACCAGTGTTTATGTGTGTACTATGTGGTGCTCCCACTAAGGGCTGTGATAGTTTTTATTCCCTGCAGGGGAAAAATAGCACATCCCAGCTGACAGGACAGAGCTCTGTCCTGTCTTCTTCCTTGCTGATCAGGGGGTGCTGGTGGTCATTCATTGGCTGGCACCTGCTGATCGGCTTCTGCTGTGACTAATCACAGCACAAGTGGCAAGCTGGCTGGCAGTAAAAGCGGGCAGATGAGCCACAGTTCTATTGCCCCCTAATCTACAGTGACCAGATGCCCCTGTTTCCAGGGACAGTCCCGGAATTGAGGACACTGTTCCCGGAGGAAGTCTGTCCCCGGTTTTGTCCCTGCTTTTGCAGGGCCAATCCCGGGCAGGCAGTTTCCCGGTGGGTGGGGGCCACATTGGCTGTGAGAGGAGAGGAGCCAGCTCTGTGCAGTAATACTCACAGAGGAGGAGCTGGAGGGGCTCCAGCCTGTGTGCTACTTGTATTGGCGCCGCCACTCCTCCTCTGCATCTGTCAAAAAGAACTGCTGGCTGCGATCCCGGGGACACATGACCGTCCTCTCCCAGCATCCCTCCCCTCTCTCCCTACATCTGCTTCCTCCTCCCATCACTCACCTGGCAGTGGTAGTACATAGGTTAGGGGAGAGAACAGATCACAGTATTTCTCCCTCCCCTTCCTCCTATACTGCAAATAATTAGGGGTAATGTAGTCTAGAGAAGGGGTGGGATTGCCTTGCAAATGAATGGACAGACTGAGTGTAATGGCCACAGACAAGAAGGAGGTGAATTTCTGTTATAAAATTTTAAATAGATAAGTTTTCTCCTTCACTGATGGGCACTCATTAGGTGGCACTGATAGGCTAAGGTGACTAGACATATTCCTTTAAATATCGTGCCTGGTGGGATCCCCTTAATCTGCTTGTAAAGTGGCGCATCTCTGCGATATGTAGAACAGTGCCATAGAAAAATGACATTTATAAAGAAAAACATGTAATTTAAACTTGTGGCTGTAATGTATTGCCGCCTCCCGACAATATAGATGAAAAATGAAGGAAAAAAACAGTGTAGCCCCCCCCCCCCCAGTCCATACCACGCCCTTCAAGCCTTCAAGTCTGGTATGGATTTTAAGGGGAACGCCACGCCAACATTTTAAAAAAAAAATTGGTCCCCCAAAATCCCATACCAGACCCTTATCCGCCCCCCTTAACCATACCAGGCCACATGCCCTCAACATGGGGAGGGTGCTTTGGGGTCCCCCCAAAGCACCTTGTCCCCATGTTGATGGGGACAAGAGCCTCTTCCCGACAACCCTAGCAATTCGTTGTTGGAGTCTGTGGGCAGGGGGCTTATCGGAATCTTAAAGCCCCCTTTAACACGGGGGCCCCCAGATCCCAGCACCCCACCCTATGTGAATGGGTATCGGGTACATTGTAAAAGGGGGCTTCCACATTCTGATAAGCCTCCCACCTGCAGACCCCAACAATCAATGGCCAGGGTTTCCGGGAAGAGGCTCTTGATCCCATCAACATGGGGACAAGGTGCTTTGGTGGGCACCCCAAAGCACCCTACCCATGTTGAGAGCAAGCGACCTGATATGGTTTAGGAGGGGGGGCTCGCTTGTCCCCTCCCCCTTTCCTGGCCTGCCAGGCTGCTTGCTTGGATAAGGGTCAGGTATGGATTTTTTTTAATTTTGGAATGGAGTTCCCCTTAAAATCTATGCCAGACCCCAAGGGCTTGGTATGGATTTTAGGGGGGAACCCACGCTGTTTAAAAAAAAAAAAAAATTGGCATGGAGTTCCCCTTAAAATCTATACCAGACCCAAAGGGTTTTGTATGGATTTTGGGGGGACCCCACGCCATTTTTTTCTTAATTCTGCCATAGGGTTCCCCTTAACCACACTGTATTATATACTCTGCACTGCACTATATACCCTGCACTTTATTATATATACTACACTCACTGCGCTATATACTCTGCAATGTATTATATTTACTACACTGATGGCACTATATACTCTCCACTTATATATATTATATACCCCCGTAGGGGCTGCTGAGTGTTGTGGCCCACCTGTCACTCTGCCCAGCCCGGTATTCGATCCTCAGTCACTCCAAGGTAATGAACAGCCCATTAGCTTTGTTTTTATTTTTATTGAGGGGATTGAACTTGGATAGGGTATAGGAAGTACAGGATGCCCAGTGAATTTTAGAACAATTGGTGAATTTTATAACAATCAATTGGGACAACGTATATACTCTCAGGTATATACAGGCCTCTCTCCCTCCAGCACAACTCTTACTGCAGACTATTATTCCTCAGCTCCTCCAGCACTCTACTTGCATGAGCTCCCAGGCACAGCTGGTACTGCGTGGTTAGGCCTGACACTGGCGTTAGCAATTGCTCTTTGCAGGCAGGAACGGCGGGCCCCTATAGTGTAGCAAAATAGAAAGTTCCTGGTGCTAGTTGTCCTACATGCAGCTACTGAGCCCAGTAAGCCATCTTCAGACCACCAGACATGATAAATATCTCCTTCCTGTCTGCATCCCCGAAAGCAGTGGGGTGAAGTCCAATCTGGTTTTTAAAGGATTATTGCATTTTTATGTTGCACTTTCAGCATTTTTAAAATCACAGCTGACAAGGAATATTGCATTTTTTTATGTTGCACTTTCAGTATTATTAATTTTACAGCTCCCGGCAAAGGGGCATTTTTTTTGCATTTTTATATGCCCCCTGTGTCAGTGCACAGCCCCCATGTGTTTTTTGCCAATCTCTTAGCAATTAGCTTTGAAAATTGAGAAAATTAATTTGACAGAATTTACTCCAGTTGGCTTTGTTCAGATGAACCTCTGCATGCCTTAACCCAAGTGTGTTTGACTATCTGTTAACAACAATCTGTATGAAGACATCTAAAATTATCTAATGCATCCCTATCATCAAAATATATATTTTTTTAAGGTATTGTAATTTTTATTTTCCAATAAATTACAAAGTAATATAAGCAAACAGAAAATAAAATATAATAAAATTACAAAGAAGAAGCTATAACAAGCAATCTGATGGTACAAGTACCTACATATATTCCTTGTAACGTTTTAAAAGGTTTGGGTCCAAAATAATATCTGATTTTGGAGATATTATTATGTTTAGTCTTGAAGCATGGAAGAATAATGTACTAAGGTAATGTGCCATAGTATTAGGATTGCTTTAATAAGGCATTTATAGCAGGATGCTCATAGGAGCCACATGAAAAATGACATCAAAAAAGCGAGAAAAGACAACAACAAAAAAAACAATCAAATTAAAATCAAAGTATTTACTGTTTTTTTTCATATTGGTCTCATGATTGTCATTTTTTCATATTAAATATATTTCGATTTTTTTAGTTGATTTCTTTTGTTTCCTTTTGATAATAACAAACATAAATACAACTTTCACAAATAAAAGAAACAGAAGAAGAGTCACATAAGTACACGGAATTTACAAGGAGGCCTAAAGAAGGAAATACCCAATCAGGATTAGAGAAGCTTGACCTAGATTACCCTGAGGACAGTTTTATAGCTGCCAGTATCGTCAGCCAATGAAACTAAGAATCAAGATGCTAATCATAGAGCCAAATGTTCTTCTGATTATGATACATTGCACAGCTTGGCATCTGGATGCAGCTTCCAAGCAGTGAATATACAAGACTCCGTGCATTTGTATTCTGTTTATCTGAAACAACTAATACATAAGGGTGTGAGAACATTCAGTTTGCAGAAAGCTATTCCAGATATGTAAAGTAAGTCTTCATGTCAGAATCAGTAAACTTTTTATCTAATAATCATTAAAATTGTAATAATCTTAAGCATAGCTAAAATGGTTAGCATGTGCTTTTTCTATAAGGGATACTTGTATGCAATGTTTGGCTAACCTGTCTGTTTAATTTACAAAATAGCTTTTCTAAGTAGGCAGCATGGCAAAAGACAAACAAAAGGATGCTGTTGTGGTAATAGTGGTGTTAGACATATAAACATAGGGTTCTGCTTTGTTACTGAGATTTCAAAATTCCTCAATGCACAAAACCGATTGGTACTGCTTTTAGCACTGGCTGTTATTCCTCTTGTAGTATGACTAAAGTTTTGTTTAATAGAGAAAACTTAATAAAGCATAGATTTAAAGTGGATACTATTTGCTTGAAAAATAAACTCTGTTGCCATTGTAAAAATCCTGCGACACGTAATAATCTATCTTGGGTATTGTACTTGGGCACATTGTTTTTTTTTGCTTTTAGTAACAAGGATTTTAGTGTTGCTTATTAAAACTGAAAATCGTGTGGATAAAGAGTGATTGATACAAGAAATTTCAAGTAATGCATCTGTAGTGTCATTCAAGTGTAAAATCATTTAGAAAAATATTGATCCGCTGGATAAATGGAATTATCTGCACAAGCAATTGTACAAAATCTACAGTCTGAACATTGGGACCACAGGACAGAAATCCCAGGTACTGCAGAAAATTATTTGAAGAATAGACAATTAATAAATCTTGTGTTGTTCTCTTCGAAAAATCGAATCACTATAATATATCATCAGTGGAAAACACAATAAGCTTAGTGCGGGTATTTCCAGCATATCTGGCTTAACAATGTAAAACAGTGGGATGAAGGGGTGGATACCTCTTCACCCCCTTCATAATATTCAGCAGCAACTACACAGCATAGGGCAACCATTACTTCTTTGCTCAGATGTCATTGTTTTATGTATTATGGTCAGAGGCCTTCAGTACTCTTTTTTTAAATTATAAAAAAAAAAAAAACATCTTATAAAGTAATGTGTAGGTTTCATCATCCATTCTTTGTTTTATTTGATAGAATAAAAATACTTCTTCATTTCAACATAGGGTGACCATACAGCGTGTAGTTTAGTCTAGACTGGGTCATGTAGGAATTCTCTAGCAGGTAATTGTGAATGCTTGGCAGGTTTAGGCAATGTAACAGTGCAAAAAAAGGACTTAAGAATGTCTCATGGTCCATTGCTCTTCTTGATTTATCTACCTGTGTATGGTCGGCTGAAGTCCAATAGGGACTTTCTGCTGATCCTGCTGCTGACTACTTTCCGAAAAAAGCTTCCTGCCTTTTATGCTAAGTTGACTTTTAAAAGTATCTAAACCCAAAACAAAACCGTTATATATTGAAGTTCCTTAGATGAGGTAGTTTACATTTTTCAGGTTCATTTTCCTGTATTTTCATCTGGTAATCTAGTGAATAACATACTTCCTATCCCCGGGTGGCTACACTCATCACTTTACTGTATCTATGGAGGAAACCATGGTTGTCACACAGGCTGGATCTAAACCGTTCTGCCTTTGTTCATATCCATTAAATGGGTTATGGAGCTATAGTAGTTCACAGAAAGATAACATTGTTTTACACTTCTAGGTTACATACATAGTAACATAGTTGGTAAGGTTGAATAAAGACAACAGTCCATCCAGTTCAACCTGTGTAGGTGTGTATGTGTGTGTATAAAAATAATTTCCCATATCCCCCTATATTGTTTTTGCTAAGATGCACGTCCAAGAGTCTTTTAAAACTATCCATACTTCCTGCCGACACCACCGATTGTGGAAGAGAGTTACACATCCTTAATGCCTTGACAGTGAAAAAAACCCTACACAGGTTAAGGTTAAACCACTTCTCTTCCAGTCTCATCGTGTGGCCACGTGTCCTCTTACACTCCCTGGGACTGAAAAGTTTCATACTTACGCTGGGATCACCATTGAGATATTTGTATATCGCTATCAAATCTCCTCTTAAGTGTCTCTTCTCCAGGGAGAACAAATTAAGCACTTGTAGTTGTTCCTCATAATTGAGGTCCTCCAGTCCCCATATTAATTTAGTTGCCCTTCTCTGGACTCTCTCCAGCTCCAGCACATCCTTTCTGAGGATTGGTGACCATAACTGGATGGAATACTCCAGATGCGGCCGAACCAGAATTTTATAAAGTGGCAGAATAATAATATTATCTCTGGAGTAAATTTCTTTTTTAATGCATGCTAATATTCTGCTGGCTTTGGTAGCCACTACTTGACACGGCATGCTATTTCTCAGTCTGTCTGCTACTAGGACCCCTAGATCCTTCTCCATCCTGGAAGCCCCTAGGGGTTCTCCCCCTAAAGAGTAACATGCACTTATATTTTTACCCCCCAAGTGCATTACCTTTCATTTATCAATGTTAAACTTCATTTGCCATGCAGTAGCCTATTCCAATAATTTTTTCAGGTCCTCTTGTAAAGTTTCTATATCCTGCTGTGGTGTTATTGCCCTGCATATTTCTGTGTTGTCAGCAAACACTGAGATTGAGCTATTTATCCCATCCTCTATATCATTTATAAATAAATTAAATCGAATTGGTCCCAGGACCACTAACCACTCTAGACCTTTCTGAGTATACATTATTTATCACAAACCTTTGGACACGCCCCCATAGCCAGTTTTCTATCAAGGTACCTATCCTATGGTCCATGCCTAAAGACCTCAGCTTGTAGATTAAGCATTTGTGGGGGACTGTATCAAGTGCTTTTGCAAAATTCAGATACACCACATCCACCAGCCTACATTCGTCCAGATGGCAGCTCACTTCCTTGTAGATGGTTAATAGGTTGGTTTGGCAAGTGCGACCTTTCGTAAACCCGTGCTGATTTCTGCTTATGACACTGTTTTCATCAATAAATTCTTGGATATGGTCCCTTATCATCCCCTCAAATAGTTTACAAACTACTGGCGTTAGACTGATAGGCCTATAGTTCCCTGAAATTAATCTCTGCGCTTTTTTGAATATTGGTAATACGTGGGCTTTTCGCCAATTATCTGGTACCAATCCTGTCAGTATGCTGTGCATGAAGATTAGGAATAGTGGTCTGGCTATAACCTGACTGAGTTCTTTAAGGACTCTCGGGTGTATGCCATCTGGTCCTGGTGATTTATTTATGTTAAAGCGGTTCTGCACACACAATTTTTTCTTTTTTTGTCATGTTAAAATCATTTTTAGTCTTACAATTAACTCACATTTTTGGTGTCCGTCTGTTTTCCGTGTCCGTATTTCTAAAAAAAACAGCACTTTTAAAATATAAACCAGCAGAAATGTAATTTTGCTTGTGGGCATTTGAAACCCACAAGCATTTATTTCCTTGTTCCCTTTCGTTATGGGAACCAGCATGCCTCATGTTCACCGAAATCTTGCGAGATTTACGGGCCTCCGGCCGAAATCTCGCGAGATTTACGTGCCTCCGGCCGAAATCTCACGAGATTTCGGCGGATGTCCGCACTGACTCCTGGGATGAATGACACCACATCCCAGGAGACAGTGTGGCATGAGGAGGATCCCCGCACAGACCCCGCCCACTCCCGAAGAGACAGAGGAACGACCATCAGCAATTACAAGGTAAGTAAAAAAAAAAAGACGGCCATTTAGTACTCTTTGCCTGATTTGGAAGGCAAAGAGATTTACTAAATGAAGTGTGTGCAGAACCGCTTTAAACTTCTCTAATCCTTTCCGGACTCTGGCCTCTGTTAGCCACAAGGATAGATCCTGTGGCGTGTGAATGTCGTGGTCGGTATACCCCTCCTTTTCCTGTGTGAAGACTAAGGAGAAGAGCTACCTTCTCCTTGTCATCTGTAACCACCTTCCCTTCTTTGTCCTTCATTACTGTTAATATATTTAAAAAACTTCTTGGGATTATTTTTACTCTTCTCCGTTATGTATCTCTCATAGTCTTTTTTTAGCTGCCCTGATTGCATTCTTACACCTCGCATTGCATACCTTGTATTGTTGGAATGCTGACATTGACCCCGTCCACTTTTTGGCTCTTTTAAAATTTAGTGTTCTTGTACTCCCCTCATGCCTCCCTTTCCTATGATTTATGAGGACTGTAATAATTCTGTGGTGAGCTAGTTCCCAAGTTGTCCCATATTTCCACATCTGCAATCAGATCTTTATTTGTAATTAAAAGATTTAGCAATGCGTTACTCCTAGTCAGGGAATTCACCATTTGGGACATGAAGTTGTCCTGTAGAACATTTAAGAAATGGTGGGCCATTTAATGAGTGGGCTGTCCCCTCCGCCCAGTCAATGTCTGGATAGTTGAATTCCCCCATTATGATGACATTTCCCTGTCTTGCTGGCATTTCTAACTGTGAAAGAAGATCCAACTCCACGTCTTCCCTCAGGTTAGGGAGCCTGTAACATACCCCCACTAGTAATTTCCTACTTACTTCAGCCCGGCATTTGTCAACAATCCCCATAGTTTTGTATTGGTGCATATATTTTTTTTCCATATAATTTCTGTTGCTTCGTTTTTGATTTGGTAACTCTTTAACCCCAGGATTAGATGTTATGGATATAATATGACTAGTGTCTCCACTAATCCCCTCTGTCCTATGCTCACTGACAGTTATCGCTACCTCTATACCCTCCCCCCAACACCTAGTTTAAAAGACCCTCAAACTTTGTGGCCACCTTTCTCCACATTAAGGTCAGCTTACAGCTTACAGTTACAAGTGTGACAAACGGCTGTCCAGATCCCACCGTGCTGCCACCTATAAGTGACAATGAAATTCTCACCCTGCACAAAGATTTTTCAGCTTGCAGTACCACAATGTACGTGTCTGCAGATTGAGGCAGACACTGAGTGCTGAGACTGAAAATTACATATAATTTAGTTAACTAAAGTGATTGTAAAGTCTCGATTTAAAAAATAAATAAAAATCACAAACATGTTATACTTACCTGCTCTGTTGCAGTGGATTTCCACAGAGCAGCCTGGATCCTCCTCTTCTCAGGTCCCTCTTCGGCTCTTCTGGCCCCTCCTTCTGTCGAGTGCCCCCACAGCAAGCAGCTTGCTATGGGGGCTCCCGAGCCGAGTCACAGCTACCTGTGTCCATTCAGACACGGAGCCCCGGCTCGGCCACGCTCCCCCTCTCTCTGCTGATTGGATGACTGACTTTAATTGACAGCAGCGGACGCCAATGGCGCCGCTGCTGTGTCTCAGCCAATTAGGAGGAGCGTCTCGGATGGCCGAGGCACTCGTGGACATCACTGGAGAGAGATGGGGCTCAGGTAAGTATTAAGGGGTGCTGGGGGGGGGGGGGGGTTACTGCAGAAGGTTTTTTATCTTAATACATGGAATGCATTAAGATAAAAAACCTTCTGCCTTTACAACCCCTTTAAATGGTAACACACCCCACAGCTCAAATTCAAACACAATCATTCAAAATATCTGCGATTAAAAATTATTTTTAATAAAAAAAATGGGACTTTATGGCAAATTTGTGTAACACCATATTATAGCATAATATTGATTGATACAATGTTAAAGTATGCTCATAAAATTGTGGCTGATACATTGTACATCATTCAAGCAAACAACGTTATGTTGCAGCAATACCCAATTAGGGCTACTGTATAATACACCACTGTATCAGTTCAGCAAAATATGTCCTATATCCCATTGTATGTCATTTTCTTTTGACAAATATTCTTAGGGGTATGGGTATGCCAGTTTAAAACAAACATTATAGCATTTATATTTCATCTATATCACAGTAACTGAACATGAATTGTCATTGTTTTTAACACACATCAAATTCATCAACACAGCATCAGCCAAAAATGAAAAAATCCAGATGCCTCACTTAGGCCACTGAGGCCGGAGCATCCCACAGGAGATGCCACATCAGCACATAAGGGATCATACAGGCAGCTAAAGGCCACTAAAGCAGTAATACAAGTCCTGATGAATATAAATTTAAATTGTCAGCCACAATACACTAAGTATAAACAGGTAAAAATACCCCATAAAGCTGGGGGTTATATCAGAATATATATAAATGTACATGCATGTATATGTAAGAATCTATGTGAAAAGAAACACCACATAGAATGTATGGAGTTGCTATCTCTCTATCGTTCACTTGGTGTAATTAATGAAATATATTATTATGTTGTAGTATATTCCTCAGTTCATGTCAAATCCAAAGTATTGTATTTGACATAAAATAAACTATTCAACCAGTTAATATAATAATCTCATTCTAATCATGTCCCCAAGCAGAGAATAATAAACCAAATAGAATAAATGAGGGGGAACAACCATCCTTTAAAAAGCTTACCCTCTAGCTTGGATTAATCAAAATTGCATCTTACATCCAGCGACAGTATCCTTCACTTCACATTACCACCTCCAAATTCAATGTCACATGGTACAAATGAGCTCTACAATTGTACATATAAACTGTATAGACTGGGATGCCTATCCATCAATTATCTTAAATGAATACACCTGTCAAAACTAAACATATACAATAGCCCGCCATAGTATCCTATTCCGTAAAACTTAAAGTGGATGTAAAGCTTCGATTTTTAAAAAATAAAAATAACAAACATGTCTATACTTATCTGCTCTGTGCAATATTTTTGCACAGAGCAGCCCTGACCCTCTTCTTCTGGGATCCCCTGCCAGCGCTCCAGACTCCTCCTCTTCATTGGGTGCCCCCACGGAAAGCTGCTTTCCATGGGGCACCCATGCAGACTCGCTCCTGAGTCCTGCTGCGTGCATTGACACAGACAGCGGGACTTGGCCCCACCCCCTTCCCAGCCAATGGCTCCCGCTGCTCACCAAAAGTCACCAAGCACACTTAAAGAGCCCTAGCAGACCTTATGTTGAGCCAGGCCTCCGAGTGAGACAATGGCATCCCTAGGGGCAGAACCAAAGTGTCCCGACTAGGGTTGAGCGAACCCGAACTGTAAAGTTCGGGTTCATACCGGACTTTAGGGTGTTCGGGTCCCGGACCCGAACCCGAACAATTGACTGTATGTTCGGGTTCGGGTCCGGTGTTCGGGGATTTAATGTTGCTTTTTAAAATGTCTTTTAAAAGCACTCGCGGCTATGATTGTTGTAGCTGATGCTCATGACACCGGTACTGATGGATCATCATTAACCAAAGAATGACTGCCGGATGAAGGTGGTTTCTCCTGTCTATACTTGTGTGCCACTGTACTTACTATATTGCTTTGTACTGTAATGCTGATTTGTCTAATAAACTCCTCTGTTAAAAAAAAAAAAAAAAGCACTCGTGGCTATATGAATTGATATTCATATAGCCGCGAGTGCTTTTAATACAGAGAACAGTCAATGAAGTCATTTATTTTTTAAAAGTTAGTCATAAAAAGTGTTTGGGGACCTGGGTCCTGCCCCAGGGGACATGTATCAATGCAAAAAAAAACTTTTAAAAATGGCCGTTTTTTCGGGAGCAGTGATTTTAATAATGATTAAATTGAAACAATAAAAGTGTAATATTCCTTAAAATTTTGTACCTGGGGGGTGTGTATAGTATGCATGTAAAGGGGCGCATGTTTCCCGTAATTAGAACTGTCTCTGCAAAAAGTGTCATTTTTGCAGGAAAGAAAGCTATTTAAAATCACTCGCGGCTAATGTGTATTGTCGGCTCCCGTAATACAGAGAACAGTCATTCATTGAAAGTCATTCATAAAAAAAAGTAATTGATAAAAAATAAAAAAAAAAAAAATAAAAAGCGTAGGGGTCCCCCCAAATTCAACCAGGCCCTTCAGGTCTGGGATGGATATTAAGGGGGACCCCAGCCAAAAAAAAAAAATGGCGTAGGGTCCCCCTCAAAATCCATACCAGACCCTTATCCGAGCAAACAACCTGGCAGGCCGCAGGAAAAGAGGGGGGGGCGAGAGCGCCCCCCCTCCCGCCTGAACCGTACCAGGCCACATGCCCTCAACATTGGGAGGATGCTTTGGGGGTCTAAGACCCACAAAGCACCTTTTCCCCATGTTGATGAGGACAAGGGCCTCATCCCCACAACCGTGCCCGGTGGTTGTGGGGGTCTGCGGGCGGGGGGGCTTATCGGAATCTGGAAGCCCCCTTTAACAAGGGGACCCCCAAATCCCGCCCCCCCCCCTGTGTGAAATGGTAAGGGGGTACAAAAGTACCCCTACCATTTCACCAAAAGAGTGTCAAAAATGGTAAAAATGACAGGAGACGGTCTTTGACAATTCCTTTATTAAAATCTTCTTTCTTCTGGTCTTCCTTTCTTCATCTTCTCCTTCGGCATCTTCTTCTTCCATCTTCTTCTTCCTCCGATCCGCTTCTTCTTGGCCTTCTCGTCCAGCATCAGTGTCTCTTCTGGGCCGCTCCGCACAATGGGAGGCTCCCGCTGGGTGAGGCTTCTCTTCGGTATCTTCTTCCACGGCGTCGGTCTCTGAGGCTTCTCTCCGGTATCTTCTTCCAGGGCGTCGGTCTCTTCTTGGGCCACTCCTCGCAATGGGAGGCTCCCGGTGTGTGAGGCTTCGCTTGGGCTGACAGTTCTTTTATAACGGAGGGCGGGGCCACCTGGTAACCCCGCCCCCTCTGACGCATGGGAACGCCATGGGGACTTGCCTATGGCTTTTCCCGTGATGTGGGGAAAGCCATAGGGAAGTCCCCATGACGTCCCCATGTGTCAGAGGGGGGCGGGGTTACCAGGTGGCCCCGCCCTCCGTTATAAAAGAACTGTCAGCCCAAGCGAAGCCTCACACAATGGGAGCCTCCCATTGCGAGGAGTGGCCCAAGAAGAGACCGACGCCCTGGAAGAAGATACCGGAGAGAAGCCTCAGAGACCGATGCTGTGGAAGAAGATACCGAAGAGAAGCCTCACCCAGCGGGAGCCTCCCATCGCGCGGAGCGCCCCAGAAGAGACACCGATGCTGGACGAGAAGGCCAAGAAGAAGCGGATCGGAGGAAGAAGAAGATGGAAGAAGAAGATGCCGGAAGGAGAAGATGAAGAAAGGAGGAACAGAAGAAAGAAGAAAGAAGATTTTAATAAAGGAATTGTCAAAGACTGTCTCCTGTCATTTTTACAATTTTTGACACTTTTTTGGTGAAATGGTAGGGGTACTTTTGTACCCCCTTACCATTTCACACAGGGGGGGGCGGGATCTGGGGGTCCCCTTGTTAAAGGGGTTTTCCAGATTCCGATAAGCCCCCCGCCCGCAGACCCCCACAACCACCGGGCACGGTTGTGGGGATGAGGCCCTTGTCCTCATCAACATGGGGACAAGGTGCTTTGTGGGTCTTAGACCCCCAAAGCATCCTCCAAATGTTGAGGGCATGTGGCCTGGTACGGTTCAGGCGGGAGGGGGGGCGCTTTCGTCCCCCCTCTTTTCCTGCGGCCTGCCAGGTTGCGTGCTCGGATAAGGGTCTGGTATGGATTTTGAGGGGGACCCCACGCCATTTTTTTGGGCTGGGTTTCCCCTTAAAATCCATCCCAGACCTCAAGGGTCTGGTATGGATTTTGAGGGGGACCCTACGCCATTTTTTTTTTTTTTTTTTGGCTGGGGTCCCCCTTAATATCCATCCCAGACCTGAAGGGCCTGGTTATTGAATTTGGGGGGACCCCTACACTTTTTTTTTTGTTTTTTTTATTTTTTATCAATGACTTTTTTTTTATGAATGGCTTTCAATGAATGACTGTTCTCTGTATTACGGGAGCCGACAATACACATTAGCCGCGAGTGATTTTAAATAGCTTTCTTTCCTTCAAAAATGACACTTTTTGCAGAGACAGTTCTAAGCACTGGAAACATGCGCCCCTTTACATGCATACTATAGACACCCCAGGTACGAAATTTAAAGGAATATTACACATTTATTGTTTCACTTTAATCATTATTAAAATCACTGCTCCCGAAAAAACGGCCGTTTTTAAAAGTTTTTTTTGCATTGATACATGTCCCCTGGGGCAGGACCCAGGTCCCCAAACACTTTTTATGACTAACTTTTTAAAAATAAATGACTTCAATGACTGTTCTCTGTATTAAGGGGGACGGGAGCCGACACTTTATTATAGCCGTTCGGGTCCCCATTGACTTCAATGGGGTTCGGTGTTCGGGGTCAAGTTCGGGTCAAGTTCGGTCCCGAACCCGAACTTTTTTCTGAAGTTCGGCCGAACCTGCCAAACCCGAACATCCAGGTGTCCGCTCAACTCTAGTCCCGACCCCTAACAATCAAAATAAGTGAGGGTGAGCTCCACAAGGCTGGTGGCCTCTGCCAATGACCCCAAGAGATGCCCTAGCCTATATAAGACTAAAAGGAGACACCTGTGGACAAATAAACATATATATATATAAAAGTGCAGCGCTCCTGATTATTGGAGAATATACAAGAAGAATAGAGCTTTGAACTTTTTAGGCACAACAATACACAAATTAAAAAAATATAATGTCTTTAATATGTAAAAAAAACACAATAATGACAATAACAATTTAAAATTCACACTAATGGTTTGTACATAGGTGTAGACGTCTCTAGCATTGACCTACTGCACTGCACAGAATGAAGATATATAGACAGTGTAATATATTCTGGAGTTCTGGTTATGATGTAGAATAATGTCAAAACTTGCTCTTGCTCTACATGGTACGCAACGAGCGCTTCTTCAGGAGCCTGGACAAATGCGTAGTAGAGGTGTTAGCAGTATGGCTGAAAACATCAGCAAGGCGGCTGCTTAAAAGGAGTGGAAGCCTTATAGGCAGTATATTTGATGATATGAAAATCTAAAAAAGGACTTTCAACATGTATTTAATTTGGCAGTGTGTAATATCTATAAGAAAACGTGTTGGGAATGTCAATAATGACCAATATTGAATTATCTTTCTGATTTGAGTATGTTGTTTAGAATACCTTAACATTATGTGTATGTTGTTATCTTGTTGGGAGCTCTATTTCTTCTTGAAAATGTATTTCTCACAAGATTGTCCCTTTGTCCTATTAAAGGCCTTTCCTAAACATGTTTTAGTATAACCCCTCTCCAGTAATCCTACTTTCAACACGTTGGCTTCACTCCTGAAGGTATCTTCACTGGAGCAATTTCACCTTATACAGAGATACTGGCTATAGGGAATAGATCTCACCAGTGGCTTAGTGTGAAAACTAGAAGCATGTAGGACAGTATTTCCTACAGTCTTTTGCAGATATAAACTGCTGGACAGCCTTCCACCAGACTCCCTCTGTAATGAGAAATCCAAAAACTGAAAAAGTTATCATAACAATTCATCACTGACAGTGATCAGGTCAATTGCTCCTCCCTGCCATCCCAGATGTGAAAAATAGGGTCATTATGTTTAATAGATGTCAGTGATGCACAGTGTCACAACAGGCAGGAATAGTACAGAGATTTACAATATAGTAGCACTCTTCAAAGATGCATGGATTTTAGAAAAAAAGGTAAAATCAATATAGAAAATGATTTTATAAAAGGAAAAGAGGAAAAAGTACAACAGAACAAAGGGCATAATAATTAATGTACTTAACAAAGTCTTGAGTCCTTTGGGTACTGGCAACATTCAGTCAATGCGCATACAATGGAATCCTGGCTCTCCTAAAAAAAAAAAGAC